>JBBDGP010001156.1:0-600000 GCA_037952835.1 Lithobates septentrionalis | reverse complement strand
AACATATGTCTCAAGCGTATCTCACGTGGCCAAAACATCTCCCGCTTGGGTACCACATGCTTGACCAGACATATGTTGACCTGCCATGCAGTTCGTTGGCAAGCGTATCTAAAAGACCCACACCAAAGAACAAAGAGGACCTCTCCTTGCTCCTCATCAGCTGAGATTTCCAACCCCACTAGACCTCCAGTCCTCTCTGAGACCTGCACTGAGAGTAATGAAGGTGTAGAATTAGGTGTGTCACAGCCAAGTACTTGTGGGCAATCTGCTTTTGGTACACCGACGTCAGATTGTACCAGGCAAATTTCCCTGCCCCAGCTGCTGCACCGCCGAAAAAAGTTTGCTCCCAGCCATCCACATGCCCAGCGGTTGAATGCTAGCTTGGCAAAATTGCTAGCACTTCAACTGCTGCCTTTTCAGTTGGTAGACTCTGCCCCCTTCCGCGAGTTTGTGGAATGTGCGGTTCCCCAGTGGCAGGTACCCAAACGCCACTTTTTCTCACGGAAGGCGATTCCGGCTCTCTACCGGCATGTGGAAGGCAATGTCCATACCTCGCTGGACAGGGTGGTCAGCGGTAAGGTGCATATTACCGCTGACTCATGGTCCAGCAGGCATGGACAGGGACGTTACCTAAGTTTCACGGCGCATTGGGTGACTCTGCTGGCAGCTGGGAAGGATGCAGGACAAGGTGCAGTAGTGTTGGAGGTTGTTCCGCCACCACGCCTCCAAAATGCTAATGATTGTGACACACCTCTCTCCTCCACCCCCTCCTCTTCTTCTTCCTCCATGACCTCTTCCTCGGAACCAGCGGTGCTCCGTAGTCGTTCAAGGGGCTACGCAAGTACGCAGGCCAAAAGATGCCATGCGGTGCTTGAGCTGGTGTGCTTGGGGGACAGGAGCCACACTGGGGCAGAGGTTCTGTCAGCTCTGCAGGGGCAGGTTCAGAGGTGGTTGACGCCACGCCAACTTAAGGCAGGAATGGTGGTTTGCGACAATGGCACCAACCTCCTCTCTGCCCTCCGACAGGGACAAATGACCCATGTGCCCTGTTTGGCTCACGTCCTTAACTTGGTGGTGCAGTGGTTCTTGGGCAGATACCCGGGCTTACAGGATGTCCTGAGGCAGGCCAGGAAAGTCTGTGTGCATTTCCGCCGGTCATATAATGCCAGTGCTCGGCTGACAGACCTCCAAAAGGAGTTTAACCTGCCCAAGAACCGCCTAATCTGTGACATGCCCACCAGGTGGAACTCAACGTTGGCCATGCTGCAGCGGCTGCACACGCAGCAGAGGGCCATCAATGAGTACCTGTGCGACTATGGCACCAGTACAGGGTCAGGGGAGCTTGTTTTTTTTTTCCCCACGCCAGTGGGCCATGATCAGGGATGCATGCACTGTCCTGTCACCATTCGAGGAGGCCACGAGGATGGTGAGCAGTGACAGTGCAAGCATCAGTGACACTGTCCCCCTTGTCCACCTGTTGGAGCACACGCTGCATGGAATAATGGACAGGGCACTTGAGGCAGAACAGAGGCAGGAAGAGGAGGACTTCCTTAGCTCTCAAGGCCCCCTTTATCCAGACAGTGTTCCTGCGTGCCCGCCGATCACACAGGAAGAGGAGGAGGAGGAGGAGGAGGAAGATTGTGTCAGTATGGAGGTGGAGCCTGGCACTCAGCATTAGCAGCAGTCTTTAAGGGATCAGTCCCAAGAAACACATGGACTTGTACGTGGCTGGGAGGAGGTGGCTGCGGACGTTGTCGTCCTTGGTGACCCAGAGGACTCCGGACCGAATGCCTCAGCAAACCTACGCTGCATGGCCTCCCTGATCCTGCAAAGCCTGCGTAAGGATCCTCGTATTCGTGGTATCAAGGAGAAGGACCAATACTGGCTGGCAACCCTCCTTGATCCACGTTACAAGGGTAAGGTTGCGGACCTTATCTTGCCATCGCAGAGGGAGCAGAGGATGAAACATCTTCGGGAGGCCTTGCAGAAAGGTCTGTGCAACGCGTTCCCAGAGACTGGGAGGTTACAAACTCCTGTTTCTGGACAACGTGTTGCTGAGGCTTCGGTCAGTCAAAGAAGGAGCGGTGGAGAAGGTGGCCGTCTGACCGATGCGTTCAGACAATTTTTTGGTCCGCAGCCCCAAGGTATGATCGGTTCCAGCAACCATCACCAGAGTCTGTTTTACATGGTGCAGGAATACCTAGGGGCAAGATCAGACTTGGACACCTTTCCCACCGAAAATCCTCTGGGTTACTGGGTCTTGAGGATGGATCACTGGCCAGAGCTTGCACAGTATGCAATTGAGCTACTGGCCTGTCCTGCATCCAGCGTTCTTTCGGAACGCACATTCAGTGCTGCTGGAGGCGTGATAACCGATCACAGGGTGCGTCTGTCCACCGACTCGGTCGATCGACTGACCTTCATAAAAATGAATCAGTCTTGGATCACCACCAGCTACCAAGCACCTGATGCTGATGTAACCGAATAATTTTTTTTGAAATCTCAGATCCCTTCAAAGACTGCCTATGCTGATGCTGAGTGACTATCCCTGAGTAATTATCCTCTTCCTCCTCAATCATCACGCTGATAGCTTGTAAGAACATTTTTGGTTCTGGGCGCCACCACCAGTGCCTAAGGCACAATTTTTCAGCCCCTGTTTAACAGGGGCGTGTAATTACAATTTTTGATGCAATACTTTGCAGCAGGGCTCGTTCCTGCATTCCAACTAGAGTGTCTGTGAGGGGTTGCAGTGTTGTGGCACCAGCACCAGTGCCTAAGGCCCAATTTTTCAGCCCTTGTTTAACAGGGGCGTGTAATTACAATTTTTGATGCAATACTTTGCAGCAGGGCTCGTTCCTGCGTTCCAACTAGAGTGTCTGTGAGGGGTTGCAGTGTTGTGGCACCAGCACCAGTGCCTAAAGCCTAATTTTTCAGCTCCTGTTCAACAGGGGCATGTAATTACAATTCTTGATCTAATATTTCACAGCAGGGCCCTGTGAGGGCTTACAGTGTTGTGGCCACAGCAACACCTAAGGCCCAAATTTCTGCTGAGTATATAGGGCAGGACCCTACTTTCAAACATCTAACTTACAAACGACTCCTACTTGCAAACGGAAGGAGACAACAGGAAGTGGGATGAAATCTACCCCTAGGAAGGGAAATTCTCTCCTGTAATGCCGCGTACACACGAGCGGACTTTACGGCGGACTTTGCCCGGCAGATTTTTCGACGTACTTTACGACTGACTTTCTGAATGAACGGACTTGCCTACACACAATCCACCAAAGTCCGTCAAATTCGTACGTGATGACGTACGACCGGACTAAAACAAGGAAGTTCATAGCCAGTAGCCAATAGCTGCCCTAGCATGGCTTTTTGTCCGTCGAACTAGCATACAGACGGCGGACTTTTCGACCGGACTCTATTTCAACGGATAAATTTTAAACAAGTTTCAAATCTAAGTCCGTCCAACTTTTGAGCAAACAAAGTCCGCTGGAGCCCACACACGATCGAATTGTCCGACGAAATCCAGTCCGCCGGGCAAAGTCCGCCGTAAAGTCCGCTCGTGTGTACGCGGCATAAGAGTTAATATGGGAAAAAAATTTCTCCTTTCCAGCTGATGCTTTCCAATCCTTGTTCCACAAAAAAATCCAAATTTTCAAAAAACATTTTTCATTGGGACAAAAAGTGAGGTGAAATCTTCTGAAGAGGAGGAAAGACAGCAAAACAAATGCCACAGGGGTGATAACCCTTCCCTATGTTTTCCAAAAAGCTTAAAAAAGATTTTTTGGCTGGAGCTAAACAGGTTAAAAATGTACCCGTTCAAAATTACAAAGAGATTCTACTTAACAACAAACCTACAGTCCCTGTCTTGTTTGCACCGCCTGTATACTGCTGTTCAGAGTATATAGGGCCTGGTGGCCCCACAACTTTCCTTATTTTAATTTGGGTGCGGGGTTCCCTTTAATATCCATACAAGACCCAAAGGGCCTGGTAATGGACTGGGGGGTACCCATGCCATTTGTCTCACTGATTTTCATCCATATTGCCATGACCCGACATTACATTATACCCGCAAGCAGTTTTAAATGAGATTTTTTTCCTTTGAAAATGACATTTGGTGCAGGGACTGTTCTAAACACGGGAAACACGCGTCACTTTACAGGCATACTATAGACACCCCCCAGGTACGATATTTAAAGGAATATTTCACTTTTTTTTTTTTTACTTTAAGCATCATTAAAATCACTGCTCCCGAAAAAACGGCAGTTTTTAAAAGTTTTTTTTGCATTGATACATGTCCCCTGGGGTAGGACCTGGGTCCCCAAACTTTTTAGGACAATACCATGCAAATTAGCCTTTAAAATGAGCACTTTTGATTTCGAACGTTCGAGTCCCATAGACGTCAATGGGGTTCTAACGTTCGTGCGAACTTTCGGTCCGTTCGCAGGTTCTGGTGCGAACCGAACCGGGCGGTGTTCGGCTCATCCCTACTCAGGAGAATAAGCAGAATGTATTTTGGGGTGCAATTCCACATATGCCCATGGTCTGTATGAGCAATATATCATTTAGTGACAACTTTGTGCAAAAAAAAAAAGTTTGTCATTTTCCTGCAACTTGTGGCAAAATATTAAATATTCCATGGACTCAACATGCCTCTCAGCAAATAGCTTGGGGTGTCTACTTTTCAAAATAGGGTCATTGGGGGGGGTTGTGCCATCTTGGCATTTTATGGCCTTCAAAACTGTAATAGGTAGTGAGGAGTGAAATCAAAAATTTACGCCCTTAGAAATCCTGAAGGCGGTGCTTGGTTTTCGGGGCCCCGTACGTGGCTAGGCTCCCAAAATGTCCCACACATGTGGTATCCCCATACTCAGGAGAAGCAGCTAAATGTATTTTGGGGTGCAATTCCACATATGCCCATGGCCTGTGTGAGCAATATATCATTTAGTGACAACTTTTTGTATTTTTTTTTTATCATTATTCAATCAATTGGGTCAAAAACATTTAATTTTCAGTGAGCTCAACATGCCTCTCAGCAATTTCCTTGGGGTGTCTACTTTCCAAAATGGGGTCATTTGGGGGGTTTTGTACTGCCCTGCCATTTTAGCACCTCAAGAAATTAGATAGGCAGTCATAAACTAAAAGCTGTGTAAATTCCAGAAAATGTACCCTAGTTTGTAGACGCTATAACTTTTGCGCAAACCAATAAATATATGCTTATTGACATTTTATTTACCAAAGACATGTGGCCAAATACATTTTGGCCTAAATGTATGACTAAAATTGAGTTTATTGGATTTTTTTAATAACAAAAAGTAGAAAATATCATTTTTTTTCAAAATTTTCCATTTTTTTTCATTTATAGCGAAAAAAATAAAAACCGCAGAGGTGATCAAATGCCATCAAAAGAAAGCTCTATTTGTGGGAAGAAAAGGACGCAAATTTTGTTTGGGTACAGCATTGCATGACCGCGCAATTGGCAGTTAAAGCGACACAGTGACAAATTGTAAAAAGTGCTCTGGTCAGGTAGGGGGTAAATCCTTCCGGAGCTGAAGTGGTTAAAGGTTCACATCAGGATTTCATGATTTGACATAAAAATAGGTTGCTTTCACATAACAAACAAGGTACATAAAGCAGTAGTCACATGAATATACACAAAATAATATCCAGCTCAACAATATTTGTTATACTGAACATCAAATGCAACTGCGTACTCCTCTAAAGAGGGTGTAAAACCCCAAAAGCATTGACAAGTCTGTTGATCACAATTTTTATAATTTTGTGGGTCAAAGTGAGAAGAAGTCCATAATGAATGCAAGACTCATCCACCTTACCAAACGTTCAGTGTCCTCCACCCCTTTCTGCCAAGCCCTCCACTGGCTTCCACTCACCCAATGAATAAAATTCAAAGTACTAACAATAATTTACAAAGCCATCCATAACTCTGCCCCCAGCTACATCACTAACCTAGTCCCAAAATACCAACCAAGCCGCTCTCTTCGGTCATCCCAAGACCTCCTACTCTCTAGCTCCCTTGTCACCTCCTCCCATGCTCGCCTCCAGAATTTCAGAGCTTCTCCCATCCTTTGGAACTCCCTACCCCAATCTGTCTGACTGTCCCCTAATCTATCCATCTTTAGGCGTTCCCTGAAAACCCTTCTCTTCAAAGAAGCCTATCCTGCTTCTAACACTGTCCTTTTTAGATTGTAAGCTCTAACGAGCAGGGCCCTCTGATTTCTCTTGTATTAAATTGTAATGTAACTGCAATGTCTGCCCTCATGTTGTAAAGCGCTGTGCAAACTGTTGGCGCTATATAAAACCTGTATAATAAAAAGAAGGAAAGTTATAAACAAGACAGTTCATAGAGTGGGGAGAAAAAAATGGGGGAAGGTAAAGAAAGAAGGACAGAGATGGTGTCCAATGGAAGTCCACCAAGGAGCAAAACATAGAATAAAGAAAATGGCAATTCAGAACTGCAAATATTCAGTAGTCAAAATTCCCAGTAGAATTATCTATCCATATGAGCGGTTTTGTCCCTCAGGGCTGAGGTTAGGTGTTCCATATGCTGTCATTCACCCTGTCAAACCACTGAACTACTGTGGAGGAATTTTGTTGTTTCCAAATGCTTGGAATGCATTCCCTCGCAGTGCTCAGAAAGTGAATAAGCAGTGGCTTGAGATAACACTTTCACAAGAGAGGTGTCAGGTTTGGTAGTACCATCGCAGAGTTTTCAAAAAGAGATAGGTTTGTAAGTTGTTGTATTATACATAGGACCTGCTGCCAGAATTTGGCAAATAGAAGGGCAGTCCCCAAATATGTGAAGAAATGTACCTTTATGCGTGATGCATCACCAGCATAGGTCGCTCTGTAGTGGAAATAGTTTAGCAAGAACAGCCAGGGTTCTGTAACAGTATAACATGATCTTGTAGGTAGTTTCCTGGTATTTGCAAGTAATTGAGGCTTTGTGCACAAAATAAAATCAGATTTATTGTTATTAGTAAACGTGCTATTGAGGTCACTTTACCATTTGGATAAGTATATGGGGTCCTTCTGGGAGTATATTGCCAGCAGTATTGGTAGGATATAGAGAGGATCCTCCTCATTATATCCATACCTTGGCAAAGCACTTCAAATGGGGTCAGATGTCTTTGAAAAAATATCAGTTTGGGCAGCAAAGAGAGAAAGGGAGTACGTTTTTGCGGTTCTCCACATTCCTAAGTCTGGAGTCACTGGATCTGTATGAATATCTTTAAAGTTCTTCCACTAATCCAAACTCAAAATTTTTTACAGTTCATATAAGTGCCTGGCCAGACCCTTCAGGATCTAAACAATCCATTTGAAAGTCCAGAGGAAACATCTTTGGTGGCCTCTAATGGGCGTCAAAGAATAGGGAAGCTCTGTAGGTCTAATATTTTGTAAAATCAGATTATTTTGAGTAACGTTGGGCCAATCAGTGGAGGATTATGGGAATCTTGAGCTGACTTCTTACCTGCAAAAGGGATCCTGCTAGAGGAGCTGGAGAGGAGTCTTGTTCCAATGACAACCAAAGTTTTTGCAGTCCATGTCTACACCAGTCTACTGCTCTCAGGAAAATGTGTGGCCTGACAAAGCAGTATAAGATATATCACAATTTGTAGAATGTACCATCATCTGAAATTACTTAGAATTTTGGGAGCGAGGGCCCCAAACCCGGAATCACCAAGGAAAGAAAGGCAGGCAGACTATCTCGGTACATATAAAAAAGGTATACGGCAGTATACAAAACGAATTTAAAAATTAATCAAATTTATTAATATAAAAAACAGAAACAACAAAAAATATTAAAAAAGCACACAAATGACACTGTATTTTGACTAGTTTTGCGGGTTTACCGCTTCATCAGGAAATGCATCCATGCTTCGGTGCATGCACGGCACAGAACAGCCCGGCAAAACCTCCCGCGGCGATTGGGAAGGACATATGAGGAGAATCACCAGGGGCCTAGGGTCTTGGCCATATGGATATTGATATAGGGGGCCCGGAGATGAGATCCTGCTCAGTTGGCATGGAAGGAGGTAGATCAAAGCAATAGTGTAAACATAGCACTGATTGCAAAAGATATCTGCAATATCTTACCTCCTCACACCACGGCACTCCATATTGAAGATATAAAAAGCAAGGTATTGCGTTTATTTTTAAAACATGCAGCAAACACTCAGCGCTACCCTTGCAATTACCAGAGAATAACTGTATGCAACCAAATTGGAGCATGTGTGGGAATTTGCATGCACATATTAAAACAACATCAAAGATTAAAAGAAATGCATGAAAACACATACTGTATATGAATGTATACAAGAATATTTTAAAGTATATTCCCAGAGGTTAAAATTGACAGGTGAATAAGTTCCAGGCTAACAGCACAGGCTGCAGCGAGGCTGCCTTCTCAGCAGGGCTGGGAACCCGAACACTGCAACAGAAGCGGGGGAGGGAAAGAGAGGCGCTACACCACCGATGGTGTAGTACAGTTTATTAACCTCCCTGGCGGTATGATTATTTCAGATTTTTGCGTCTCAAGGTGGTACAATTAATTTGCATAGAAATTTGGCGTTTTATATTGTAGACCTGTAATTCTTAGCAATAATACACTTAAATCTGTCCACCAAGAGTCTAGTAGATATCCCGGGTATGATGACGTTTGAAACACAAAATCATAAATTATAATATAATGAATAAATATAAATAATTATAAAAAATAATAATATAATAATAATAAAATAAATTTCCCCACGATTCACTATCGCTCAATTCTGCAAGTGTTCTAATTTACTATCACTGTTTTCTAGCTAGTCTAAAACCACTTTTGACGTAAAGGGACACTTTTTGGTTGCTATGGACAATCTCCAGTTTCCAGGCAGAAAGAACAGTATATGTAATATAAAACTGCATGCAAAGCACTGGGGACAAAAGGGATGTGAAATAATTTCATACCGTAATGTAATCTGTAAGATTACAGTGTATTGTATGTATTATGAATTTTCACTTTTTTAAATTTGCCGCCAGGCTCTGCCCCCGTGCGTCGCAACACTCGCAGGGAACAGAGCCCGGCACACAGGACATCAGGGCGAAGGACAGAGCCCACAGACACAGCGGGGGGGGACATCGCAGGACAAGGTAAGTACACTGCACCAGGATCCTGCAATGCAATCCCGAGTGTGGCTCGGGGTTACCACTAATGGTGCTGAAATTTAACCCTGAGCCACATTTAGGGAAAACCGCCAGGGAGGCTAAGAATAACAAATGCATGATAAAATTCATTCACAAAGGTCTGAGGAGTCAGGCATGTGATAGCTAGAGGTGGGACCACCAAGGCAGAGTCCAGTCCACACTGGATGTCAGAGCCGCTGCGGGATGCGGTGCAGGATTTTGGACGGATTTATTAGATATACCCTTCTCAGTTATCTTTTGCAGAAGGAACTTTAATGGTCTATGCATTGAAGTGGTTTTCTAGAAACATATGGCAAGAGGTGTATTTGGGTGCCATCAAAATCCACAGTGCCTTTTTGCTATGTGAACTGTAATATCTCCTCTTTTCACTAGGAGTGAAGACAGCAAAGAATGTCTCTTGGTCTGTGTAGCACAGTGTTTCTAGATCCTGGGGTCCTATATACTCTGTCAATAGTAATGTCAGTGAGCAGAGGACAGCCTAGGTATTTTTTGAATATCGTCATCACCGGATCACAGGTCAGACTGAGATTATTATTATTATTATTATTATTATTCTATTATGATGTTTTATCTATGGCTCTTGTTTTCCAGATCATCTACCAGTAAGATTAACTGTGCCACTTGTGAAGACAGGTCTGATTGTGTTGTCTTTAATGTGGGGATACATTACCCTCACAATGCATATTTAATGACAATTTTTTTCATTCAACCTTTCAGCTTTATATTTTGACTCTTTTTGACAGTTGATTTTGTCATTCTGTCTCCTTCTAGAGAAATTCATCTTTTTCTAATTTTTTATCCCTTTCTCATCCTTTGTAGGCGGTTTATGGGCTGGAGGGCTTAATTCTTCCATGTTAAAACAAATTCAAGTAATATACTACCTCTTCTGATACGGGTAAGACTGAATTTTGATGCAATGTTCGTGGTGTGTTTGTGTTTTTTTTTTTCTATACATAAATATTAATAAATATATAAATGTACAGACATGTATATATTATGTCTTTTTATTTTATATTTGTGAAATGTTGTTTTCATTACAATATTTAAGCAATAATATTTACCCCTACATTATTTTGCTGATTACTTATCTACAAATGGTTTGTCTTTGCTATGCCTAATTATTGAATATAATATATCTTTAGACATGAGTGTTCTTGCCTTACTATTATTATTATCTTTTACCTCATAGTTGATCAAACGCCACACTGTATCTCCTGAAGAAGCTTAAGAAAGCGAAACATGTTGAGAAAGTGGTATCAACTTATGTATCAATCAGTTATTCAATTTGCTTTGTAAACATGTATTAGTGTTTTATCTCATGTCAGTTCTCTTTTAAAGATTTGTTCAATAAAAATTGTTTTTATACTATCATACCTAAATTTGTGTATCAATAGCACCGTTAAAAGTCCCGGGGCCACTTCAGTGTGCCTCAATGTCCCTTTTTTCTTTAATTTACGTATTGGGATGTGGTGCTTCTGCTTTTGATTCCAACCCTCTATTTTCGTTGTCTTTAATGTGTTTATGGGTTGAGAGAGTCCTTCTGTGCTTGCTCCACAATGGACAGCCTGGTGTGTAAAGCAGGCACTTCTTGTTTAACTACTTGCAGCTCCACCCTTGGCCTTGACCACGGAAGCCAGGGATTCAAAATTAGCCCTATTCGGCAGGTTTTGCAAAAGAAAGACCAGAGCACTCAGTCCAGTGGGCTGGCTGATAGCAGGGACCCACAGTCTAAGTGAGGTGAATGCTTGTTACTCATTGCATATCCCTGTAGTATAGATGAGAGTTTCTCCTCTTCTGCAGAGTATAAGTCCCCTCAGTGTGTTGTCAGGGCTGTGCAATGTTCCATGGTCACTGTCCCCTGAGCTGCAAGCAGGTGTCATGGTAAGCAATCTAGGTAGGCAGGAGGATCTCTATTTGGCAAGAAAGGAGGCATAGTGAAGTCCCCTGTGCAAGTGTCCCGTGGGTCTGTGCTGTTAGCAAGGCTGTATCCAGCATGTGGTGGCATGGCCACTGCCAACTTGTCCCTTTCCAGGGTCGAAGCCGTTGGCTGAAAAAACTTTAGAAAGTGGTCAGTTTTGATCATCTTAGCGCCAGACAAGAAGGACATTAAACACTTCATCACCACAGAAAATACCAAAGTAGAGGATTTGAAGTTGCCAGATCCCAGATATTACTGGTAAATGCTATGGAACTGTATCTGTTTGCCAAAACTTGTGGATTACAAATGTGTGCTTTGTGGAGTCAGGGACACTATGTTGGAAGTTATTAGTTATTGCTAGTGGAGAACATTCCTGCTGGCTGTACTGTTGATATCGTGCTGGACTGAATGCTGCCAGTAGATACAGGAAGTGCCCACTTGAGTCACGCTGGCCAGTACTGTGAAATTACCAGTGTGGTTCCCTCTGAAAAGTATCCTGTGATGTTCAGCAGGTTGTTTCTTCAATTGGTGAGGAGATCTTTCTCAGTCCCCGACTGTCATGCGGACAGACTGAGATCAATATTGCAAGGTAACCTGTGTTTAGAAGTGCGGCCCCTTGCACCACGGCCTGGCTGCTTGTTGCCTGATTGCAGCTGTGCCACCTGTCCCCGGAGTTATCCCTAACAAGAAAGGAAACTGCTAGGGAATACTGTCCTACCCCGAGTGAAAAATGTTTTTGATGGACTGTTTACATCAAGGAGCCTGGGGTCAATGAGGACATTGTTTTTTTGGACATATTTTATTCAGTGAAAGGATTTTTTTCACTGTGAATTTGCTTGATTTTCACTGTGAACTTGCTTGATTTACTAATTTTCGTTGCACCATATTTTATATTCACTTCTCTTTTTGTATCTATAGTATTGATGTTAGTGTAATAGTACTCTTTTATCATTAAGGCTATTATCGCACAGTGCTGCATTTTCTTTGCTATGTTTATCCAGTCGCTGTTGCCCCCTACTACCAAAGAGGAGGCACAGAAGTTCATTTGAGTTGTGGGATTCTGGAGATCATCCCATATCTTGGACTGATTCTGAGGCCTATATACAATGTTACCAGAAAAAAGACTGAGTTCTCATGGGGTTCAGAGTAGCAAACTGCATTCCTTGCTGCTAAAGAAGCCATTTTGCAGCATCAGGGATTGGGACCCGTGAGACAAGGAGTACCATTTCAGCTGGATGTAGTGGAGCAGCATGGTACCATATCTTGGAGTCTGTTGCAGCCAAATAAAAATAAGGGACTGAGAGCAATACCCCTTGGATTTTGGTCCAAACAACTGACAGGGGCACAAAAGAGATACACACCCCTAGAGAAGTACCTGTTTGGGGCCTACACAGCACTTCAACATGTAGAAACCACTACAGGAAAGGACACAGTCAACAACCATACTGCATTGCTAATAGCAGGATGGGTAAGAGATAATGGACTGACCACTAGGGCAGCTGTAGCCCAGAACCAGACACTGATGAAATTGAAGTGGTACCTTCAAGAAAGAGGGGGTATTGCAGCTGGGGATGTTAGAGACATTTCAAAACAGTTGGCAGGGCTTGTTACTTTTACCAGCACCAAGCCAGAAGAAGAAATTCCTGTGCTGCAGTCATCCCCCATTCAAGAGGCTCCACCCTTTGAGTCTCTGTCAGAAGACATGAAGGAGTCAGCGTGGTTCACTGATGGTTCAGCCATAGTCGCCTCGTCTTGGTGTAAATGAACAGCAGCAGCCTACAACCCAAGTACAGATACAGTCCTGCAGGGGACTGGAATTGGAGGGTCCAGTCAGTATGCAGAGTTGAAAGCTGTAGTGATGACTCTTCAGGAGGATCCTTCTTCCCATGTCACTATCTACACTGACAGCTGGGCAGTTTTTAAAGGACTGACAACTTGGATGCCCATGTGGAAGTCCAATAAATGGATGATTCAGGGAAAGGTGGTGTGGGAACGCAAGGAAGTATGGGACTACATCTGGAAGGAAGCTCACTCCCATACCATAAAAGTGGGGCATGTTGATGCACATGTTCCCCTAGTCCCATACTTTGAGAACTATAACAGAGTTGCAGAAGAAATCACCAAAGTGAAGGCAGTTGTGCCAATTGATCCTGTCTTTATGAACTTGGCCAACTGGACCCACAAGCAATCTGGACATTTGGGGCAGAAAGCAACATATGAATGGGCACAGCGGAGAGGATTGCCTATATCCATGGACATCATAAAGACTGTAATAAAGACTGTAATAGGGAACTGTACAGTGTGTGGAGAAGTGCGACAATGGCCATTGCAAAATTACTCCACCGGGTCGATTAGGAGGGATAAGAGGCCTGCAGAGATTTGGCAGATTGACTTCATCGGTCCCCTACCCCGGGAAAACAATGGACTGAGATATTGTTGCACTGCAGTGGACACATATTCAGGACTTATGATTGTTCGGCCTTGCAAACATGCAGATCAAGCTGCAACGCTTCAACAGCTCCAGAAACTTGTCGTTGCTTATGGTTGTTCCAAACGAGTCCAAACGACTCACACTTCACCAGATCAACAGTACAGCAGTGGGCCAAAGATTCTGGAGTGTACTAGTTGTGCCACATCCCATACCATCCACAGGCAGCTGGTTTGATTGAAAGATACAACGGGTTATTGAAGGACCAGATACGCAAACTTCCACCCACACATACACTAAGGGGGTGGGATCAGGTCCTCACACAGGCAGTCATGTTGTTAAATTCTAGGCCAATAGCCAAAAGCACACCAAATGAGAGGATGGTAGGGGCTGGGGCACAGACTCCACAGCTGGAGTGATGAGTTCAGTAGTTATGTAAGGTTCCTGAAAGAACAGTGCTTAACAAATACCATGTTACTGCTTCCCATGACATAAAAAAAACAAGAGTGATGTATCTGAAGCTTAAGCCTATCTAGGAATGAGAGGAAATCTGGCAGAAAGGTTTGAATTTATATTTGCATTGGCAGATGAGCTTCAAGACAGTGGCTGGGACTCTGCCTGGTTAGTGGATACTTCCCAGCAAGAGTGGAAAGCGAGGCTACATAACATCAAACCTTCCAAAATTAACAGCAGTGATCTTCTGGGAAAATATCAGTATATTTCCTCTCCTCCCTATTGATGTTCTTTGGGATGGTCAGAAGTGCATACAGGCAGGTGGCAAAGTATTGGTCAGATATCCAGGCAAGAAACCATTTAAACTGGACTTGTTTGTAAAGAACTTTAGAATGGACTTTCTAATGAACTTTTAGCCAAAGACTGAAACACCTTCTCAGTTTCAGAAATATGGGAGGGGTTACATTCAAGGAAAATTAATGTTTAGAATGAGTTTAGTAATGAAGAGATTTTCTGTGTGTAGTCTGAGAGAAAACTCAAGGGCGGAATGTGTTGTGTTTGATATAAAATATAATTTTTCTATAAGAAATTTTCTTTTCACAGACACTAAATATGTAGAGAAAACATACATTTAGGTCATAATATTTAGATTTCATGCTCATAAGGAAACTGTCAAAAGCATTGTCTGCCGAGGCCGTTTACACAAGCATTCACCCAAACTGGACTCCACGCAAATCCAAAGACGGGCGCCTGAACCAATATGAAATGACCCCAATGGGGCACAAAGAGTGGCCAAAAAGAAATCTTATCTGGCCAACTATAAGATAATATATTTTTTTTTTTATAAGTTCTTTGCACGCAGCCCTTTGGAACACATCACAGGTCCCAAATAACTGCGGGATCATTCACAAAGTGCAGTGGGGCTCACGTATGTGCAGTGGGAAGTCAACTGTGAAACTGCAAGGTTATCCTTAGTAAACATGCCATCGCCAGAGACCCAAAGACTGGTAAATCAGTGGTTCTCAACCCTGTCCTCAAGTACCCCCAACAGGCCATGTTTGCATGTTTTCCTCAATGGCTTGGTATTTTGGACAGCTGTTTTATTTAAGAGAAATTTCCAAAACATGTCCTGTTGGGGGTAGTTGAGGACTGAGGTTGAGAACCATTGCGGTAAAGAACCGGCCCCAATGAGGACAGCGCTGGATCCTTGGATAGGTAAGTGCCCTTTTAATAAGTGTCAGCTACAGCATTTGTAGCTGCTGACATTTAACTTTTTGGGGGGATATCGAAGCTTCTATTTAAGACCCCTTTCACACTGGAGTGCTTTGCAGGCGCTATAGCATTAAACATAGCGCCTGCAAAACACCCCAAAACAGCTACTACATTCATTCCAATGTGAAAGCCTGAGGGTTTCAGCAGTGTGAAAGGGGTCCTAAAGGAGTTGTGTATTGTTATTTTTTTGTGCCTAGTTAAGCCTTATTAAAAAGGCCCTGTCCTTGCTGAAAGGTATCTTTTTAGATTTTTTTTTTTGCATTGGTATACTATATGTACCTGATAGCATTGCCCAGCTACCTGTGTTTTTTTTCCTAAAAATCTTGAAAAAAAATGACAAGATTTGACTCCCATAGTCATTAATGTGGTTTGGACACTATTTTCGGGGTGAGCATCATAGCAAGCAATGATGCTGTGTGGCTGACAGCATCCAAGCCACCAGTGACATACTGTAGGTGGGGGAGGGTGGCACAGCTCTGCTTACACCAGACATTGTTCTTAATTACCTCCACTTTTCTTTCAGTAGTGGTAAAGGTGTTTTTTTCTTTTTTTTTTTATATATACCTACAGGTAAGTCTATAATAAGGTTTACCTGTAGGTACAGTAAATATCTCCTAAACATGCACTTAAATATATACTTAAAGTGGAGTTCTACCCAGAAATTGAACTTCCGCTGATCCGGTTCCTCCCCCCCTTCGTTGTCACATTTGGCACCTTTCAGGGGGGGAGGGGGGGTGTTTTCTTTGTTCCCATGTCTGCCCCCCCCCCGCTGTCTTCTGGGAGACACACGGGTCCCAGGACACAGCAGGGACCAGTCAGGATGAGCAACGCGACTCGCGCATGTGCAGTGGGGAGCCAGGCAACCAATGCATGCTCACTGTGCTTTCAATGGACAGCGTGCCATCCATTAAGAGAGCTTTGCCATGGCCATGGCTCGGCCAATCAGACGGTCGCAGCCGTGAACCCAGCAGGAAGCTCAGGTGAAGATGGAAGCCCTGCTAACGGTGGAGGGCTTTGTTTTCAGGTAAGTCCTTTGTAACATGCTAGTATGTGACACATACTAGCACATTATGACATTAACTTACAGGGAGATTTTTTTTTGCGGCTTATTTAACTCCAGTAAGGTGGTATTTGTGGGAATAAATTCTGGAACTACTGTACACCTTTTATGAGTTTAGCACAAAAGTTCTATACAAAGCCATGACCCCAAAACTGTGTTGAAGGTATTTATTGAACTCCCCCAGAAACTTCTGTCACCCCCAATACTGTTGGGTGTAAGCAGGTGTCAACATAACCTTTAGGTGACACACAGTCTTCCATGATTGTGGTTATATAATAACGTTAATAATAGTAATAATAGTACTAATAATTAGAGTCAATGCCTATGACCCCATAACAAACTAAACATTTGATCTATTTTCTAGTATTTGCAGTATGAACTGTATGAAGGTGCAGACGATCTTCCCTTTATGGAAATCAATGTGAGAGGAAGTGCACCATCGATTTCTCTAGAGTTGACTAAAGATGAGGGTAAAATGTCTGTGTGGAAGGGAGAGCTGACAGGAGGTATTATTTACAAACTAGAATTCTTTCATCACCCCTTCTTGTACTGGGAAATCTTAATTTTCTGTTAAAGGGGTCTATTTCCAAAAAAAAAGAAAAAATACTTTGTGTTTACATTCATGCAAGCATAACGAATAATACCTGTAATATTTGAACTTTTGTGTGTAATAGTTTCTTTGTTGCCTTTCGAGTAAAGTGGTAGTAAATAATAATGTGTTTTTAACAAGTCGGTCCCCCGGCAGGCTTAAGCCATAATGTACCAGTATGCACTGCATTATGACAGACTTACCTACAAACGCGGCCCTCCAGCCCCACGCTCTCACCGCTCTCCCTTGTCCCCGGCAGCTCCCATCTTCGCCAGGTCTGTCTTCCGGGTTTGCGATCTTCATTGTTCACATTTGTACATAATGAGGAGAGTCTTTCTTTTTTAGACCTAGAACTGTTTCATGATCAGAATTCTATCCTGTCACGAAACTATACCAAACCCACTGCGGGGAATTCTTATCTACATTATAATAGTTGTCACCACCCACAGTGGGTTATTAATATTCCCAAAGGTCAATACTGTAGACTAAGACAAAACTGTACTAGGGACTCAGATTATATTACCCAAAGTGTGCATCTTAAGAACAAATTCTTAGAAAAAGGGTTTCCAGAGAAATTAGTGGATCAAGCATATACAACTTTCCTTCCCGGCAAAAAACCCAAGGCAGTAAAACCATCTGATAATGGTACTGTACGGTTTATTACCAGATATCACAATGAACACAAAAGAATGGAATATATATTCCACAAACATTGGAATATCTTAAAACAGGATCCCTTTCTCAACAATGATCTTGGCGATAAACCGAAAGTCACCTATAGAAGGGCCTCAACATTAAAAAAAAAGCTAGCACCTAGCAAATTAAAAACTACCAAACCAGAAAATACTCTTTGTCTTATTCCCCTTACAGGCATGTATAGGTGCAATAAAGCCTTATGTAAGACCTGTGCTTTTGTTAGACACGACCAACGTAGCTTTCAACACAAGGACAAGAGCTACCAGTTAGAGGGTTTCTATAACTGTTCCACTGACTACGTGGTCTATTGTCTTACATGCCCGTGTAAATTATTATACGTTGGACGCACCATCTGTAAATTGCGACAACGTTTCGGCAAACACGGCCGATTTATAGAAAAAGGCTGTGACGAACATAGCGTCCCCTGACATTTTCTCGAACACCATCATCAATCTACTGCAGGTTTACAGGTATGGGTAATTGAATCCATACCACATAAATTATCTGAGGCTGAGCGTTTTTCCAAATTATGTGAGCGCGAAACATTTTGGATTTATATTTTAGACACTTTGGCACCCAATGGGTTGAATGAGGAATTAGAGGTCAATACCATTATATAATATAATTTTATATTATAATTTTTATATACATTTCTTTTTATTGTGTTCTATTTGGTTACTGTCTCCTGTCCGCATCCCTCCCCCATACTGATTAAGTTTATATAAAATAACACATGTGGTACAGATGTGTTGCACGTCCATAAATTTCATCCCTCCCCTGTTTTAATTGTTTTTATCTATTCCATTATCACTGTATACATGATGGCCTTTAGCCACTGTATCTCTATTAAGGGCCTTTTACAATATGATACCAAAATAAGATCATCTCACTAATTTATTTGGTTTTATCTTACCCGACTGATATATAATTATTTTTATACATGGCAAATTATTTTATATACACGTGTGACAATAAGATGTTGTAATAGATATAATAATCTTTTAATATTTTAATCATCACCATTGTTCATATCATTATTATTATTTTAATTTAATATTTTATCTTGATATAGATTGTCCTCTGATAAGTTTCATTACCAATAACGCATATTGTATCGTAATTTATGGAGAACCATCCCCTTTTATTGTTGTTTATTTTGTCCATATTGCATACACGCCCCTCTTTTAATTGGCTCGAGCAATTGCTTGTTCCCAATGCCGAGCTATTTAAGCTTCCTTTATTCCCGTTCTATTTACACTTGACAAAGGAGCGCGCATGCCCGTTGAGAGCCTCGCGCATGCTCAGAAACGCGTAGTGGATCCCCGTCTATCTGAACCATCCGGGTGACGTCAACACTCACGTGTGCCTCGCTGGAACGCGGAAGTGTCCATTCAGCCTTACCGCACTGCAGCCGGCTTCTCCGTACGGAGGTCCGCGGCCATCCCCTCGGATTACATCGAAGCCCCACACACACGGACTTTTGACTAACCCTGGATATAGTTCCCATTGGAAGCTGACACCCACATATCTTGATGTAAGTGCGAATATGTGCTTTTTATACTGTATTAAACCCTTGTACTTAGAGGCGCTTTCTCTTTGTTTTTTCATGATTGCTATGGAGAGCTGACTTCACTCAACAGGAAGCTGCCCTCAGTACTGTGTCTATTGAGACCCCCCTGGTTTTTATATCCATCTCCTATCACGGATTATACATAGACTTTACAATAGACTTATATTTTATACGTCTCCATCATATAGCATTGGACTATCTTTTATACTATTGGATTTGAGCGCTGTTACATAATACACTTGGAAACCCCAGCAAGGTTGGGGGGGGATTTACAATGTTCCTATTTTATATTTAGGAGCTTTATGAAAACTGTGGTTGGCACAAGTTAAAGTGACTTATGACTAAGTAACCCACATAAAATCCTCCAAACCACAATAAAGGTGTGTGGGCAGGCCTAAGGCACTCTTTTGGGAAACTACATTTGCTAATGCCTATACCTTAGGCAGGAGCTGTGGTCATGTGGTAAAGGCAGGACTCCAGACTTTAAAAGCTTGCACATTCAACTTCTTGTAATCCATCGCCATACTTCCTATTTGGCGAACACCCAAATTTGGGCGCTGCACGGTGCATTCTAGTCCTTGATTGGGCAAACTTTGCCCACTCAGGGCACATTGAATAGTTGGTTGTTAAGGACCTGGCCGGGACACTCGCCGCGGCATCCTTAACCAGTTCCATATCGGGCCTATTCTGGCACTCCTCTCCTACATGTAAAAATCTTAATTTTTTTGCTAGAAAATTACCCAGAACCCCCAAACATTATATATGTTTTTTAGCAGAGACCCTAGGGAATAAAATGGCGGTCATTGCAACTTTTTATGCAACACAGTATTTGCGCAGCAATTTTTCAAATGCATTTTTTGGGAAAAGAAACTGTTTCCTGAATTAAAAAAAAAAAACAATAAAGTTAGCCCGATTTTTTTTTTATAATGTGATAAGCTGATGTTACGCCGAGTAAATAGATACCTTAACATGTCACGCTTTAAAACTGCGCACAGCCATGGAATGGCGCCAAACTTCGGTACTTAAAGATCTCCATAGGTGACGCTTTAAAATTTTCGTTTGGAGTTAGAGAGGGGACTTGGGCTAGACTTGTTGCTCTCACTCTTACGCTCATGGCGATACCTCACATGTGTGGTTTGAACTCCGTTTACATACGTAGGCGCGACATAGGTATGCGTTTACTTCTGCGTGCGAGCATATGGGGATAGGGGGTGCTTTAAATTATTTTTTTAGTTTTATTTATTTTTTGTACACTTTCCCTTTAAAAATTTTTTTTATCAGTTTTATTTTTATTACAAGGAATGTAAACATCCCTTGTAATAGGAATAGGGCAGGACAGGTACTCTTTAGGAGAGATGTGGGGTCTCTCTGCTGGTGATTCCCTGCACCATAAAAACAATCATAGTGGCTGTTCAGCTTGATTAAAAAGTTTACCATAGAGAATATCGAGGACCAGATGGTCCCTGGCAGTCTCTATGACCTTCGGAGGCATGTGCGTGATGTTATGCCATCACGTCCAGCCTGGCAGAAGTAAACACTGCCATGTACTCGGCTGGAAAGGCCAAGATAATTTTTTTTTATCTCAGTCTTTCCTGCTTGCAGGAAAGACTGTGATAAAAAAAAATAAAAAATTATTTATCAGATTGACGTCCAGCAGGATAACATGCCGGCGCGCCCTCGGGGGCGTGCAGTGTGGCAATCGCTGGTGCAGCGTGTCAGTCTGACACACCACATCTCCGATCGTGGTAAGGAACCTCAGACAGAGGCTTCTTACCACGTGATCAGCTGTGACCAATCACAGCTGATCATCGCGTGAACCAGGAAGTGTCGGTAAACGGCTTTCCTCGGTTCGTGCTGACAGGGAGAGCCGATCGACGGCTCTCCCTTTCAGGGGCGGGGTCTGTGCTGATAATCAGCACATTGATAATCAGCACAGCCCCCATCAGATGTGCTCATCAGCTGCCAATCAGCGCCCAATGGCTGCCAGTCAGTGCCCCCTAAATAAAGTCTCTTTGCCAATCAAAGTGCCAATCAGTGCCCACCACAGTGGCAATCAGTGCCCATTACAGTGCCCAGCAGTAACACCTGTCAGTACCTGTACCTGTCACCTGTCATCAGTGCTGCCCATCAATGCCATCTATTAGTGTTCATCAGTGCCATCTGTCAGTGCCGCCGGTCAGTACCCATCAGTGCCGCCCATCAGTGCCACCTATCAGCACCCATCAGTGCTGCCTATCGGTGCCCATCAGTGCTGCATATCAGTGCCGCCTATCTGTGCCTATCAATTCTACATATCAGTGTCTCCTCATCAGTGCCACCTTATCAGTGCCACCTCATCAGTGCCCGTTAGTTAAGGAGAAAACAAAATTTTATGACAGAGACAAAGAAAAACTTAAAAAAAAAAAAATTCGGCCTTTTTTAGTTTGTTTAGCAAAAAATAAAAACCCCAGAGGTGATCAAATACCACCAAAAGAAAGCTCTATTTGTGCGAAGAAAATTGTAAAAATGTAGTTTGGGTACAGTGTTACATGACCGCGCAATTGTCATTCAAAGTGCAACAACCCTGAAAGCTGAAAGTTGTCCTGGGCAGGAAGGGGGTGCCCGGTAGAAAGCGCCCGGTATTGAAGTTGTTAACAAATAGCCACCAGATCCTAGCCCCATGTGAGTGATTATGGGGTACAATGTACCCCTACCAATTCACAAAAAAAGTATCAAAAATAAGTTTAAAAGAGAAAGTTTTTGACAAGTCCTTTATAAAAAAAGAAACAAAAAAAAAAAAGCAATGTCCCCCGAAGTAAATCCAACGTCAATCACGATGAACGCTGCCGACCCAAAAAAATCCCACTGATAGAAAGTGACTCATGGTTGTTAAGGGCTCCTTAACAAATAAATAAAATATTTTCAATTCGAATACTTCAAATCTACTGGAAAAATGTTGAATCCGGTCAAACACGAATAAACAAAACTAGTTTAGTTACGAATGCAACAAAACAAAACTAGTAACTAAACAATTTTTTTGTTCTTCACATGTTTACCTGGGATACAGTGGATAGAGCAGATCCAGCACTTAACTCATTAGAAACTTAACTTTGATTTGTCTTATTCTTTATATTAGGAATGATCCCTGTTGTTCCTGTATATGTGAACATGTAATAGTTGATAGGAAGCTGTAAAAAGTGCCCGATAATAATGTACCTTTATATTTTCAGGTGATCTACAAGACCACTCAGTGATGGTGATACATGATAATCAGACCGGTATGTTTCACCTTCCATTGTCACAGAAGTTGGTGTGAAAATAAATTATAGAAAAATAGAAGATTAATGGCAGAAAAAAGTTCAAGTGGTCCATTGTGTCTGCCTTTTTTCTTGAATTTTTTTACTTTTTTTTTCTGTGGAAAGATCTACATGTGTACCAAGCATGTTTAAATCCACTTACTGTTGACTCACTATCTCTACTGGAAGTCTGTTCCAAGCATCAACTACTTTTTTGGTAAAATAATACTTTCTAAGGGCTCTTTCACACAGAGGATCCGTATGTCCGTTTTTCATCCTTCCGTTTTCGGACGAAAAACGGACATACATGTATCCCTATGGAGCGTCGGATGTCAGCGGTGACATGTCCGCTGACATCCGACCCGATCCGATCCGAAAAGTGTAACGGAGGAAAACCCTACTTTTCCATCCCTTTTCGGATCGGATCGGGTGACGACGGACTCTACGGTCCGTCATCATCCGATCCACCATAGGGGAGAGCGGCGCTCTGACAGGTCCATTGCTGCACAGTGTGCAGCGACGGACCTGCCATTTTCCTGCTCAGCGGGGATCGGCGGAGCGATCCCCGCTGAGCAAGCGGGTGTTCACGGGGCGGATCATCACTGACCTGCCCCGTGTGAAAGAGCCCTTAGATTAGTTTTGAACTTTTCTCCTGCTAGTCTGAGGTCATGTCCCCCTGTTCTTGATATTTAGATGGGGAGGAAGGAGTACCCAATGTCCAAATTGATAACACTCTTGATGGGCAGTTAATAGCCACATATACAGATTAAGCCAATAGACATGTGCATTTGTTTTCGTCCAAATGCATTTTTGTCCGAATTTCAGGTATTTTCGTTATCGTTTTAACAAACGATAACGAAAGTGCAGAATACGAAAACCGAAAGATCCGACATAAACAAATGCTTTATTTTCGTTTTCGTTGCTACAACAGTTCGATATAGATAGGAGATTCGACATGATGATGACAATAACAATCTGTGTCCATCAAACCTGTGGTCAAATGTGCCTAACCTTAACTCTATTAGTCCAAGATTATTCTACATAGAGAGAAAAGATTCGACATAGAGAGAAAAGATTTGACATAGAGAGAAAAGATTCGACATAGAGAGAAACGATTCGACATAGAGAGAAAAGATCGCTGCTGGAATTGGGTGGGGGAAGTAAAATAAAAATAATGATGATGATGAATGTTATTGGCCAATTGTATCCAAAGAGGAGGGGCAGTAAAATAGCTAGAACTAAGTACACACGTACAGCCAACTTACTTTCACTTACGATTTGCTAGAAGAGAGAGACACACACACTGAATCATTTCAGAAGACAGTCAATCTTAGCTGGTCCGTTTGTCAGAGAACCTGAATTATTTAGTAATTAAGCATAAGCACAGCAGCAGAACAATAGTGAAGCAAGCTAGAGTTCAACTCAACTTTTTCATAATAATTTGCTGCTATTGTGTTAGTTTTGTGAACTTGATAGTGATACTAGTGTTTCTAGTGTTGTGATAGCCTCAGAGGCTTTGGGGGGGATTTATTATTATAGATTCTATATTATAATGCCATATCAATATCTGACACAACATCGGATGCCGCGCCCTCCATTGCACTTGGAATTGAGAAGCGAATGTGAAAGTTGGCTGACTGTTGGGGTAGAGTAGACCATTCAACATGAACAACGAAGAAAACGAAAAACATACAAACGTCGAATCTTTGGCTTATGGTGTCTGTAGAAAGTTCTAAGAAGATTCGACGGAGCAGCTAAACTGTACGGCGCTGCAATCGTACATTTCCGGTCAAATGCATCAGCCCATAGGCTATAGAAAAATTCTAATGTTGGTTGACTAGTAAAATAGTTAATAAATATAATTATTACTAGTCATACTACATTAGAATTCTACTACAGCTAGCTTGTAGGTGGAAAATTTGACCGGAAATGAACATGTACAGTTTAGCTGCTCCGTCAAATCTTCTTTGAACATTCGACAGACACCATAAGCCTTCAATGACAGATTTGACCTTAATTAATTTGGATTTTCGGAAGAATGCAATTTTTAACGAAAAAAGAAATTAATAAAAACGAATTTCGGGAGTAACTAAATAAATTTATTTTTCGGACGAAAACGAAATTCCGAAACAAAATATTTCAGTGTTCACATGTCTACAAGCCAATGCATTTTGGGATGCCCCCCCCTTCTTCAGGGATGACAAGAGCATAACCCAAAAACATAAATATAAGCAATGTACACTCAGTATTTGTATTGGAGCTAAAAAAAAAAACAATATTAAATATTCAGAGTCAATTCCTTGTACATAATATATACAAATCTTTAGTTCTGATTAAAAAGTTTAGAAAATTAAGAGATTGAGGGCGATTCGGGAACCCTGCGAATCCACTGCGGGTTCCTGCATCGCAGGTTTCACAACGGCAGTTCACACTGCCCTATACGAACTGCTGGGAGTGTCAGTTAAAAGATAATGACACCCCCAAATCAGTTCGCATATCGCAGTGCGATCTGCAAATTCGGACAGGAATCGGATAACATGGGTGTGAACACCCATGCGATCCGATTCTGCTGCGGACAAAAAAAAAGGTTCCTGTGCGAGTTTGATGTGAATTCAGTCATACGTTTTGTATGGCTGAAATCGCATCGCACAGAGATCACATGTGATTTGCACTGCAGTGTGAATCACATCCAAACTCTGACATCGCAGCATCGTGAACCGGCCCTTAAAGGTAAGTAACATGGATTAACCATCAGACGATTTGATTGGAAAAAAGCATATGAATATTGCACTAATAAGATGACTTTTTTTTTAAAGAAAATTCATGATTGTAATGATAACAACAAAGGCAAAACTAAAAATGATAGACAATAAAATAAGAAATGCATACTAATAGTAGTGATAAAAGTAAGTAATAAGTAATAGATATAAATCTGTGGACCCATAATAATAATAATAATAATAAGTTCATTAAAAAATCTGGGCACTGTATATGATCAACCTCTGGATATGCACATAGAATTACATAGGAGAAGGATTTAATGTGAGCCGGTATCAAAACTATTAAAGTGGATGTAAACCTTCACATATACCCAGTGAAGTGAACAGCCTTAGATTATACACAGGGATGAAACAAATCTCCCTACATAATTTTTACATGGATATCTGCTGTCTTCAGCTTTATATACTGTTTAGAAAGTTCAGATCCTGTTAGAATTTTTCTCTTCCTGTTTATCTCTGGGAGGGGATCATTGGTATACAGCCAAGACAGCTGATTGGAGGAAAGTCACACGCCCCCTCTCCTCATAGGCAGAGGAAGAAAGCAATGTGCATAGCTCTGCTCTTAGATGACAAGCAGAAAATATTCTATTTATAGCTCCACCCCCCCACACACACTTTTATCTCCCTTCTCGGAGAATGTGATATCAGGCTGATAACAGAGGAACTGAACAAGAGACAGCTTTGGGGCTTAGAGCTTTGAAGAGAGATAAGAAAACACTGCCGATATGTGTTTCCAGCTCAAATTTCATGAATTGTGTTTACATCCACTTTAACCACCTAAGAACCGAGCCTCTTTTTGAGATTTGTTGTTAACAAGTTAAAAACAGTTTTTTTTTGCTAGAAAATTACTCAGAACCCCCAAACATTTTAAAATTTTTTCTAACTTCCTAGAGAATAAAATGGAGGTCGTTGCAATACTTTCTGTCACACCGTATTTGCGCAGCCGTCTTTCAAGCGCACTTTTTTTTGGAAAAAATACACTTTTTTGAATTTAAAAATCAGACAAGAGTAAAGTTAGCCCAATTTTTTATATTGTGAAAGATAATGTTATGCCGAGTAAATTGATACCCAACATGTCACGCTTCAAAATTGCGCCCGCTCGTGGAATGGCGACAAAGTTTTACCCTTAAAAATCTCCATAGGCAACGTTTAAAAAAATTCTACAGGTTGCATGTTTTGAGTTACAGAGGGGATCTAGGACTAGAATTATTGCTCTTACTCTGGTGATCGTGGCGATACCTCACATGTGTGGTTTGAACACCGTTTTCATATGCGGGCGCTGCTCACATATGCGTTTGCTTCTGCACGCGAGCTCGGCTGGACGGGGCGCATTTTAAAAAAAAAATGTTCTTATTTATTTTACCTTTTATTTTTTATTTTTACACTGTTCTTTTAAAAAAAGAAAATTGTGTCACTTTTATTCCTATTACAAGTAAACATCCCTTGTAATAGAAAAAAAGCATGACAGGACCTCTTAAATATGAGATCTGGGGTCAAAAAGACTTCAGATCTCATATTTACACTAAAATGCAATAATAAAAAAAAAAGTATGTTGTCATTTAAAAAAATTCAAAAACAAAAATGGCCCTTTAAGAGCTATGGGTGGAAGTGACATCACTTCCGCCCTGCAATGATATGGAGACAGGCGGGGGCCATCTTCCCCTCACTCGTTTCCATGTCACACAAGGGACAACATCTGATCGCCTCCGCCGCTGCTGGCAGCTCCAGTAAGCGGCGGAGGGCACCGGAGCGCGGCGGTGGGAGGGGGAGGGGGGGTAAGCATCTACAGAGATGAGTGGGCTCTGCTGATCTCAACTGGAGTCTGTAAAAAAAACATGGATGGATCCGAAATGGGTTTGTATGTGATATTGTACACTATATATTAAAATGCATAGGAACATTGGTAGTGAAATCGATTGGGAGGGGGGTTTCTTTGGGGGGTGGCGGGGAAATAAGAGGAGCTCTGGGGTAAGGAGGGGGGGGGTGGGGGGAATAGGATAAAGAAGGGGAGATCCAGGAATGATAGGGAGGGGGAGACCAGGAGGGATGGAGGAGCAGCTGTACTGATAGGAGATGTATGGAATAACAAGTGATGATGGAAGATGGATAAGGTAACAGAAGAGCGATCTGTATTGCTGGGTACACTGGTGTAAGAAGGGGAGCTGTTCTGTAGGTAAAGGTGAAAAAGAGATATGACAAGGCCAATGAAGGGCATTGAGATGAAAGACTGTTAATGATGTTAAACTGGGATTAGAAGAAGTCATCTTATTAGTGTAATATCATTAACCACTTCAGCCCCGGAAGGATTTACCCCCTTCCTGACCAGAGCACTTTTTACAATTCGGCACTGCGTCGCTTTAACTGCTAATTGCACGGTCATGCAATGCTCTACCCAAACGAAATTTGCGTCCTTTTCTTCCCACAAATAGAGCTTTCTTTTGATGGTATTTGATCACCTCTGCCGTTTTTATTTTTTGCGCTATAAACGGAAAAAGACTGAAAATTTTGAAAAAAAATTATATTTTCTACTTTTTGTTATAAAAAAAATCCAATAAACTAAATTTTAGTCATACATTTAGGCCAAAATGTATTCGGCCACATGTCTTTGGTAAAAAAAATGTCAATAAGCGTATATTTATTGGTTTGCGCAAAAGTTATAGCATCTACAAACTAGGGTACATTTTCTGGAATTTACACAGCTTTTAGTTTATGACTGCCTATGTCATTTCTTGAGGTGCTAAAATGGCAGGGCAGTACAAACCCCCCCCAAATGACCCCATTTTGGAAAGTAGACACCCCAAGGAAATTGCTGAGAGGCATGTTGAGCCCATTGAATATTTATTTTTTTTGTCCCAAGTGATTGAATAATGACAAAAAAAAAAAAAAAAAAAAATTTTACAAAAAGTTGTCACTAAATGATATATTGCTCACACAGGCCATGGGCATATGTGGAATTGCACCCCAAAATACATTCAGCTGCTTCTCCTGAGTACGAGGATACCACATGTGTGGTACTTTTTGGGAGCCTAGCCGCGTACGGGGCCCCGAAAACCCAGCACCACCTTCAGGATTTCTAAGGGCATACATTTTGATTTCACTCCTCACTGCCTATCACAGTTTTGAAGGCCATAAAATGCCCAGATGGCACAAACCCCCCCCAAATGACCCCATTTTGGAAAGTAGACACCCCAAGCTATTTGCTGAGAGGCATGGTGAATATTTTGCAGCTCTCATTTGTTTTTGAAAATGAAGAAAGACCAGAAAAAAAATTTTTTTTTTCTTTTTTCAATTTTCAAAACTTTGTGACAAAAAGTGAGGTCTGCAAAATACTCACTATACCTCTCAGCAAATAGCTTGGGGTGTCTACTTTCCAAAATGGGGTAATTTGGGGGGGGTTTTGTGCCACCTGGGCATTCCATGGCCTCCGAAACTGTGATAGGCAGTGAAGAGTGAAATCAAAAATTTACGGCCTTAGAAAGCCTGAAGGCGGTGCTTGGTTTTCGGGGTCCCGTGCGCGGCTAGGCTCCCAAAAAGTCCCACACATGTGGTATCCCCGTACTCAGGAGAAGCAACAAAATTTATTTTGGGGTGTAATTTCACATATTCCCATGGCATGTTTGAGTAATATATCATTTAGTGACAACTTTGTGCAAAAAAAAAAAAAAAAAATGTGTCTCTTTCCCGCAACTTGTGTCACAATATAAAATATTCCATGGACTCGACATGCCTCTCAGCAAATAGCTTGGGGTGTCTACTTTCCAAAATGGGGTCATTTGGGGGGGTTTGAACTGTCCTGGCATTTTATGCACAACATTTAGAAGCTTATGTCACACATCACCCACTGTTCTAACCACTTGAAGACAAAGCCCTTTCTGACACTTTTTGATTACATGAAAAAATTTATTTTTTTTGCAAGAAAATTACTTTGAACCCCCAAACATTATATATTTTTCACACAGTATTTGCGCAGCGATTTTCAAACGCATTTTTTGTGGAAAAAACACACTTTTTTAAATTTTAATGCACTAAAACACACTATATTGCCCAAATGTTTGATGAAATAAAAAAGATGATCTTAGGCCGAGTACATGGATATCAAACATGACATGCTTTAAAACTGCGCACAAACGTGCAGTGGCAACAAAATTAATACATTTTTAAAAGCCTTTAAAAGCCTTTACAGGTTACCACTTTAGATTTACAGAGGAGGTCTACTGCTAAAATTACTGCCCTCGATCTGACCTTCGCGGTGATACCTCACATGCATGGTGCAATTGCTGTTTACATTTGACGCCAGACCGCCGCTTGCGTTCGCCTTAGCGCGAGAGCAGGGGGGACAGGGGTGCTTTTTATTTATTTATTTTTTTCTTTATTATTTTTTTGCTTTTTTATCTTATTTTTAAACTGTTCCTTTCATTTTTTTTTTTTTTTAAATCATTTTTATTGTTATCTCAGGGAATGTAAATATCCCCTATGATAGCAATAGGTAGTGACAGGTACTCTTTTTTGAAAAAATTGGGGTCTATTAGACCCTAGATCTCTCCTCTGCCCTCAAAGCATCTGACCACACCAAGATCGGTGTGATAAAATGCTTCCCCAATTTCCCAATGGCGCTGTTTACATCCGGCGAAATCTAAGTCATAAAATGCTCGTAGCTTCCGGTTTCTTAGGCCATAGAGATGTTTGGAGTCACTCTGGTCTCCGATCAGCTCTATGGTCAGCTGGCTGAATCACCGGCTGCATTCTCAGGTTCCCTGTTGAGACAGGAGAGCCAGAGAAAAACACGGAAGACGGTGGGGGGGCATTCCCTCCCACTGCTTGTAAAAGCAGTCTAGAGGCTAATTAGCCGCTAGGATTGCTTTTACATGAAAGCCGGCCGCTGGCTAAAAAGAATGATACCAAGATGATACCTAAACCTGCAGGCATCATTCTGGTATAACCACTCAAAGTCGTGAATGGCGTACCTGAAGACAAAAAAATGGTTAACAATAAAGCACAGTAAACGGTAAAGTATAAAAAATTGCATACCTGAAAAGCAAACATGATAAAACATAATAACAATAAAACATTGCAGAATAGAATACAGTAAAAAAGAGCAGAACAATAGAGAGAATAGAGAGAGAGGGAACAATAAAACGACAACTATTTTTTTTTATTTTTGTTTGTGTTTTTTTTTTTTTTTACACTTTTTTTTTGTAACTGTAACTTTTATAACTGTAACCAGTTCCAGGTTCGAGTCTCTCAAAATGCGATGGCATCTTGGGAGACCCTGTGAAAGTGTGCCTAGTCTGTGCAATGCTGTACCCTACGCTAATACTCAACTAGTGTATGGTAGCGTTCAAAACATTCACCAATGCAAAGACCAGGATTGTCAGGACAGGAGGGACAATAATAGCGGGTGTCACGCCTATATCCGCGCTTGCTGCAGACACGACATCTTTTTTGGGGGGGTTCGTTGGGTAGGGGTACTCGGGAGGACATAAAGAAAATGCCTCTCATGCAGCCGACTGCATTTGGTTGGGGATGTGAATGGGGGAAGTACGGGCGCTGCAGAAGCGGTGGGTTCCCAATTAGGATTGGCGAATGCAGCAGGAAGGGCACTATGGGCACGACGGGCCTGTGTTTGTCTTTTTGGTGGCAGCGGGACACTACTTGTGCTTGCCACCTCACCAGCTTGAACTGCACTTATGGGACTCGCCACGTCACCAAGTGTTACTGCAGCGCTGGTTTGACTACGACCGGGGTGTACTAGGCCGCTGGTGCTTGCCAGTTCACCAAAACGCTACAAAAAAAACTGTTAGCGATCGCAGGGATCAGGCCTGACTCTGCGAACGCTGCAGTTATGCGTTAAGTGTTTTGTAAGTGACAGTGATCGATCGATACTGCACTTGGGTGGGCTGGGCCGGGCCGGGCGGAGGGGCAAAACGCAGGTGCTAGCAGGTATCTGGGCTGATCCCGCTAACACTGCGTTTTTGGGAACCCTAAACTGCTGGGGACGCCAGTATAGATCTGATCGGATCAGATATTGATGCGATCAGATACTATACCACTAAGGGAGGTGTACGCTGCGTGCGTGGGTGTTAGCGGTACTGGCGCTAACCTGACGCTGCCTGGGGCTGGTGCTTGCCAGTTCACCAAAATGCTACCAAAAAAACTGTTAGCGATCGCAGGGATCAGGCCTGACTCTGCGAACGCTGCAGTTATGCGTTTAGTGTTTTGTAAGTGACAGTGATCGATCGATACTGCACTTGGGTGGGCTGGGCCGGGCGGAGGGGCAAAACGCAGGTGCTAGCAGGTATCTGGGCTGATCCCGCTAACACTGCGTTTTTGGGAACCCTAAACTGCTGGGGACGCTAGTATAGATCTGATCGGATCAGATATTGATGCGTTCAGATACTATACCACTAAGGGAGGTGTACGGTGCGTGCGTGGGTGTTCGCGGTACTGGCGCTAATCTGACGCTGCCTGGGGCAACGCATATCACCGCCGGGCGATCAGGGGGCTAAACCTTTATTCGGTAATAAACGGCGGGTGCCCTGACACTATAAAAAATAAACGAACTAACCAGCGTCACCCGTAACGGTTATACGGTGATCAGTGGTGAAAGGGTTAACTAGGGGGCAATCAAGGGGTTAAAACATTTATTAGATAGTATATGGGGGTCCCTGTCGCTATAAAACACTGACGGTGAACCTAAATATTTACGTCCCTAACTAGCGTCACCAGTGACACTAATACAGCGATCAGAAAAATGATCGCTTAGCGACACTGGCGACAGGGGGTGATCAAGGGGTTAAAACTTTATTAGGGGGGGTACTGGCGCTAATCTGACGCTGCCTGGGGCGACGCATATCACCGCCGGGCGATCAGGGGGCTAAACCTTTATTCGGTAATAAACGGCGGGTCCCCTGACACTATAAAAAATAAACTAACTAACCAGCGTCACCCGTAACGGTTATACGGTGATCAGTGGTGAAAGGGTTAACTAGGGGGCAATCAAGGGGTTAAAACATTTATTAGATAGTATATGGGGGTCCCTGTCGCTATAAAACGCTGACGGCGAACCTAAATATTTACGTCCCTAACTAGCGTCACCAGCGACACTAATACAGCGATCAGAAAAATGATCGCTTAGCGACACTGGTGACGGGGGGTGATCAAGGGGTTAAAACTTTATTAGGGGGGGTAAGGGGGGTACCCTAGACCTACAGGGGGGTAACAGTAACTGTCCTAACACTGCTAACTGTCACAAACTGACACTATGCAGTAATCAGGAAAAAAAAAAAAAAAAAAAAAACCTGCTTGGTGTCAGTTTGTGACGGGGGGGGGGGGTGATTGGGGGGGGATCGGGGGGGGATCGGGGTGTTTAGTGTGCCTGGCATGTTCTACTGTGTGTGTTTGTGTTGTGCACTTACTTACATGTCATCTCTCCTCGGCGCTGGAACGGAAACTGACAGCCGAGGAGAGATGACATCACATCCTCTGCCTCTGTGTACTATACAGAGGCAGGGGATGTTTCCCATTGGCTGGGAGCGATCGCGAGGGGGGGGCCACGATCGGATGGTCTCCCCCTCGTCTGTCATCGCTCCCAACCAAATGCCGACCGCAGCTGGCACAGGGGGGGGGGGTCCAATCGGACCCCCCGCCCGCGGGAAGGCAATCACGTACTAGGTACGTGATTTTGCCTGCCCGTGCCGCTCTGCTCACGTATATAGGCGTGAGGCGGTCGGCAAGTGGTTAAGATCCTTTTTTCCACTCAAATCTTCTGATGGTTAATCCATGTTTCTTACCATTATTCTCTTAATCGTCCAAACTTTTTAATCAGAACTCAAGATTTGTATATATCTTGTACATGGAATTGACTCTGAATATATGAATATTTATACTGTATTGTATATTATTTTTTAGCTCTACAACCAGAGGCGTAACTAGAACGTTCAGTTTCCCCTTTACATCTGAATCCGCAGAGTTCCCCTTTACATCTGAATCCGCAGAGTTCCCCTTTACATCTGAATCTGCAGAGTTCCCCTTTACATATGAACTCACTTACACTGTAAGGGGGGACTCTGCAGATTTTGATGTGAAGGAGATCTCTGGGGACTCTGATTTAAGGAAGAACACTGAGGACTCTGATGTAAGGGGGAATACTGCAGACTCTGGTGTAAAGTGTAACTCTGATATAAGGGGGTCTCTGGTAACCAGAGCCCCCAATGACATCATAGTTCTCAGCATTCCCTTTTAATCAGGGTTCCCAGAGCCTCCCTTACATCAGAGCCCACAGAATTTCCACTTACACTTTAAGGGGGAGCTCTGTGGACTCTAATGTAAATCGGAACTCTGATGTAAGGAGTGCTCTGGAAGCCCAGATTTAAGAGGGGCTCTGATGTAAGGGAGAACGCTGTGAACTCTGGTGTAAAGGGAAATTCTGATGTAAGAGGATCTCTGCTCGCCAAAGCCACTTACATCAGAGTCCACAGAGCCAGCCTTACATCTGAGTTCCCCTTTACATTACAGTCCACAGAGCTCCACCTTACATTATTAGTGTACTCAGAGGCAGGAGAGAGAAGGGGGGGACGACACTTCAGTCACCATGGATGGTGAGCTCACTCACCTCAGGAAGGAGGCTTGGGCATTCTGCACATTTTCTCCAGGATCTAGTTGCCAGCTGCTGAGATTTCCCCCCCCCACTCATCTCCTTTATGAGACACAGCGCGGCCGGGGATTGGAATGTGGGCAGGATCTCAGGCACACACAGGAGGGAAGGGGCGGGAGGAGATCCTGCTCTCTCTCTTCTTCTGTTCATGCGATGGATGGATGGATGGGTTTGCAGGCTGTCGTGCTGGGTCTGCGCAGTGTGAGAGAGTGTAATAGACACTTTCTGCTTATGTTGCACATATGAGGAAAGTATGGTCAATAATTCCAATGTGTGAAGGGAGCGGGCCGGGTGAAACCACAAGTGTTTTTATTGAAAAAGTTTCTGCAATGACACAAACACATGACCTTCAGACTGATAGACTGGGCAGCAACTGCTATTGTGTTCATACAAAATACTACAGATCTATAATAATAACATTCACATATAGAGGAATAATGTCCCAATAATAACCAATTGTACATATGTTGGTATGTTCATTAATCACACAGCAGCCTTTACTGATCACTTGGGTGTAAATTAAATAATTTCCACCCTGTTTATAGCCTTAAATATGTTCCCTCTTACCTGCAATGACACAAACACATGACCTTCAGACTGATAGACTGGGTAGCAACTGCTATTGTGTTCCCCCCAGAAACAAAGGTCAGTCTTTTGGTTCCCCTTTTTATTAGTAATGGTCCCATTAGAATGTGCTTTATGTCATTCAGGCTTTTCACTCTATGCTGCCATCTACTGGTGATTTAATAGAAATGCCACGAGTTTTACTTTCTCCATGACAAAACTATAATCCTTTTTTATGGGGTACCTGGTTTCCTGGTTTTGACATCCCTTACACTTACAGCTGCAGCCAGCAACCTTGCCATGGTGTCACAGTCCTGGCTCTTGGGGCCCCCCACAGTAGCGTAATGCCAGGGCCTGATCTCAAGTGTGACCTTTGTGATCCTGGTAGTTCCACCACTGTCCACAACAAATGCTGACTTTACATTTGTTTATGTTTTTATGCTCTTGCCAGCCCTGAAGAAGGGGGAGGCATATTTCCCAAAAATGTGTTGAATTGATCTGTATATGTGTGACTCTTAATAAATGACAGTTAAAGTGGTTCTAAAGGCACAAGGTTTTCTACCTTCCTGTATTCTATGCAGGAAGGTAAAAGTCCGTCTGTGTGTAGCAGACCCCCCTAATACCTACCTGAGCCCCATCTCAATCTGGCGATGTCCATGAAAGCCTTGGCTCTCAGGGGGCCTCTCACTCCTCATTGAATGAGGCATCAGTGGGGGCCGCGGCCCAGAGTGAGCCTGCTTGGGTGCCCCCAGAGAAAGCTGCTTGCTCTGGGGGTACTTGGCAAGAAGGAAGGGCCAGGAGGACCAGTGGGAGGGACCCGAGAGGAGGAGGATCTGGGCTGCTCTGTGCAAAACCACTACACAGAGCAGGTAAGTATAACATATTTGTTTATTTTAATAAAAAAAAAAAAAAAAAGACAAGACTTTAATATCACTTTAACTTCCCATCAAGTGTGTTATCACTTTGGACACTGGGTGCTCCTTCCTCCCCATCTTAATAGTGTTGCCAATGAATTGATAACGCATTCACACCAGTTGGTTAGCAGCCCACACCTCCAAAGGGAGTTTAACATCACCATTCATCCGCTGAACCACAAAATACTGATTAAGAACAACTGAACCAGCCCATCATGGTCCTTGGGTCCAACCAACTATATTCTTGATGTCATCTCTATATTGAAAATACCGCCCTCCTGAATCTTCTTCACACCTTAATGTCTCCACTTTCCCTTCTTTCCTCAAGACTGTACATATACGTTTTGTGAGAGCGCAGTCTCTTCTGATATGCTTTACCCCCCTTTAAAGTGGTTGTAAAGGCTCAAGGTTTTTTACCTTCATGCATTCTATTCATAAAGGTAAAAAAGCCTTCTGTGTGCAGCTCCTCCCACAGCCCCTCCCCCCAATACTTACCTGAGCCACATCTCGATCCAGCAATGTGCATGAGAGCAGCAGCTCTCCTGGGTCTCTCTCTACTCATTGGCTGAGGCAGTGGGAGCCATTGGTTCTTGATTCCTTCAATCACAGCCAGTGAGCCCATGAGGAGAGAGCAGGGGGCGGGGCTGAGCCATATCTGTGCACCGCCTTAGCAAGTGGTTAGCTATGGGGGGGAATTGGCAGGAGGGGGGCCAGGAACGCTCCTGGGGGACCTGAGAAGAAGAAGATCGGGGCTACTCTTTACAAAACTACTTCACAGGGAAGGTAAGTATAATATGTTCATTACTTAAAAATAAATCTACCTTTATAATCACTTTAAAGTGGACCATCCATTAAAATTCACAGTTTGGGTGAACAAACAGGGCATGTGTTCATATTACTAAATCACATTATGTTAAAGCGGACCTTCAGTCATTTTTTCAACTTTCCATCTTTTAAATCTTTTTCTCTTGTTGTTTTAACTTTGGATAGTAAAACATGTTTTTCTGCCAGAAAATACCTTATACAGCCCACTTCCTTTTTCTTGTCTGGTTATTAGCCTAGGCTTATGACATCATGTACAGCTCTCACTCTTGTGAGAGTTTGCCAGGAAGGGGGCGGGGGGTGAGTCTTAAGAGGACCAATGAAAGCTGCAGAGCTGGAGGTGTGCCTCTGTTTGTCTGTGTAAATCCAGGAAGTGAACAGGCAACAGCTTCAGCTGCCCACACTTAAAATGGCTGCAGCCAGACTCAGTGGAGGGAGATTTCTGTAGCGTATTTGGCAAGTACAGAATCATAGTATATAGAAAATAATATGCAAAGTTGTTGGAGGGAAGCTTCAGAATGGCAAAGATGTTTTTATTACAAATTGTTTGAGCAGTTTCTCTTTAAGTAAAAAACTCACTCATGAAAATAAATGTGGCTCTTAATTTTCCTTATATGACTGAAGCTTAGGTGAGGGTCCTTCTTTTTGACTTGACCCTGTTTATTAGATTTGCAGTGAGAGAAGAAGTGGGCTCTGTATTCATGCAAGTTGCAGACATTTGCCGCTCTCCTGATTTATTGACTTATAGGACGTCCCCATTGCTGAAACCTGCATGGCATTAAAAATAAAAGGTGATTTATTTCATACAAATCTTTTTATACACAGATGAGTCTCAGCAACATTTTGTGATGAAGCATAGAGGGGAACTGATAGAAAAAATACATCCTATTGGGCCGGTCTTGGATGACCTGTTAAAGAAAGAATATCTAACCTCTGAACAAAGAAATGTTGTGGTCAACAAATCAACACCAGAGGACCAGATGAGAGCACTATATGAGTACGTGAGGTGCTGGGGAGAAAAAGGCCAGGAGGAATTCCGTGAAGTCCTCAGAAAACGTAATCCCAAGATCATCAGAGATCTGGAGAATAGAATCTAAGCACAGCAAATAGCGTGATCTGTGATCTTTTGTCTCTTTGCTTCTACTTGTGAACCCTCTAATCTGTGGTGAACATTGGGTTATCTAGACTGCATGTTACTTGCTTTTTATCTTCAATTATTATTCTTCATACAGTTTATGATTATATGTGTTATAAACAGAAATGAGGAGATTGTCTTGTAGCAGATCTTGCACCCAAATGTGATTTCCACTTACTACATACTCACCTATCTCTCCATGCCAAAATCCTGCAATCCCCTTTAAAAAAAGGCTGAGAAAAGTTCTAAAAATATACATCCATAAATATAATTTACACCGAGCAAGGCAAAAGTGGAGCCACCCTTCTTCTACCGAGAGCCTGATGATCCCAGATGTTATGGAAAGATACTGTTCTGTGCTCTTCTCCTGAGATTTTGAAAACTCAGTGTCCCCAAGATCCTGGCGGAAGGATTGTGATATCATTTCCTTTTGTGAGCTGGGTGTAAGCTTTGTTTTCATATATTTTTAACAGTTTTTTTTTTATTTTAAGTGGATTGCAGCATTTAATTGGGGGGGGGGGGGTAGACTGTGATGGTGGGAGAGTTAAAACCTTTGTTAACTTTTGTTGCTGCCTGTCTTCCTTCTTACTTACTAATGCCGAATAGGAAATAAGAGGATATCTCTCCATTTCCTGTCTATTCTGCATATCTCAGACAAATCAGGAAGCAAAGGGAAATCCCCCAACTTCTTGTCTTACACACAGAAAGGGAAGGGTATTACCCTAATGAGGACATAAGAAGCAATAAAAATACTTTTTTTTGTAGCATTAAGAATGCCTGCAGCATCTATTAGGATTTTATTGCTGTCTATGTCCACGTAAGGGAGATTTCTCCTCATTTCCTGTTGAGTTGATTGACATCAGACAGAACAGGATGGCAGCCTTTAGAACCTGTAGAAAACCAGCTAGCATGCCAAAGGTGAACCCTCAATCATCTTCTGAAAAAAAAAGGAAAAGTACAGAAATCAGACATAGCCCCATCAACATGTAGGTCTACTTTCTTAAGCTGACAGAGAAAGGGGACCAAAACACTGGTGGAGCTACTGTATGTGTGTTTTTTGGCACTTTAACTTTTTCATCTATGGCCTCAGTAGAGGATTGAGGATTTACTTACAGAGTCCTAGATGTTTATTATGGCAGCACCATTGGCCGTGCACACTTCAGCAAGGCATTAAAGGAACAGGCGCAGGATGGATTGTTTGCTATAAAAACTGACAGGGTTCTAATCTTCCCCCACTCTACAAAGAGCTAAAAATTAATATCTTCTTGGAGATGGGCTTTAAGTTCTTAAACATTTATGAAACTAAATGGATCAGTGCAGCGGAACGCTTTTCTACCAAAATGGTGAGAATATGCAGATTTTGTTACTCTTCTGTTTATTTTATACTTATTGTCTATATAAGTTTTGTAATATTCCTAAAATTCTTTATGGCTTATATTCATAAAAAATAATTAGTCGATATTCTGTATTGCAATCACAAAAATATTTTCATCTACACTATTTGTTTTTTAAGAATAAAATAAAATTTGCAAAATGCCACCTTTTCTTGCTTTCAAATATACTCAATTATCAGAGATAAGTTAATGACAAAGGTAAAACAATCTTTAACAACTGAATCCAGTTTTGCAACTTTGCCATGTGTTAGTAAAATTGTACATATCATTACAACTGCTTAGTGTATCCAGGTGAATTATACCTTTGTAGCACCCTCCTAGTTAGGCAGCTAGGTAAATTAAGTTTTTGGCTCCTTCTGTAATTATTGGTTTGGTCTGGTCTGTTGATGGCTTCATAGGATGGGAGTTTGATTTCTTTCCCCTGCCTGTAGAAGAAGTTTCCATAGCTTAGGGAGGTAGAATTCAAATGATCAGCCTGAATATTGATCAGAGCCTAGCCAATGCCTGGGAGGGGTGCCCAGATGGTGGCAGGGATATTGTTAAACAGCCTGGAGCCCTAGGGAGATTGTCTTTTGCCCTCCTGAGGAAATGGATTGGTACGCTGAGAGGAGGGGGCTGCTTGCCCCTGAAGCAACATTTGGAGTGTTTGCTGGACTACTCTACAAGAGGTTGCAGCTATGGACAAATTTATTCCAGAATCCTGTGAGTAGAGCCACCTTTACCTGTGTTAAAGAAAGTTCAAGGTCCCCAGCTGTGAATCTGTAGAATGTTCCAGTCTGCCTTCACCCATGCTGACGTTCATTCATGGTCTCCAGCTGTGACTTTGTAGACTGTCTGCTTTCACCTGTGCTAAAACTACGTAATGGACCCCAGCTGTGAGCCTGTAGAATATTCCAGTCTGCCTTTACCTATGCTGAAGCTAGTTCATGGTCCCAAGCTTTGACCTTGTAGACTGTTCCAGTCTGCCTTTACCTGTTCTAAAGCTACTTCATGAATCTAGTAAAGTGCAAATGCAGCAAGCTGTCAACTAAATAAAATCCACCAAATCACAGCTGCTGCAACCACTAAATGTGTTCACACAACAATAAAATTAATAAATCGTATTTGATTGCGCTGCTCCAATAAATCTCTAAAAATAAAATAAATAAATACACCCCCTGTCCCGCAGTGAATTTCAAATAAATATACAAGTGTATGGCAATTCATGATATAAAGTGACAAATATCAAAGAATAAATAGAATATAAATTGATCTACAGTATATAATGACTTCAGTAACACAATTTGCAATAAAAAGTCTCAAGAGTCCAAATAAAGTGATGTAATAGTGCATCTTCAATTTTTCACTCAGTACTTCACCACAAAACAAACCATGCTCCGCCACCTAGTAATGTGTATGCTCACCTGGCTAATGGACCCATATTGTATACAGGTCAATAATGCATAACTATGAAGGTCCTCAGTCTGGTCTCACATCCCAGGAAGTGGTCCTCTACGTAAATCCACCTTAATGTTATCGCTTCCTTAAGAGGCATAATCCCATGCAGCTCACCGAAAAGAGGGAATAAACACCAATAGTGTGGTATGTTTTTATAAAAGATAATTGCACCAATAAAGCTTTCAGTAATCTACTCACATTTAATTCATAAAAACGAGCATGAAAAAGCCTAATCGGCATAAACATACAGTCAGGCTGCTTCCAAGATCAAACTCTCACGTCAAATGAGTGGAATGTTATGCAATGGCCAAGCCAATCACCTGACCTGAATCCGATTAGACATGTGCATTCGTTTTCGTCCGAATGCATTTTCGTCCGAATTTTAGGTATTTTCGTTATCGTTTTACCAAACGATAACGAAAGTGCAGAGTCCGAAAAACGAAAGATCCGACATAAACAAATGCTTTATTTTCGTTTTCGTTGCTACAACAGTTCGATATAGATAGGAGATTCGACATGATGATGACAATAACAATCTGTGTCCATCAAACCTGTGGTCGAATGTGTCTAACCTTAGCTCTATTAGTCCAAGATTATTCTACATAGAGAGAAAAGATTCGACGTAGAGAGAAAAGATTCGACGTAGGGGAGGAAAGATTCGACGTAGGGGAGGAAAGATTCGACGTAGGGGAGGAAAGATTCGACGTAGGGGAGAAAAGATTCGACGCAGGGGAGAAAAGATAAATAAAAATAATGATGATGATTAGGGATGAGCCGAACACCCCCCGGTTCGGTTCGCACCAGAACCCGCGAACGGACCGCAAGTTCGCACGAACGTTAGAACCCCATTGACGTCTATGGGACTCGAACGTTCGAAATCAAAAGTGCTCATTTTAAAGGCTAATTTGCATGGTATTGTCCTAAAAAGGGTGTGGGGACCCGGGTCCTACCCCAGGGGACATGTATCAATGCAAAAAAAACTTTTAAAAACGGCCGTTTTTTCGGGAGCAGTGATTTTAATGATGCTTAAAGTAAAAAAAAAAAAGTGAAATATTCCTTTAACCACTTCCCGCCCGCCCTATAGCGGATTGACGTCCGGGAAGTGGTTGTGTTATCCTGACTGGGCGTCATATGACGTCCTTCAGGATAACATGCCGCAGCGCGCCCCCGGGGGCGCGCATCGCGGCGATCGGTGGAGCGGTGTGTCAGTCTGACACACCGCTACACTGATCTTGGTAAAAAGCCTCCGGCGGAGGCTCTTTACCACGTGATCAGCCGTGTCCAATCACGGCTGATCACGCTGTCAATAGGAAGAGCCGTTGATCGGCTCTTCCTCACTCGCGTCTGACAGACGCAAGTAGAGGAGAGCCGATCGGCGGCTCTCCTGGCAGGGGGGGTCTGCGCTGATTGTTTATCAGCGCAGCCCCCCCGCAGATCACCCCACTGGACTACCAGGGATGCCACTAGGACCACCAGGGAAGGGGCAACGTGGATGGCCAGGTATGTACCCCATGGCCATCCACATGTGCCCAATCTGTGCCAATCAGTGCCCACAAATGGGCACTGATTGGCACTATTATGCCAAAGATCTGCCCAGCAATGCCCAGATCTGCCCAGCAATGCTATATCAGTGCCACCTGTCATTGCCCATCTGTGCCACCTGTCATTGCCCATCGGTGCCACCTGTCAGTGCCCATCAGTGCCCACCTATCAGTGCCCATCAGTGCCACACATCAGTGCCACATATAAGTACCCATCAGTGCCACCCATATATGCCAATCAATGCCACCTACGAGTGCCCATCAGTGCCGCCTATGTGTGCCCATCGGTGCCACCTATGAGTGCCCATCAGTGCCGCATACCAGTGCCACCTATCAGTGCCCATCAGTGCCACCTATCAGTGCCCATCAGTGCCGCCTATCAGTGCCCATCATCAGTGCCCGTTAGTGCCACCTCATCAGTGCCACCTCATTGGTGCCACCTCATCGGTGCCCATCAGTGCTGCCGTATCAGTGCCCATCAGTGCAGCTATATCAGTGCCCATTATTGAAGGAGAAAGCGTACTTATTTACAAAAAAATTTAACAGAAACAAAGAAAAACTTGTTTTTTTTCGAAATTTCCGGTCTTTTTTTATTTGTTGCGCAAAAAATAAAAACCGCAGAGGTGATCAAATACCACCAAAAGAAAGCTCTATTTGTGGGAACAAAATGATAAAAAAATTGTTTGGGTACAGTGTAGCATGACCGCGCAATTGTCATTCAAATTGCAACAGCGCTAAAAGGTGAAAATTGGGCTGGGCGGGAAGGTGTCTAAGTGCCTGGTATTGAAGTGGTTAAATATCGTACCTGGGGGGTGTCTATAGTATGCCTGTAAAGTGACGCGTGTTTCCCATGTTTAGAACAGTCCCTGCACCAAATGTCATTTTTAAAGGAAAAAATCTCATTTAAAACTGCTTGCGGGTTTAATGTCATGTCGGGTCCTGGCAATATGGATGAAAATCAGTGAGACAAACGGCATGGGTACCCCCCAGTCCATTACCAGGCCCTTTGGGTCTTGTATGGATATTAAGGGGAACCCCGCACCCAAATTAAAATAAGGAAAGGTCCCTATATACTCTGAACAGCAGTATACAGGCGGTGCAAACAAGACAGGGACTGTAGGTTTGTTGTTAAGTAGAATCTGTTTGTAATTTTGAACATTTTTAACGTGTTTAGCTCCAGCCAAAAAATCTTTTCTAAGCTTTTTGGAAAACATAGGGAAGGGTTATCACCCCTGTGACATTTGTTTTGCGTCTTTCCTCCTCTTCAGAAGATTTCACCTCACTTTTTTGTCCCAATGAAAAATGTTTTTTGAAAATTTGGGTTTTTTTGTGGAACAAGGATTGGAAAGCATCAGTGGAAAGGAGAAATTGTTTTCCCATATTAACTCTTACATGAGAGAATTTCCCTTCCTAGGGGTAGATTTCATCTCACTTCCTGTTGTCTCCTTCCGTTTGCAAGTAGGAGTCGTTTGTAAGTTAGATGTTTGAAAGTAGGGTCCTGCCCTATATACTCAGCAGAAATTTGGGCCTTAGGTGTTGCTGTGGCCAAAACACTGTAAGCCCTCACAGGGCCCTGCTGTGAAATATTAGATCAAGAATTGTAATTACATGCCCCTGTTGAACAGGAGCTGAAAAATTAGGCCTTAGGCACTGGTGCTGGTGCCACAACACTGCAACCCCTCACAGACACTCTAGTTGGAACGCAGGAACGAGCCCTGCTGCAAAGTATTGCATCAAAAATTGTAATTACACGCCCCTGTTAGACAGGGGCAGAAAAATTGGGCCTTAGGCACTGGTGCTGGTGCCACAACACTGCAACCCCTCACAGACACTCTAGTTGGAACGCAGGAACGAGCCCTGCTGCAAAGTATTGCATCAAAAATTGTAATTACACGCCCCTGTTAGACAGGGGCAGAAAAATTGGGCCTTAGGCACTGGTGCTGGTGCCACAACACTGCAACCCCTCACAGACACTCTAGTTGGAACGCAGGAACGAACCCTGCTGCAAAGTATTGCATCAAAAATTGTAATTACACGCCCCTGTTAGACAGGGGCAGAAAAATTGGGCCTTAGGCACTGGTGCTGGTGCCACAACACTGCAACCCCTCACAGACACTCTAGTTGGAACGCAGGAACGAGCCCTGCTGCAAAGTATTGCATCAAAAATTGTAATTACACGCCCCTGTTAGACAGGGGCAGAAAAATTGGGCCTTAGGCACTGGTGCTGGTGCCACAACACTGCAACCCCTCACAGACACTCTAGTTGGAATGCAGGAACGAGCCCTGCTGCAAAGTATTACATCAAAAATTGTAATTACACGCCCCTGTTATACAGGGGCTGAAAAATTGTGCCTTAGGCACTGGTGGTGGCGCCCAGAACCAAAAATGTTCTTACAAGCTATCAGCGTGATGATTGAGGAGGAAGAGGATAATTACTCAGGGATAGTCACTCAGCATCAGCATAGGCAGTCTTTGAAGGGATCTGAAAAAAATTATTCAGTTACATCAGCATCAGGTGCTTGGTAGCTGGTGGTGATCCAAGACTGATTCATTTTTATGAAGGTCAGCCGATCGACCGAGTCAGTGGACAGACGCACCCTGTGATCGGTTACCACGCCTCCAGCAGCACTGAATGTGCGTTCCGAAAGAACGCTGGATGCAGGACAGGCCAGTAGCTCAATTGCATACTGTGCAAGCTCTGGCCAGTGATCCATCCTCAAGACCCAGTAACCCAGAGGATTTTCGGTGGGAAAGGTGTCCAAGTCTGATCTTGCCCCTAGGTATTCCTGCACCATGTAAAACAGACGCTGGCGATGGTTGCTGGAACCGATCATACCTTGGGGCTGCGGACCAAAAAATTGTCTGAACGCATCGGTCAGACGGCCACCTTCTCCACCGCTCCTTCTTTGACTGACCGAAGCCTCAGCAACACGTTGTCCAGAAACAGGAGTTTGTAACCTCCCAGTCTCTGGGAACGCGTTGCACAGACCTTTCTGCAAGGCCTCCCGAAGATGTTTCATCCTCTGCTCCCTCTGCGATGGCAAGATAAGGTCCGCAACCTTACCCTTGTAACGTGGATCAAGGAGGGTTGCCAGCCAGTATTGGTCCTTCTCCTTGATACCACGAATACGAGGATCCTTACGCAGGCTTTGCAGGATCAGGGAGGCCATGCAGCGTAGGTTTGCTGAGGCATTCGGTCCGGAGTCCTCTGGGTCACTAAGGACAACAACGTCCGCAGCCACCTCCTCCCAGCCACGTACAAGTCCATGTGTTCCTTGGGACTGATCCCTTAAAGACTGCTGATGCTGAGTGCCAGGCTCCACCTCCATACTGACACAATCTTCCTCCTCCTCCTCCTCCTCGTCCTCTTCCTGTGTGATCGGCGGGCACGCAGGAACACTGTCTGGATAAAGGGGGCCTTGAGAGCTAAGGAAGTCCTCCTCTTCCTGCCTCTGTTCTGCCTCAAGTGCCCTGTCCATTATTCCACGCAGCGTGTGCTCCAACAGGTGGACAAGGGGGACAGTGTCACTGATGCATGCACTGTCAGTGCTCACCATCCTCGTGGCCTCCTCGAATGGTGACAGGACAGTGCATGCATCCCTGATCATGGCCCACTGGCGTGGGGAAAAAAAACCAAGGTCCCCTGACCCTGTCCTGGTGCCATAGTCGCACAGGTACTCATTTATGGCCCTCTGCTGCGTGTGCAGCCACTGCAGCATGGCCAATGTCGAGTTCCACCTGGTGGGCATGTCACAGATTAGGCGGTTCTTGGGCAGGTTAAACTCCTTTTGGAGGTCCGTCAGCCGAGCACTGGCATTATATGACCGGCGGAAATGCACACAGACTTTCCTGGCCTGCCTCAGGACATCCTGTAAGCCCGGGTACCTGCCCAAGAACCGCTGCACCACCAAGTTAAGGACGTGAGCCAAACAGGGCACATGGGTCAGTTGTCCCTGTCGGAGGGCAGAGAGGAGGTTGGTGCCATTGTCGCAAACCACCATTCCTGCCTTAAGTTGGCGTGGCGTCAACCACCTCTGAACCTGCTCCTGCAGAGCTGACAGAACCTCTGCCCCAGTGTGGCTCCTGTCCCCCAAGCACACCAGCTCAAGCACCGCATGGCATCTTTTGGCCTGCGTACTTGCGTAGCCCCTTGAACGCCTACGGAGCACCGCTGGTTCCGAGGAAGAGGCCATGGAGGAAGAAGAAGAGGAGGGGGTGGAGGAGAGAGGTGTGTCACAATCAGCATTTTGGAGGCGTGGTGGCGGAACAACCTCCAACACTACTGCACCTTGTCCTGCATCCTTCCCAGCTGCCAGCAGAGTCACCCAATGCGCCGTGAAACTTAAGTAACGTCCCTGTCCATGCCTGCTGGACCATGAGTCAGCGGTAATATGCACCTTACCGCTGACCGCCCTGTCCAGCGAGGCATGGACATTGCCTTCCACATGCCGGTAGAGAGCTGGAATCGCCTTCCGTGAGAAAAAGTGGCGTTTGGGTACCTGCCACTGAGGAACCGCACATTCCACAAACTCACGGAAGGGGGCAGAGTCTACCAACTGAAAAGGCAGCAGTTGAAGTGCTAGCAATTTTGCCAAGCTAGCATTCAACCGCTGGGCATGTGGATGGCTGGGAGCAAACTTCTTTCGGCGGTGCAGCAGCTGGGGCAGGGAAATTTGCCTGGTACAATCTGGCGTCGGTGTACCAAAAGCAGATTGCCCACAAGTACTTGGCTGTGACACACCTAATTCTACACCTTCATTCCTCTCACTGCAGGTCTCAGAGAGGACTGAAGGTCTAGTGGGGTTGGAAATCTCAGCTGATGAGGAGCAAGGAGAGATCCTCTTTGTTCTTTGGTGTGGGTCTTTTAGATATGCTTGCCAACGAACTGCATGGCAGGTCAACATATGTCTGGTCAAGCATGTGGTACCCAAGCGGGAGATGTTTTGGCCACGCGAGATACGCTTGAGACATATGTTGCAAATAGCAGCGGTGCGATCTGATGCACTCGTCTCAAAAAAGGCCCACACCAAAGAACTTTTTGAATAACGCGCAGAGACTGCAGCGCCCTGCACATGTGGAGCTTTGGGGTGTGATGCAGTCAATGTGCTGCCCTTAGGCTGGCCCCTGGAGGGCATCCTGCCTCGTTGGTGATGTGCCGCCTCCTCCTCCTCCTCCTCCTCCTCTCTCCTATCAGGCACCCACGTTGAGTCAGTGACCTCATCATCCCCTCCCTCCTCATCACTGGAGCAAACCTGGCAGTATGCTGCAGCAGGGGGAGCATGACTGCCAGATTGCTGTCCTTCTTGGGCACCCCCTCTGTCCGTGCTCATGTTACTGCCTTCATCGAGCTCAGTATCATCATCAGAGCCTTCCAAACGCTGGGCATCCTCCTGGAGCATGTACCCAACACTGTGGTCAAACAGTTCGAGGGAATCCTCATGAGGACATGGTGGAGCTAGGGAAGGAGTCACTGATGACATTGAGCTGAGGGAAGAGGCCGCTGCTTTGCCAGACAAAGCACCCTGGGCATGGGTGAGAGAGGATGAGGAGGATGAGGACGGCTTGGTCATCCACTCGACCAAGTTTTCTGCATGTTGCGGCTCAACACGGCCAGCTGCCGAAAAAAAGGCCAAGCGTGTCCCATGGCCACGTGCTGATGAGGATGCACCGTCTCCACGACCAGCACTAGACACAGAGCCTGCTTGCCCTCTCTTATTGGCTTGTGACTGTCTGCCTCTCCTTCTTGGCCTTCCAGACATACTAATGGCCTGTAGCTGCACTAAGCTGGGATAGAACACCTGTAATTTTCTTCAGGTAGCTTTATATACTGTAACCAGACAAGCCTGCCTGTCAGTAGGAAGATAACAGGAACGGATCTAGCTGAACACTGTGAGCAGGACGCACTGCACTAAATGTAAATAGCAGGAACGGATCTAGCTGAACACTGTGAGCAGGACGCACTGACTGCACTAAATGTAAATAGCAGGAACGGATCTAGCTGAACACTGTGAGCAGGACGCACTGCACTAAATGTAAATAGCAGGAACAGATCTAGCTGAACACTGTGAGCAGGACGCACTGCACTAAATGTAAATAGCAGGAACGGATCTAGCTGAACACTGTGAGCAGGACGCACTGACTGCACTAAATGTAAATAGCAGGAACAGATCTAGCTGAACACTGTGAGCAGGACGCACTGCACTAAATGTAAATAGCAGGAACGGATCTAGCTGAACACTGTGAGCAGGACGCACTGACTGCACTAAATGTAAATAGCAGGAACAGATCTAGCTGAACACTGTGAGCAGGACGCACTGCACTAAATGTAAATAGCAGGAACAGATCTAGCTGAACACTGTGAGCAGGACGCACTGCACTAAATGTAAATAGCAGGAACGGATCTAGCTGAACACTGTGAGCAGGACGCACTGACTGCACTAAATGTAAATAGCAGGAACAGATCTAGCTGAACACTGTGAGCAGGACGCACTGCACTAAATGTAAATAGCAGGAACGGATCTAGCTGAACACTGTGAGCAGGACGCACTGCACTAAATGTAAATAGCAGGAACGGATCTAGCTGAACACTGTGAGCAGGACGCACTGACTGCACTAAATGTAAATAGCAGGAACGGATCTAGCTGAACACTGTGAGCAGGACGCACTGCACTAAATGTAAATAGCAGGAACGGATCTAGCTGAACACTGTGAGCAGGACGCACTGCACTAAATGTAAATAGCAGGAACGGATCTAGCTGAACACTGTGAGCAGGACGCACTGACTGCACTAAATGTAAATAGCAGGAACGGATCTAGCTGAACACTGTGAGCAGGACGCACTGCACTAAATGTAAATAGCAGGAACGGATCTAGCTGAACACTGTGAGCAGGACGCACTGCACTAAATGTAAATAGCAGGAACGGATCTAGCTGAACACTGTGAGCAGGACGCACTGACTGCACTAAATGTAAATAGCAGGAACGGATCTAGCTGAACACTGTGAGCAGGACGCACTGACTGCACTAAATGTAAATAGCAGGAACGGATCTAGCTGAACACTGTGAGCAGGACGCACTGACTGCACTAAATGTAAATAGCAGGAACGGATCTAGCTGAACACTGTGAGCAGGACGCACTGCACTAAATGTAAATAGCAGGAACGGATCTAGCTGAACACTGTGAGCAGGACGCACTGCACTAAATGTAAATAGCAGGAACGGATCTAGCTGAACACTGTGAGCAGGACGCACTGCACTAAATGTAAATAGCAGGAACGGATCTAGCTGAACACTGTGAGCAGGACGCACTGACTGCACTAAATGTAAATAGCAGGAACGGATCTAGCTGAACACTGTGAGCAGGACGCACTGACTGCACTAAATGTAAATAGCAGGAACGGATCTAGCTGAACACTGTGAGCAGGACGCACTGCACTAAATGTAAATAGCAGGAACAGATCTAGCTGAACACTGTGAGCAGGACGCACTGACTGCACTAAATGTAAATAGCAGGAACAGATCTAGCTGAACACTGTGAGCAGGACGCACTGCACTAAATGTAAATAGCAGGAACGGATCTAGCTGAACACTGTGAGCAGGACGCACTGCACTAAATGTAAAGAGCAGGAACAGATCTAGCTGAACACTGTGAGCAGGACGCACTGCACTAAATGTAAAGAGCAGGAACAGATCTAGCCTAATCTAGCTCTCAAATCAAATGACACTGTCTGTCTCTCTCTCTATCAGCACACCGGAACACACTACACAGGGCCGCCGTGCAGGCGGCCTTATATAGTGTGGGGCGTGTACTAAATCCCCTGAGCCATAATTGGCCAAAGCCACCCTGGCTTTGGCCAATTACAGCTCTCTCTACTGACGGCGCTGTGATTGGCCAAGCATGCGGGTCATAGTGCATGCTTGGCCAATCATCAGCCAGCAATGCACTGCGATGCCGCAGTGAATTATGGGCCGTGACGCGCCACACGAATTTGGCGCGAACGGCCCATAACGTTCGCAATTCGACGGACGGTCGAACAGCCGATTTTCGAGTCGAACATGGGTTCGACTCGAACACGAAGCTCATCCCTAATGATGATGAATGTTATTGGCTGATTGTAACCAAAGAGGTGGAGCAGTAAAATAGCTAGAACTAAGTACACACGTACTTTGGCTTATGGTGTCTGTTGAAAGTTCTAAGAAGATTCGACGGAGCAGGTAAACTATACGGCATTGTGTACAGTTTAGCTGCTCCGTCGAATCTTCTTTGAACATTCGACAGACACCATAAGCCTTCAATGACAGATTCGACCTTAATTTGGATTTTCGGACGAATGCAATTTTTAACGAAAAACGAAATAAATAAAAACGAATTTCGGGAGTAACTAAATAAATTTATTTTTCAGACGAAAACGAAATTCCGAAACGAAATATTTCAGTGTGCACATGTCTAAATCCGATTGAGCATGCATTTCACTTGCTGAAGACATAACTGAAGGGAAAATGCCGAAAGAACAAGCAGGAACTGAAGACAGTTGCAGTAGAGGCCTGGCAGAGCATCACCAGGGATGAAACGCAGCGTCTGGTGATGTCTATGCGTTCCAGACTTCAGGCTGTAATTGACTGCAAAGGCTTTGCAACCAAGTATTAAAAAGTGAAAGTTTGATGGATGATTGTTAATCTGTCCCATTACTTTTGGTCCCTTAAAAAGTGGGAGGCACATATACAAACTGTTGCAATTCCTACACCGTTCACCTGATTTGGATGTAAATACCCTCAAATTAAGCTGAAAGTCTGCAGTTAAAGCACATCTTGTTAGTTTCATTTCAAATCCATTGTGGTGGTGTATAGAGCCAAAAAGATTGGAATTGTGTCAATGTCCCAATATTTATGGACCTGACTGTAAATGAAATTCAAAGTAAAAAAAGAAAAAGAAAAAATTGTCCATTTAGTGCTTGAACCCTAAAGTACATAGTGACAGATGGAAAGAAAGTTAATTGAAGCAATATCCAAAGAAATTTGATTGTTTAGATAAATATCCACTTGGTGCACCTCCACCGTGATAATAAACAGGATATGAGCTTACCAGATCCATGTTATAGGAGTCTAGACAAGCATTTAAATAATGATCCAGCATTCAAAGCGAATCCCTCAGTAGTTAAACCGGAAAGGAAGATAACATGGTGGCCAAACAAACCCCCTTGGAACGAGGTTTGGTATAAGGGCGGACATATTGATAACACATGGAATTGGTTTAACGGAGACAACTGCGCTCTCCCAGCCCTGGACACTATATAATGGTGTGGAGGTGGACATAGACTCCATGTCCCAGGTGATGTCACATATGGCGAAACATGTAGGATGTAGCCTATGTCTGAACTAACCACGGTAATTGTACTTGTATACAAGTTGTTTTTATCCTGGTAACTACCATTTTAACCGCTGAGTATTCATTGGATTGCTTCTGAGGAACACTAGGGGGTGTTCGCAGGCTCCTCGCGGTCGTTCTCAGGAGAGGAAGAACGGTCGGTCTGCCTATGTAAACAAGGCAGACTGCTGTTCTGTGAGACGGGAAGATGGAGATCTTGTGTTTCTGCTAAGCAAGAACACAGATCTCTGTCTTCCCCCAGTCAAAGCAACCCCCCCACACACAGTAAGCACACCCTAGGAGCATATTTAACCCTTTGATCGCTCCTTATGTTAACCCCTTCCCTGCCAGTGAGTTAGTACAGTGACAGTACAGTGCATTTTTTTAGCACTGATCATTGTATTGGTGTCACTGGTCCCTAAAAAGTGTCACTTAGTGTCAGATTTGTCCGCCGCAATGTCGCAGTCCCGCTAAAAATCACTGATCACTGCCATTACTAGTAAAAACAATGAAAAAAAATTCCATAAATACATCCCATAGTTTGTAGACACTGTAACGTTTGAGCAAACCAATCAATATACGCTTATTGGGATTTTTTTAACAAAAACATGTAGCAGAATACATATTGGCCTAAATTGATGAGTAAATTACATTTTTTACATTATTTTATTGGTAATGTTTTATAGCAAAAAGTAAATTGTCGGTCTATTTTGTTTGTAGCGCAAAAAATAAAAATTGCAGAGGTGATCAAATACCACCAAAAGAAAGCTCTATTTGTGGGGAAAAAGGACATACATTTTATTTGGGTACAGACACACGACCGCGCAATTTTCAGTTAAAATAATGCAGTGCCATATCACAAAAAATGGCCTGGTCATGAAGTTGGGGGAGGGGGTAAACCTTCCGGGGCTGAAGAGGTTAAACCCATTTCACTACATGTCTAAAATTTGAAGCACACATATTTTGTATAATAATTATTACAAACAAAAAAAATATGGTAATATTATTACTAAATACCTTTTAGGTAAAATTATATTTTGTCATGATCAAGTCCTTTTGTATATTATTATGCCTTATCTATTATTATTATTATACAGGATTTATATAGCGCCAACAGTTTACGCAGAGCTTTACAACATTAGGGAGGACAGTACAAGTACAATACAATTCAATACAGGAGGAATCAGAGGGCCCTGCTCCTTAGAGCTTACAATCTAGGATGGAGGGTCAAGTTATACAAAAGGGTAATAGCTGTGGGGGATGAGCTAATGGAGAAAATGGTGCAGTTGTTAGATGGAGGCAGGATAGGCTTCTCTGAAGAGGAAAGTTTTCAGGGATCGCCTAAAAGTGGATACATTTGGAGACAGTCTGACAGATTGGGGTAGGGAATTCCAGAGGATGGGCGAGGCTCGGGAGAAGTCCTGGAGGTGGATATGGGAGGAGGTGATGAGGGAGCTAGAGAGCAGGAGGTCCTGGGAGGAACGGAGAGAGGGCGATTAGGTTGGTATTTTGAGACTAGGCTAGTGATGTAGCTGAGTTGTGGATGGCTTTGTAACTTATTGTTAGTATTTTGAATTTAATTTGTTAGGCGAGTGGTAGCCAATGGAGGGATTGGCAGAGAGGGGTAGAAGACACTTAGCGGTTTGTAAGGTGGATGAGTCTGGCAGCAGTATTCATGATGGACTGAAGGGGGGATAGTCTATTTAAAGGCAAGCCAATGAGGAGTGAGTTGCAGTAGTCAAGGCGAGAGATAACCAGGGAGTGAATCAGGAGCTTTGTGGTTTCATTGGTTAGAAAGGGACGTAGTTTAGAGATGTTGCGGAGGTTGAGGCGGCAAACTTTGGAAAGTGATTGGATGTGGGGCTGAAAGGAGAGTTCAGAGTCCAGGATAACACCTAGCACCCTGACATGTGGGGACGGGTGGATGGTTGTGCCATTGCTCTTCACAGAGAAGTCAGGGGAAGAGGCACGTGGGGGAGGAAATATTATAAGCTCGGTTTTGGACAAGTTGAGTTTGAGGAAGTGGTGTGACATCCATACAGATATGTCGGTTAGTAAGTTAGTGATGCGTGAGGAGACTGATGGAGTGAGTTGAGGGGTGGAGAGATAGATTTGTGTGTCGTCAGCGTAGAAATGATATTGAAAGCCATGAGAGGCTATCAGCTGACCCAGGGAAAAAGTGTAGATTGAAAATAAAAGAGGTCCAAGAACAGAACCTTGGGGGACCCCGACAGAGAAGTGAAGAGGAGTGGAGAAAGTAGAATTGTAAGTGACACTGAAGGTGCGTTGGGATAGGTAGGATGAGAGCCACTGAAGAGCACAGTCACGGAGACCGAGGGAGTAAAGTTTTTCGAGGAGGAGGGGTTGGTCAACCGTGTCAAAGGCAGCTGAAAGATCCAGAAGTAGGAGTACAGAATAGTGTCCGTTGGTTTTTGCAGTTAGTAGGTCATTTGTGAGTTTTAAAAGAGCAGTTTCTGTGGAGTGTTGAGGGCGAAATCCAGATTGAAGGGGATCAAGAAGGTTGTTTTTAATGAGGTGGTCACTTAGTTGGTTGTACACCAGGCGTTCAAGGAGTTTAGAGGAAAAGGGGAGCAAGGAGATAGGGCGTAGGTTGTTAAGATTGGTAGGGTCCAAGGACGGCTTTTTAAGTATGGCGGTGACCAGTGCATGTTTTAGAGCATTGGGGAAGATGCCAGAGGTGAGGGAGAGATTGAAGATGTGGGTTAGAGAGTGTAGAATGGACTCAGAGGGTGACCGTAGCATTTGAGAGGGAATAGGATCCAGGGGACAGGTGGTTAGGTGGGCAATAAAAAGGAGTTTAGCAACTTCGTCTGTAGTAGCAGATTTGAATATGGGGAGTGTCAGTTGTACCTATTGACATGGGGTCTTAGCTGGGGGAGATACCTGTAGAGTGGAGATTTCATTGCGGATTGTATCAATCTTGTTTTTGAAGTGATTAGCGATCTCCTGGGCAGTGAGTAAGTCAGTGGGTGGAGGCGGTGGAGGACAAAGTAGAGAGTTGAAGGTAGAGAAGAGTTTATGGGGACTGGATGAGAAGGTGTTAATAAGAGCTGTAAAGTAGGTTTGCTTGGCAGTGTGGAGGAAAGAATAGTATTTTTGGAGGGCAGATTTGTATTGGTTGAAGTCTTTGAGAGACTTAGTCTTGTGCCACAGACGCTCAAGAGCGCGACTAAGTTTTTTGAGAATTTTAGTGTCATCTGTTTGCCAGGGTTGTAGGTGTCGAGGCCTCATTCTGCGTGTAGTAAGGGAAGTGAGCTTGTCCAGGGTGGAGGACAGAGATTTATTGTAGATAGACGTGGCTTGGTTGGGGCAGGACAGGGGAGAGATTTTGTCATAGAGGTGGTCAGTAGCAGAATAGAGGAGAGAGGAGTTGAAGTTGCGAAAGTTTCTACAGGTGATGGTTAGGCGATTGGAGGGAAAGGTGGTGGAATACAGGGGGAGAGAGAAACTAATAAGGTGATGGTCGGAGAGAGGAAAAGGATTGTTTGAGAAGTTGCATGGAGTGCATAGGTATGAGAATACAAGGTCAAGGGTGTTGCCATTAGAGTGAGTAGAAGCCTGTACCCATTCTTTTAGGCCGAATGAAGAGGTTAGACTAAGAAGTTTAGAAGTAGCAGGAGTGTTTGTAATAGCAGGGATGTTGAAATCACCGAGAAGGATTGTGGGAATTTCCGAAGAGAGAAAGTAGGGTAGCCAGGCAGAAAACTCATCAAGGAAAGTCGATAATGGTTATCTATATATCTTTTAAATACTTTGAAACATTGATGCACCCCTCGATGATCTTTTCCAAAAGTAAACTCAACAATGTCAATGATTTTGTCTGATAAAATATTAAAGCGTTAATAAACCACCAAGCAGAAAAATAACATTGGGTCCCCCTGCAGGTTCATGCCCTAATGTTGACAGACTTACCTGCAAGTGGAGCCCTCCAGCGCCGACTCCATCTTCACCCGGTCTTCCTTCCTGGTTCACTGGTTCCAGCAATTTGAATGTCTGGGGCCGTGATTACGTCAATTCCGCACGCATGCATGCGGGAGCTGTAGCCACAACACAGCGCTCTGCATTGTAGGGCATACTGTATGCCTTGAGTGGAAAGCATCACTGTGCACGCGTTGGTGGTGTCATCCGAAATTTGTCGATGTAAATTTCTCCTAAACTGTGCATGTTTAAGAGATAATCATTGTACCTACAGGTAAGCTTGGTTGTAAGCTTACCTATAGGTACAAGTTTAATTACAGAGTTTACTACAACTTTAACTACTTTCTGACCACCCACAGTACATTTACTGCGGCCGGCCAGCACAGGCAGGCTGGATCACGTACTGTACATGTATGTCATCCAGCCTTTTCCAGATTAAGGACATGCTGTTTGGGGGCACAGCACGCTGCTCCAGCAATCTCTGTGTCCACCAGACAGCAGATTGCAGATCCTGATACCCAGCTATGCAATCCCCCTGGGTAGGCTATGCGATCACATGATTACAATGTGAACAAAGCTGTTATGAATGCAATTGCTGTCAGGAAGGGCTTTGCCATAGTAAAGATGAAGTTCTGAGGCGCACATGTATGCACATGCCCCGGCAAGCAGATGTGCACAGACATGTCCAGATGCACACGCGCTTTTGCAGGCGCGTCTGTCACTAATACTGGTGCCAAACAGTCTATTTAAACTGGGCTTCTGCAGTGGCTAATTGCTGTTTGGTCTACAGCTTTCTGTGAGTTGTTCCTGATTACTGTGCCTGACCTCTGATTTTGACCCGGCTTGCTCCTGACCATCCTTGTCTGCTACCTGTCCTGACCTTCGCTTGCCCCCGGATTCTGCCTCTGCCTTCTACTCTTGCTCAATTCATACTCTGTTACCGACATTGCTTGTGACTTAACAATCCTGCCATCTGCCTGCTCGTCACTGACCTGGCTTGTCTAACCCTGCATCCAACTCTTCGAACTTGCAACATCTCCTTCAGTCCCACTCATCATCTTCTGGCTCCTGCTTCCTGCTGTGCATCCACAGCCTGTCTCCAGCCAAGTCCTGTGCCAGCCTGTCTGCTCCCAGCCTGTCCTGCTGTCACATCCACTTGCTGCCAGCTGCTCAGTCTCCTGGCACTCTTCCAGTGAAGTATCAGCTACTACCAATGTACCGATTGGTACATTGGTAGTAGCTGGACCGATCATAGGGGCTCATATTTTTCCATGCTCTTGTGGTTACTGTTCCACTATCAGTGGCCCCCCGAGCTAGAGTTGTACATCAGGCTCACTAACCAGGTATGTGAAAGTTGTGTTTCCTGCTGAGTGATGCTGTTATTGGCCCACAGCTAAAAAGAAAAGCATTCCCACAACATGATGCTGCCACCACCATGTTTCACAGTGGGGATGTTGTGTTCAGAGTGATGTGTAGTGTTAGTTTTCTGCCACAGCTAGCATTTTGCTTTCAGGTATAAAGTTCAATTTTGGTCTCATCTGACCAGAGAACCTTCTTCCACATGTTTGCTGTGTCCCCCACATGGCTTCTCGCAAACTACAAATGGTACATCTTATGACTTTCTTTCAATGGCTTTCTTCTTGCCACTCTTCCATAAAGGCCAGATTTGTGGTGTGCACGACTAATAGTTGTCCTGTGGACAGATTCTCCCACCTGAGCTGTGGATCTCTGCAACTCCTCCAGAGTTACCATGGACCTCTTGGCTGCTTCTCCGATTAATGCTCTCCTTGCCCGGCCTGTCAGTTTAGGTGGATGGCCATGTCTTGGTAGGTTGGCAGTTGTGCCATACTCTTTCCATTTTCAGATGATGAATTGAAAAGTGCTCCGTGAGATGTTCAAAGCTTGGGATATTTTTTAGCAAAGAAATTTGAACAGCAGAGTGGATCTGGGCTCAACCCGTCCTACCCAATTGAAGTATATGTATATGTAAAAAATAAAGCTTTTAAGCCTCCACTAGGTATACAGATGTATCCCCATGGGAGGGAGATAAATGGGGAGAGCTATATGGAATAAAGGTGCAACTAATCTCATTCACATAACATAAAAATTTGATCTTTATTGTATAAACATAAAAAACTCCACATGAAAAAACAAAGCACAAGACATATAAAAATTTATCTCCAGCTAACCTGCTCTTGCTATTTCCTGTACTAGTATCTTTATGTGTATATTCACCTTTACAGAAAATCTGTAAGGTGAACTTACACAGGACCCCCTCCTTACCCCCCCCTCCCGCTATTAGCCCTGGTATAGCCACGTCACCGGTCCGGGGCTTAGAAATCCCCTCAACTTTCTCTCCTCTTCTCCAGCACTGACAGGACGGGCAATGGCAGGTTCTGTCACCCATGCTATGGCGCTGACCAATTAGAATGCTCCTAAACATACCTCCTGATGAGGTACGCTTTGGAGATTAAACCGAAGGGATTTCAAAGCCCCAGACTGGGAGATCGCCAAGCTCCAGGTCAGCAGGACTGGGGGGGGGGGTGAAGAGGGGGTCCTGTGTAAGTTCATCTTACAGATTTTTCTGTAGAGATGAACTTACACCTTAATGTCTCCTTAAATTCAAAAATTGTGTGTATGTATAACTGTACAGTACTAATTTAACTTTTTGAGTATATATCACACAAAAATATAAAGCATGGCCACCCATCTTGTATTTATCAAACGTTTTGAGGATTATATTGGTTTGACCATCATGTGCTTGTGTAATCACCTAGTGTACAAAAGACAGACTTGCTCTAAGGTTGAACTGCTGCTTTAAATCAGGACAATCAAACAATACAGCTTGGTAGCAATCATTCCATCAGCTGTGGTCTAGAGGAGGTGAATTGTATGTTGAAAATTCAAAACTCAGTCACTCAGAGATATCTTTGTATATCACCTTCCTCGCACAAACTTTTATATTGAGTAGTCCAGATTAAAAGTTTATACTGCTCCCAATCCAGAGGTAGTTACAAGAAGTGAGAGATTGTGGCTCATATTGTTATGTATTATGCAGAGGTATCCATTAGGGAGGTACAATTGATGTATTGAAATATACTCTTCACAGTGCAACAAATCCCTCCAGTATTCCAGCATTGGGTATATATTAGACTTTGTGCAATAGTTTGCATAAACACCCAATTATAGCAATGTCCCAAATCTCATACAGCCATATACACTGTGCAGTCCTTTGAAGTGGGTTCAATAGTGCTACTCCCAGTCCAGAGGAGGTCAGCTGTATAACTGGTCAAGTTGGAAATTATCACCCTCCCTCATGGGAGCATCCACCCCACACACCCCACGCTAAAGTTGGTAAGGATTTGATTCCTATAGTGCAAAGATAATCCATAAGACTTGCCTTTCAAAGATATTGACATTTATGCAGTATATATTCACTGCACACAGGCATATTTGTTAGGCACAGTTCCATTCAATAGTGATAATCCAGTTGGGGAAAAACTGAATAAGCCAATCGGTCTATTTCAAGTACTTTCCCACACTGGGATATTCATGTAAGCAAGTCTTTGAATGAGCACATGGTACTTATCCAACATGTATCATCATTCCTAGGTTGTCCTCACTGGGTAAGACCTTGGATACCAAGGGCCATCAGAGCAGGTAGCTGGAAAAGGACAAAGACCTGACCGGTTTCGCTGGGTCCCAGCTGCTTCAGAGACTGCTACACATTAAAACAAACATTTCCTGTATTTATCACTAACATTTCCAGCAAAATGTCTAAAAAAGGCGCAATTGCGCATGCGCAGTGCATTATGATTTCACGGCGTTCCGCACGCCAATACATGTTGCGCAATGACCTCATTAGGTATCCATTATTTTGGTTAGAATCCGCAAAATAATATGCAATTCGCTAGAAATGCAGGGGACACCCAGAGAGCTGCAAATATATAGCTCTCCACTAATGGCACCAAGACAGCAAATACTCTGTCTTAGTTTTTTTACATTTTTTATCATTGTTGAACACTTGCTGAACAGGTAAGTGTAAACTATCTGCATATTTGAATGGAGAGTCGCACACTCTAAACCAGTGGTTCTCAACTCCAGTCCTCAAGGAGCCCCAACATGTCATATTTTAATTATTTCCCTCAGATGAAACGGCTGTGGTAATTACTAAGGCAGTGAAACTGATCAAATCACCTGTGCAAAATAATGGAAAGCCTGAAAACATGACCTGGGTCCTTGAGGACTGGAGTTGAGAAACACTGCTCTGAACCAGGGATCTCCAAACTATGGCCCTCCAGCTGTTGTGGAACTACACGTCCCTTGAGGCTTCGTAAAACTCTGACATTCACAGACATGACTAGGCATGATGGGAATTAAAGTTCCTGAACAACTGGAGGGTCATAGTTTGGAGACCTCTGCTCTAAACCATAAGCTCTATAGTGAATAGGGATAAAAACTTCTCATTTCTCTTTTATTATATTCAATTCATTTGTTTACTACCTCTAATCTATATAGCTGACTTTGAGGTAGAGGCGAGGGAATTGCAGAAGAGGTTTCGTAATAGGGGGTACAAAGACAGGTGGCTTAACACAGCCTATAGACGGGCCAAAGAGACAGATAGGAATGAATTGTTGTTCAAGTCACAGAAAAAATGAAAATGGTGGCGATAAGGAAGTTTGGTTTTGCTTACAATTTGGGACAAACCAGCATGGAAATCTTAAGGAGTTGAGGATTTGTCTTTGGTTTTAAAAGGTATGCTTAAATTTGAAGGTTGTTGCCTTGGATAAGCAAATATGAATGCATATGGGGAAAATTATGACACATTATACCTCTATATTTGTAGATCTCATGTACGGGCTGGCACTTTTATGCCAATTAACTTTTGGATATTGGATGATTTGATATCTCTATGTTCTGCTCCCACCATATTCCTGCCTATGATTACCAATACTGGCAAAACATGTTGGGATCAGACACTACAATATATCCATCTATGCAACACACACCTGTGACCATATAACTGGCATGTGAAAACAATTTTTAATGGTTTGAATTTAAATATATACTAGAAAAAAATTGTAAGTGTTATACGCAAATTATGTCTTCATTGTCTTCTGGACCCTAATATTCCCACCAAATACTTGTTGGTCTGTACAATAGAGAGAGAGACTGGAGAGAAGAATATCCTCTCATTGCTGATGAATGTTCTTTAGAGTATTCCATCCCCTCAACCTTTCTACAAGCAATAGATGTCAAAAAGACATCCCCTAGAGTGTGTTATTGGAGCCAGTGTGCATGGACTGGTGCTTCTGTGGACGGGCAGCCTCTGTACTATTTGGGAAGAACCAGCTATTGAAGGAATCCTCTATGGGGGTAGCACTACAAAAATAAGCCCCATTGTGAGTGTCAGTGCCAGAAATAACCCCAGGAAGTGTCAGGGCCAGCACTGATACTATCTAGAAACAACCACCAGCAAAAAAACACCAGCAAGTGTCAGTGCCAGCAGTGATAACGCCTAGCCATAACCCCCAGCATTGTTATTTAGTAGATTTACTTGAACGTGGGGTGTATTGGAATGGATACTCTGACTAAACCATTTTGTAGGTGGGCATAACATGCCCGTACACTAAGACTACCTTTGCCATAGGTGTGCTCATTAATGCTTGTTACCAGGCGTGAAATGCGGTCATGTGGAAGTCTAACATTAAGGCAGTCTCTCGACTTGAGCTGACACTGAAAGCAGTATAAAGCTGAGTCTCATTTACAAGAGTTGCCCCATTGCTCTACTCTCAGTGTATTACATGTATTGCATTCAGGTGGAAGGCCAGACCGCGTCACTCCACCAGCCAGCGTACCTCTGCTACCTCTCTCCCAATGATTGAATGAAACCCTGCCGGACACATAGAGAGAGTCTCGTGCGTGTCCTGCATTCAACTCCTCCTATACAGTACCTACTGGGCAGAATGGGAACCTCCATAACCCTGGTCTGCTCTCAGTTACTATGGGAGATGGACTGCTAGGGAGGGAGCCCGAATGGAGCCCCTTTGCTATCAGAGGAAGCCCACCTTACCCAGATTCTATGCCTTGACTGATTGCTTGTGACTCTTTTGATGCAAACTTGGTTTCCCTTAGTAATGACCATATTCTTCCTTAAAGCGCAGCTTCACTATCACTTCAGTACTGTGTACTTCATAACCCTCAAGTGCTTAAACATGCCCAAGTTTTAGGTGGTAGTATCTGGAGGACCGACCCCCCAAAGTGTGAGAAGGTGTCTGGAACATAAAATTCCGTCCGTCTTGGCTCAGGACTGGCCTCAGGCTCCATCTTTCCCCTTAATTAATACCAGAGGTGGGCCGGCTGTAGCTCCACAAAGCTGGAATGCAGATATTAAAGCTACCTAACCCAGCCTGGGCCAGTATCTAACTAACGTTAAGCAGTTTTAAACCTGTTTACATACTTATCTGAACGCCCCCTCCTGTAAAGCTCCTTTCCATGCAGGCTTCTGCCAGAACTATAATTTATCCGTAGGGCAGGATATCACTCCGCATGACAACTGTCAGAACACAAAGGCACAGCGTACTAACATCACTTGTGTTAGTATGGCGATTTCTCAATTTTTTTTGTTCAGCCTGCTGGGTTGAATGAAAACTGACTGACTTATATCATGTATCCAGCATTTGTTTTTTAAAGTGGTTGTTAAGCCACTCTGACCTCTTTATACTATTTGCTCTGTCTCCTAATGACAGGTGCCCCTGCATGTGTGATTTATTTTAAAAAATGCAGTCTATACCTTATTTACGAGCGCTGCTCGGCGCTCACGTAACTGTCTCTCTCCTCTCCCCTTCTGACAACTAGAGCAGGAGGAGCCGAGATTCCCCCACTGATGCCAGTCAGGAGGGGAGGAGGAGTATAAAGTATAGACTGCAATTTTTTTATAAATCACACACACAGGGTCATCTGTGACAGGTTGAATAGTATAAAGAGGTCAGAGTTTTTCAGCAGCAGGAGGGGGGATCAGGCACTGTCACTAGCTGACAGGCAGGGAGGGAGGGGAGAGGAGGACAGATGTGAGCAGCGGATGACGGAGGCACGTAAACTGACCATGGGGTCAGGGCTCAGTAGCCATGATACACCATGGTCAGTTTACAGGGGGGAGGTTAGAAACTGGCAGGATCAGCCAGGTATTTCAGGTGATACAGGGGGCCAAGCACTGTGGAACAGGATCCCCTTTTTTTTAGGTTAACAAACACTTTAAGCTACTTTTTGTGTGTCATTGGTAGGCAATGCACTTGACTCATATTCCCTTTTCTTCCATGTCTCAGTTCCACTCTTTTATTATATCCTTTCTTCCCCCATTCCCTCCTTTTCCCCTCTATTTCTCCATACAACTTTTTGTGTGTTTTCCCCATTTCCCTTTTTTACCCTCTTTCTTCTTCTCTCTTTTCCATTTCTGTATTTGATTTTAAAGTGATTATAAAGATTTTTTTTTTCTAAAATAACAAACATTGGGGGAGATTTACTGAAACTGGTGCAGCTCTGCATGGTAGCCAATCAGCTTCTAACTTCAGCTTGTTCTATTAAGCTTTGGCAATAAAAGCTGGAAGCTGATTGGTTTCTATGTAGAGCTACACCAGATTCTGCACTCTCCAGTTTTAATAAATAATCCCATTGTGTACTTACTGTACCTGCTCTGTATAATGGTTTTGCTCAGAGCAGCCTCATACCTCCTCTTCTGGGGTCCCCCGCTGGTGGTCTGGTCTCCTCCTCTTCTCTGAGTGCCCCAAAAGCCATTTGCTATGGGGGCAATCTTGTGGGCACGCTTCCGAGCTGGGCTGTGTGTCTTCATTGACACACACTGCGTGGCTTGGCCCTGGCCCCAGGCTCCTATGGGGGTACCGCTAAATGATGAAAAAAAGGTTTAAAAAAGCAGTTTCCCTTACTTTCTGTTTTAAAACATATCAAATAAAAATGTCTGGACAGTACAAACATCTCTTTTTGGAAGAGGTGGTCTCATTTTTTTCCTCAATTTTTTGGAAGTGAAAAAACATGCCGGTCTTGAGGTTGGTAAAAAAAACTTGGCACTTGATAATGGTGCGCTAGATACATAAATGTACGGGGCATACATAGAGGGAGGAGGAGGTGAAGGGGTTAATGTAAAGGTCATACATAGAGGGAGGAGGAGGTGAAGGGGTTAATATACAGGTCATACATAGAGGGAAGAGGAGGGGAAGGGGTTAATGTACAGGTCATAAATAGATGGAGGAGGAGGAGGTGAAGGGGTTAATGTACAGGTCATACATAGAGGGAGGAGGAGGTGAAGGGGTTAATGTACAGGTCATACATAGAGGGAGGAGGAGGTGAAGGGGTTAATGTAAAGGTCATACATAGAGGGAAGAGGAGGGGAAGGGGTTAAAGTGATATTAAAGATTCCCTTTTTTTTAAAAATAACAAACCTTTCATAGTTACCTCCACTGTGCAGTTGGTTTTGCACAGAGTGGCCCCGATCAAGCTGTTCTGGGGTCCCACGGCGGCTCTTGCGGCTCTCGCAGCTCCTCCCCGCATTAGATAACCCCCTCTGAGAACATCTCTCCCGAGGGGGTTCTGTGTCATACAATCGGCGTCCATAGATGCCGAGTGTATGTCTTGGCCCCGCCCCCCCGTCACTCGCATCATTGGATTTAATTGACAGCAGCGGGAGTCAATGGCTGCGCTATCAATCTATAATCTATCCAATGAAGAACCGAGAACCGGTGGAGAGAGTGACACAGGATCGCACCCATGGAAATTCGGGGCTCAGGTAAGTAAAACGGGGGGGCTGGGGGGCTGGACACTGCAAGGGGTTTTTTCACCTTAATGCATAGGATGTGAAAAAACACAAAGGTTTACAACCCATTTAATGAACAGGTCATACTTAGAGGGAAGAGGAGGTGAAAGGGGTTAATGTAAAGGTCTTACATAGAGGGAAGAGGAGGTGAAGGGGTTAATATACAGGTCATACATAGCGGGAAGAGGAGGTGAAGGGGTTAATGTAAAGGTCAAATATAGAGGGAGGAGGAGGTGAAGGGGTTAATGTAAAGGTCATATATAGAGGGAAGAGGAGGTGAAGGGGTTAATATACAGATCATACATAGAGGGAAGAGGAGGTGAAGGGGTTAATGTAAAGGTTATACATAGAGGGAAGAGGAGGTGAAGGGGTTAATGTAAAGGTCATACACAGAGGGAGGGGGAGGTAAAGGGTTAATGTAAAGGTTATACATAGAAAGAAGAGGAGGTGAAGGGGTTAATGTACAGGTCATACATAGCGGGAGGAGGAGGTGAGGGGGTTAATGTAAAGGTCATAAATTGAGGGAAGAGGAGGTGAAGGGGTTAATGTAAAGGTCATATACAGAGGGAAGAGGAGTTGAAGGGGTTAATGTAAAGGTTATACATAGAGGGAGGAGGAGGTGAAGGGGTTAATGTAAAGGTCATATACAGAGGGAAGAGGAGGTGAAGGGGTTAATGTAAAGGTTATACATAGAGGGAAGAGGAGGTGAAGGGGTTAATGTAAAGGTTATACATAGAGGGAAGAGGAGGTGAAGGGGTTAATGTAAAGGTCATACACAGAGGGAGGAGGTGAAGGGGTTAATGTAAAGGTCATATACAGAGGGAAGAGGAGGTGAAGGGGTTAATGTAAAGGTTATACATAGAGGGAAGATGAGGTGAAGGGGTTAATGTAAAGGTCATACACAGAGGGAGGAGGAGGTGAAGGGGTTAATGTAAAGGTCATATACAGAGGGAGGAGGTGAGGGGTTAATGTAAAGGTTATACATAGAGGGAAGAGGAGGTGAAGGGGTTAATGTAAAGGTCATAAATTGAGGGAAGAGGAGGTGAAGAGGTTAATGTAAAGGTTATACATAGAGGGAGGAGGAGGTGAAGGGGTTAATGTAAAGGTCATATACAGAGGGAAGAGGAGGTGAAGGGGTTAATGTAAAGGTTATACATAGAGGGAAGAGGAGGTGAAGGGGTTAATGTAAAGGTCATAAATTGAGGGAAGAGGAGGTGAAGAGGTTAATGTAAAGGTTATACATAGAGGGAGGAGGAGGTGAGGGGGTTAATGTAAAGGTCATATACAGAGGGAAGAGGAGGTGAAGGGGTTAATGTAAAGGTCATATACAGAGGGAAGAGGAGGTTAAGGGGTTAATGTAAAGGTTATACATAGAGGGAGGAGGAGGGGAAGGGGTTAATGTAAAGGTCATATACATAGAGGGAAGAGGAGGTGAAGGGGTTAATGTAAAGGTCATACATAGAGGGAAGAGGAGGGGAAGGGGTTAAAGTGATATTAAAGATTCCCTTTTTTTTTTTTAAATAACAAACCTGTCATACTTACCTCCACTGTGCAGTTGTCTGTGTACCTATTGGGAAGATTCCTCTCTATTAATCCTGTTTACCATTTTCTCTGAAAGTGAAAGTAAAAGAAAATCTGAAATTTTGTGTTGTCTGCAGGACAGGAATAGCAGGGAAATCTTCCAATGGGGACACTCGTTCTGATAACCCCAGTGACTACTAGCGATTAACTCATTTTAGAAGGCTTTGCTCTCACTTCGTGTTTGGTTGTGGGACAGGAAGTGAAGGAAAATCTCCTCAATGGGACACAAATGGTAAAAATAAACCTGAAAAGACGGTCAACAAGTTCCGCGCAACTAAACTTGATGTTCCGCCACTGCGCTCCTGTGTAAAAATAAATCAAAAGTCCCTAAAGCTGCCAACTTAAATAAAATTAAATGAAAAAAGTATTTTAAATGAAAAAAAAATAGTGGCGCCGTGTTCACATCAATCCAGTGACACCCGATCGAATGCATCAATAGCTCATAACAGTGAACTGCACATCATTATATATGCTAAGTGTCCATAATAAATCCAAGTGTATTAACACTGAATATATATATATATATCTATAAGTGAAATAAAACAGTGATATGAGGAAAATAAAAAAAATTGATGATAATAAAAGTCAATGCAAAGTCACGTGTTTCACATAATATTCAGTGAATAATCTTTTTATGTACTTTAAACTTCCTTCCACCCCACCGATTGTGACTGTCATTCACTCCCTTGAACCCGCCCTCACCACAAAGATTTGTCTTGCACTCTCATGCTCGGCATATAAGCTGTTTTAGGTGTCCTTTTATGAAACTGAGATCAGCGACAATCCCGAGTCTCACCGCTGATCTCAGGTCATTACCAGTGTACGGTATGGTAGGTAATCAGCGGAGGACATGTTCTCTACTGATCATCGCACCACACAGAGAATCTGTCATTGACTGTCACAGAAATGTCCAGTGTATGAAGGTGAGACCTCAGAACCTCACTGGTGATCTGTGACAGAATTCTCACTTTCTGATTCACCATCTCAGAGGTGGAGAATCAGAGAGAAGCGCAAAGCTGGCTGAGTATTCTGGAGGAAGCAGGAAGTCTTTTAACTTCTTTCTTTCACCGAACAGTCAGAGCAAATCTTCCCCATCATTATACACCATTATCTATCTATCTATCTATCTATCTATCTATCTATCTATCTATCTATCTATCTATCTATCTATCTATCTATCTATCTATCTATCTATCTATATTTTTTAGATGTTCACGTCTCTGGCTGGGTTCACACTTGTGCGTTGCGGGAACCAGCGTGATTCCTGTGCGGGTTTCCACATCACATCTACATTGACATCTGCGCACCACTGCGTGTCAATGTAAAGTTAATGACACCCCCAGATCATTTCACAGATCGCAGTGTGAACTATGTAACGGTGAAGGAATCGGATCGCATGGGTGTTCACACCATGCGATCCGATTCCAGTGCGGACCAAATAAATGTACCATTTTGGTGCAAATGCAATATGATTTAAATTTGCATCGCACAAACATTGCATGTGATATGCACAGCAAAGCGTCACATGCAATATCTGTGATTGCACAATTGTGATGCCGGCCTCTTTCTCTCTCTCTCTATCTATATACAATATCTCACAAAAGTGAGTACACCTCTCACATTTATGTAAATATTTTATTATGTCTTTTCATGTGACAACACTGAAGAAATGACACTTGTCTACAATATAAAGTAGTGAGTGTACAGCTTGTATAACAGTGTAAATTTGCTGTCCCCTCAAAATAACTCAACACACAGCCATTAATGTCTAAGCCGCTGGCAACAAAAGTGAGTACACCCCTAAGTGAAAATGTCCAAATTGGGCCCAATTAGCCATTTTCCCTCCCCAGTATCATGTGACTCATTAGTGTTACAAGGTCTCAGGTGTGAATGGGGAGCAGGTGTGTTAAATTTGGTGTTATCGCTCTCACTCTCTCATACTGATCACTGGAAGTTCAACATGACACCTCATGGCAACAAACTTTCTGAGGATGTGAAAAAAAGGAATTGTTTTTCTACATAAAGATGGCCTAGGCTATAAGAAGATTGCCAAGACCCTTAAACTCAGCTGCAGCACGGTGGCCAGGACCATACAGTGGTTTAACAGGACAGGTTCCACTCAGAACAGGCCTCGCCATGGTCCACCAAAGGAGTTGAGTGCATGTGCTCAGCGTCATATCCAGAGGTTGTCTTTGGGAAATAGACGTATGAGTGCTGCCAGCATTGCTGCAGAGGTTGAAGGGGTGAGGGGTCAGCCTGTCAGTGCTCAGACCATACGCCGCACACTGCATCAAATCGGTCTGCATGGCTGTCATTCCAGAAAGAAGCCTCTTCTAAAGATGATGCACAAGAAAGCCCACAAACAGTTTACTGAAGACAAGCAGACTAAGGACAAGGATTATTGGAACCACGTCCTGTGGTCTGATGAGACCAAGATAAACTTATTTGGTTCAGATGGTGACAAGCGTGTGTGGTGGCAACCAGGTGAGGAGTACAAAGACAAGTGTGTCTTGCCTACAGTCAAGCATGGTGGTGGGAGCGTCATGGTCTGGGGCTGCATGAGTGCTGCCGGCACTGGGGAGCTACAGATCATTGAGGGAACCATGAATGCCAACATGTACTGTGACATACTGAAGCAGAGCATGATCCCCTCCCTTTGGGGACTGGGCCGCAGGGCAGTATTCCAACATGATAACGACTCCAAACACACCTCCAAGACAACCACTGCCTTGCTAAAGAAGCTGAGGGTAAAGGTGATGGACTGGCCAAGCATGTCTCCAGATCTAAACCCTATTGAGCATCTGTGGGACATCCTCAAACGGAAGGTGGAGGAGCACAAGGTCTCTAACATCCACCAGCTCTGTGATGTCATCATGGAGGAGTGGAAGAGGACTCCAGTGACAACCTGTGAAGCTCTGGTGATCTCCATGTCCAAGAGGGTTAAGGCAGTGCTGGAAAATAATGGTGGCCACACAAAAAATTGACACTTTGGGCCCCATTTGGACATTTTCACTTAGGGGTGTACTCACTTTTGTTGCCAGCGGTTTAGACATTAATGGCTGTGTGTTGAGTTATTTTAAGGGGACAGCAAATTTACACTGTTATACAAGCTGTACACTCACTACTTTACATTGTAGCAAAGTGTCATTTATTCAGTGTTGTCACATGAAAAGATATAATAAAATATTAACAAAAATGTGAGATATAAGGGGAATTTGTTTGACATAACATATATATTTATTGTAAATAACTGTTAACGATTCTTTATATATACATATATATATATAAATATATATATATGTATATATATTATTCTACCTGCATTTAAATGCTATTATTAATGTCATTTTTATATAATTTTTAATTTATTAGTAAATAAAATTTTGTAAACCCTGAAATATGGTTTTACCCATGGCATGTTCTTTTAGTTATACGGGTGTTTATCAATTATGAAATATATTTTATTTTAATTTATTTATAAATATTTATACTTGTATACTTTATTAAAATTATTTTTTAATGATTATAAATGTATTTTGCATTTATATGAATGGTGTATAGCTCCATTACATATGTGGATTACATTCATTTACTATACACCAGTCACATTTAAATAGGCACATGTATGATCTTTATTATATATACCGTATTTATCGGCATATAACACGCACAGGCTTATAACACGCACATTCATTTTAAGAGGGAAGTTTCAGGAAAAAAACCTACATTTTAAATAAGAAACTTTGAAGCAAAATAAGAGTGAGTGCCCATCTGCAGCCTGACCATTGCCATCAATGCAGCCTGATCAATGTCCATCTGCACCCTCACAAGTGCCATCAATGCAGCAGCCTCACCATTGCAATCAATGCAGCAGCCTCACCATTGCCATCAATGCAGCAGCCTCACCATTGCCATCAATGAAGCAGCCTCACCATTGCCCTCAATGCAGCAGCCTCACCATTGCCATCAATGCAGCAGCCTCACCATTGCCATCAATGCAGCAGCCTCACCATTGCAATCAATGCAGCAGCCTCACCATTGCCATCAATGAAGCAGCCTCACCATTGCCATCAGTGCAGCCTGATCGAACAGAACAGTGGTCCAATGGCGGCCCAGGAGACGGGGCTTCCTATTACAGAGGCCACCAAGTAAACAGGAGATTCTCACTGAATGTAATCTGATGGCGCTCATCCCGCCCCGCTCCCTGTCCCCTCTGAGGCAGCTAAAATTGAAGTATTGGCGTATAACACGCACACGCTATTTGCACCCGATTTTTAAGGTGAAAAAGTGAGTGTTATGCGCCAATAAATACAGTATATTGATAAAAACAATGTTTTTTTAAATAATTAGGTTAATGTATATTGTGTAGGGGAATTTAACTTTATTATTTCATTAATATGTTGGGGAATAATGTGTGCTGATTCGTGTTCAACTTTTGTATTTTACACTTCCCCATACTGTATTCCGCTACATCACACGAGATTACAGTGAGAGGAGCCGTTCTCAGGACCGTCACAGCCGAACACCGCAGAACGTCACACTTTACAATTGGTTGCCGTATAGCGTATTTTCCTCATTTTATTGTTTTATTTCACTTATAGATATATATATATATTTTTTTTTTTTCAGTGCTAATACACTTGGATTTATTATGGACACTTAGCATATATAATGATGTGCAGTTCACTGTTATGAGCTATTGATGCATTAGATGGGGCGTCACTGGATTGATGTGAACACGGCGCCACTATTTTTTCATTTAAAATACTTTTTAAAAATAAACCTGACAGGGATTTTAACCCAATCTTACTCTATCCAAAATGAAAAAAAAACGTTTTGTTAATAGTTCTACTTCAATATACAGATCAGATCAAAGACAGGATGGATCTGATGTATACTGTAGAGGGGTGAATGACAGTGAAGGTAGATTTCTTTCTGATCGGTGTACAAGAGCTTCCTGATAACCAGCCAATAAGTGACACCTGACTGCTCACTGCAGCCTTTTTTTTTACTTTCTGTGATGGACTGATTGATCACAGCAACCACATGGCACAGAGCCCTCTCATTGGCTCTGTACCTTCTGCCTATGGTCTGCTGTGTCCAATCACAGGGAGATCACAAGACTGCCCATGCACAGGAGCTCCCAGAGGGCATTATGACATGATAGGGGAGGGGACTGGTCATACATGTACAATGGCCGGTCTGCAAGGGGTTCAAATATAACACAAGACCACAAGCTGTGTATAGAAAGTGTTTATTTTTGTTCTCATCACCTCTGTTTGGTGTTTTTAGCACCAGTGAAATTTACAATCAATTGACAAAAATTTTGCTATCACACCAAAATTGAGACAGTAATCTAATGTCTAAACCCCAATCCTTAATCATTTCAGTAACTTTATAAGGCTGTATGACTGAATTACTGACATATCACTGTAAACATCATCATTATTTTTAAAGTTCCACATTTTATCATTAAAAACCCATCTTCATCCTTGAATCCATTTGAAACTTTGCCTAGGCTTAGATGATGTCATCAGTCTGCTGCAGGCAGGAGGCAGCATTTCCTCAGTCTCCCCTCCCCCAGTGATAGGACCGCAAAATGATAAAATTTCAGCAAGTCATAAGGTGAGAGGCTGCAGCAGAGGCTGATTTGTGTCAGGATTACTGAACACAGCCAAGAACTGCACAGACACAATGATTTATTTGACTTTGTCATCCCTGAGCCGACATCTCAGCCCTGGCAGTAGATGGTGACCCTGGGTGATGCCTGAACAAAGATGGCGCTGTCTGAAGAGACAAGGAGATGAGGACATTGTCAGGGGAGTTCTGTGATCTCTGGGAGGTGATGAATACCTGGAAGGGTTAAATATTACCAATCATACACTTACCATAAAAAGTATATCTGATGATAGGTCAGCTTTAAACAGACAATATAATCTAATAGAACCATTTACTTACTTACCCACCCCTAACCCTTTACCCCCCGATCATCATTCCCGACACCCAAATAATCATCCCGAAATATAACAAAATAAAAGATGATGAGAAAGGATTTATTTATCCAAATTATACATGAAGTAAGAATAGGAAGAATTCATCACTGAGATTATCAGGACTATACAATGTGGTTATACATGGAATATACACACCGAAATCCATTTTTATTACAAAAAAAAACTTAGGGTTACAAAATGCACACAGCAGTTTTCTCAGGAAAGTTCATGTACATTCATTCTGTGTGAATGGGGCAAAACAAACAATTATTATTAGGCTATTTCATGTGCTGGATTAATATTTCCATTGATTTAAAATGGAAAAAAAACTGTATTTGGCCACTAGATGGCACTAATTATGAGAGAAAATATTTAGCACCTTCTAGTAGCCAAATCCAGTATTTTGAATAAAATAAAATGTCCAGCACAGGAAATGTATGGAAAAAATTGCCCCAGGGATGTTGCGGACGAAGAGGAAATTAAGAGTAGGGTGCACTAAATAAGAGTATAAGGTAGGTAAAAAAAATCTATAGACTTTATTAGTACAAAAATGAGTAACAATATACACATATATACAAAAATCACCTAAAAACAATGAATAGAACACATGTACCATGTTACTTTAATATTGATACACCCCCCCCCCCCCTTTTTTTCTTCAATAGAAATAGAACAGCATGCTTTCATGTAACCCCCTAAAGAAGGAAATATATACGTCAAAAAAATCCCTCCCCTCGTTTTCCGGAACATGTTGGGAATCTTGGCTCACACACCACATTAGCTTGACGCTCAGTCTGGACCTGCGGTGAGTCCCAAGTATAGCAGCTGTTTTATTATTTGCCATGTGTTCTATTCTTCGTTTTTAGGTGATTTTTGTATATACATATATTGTTGCTCATTTTTGTACTAATAAAGTTTATAGATTTTTTACCTACCTTATACTCTTATTTGGTGCACCCTACTCTTAATTTCCTCTTTGTCCGCAATATCCCTGGGGCAATTTTTTCCATATATCTTCCATTGGGATGTGACATAGAGTGTCGGGTCCTCCAAAATTCCTGGTTGGTTTCCACTTCTTTCTTCTCCTTGTACCACAGGAAATGGCCCAATGACAAGGGCTGCTGATAAGGCAGTACAGCCAGCCCTCCTGTACTGAACCCCGGCCCCATCAGTTCAAAAGGGGGGCCCGGGAACCTGCTGAGCAAGAGGGCCGGCTGTACTGCCTTATTGCAGACAGCGATCCTTTTCTGCCTCCCCCTGCAGTGCTGTGAGCTCCTCCTCCTCTCCCTCCCCCCAGCTGTACTGCAGGGGGATTGGTTCTAGCATATGCACTGCTTTCATCTGTTCATCCCCCCTGTGTGTCCCTTTCCCCCGCAGCGCTTCCGGCGTCTCTCCTCTCCTCTCCCACTGGCAGCTGCTGCAGGCACACAGATGGATGTTTCAGGATGGAGAGCGAGGGAAGGGGTTGGTAAATATGTCATTTTCTGGCCCCCTTACTTTCCTGAATGAACACAGTGAGCGATCGGTACCAATCACTCCTGTGTTCATTCAGCACGGAAGCATAGTAAACTGTATTTGCTATGCTTCTGCTTGTAAACGTGCAGGAAGCCTTCCTATTCATCTGTGCAGCTGAGGTTGTAGAGAAAGGAATGATAAATTGATATCCTCCGTCACCTTCGGCCGAGAGGGAGGCCCAGTCAGGTAGGCTGTATGGGGCCCTGTGATTTCTAACAGCAGCCCTGCCAATGACATTTGTTCATTTGCCCCATTCACATAGAATGAATGTACATGTACTTTCAATGGGCAAATTGCTGCGCACATTGATTATAAGTACATCCCTTAGTGATAGCAAAATTATTTCTGTAGTTTGTAATGGAAGGACTGTATATACCCAGAACACAATGAGGGGATTTAGCAAAACTGGAGCAGACAAAATCTGGAGCGGCTGTGCATGGCAACCAATCAGCTTCTATCTTCAGCTTGTTCAATTAAGCTTTGAAAATAAAAGATAGAAGCTGATTGGTTGTCATGAACAGCTGCTCCAGACTCTGTCTGCTCCAGTGTTGATGAATTCCCCTCTATATGTGAAAATCCAATGTTGTTGGGGAGAGCGATCCTCTCCAATACATCCCCATACATTACTAATATTGTAACAAACGTTCTTGTAAATAACTTCCCTACCTCTGTTCTGTAGATACTGAGATGGTTATTTTTAGCACAAATAATGAAATCCATTAACATCAGTGTCAAATAGAAGTTCTGTCTTATTATATTATAATCGTAGTACAATAAAACATTCCTAGAGAGATATATCAAATAACTAAAGCGACTTTAACCACTTGCTGACCGGCGCACGCCGATTTACGACAGCAGAATGGCACGGGCAGGCAAATGGGCGTACCTGTACATCCCTTTGAATTTGCCGCCTAGCGGGCGCACGCGCGCCGCGCACAACGGGAGTGTGCCCGCGGGTCCCGCAAACTCAATGTTCGTCGGCGGCCCGCGATTGCGTTAAGGAGAGGCAGAACGGGGAGATGTAAACAAGGTATTTTTCCTGTTTTGCCTAGCAACATGACAGGGAACAACTGTTCCCTGTCATCGGGAGCTGTGATCTCTGTCATGTCAGTGGTAGCCCATCCCCCCCACAGTTAGAATCACTCCCTAGGACACACTTAACCCCTTGATCGCCCCCTAGTGTTTAACCCCTTCCCTGCCAGTGACATTTATACAGTAATCAGTGGCTATTTGTAGCTCTGATCGCTGTATAAATGACAATGGTCCCAAAATAGTGTCAAAAGTGTCCGATGTGTTCACCATAATGTCGCAGTCATGATAAAAAAAATCGCAAATTTTTAAAAAATTATTTTTTTTGAAAAAAAAATGTGGGATATTTATTATAGCAAAAAGTACAAAATATTAAGTTTTTTTCAAAATGGTCGCTCTTTTTTTGTTTATAGCGCAAAAAATGAAAACCGCAGAGGTGATCAAATACCACCAAAAGAAAGCTCTATTTGTGGGGGGAAAAATGACATCAATTTTGTTTGGATACAACGTTGCACGACCGCGCAATTGTCAGTTAAAATTACGCAGTGCTGAATTGCGAAATATACTCTGGTCGGGAAGGGGGTAAAATCTTCCAGGGCTGAAGTGGTTAACATTCCCAGTGCAGTGCTAAGAATGTCATAGTCAATGGACACAACAATCATCTGTACTATGAATTAGAATGTTCTGGAATCTTCTAAGAGAAGTAATGAGCCCATTATATCATCAGGGGAATGAAGATTATCAGACATTCTGTTCACACCCTGATTACTGTGACCATAATTGTGAGGAAAGTATTTTAAATGTTTCTCCAATTAGAGAAAATTAATGAAAAAGTTATTTTTAAAAAGAATAAAATGATTTGCAGATAATAACTTGGATGAGGAATTACATGTTGTTGATTTGTCTTCTCTGTTTAGCTATTGAACATTTTCTTTAAGCTTTGCAGAGCTTCTTCTCTTGTGATGGATTTCCAGCCATCTGGTATTTCTGCTGGTTTTGCATAGTATTCTTTAGCAAACTCCTCATTAAACATCATAAAAATATATTTCCAGTAATCTGATGACTCGATGCTGGGATCTGGTTGGATGGCCCAATCTGGATAAATGATACGATACTCTTTGTATGGGTGTGATTTCCCTTCTGTGTCTGAAAATTGAAATCTGCGATCAGATACAACATCTGTACTACATATATCAGTGATTAAGATTTGAGTATCACTCCGTCTGCATCTTCCCAGTCCTTGTGGTCTGTGAATAGTAGCAAAGTGCTCCTTGTGTTCATCACCTCCGGCCTCACAGGGGACATTACAGAATGGACATTGCTTCCCACAGCCAACAACCTTCCTGAACAATTCATCCTGAGGCTTCACCGTCACCCTGGAGAGTACAGACTTTATATCCATAGATTGCAGCTCTGATAAGACTTCTGTTTCTGTATCTCGGAGGACGAGCTGAATGTCAGATGAAAATTGTCCAACATCAGCCGTGTTCTGGAAAGTGACCGCTTGCATCTCATTCTGTGGGATCACTAATTCTTCCTTTAGTATCTCACATACACTTTTCAGAAAATCTGAGACTGTCAATCTTTTAACAGATTTGTCTTTAGTAAGAGCTCCATTTATCTTTTTGTCCAGTGAAGAGAGCAGGTTTTCTTGTAATGGTTTTAGGATTTGGGGCTTTGCATATGTTTCAGTGTAATTTAGTATCCAGGCTTTTGTATATTCCTCATAGTGACCCATATAGTCCACATATTTCTGGAAGGACATTTCTTTCAGCAGCTCCTTCATTAAAAACTCTTGAAAGAATGTTCTACTGCTGAATTTCTTGTTGTCTGGACTACCTTCTATGTCATCCACTATTTTCTGCCCAAGATGGTGGAAAACATGTTTCATGATTGCTGGTTTTAGACATCGCTCACAGAATGCTTTGGCTTTAGTCTGACAAATATCTTTTTCTTGAAATATGCTGATAAATGTTTCTAAATATCCTGGCTTTAGTTTCTCCAAACACAGTTTTGGATCATTCTCTCTAATGAATTTATCATGCATCTCTTGAAACTCTTTGGAAGCTTTTCTAAGAATGTGAAGCTTGATATCCACTTCAAACAATGAGGACAAATGAAGATTTTTGGACTGTTTAGAAATCTCTGTTGTAATCATATGAAGTAATTCCTGGCAATAGTTGTCACAATAGTCCTCTTCAGTTTCCCCCTTCTCTCTGATATATTTGTTACAGTTATCTATAAGAGAACGAGCAAAATCATGTATTTTGTCAAAATGCTCATTTCTGTACCTAAATGTATCTTTCGGTTTTGTAAACCAACCCTTCTCAATATATTTCTCATCCATCTTGAAATCAGTCTGTGTGATATCTGCCTTCAGTAAGTGTTGATTTACAGCTGATCCTTTATAGCTCATGTCATTCATTAGCTGCTGAAACATAGATCCACTGACAATGCGTGTTTTTAATTTCTCTATCTGTAGATCAGTCAGTGTCCTTTTCCACATGTCCTCAAATTCTTTCTTTAACTGTACATTGTTTAGCTTCTTTTTCTTCTCTCGGCATCTATTGAGGAGATCTGTGATTTTGTCTTCAATCAATTTCTGTGAATTATTTTGCATATTCTGAATCTTGAATTTCCCTTTTTGAATTGAAACAGCCTCATCCAACTTCCCAAGAGAGTTCATTTTCAATACCTCCTTCAGGGATGTTGTGCTCAGAATAAAATCTTGTTTGTATCGTTCTATTAGATGAACATTTTCATTTTTATTGTCAAAGTAATTTTCCAGCAATTTCAACATTTCACTTTCTCTAATAATCAACAAATTGTTGAGCTCATTCTTAAATGTGGAGCAACGTTCATCATTTAGACTCTCTGCATTCTGATTCTTAATCTTTGTCTCTGTAGGGATCAGCCAATCATGGACATCTTTTCGGAACTCCCATTCCCACTGTGAGTATTGTATAGACAGTTTATTATAAGCTTCTGCCACCAGACTGTTCCTGAAGCTGAAGATGAATTTCTCATGTTTTACAGCATTCCATAAACTTTCTATCCATGTTATAAATTCCGGAATGGTTAAAGGCTTGTTCAGGGATTGTTTGCTCGTCATTAATTCTAATAAATACTTTTTCAGTTCAGACACATGTTCACTGTAGCCAGAATTTACTGGAGCCATTGGTGGGACCCCAAGCCAGAGCCCAGGAATGTACCAGTTGTCTTTCTCCAGATTGTAGTCCATCACATCACTGAAAGTTTTGAGTTCGCTTTTCTTTTCCATCTGCGAAGCTACTTTTGTCATTTCATTCAGCTGTTCTAGAAGTTTCTTCCTATCTCTCATGTTCTTGTCATGAGCGGACACATCACTCACATTTTGATGTACAAACTGGCAGTTGGGTCTCTTTCCTACTTCTTTCATTCTAAGAAAAGCATGGACCACAATCTGTAAAATATCCTTCATTTCTGTTGTATTTTCCATGGCCATATTGACTATAGTCATATCGCTCAACCCAACCACTAGTGTGGCCAGTTCATTGTCATGTTCATAACTGTCCTCCAAGGAAGCCAACTCTGGAGCTTTCAACCCCTCAGTGTCAATGATCAGGATGAAGTCACAGCCCAGCTCCTCCTGGAAGTTCTCTTTCACAATTAGAAGAGTCATGAAGGCTCCTCGTGTGCATCTTCCACTGGCCACCGGGAACTGCAGGCCAAACATGGTGTTTAGAAGAGTGGATTTTCCTGTACTCTGCACTCCCAGGACAGTGATTACTCTCATTCTGCATTTTCCCCCTGTTTTGGTGTCCAGCTCATTTAGAACATCAGTTATCCACCGTAAGGGAATGTTGGAGGCATCTCCATCTATCAGCTCCAATGGGAAACCATCCAGCAAGAGATCAGCAGCAATTTGTGGCAGTCTAAAAAATTGTCTTTTTCTTTCATCTATTTTGCTTTCTTTAACCATGGAACACTCAGCTTCATAAAACTGTCCCATCTCACGTAGGAAATGTTCAATTCCAAAAGTACTGTCAGAGATTTGTTGGTCTATCTTTCTGAGCTCTTCCTTATTACTTGAGATAGTGATACATTTTTCTTTGTATTCAGCTTGAAGATTAGAAAGATGATCTCTAGCAATTGAATCAAGTTCAAATTTCACCCATTTCAGAAAATAATGTTTCTCAGTCTCAGACAATTGAGTGATTGCATCAATAAATAGCATTAAACCACGAGGCAGATCATGTTTATATTGTTTCTCATGTAGTGAAGTACGTTCCTTTCTCAGTTCATCTTGATATTGTTGTGTGTCTTTACCACCTTGCTTTTTCATTCTGCAAAGTTCCTTTTCCACATTAGATAGCTGTCTCCAGAGATCTCCCTGTAACTTCATAGTGTTCTTTTTGTACTCAAACACATCTGTTATTCCTTCTGTAATTTCCTTGACAAGTTCCCTGGCCTTCTGACATGCTGGAATATTCTCATCCACTTGGATGTCCAATCCATGAGTTTCTTTCTCAAGATCTCTTATATTATTTTCTTTCAGTTTGCTCTTTAAGAAACTAACAATACTTCTTTGTAGTTTTTTCACAGATGCTGCTTCATTTGCTGTGCCTGCATGTAATATCACATTTGAGGTTTTCAACTTTAGTACTGTCATTAAGCCTTCAAGGGTCTTCAATGTCTGTGTACTCACAGTTTTGCCAGGACCGGGAGTAACAATGAAGTAATATTTGGTGTCAGTAGTAGGGCAGGATGAGAACAATCCATATTCCCTCTCAGAAATACTGTCAATGAATATAAACACAGCTGAGGAAATTCTAGTCAGAAATGTGAACTGGTCCCAGTTGGCCTCCAGGTCTCCTCGTAGGTTGGTCACTGTGATGGGCTCTGGGAAAACATCAGACTTGCCACAGGGAAAATACCAGGAAATTTCAACAAGGCCATCAGATATTTCCCTCCTAATGTTCCCTCCATCCATATTGTCATGTATGAAGACATTATTTTGTTGCTGAGATGGATTAAGAACTTGGTTCAGGATTTTTGATTTGGATAATTTGCTTTTTCCCAGTCTGACATAAGAGAAGATTGGCATGAAAGTATTCACTACATTTTCTTCTCTGAACCCTTTACTGTTTGCTAATGACTGAGGTCTCCACTTCTTCACTATGTCTCTCATTGCCCCCAACATGAGGGTGCAATGTGATCCATCACCAGCAGGGAGCAACAGTGGGACAGCAAACTGGCACATGGACAACTTGGTTACAATCTCTCGTTGGAGAAAACTGTCTGAGCAATGCAGGAGGACACACAGGACATCCAGGGGGTGAATAGAGGCAGATGAATTTTCACCTGGAATCAAAGAAGCATTAAATAGGTTGCAATCATCGTCATCAATATCATCATCTTCATCAATATCATTATCTTCATCATTCTCATCATATTCATCACTATTTTTATATATGTTAACACCAGTAGACTGATCTTTCTCAACAAGACTGTCCCTTGCAGTCCTGTTTAAGGCCATGAGTTTTCTTAAGTAATTCCAGGGAAGATCATCTACAGTTTTTGGTTGTTTGTCATGTACATTCTCTGAGCCAATAGTCAGAATATCCCTCAGAGTCAATTTTGAAGTCAGGTAAGGTTCCATGTTCATTCCTTTTACCAGCTGCTGAAAGGTATTTTTTCTGGAAGGAAACTCTGTAAGAAAAAAGACAGTCTAATGTTATAATGTTTCTATGTTAACCAGTTAGTCTACATGCAAAATTTTATTCAACTGGAAAATACAGTACAGTACAGCGGTTAACGAGCGTTTCGCAAACCGAGCACTGTATTTTTAAAAATCCTAACTCGGTTTGCGAGTGTTGTCCCTCAAAACGAGCAGGATTCAGGCCAAAAGTGGTGTGCAGTACCGCTTTTGGCCTGAGGTGGGGGGCGTCAGAGCCGAACAACGCCGAACGTCGGCGTTCAGAAATGCGCGGAAAGGCCCGAGGACAGTTCGGCTGACCTCGGCAAACCTCGGAAAGGCTCGTGAACAGAGTCTTTCCGAGGTTTTCCGAGGTTAGCCGAAGTGCGCTCGGGCCTTTTCGGACGTTTCCCGAGGCTCTCCGGCGCTCCCCGCCTCTGGCCGCATGCGGTATTGCATCCTATTGAAGTCAATGCGGAAGTAATTATTTTTGTTTCCATTGACTTCAATGGGAACACTCGCTTTGATATGCGAGTATTTTGGATTACGAGCATACTCCTGGAACAGATTAAAAGTTATAGCATCTACAAAAAAAGGGATAGATTTATGGCATTTTTATTATTTATTTCTTTTTTACTAGTAATGGCAGTGATCAGTGATTTTTAGTGGTACTGCGACATAGCGGCTGACAAATCGGACACCTAACGGACATTTTTGACACTTTTTTGGGAACCAGTGACATTATTACAGTAATCAGTGCTAAAAATGTGCACTGACATTGTACTAATGACACTGACAGGTAAGGGGTTAACATCAGGGGCGATCAAAGGGTTAAATGTGTTCCCTCACTGTGTGTTCTAACTGTTGGGGGGACTGTGTGACTGGGGAAACACACAGATCCTGTCTTCCTGCATAGCAGGAAGACAGGATCTGAGTAATCTCCCCTGTCAGAATGGAGATCTGCCTTGTTTACACAGGCAGATCCACGCTCTGTCACTGCGGGGGGCCAACGGACTCGATTCCTCACACAGACAGTCCTGATCCCTTCCTCCCACCCCGTGATGGTGACGCCAGTTAAATTTGAGAAAATATTTATTGTGACACTTTTAATAAACTCACCATCAGAGTCCTGAGATGTATTATGTGTTCTTTTTACCATACCAAGCAGATAAAGGACTGGAAGAAGCCAGTTCATGCAGACCATCAAGATTATCTTCAGTCTATTTATATTTCTTAGGAGCCATGAGTTCTCTTCCAACTCTTTACAATGTCGTAGTGTGGAAAGGCTGGTAGACTCCAGGTTACACAAGCTGTCCACATTCTCTTTATTGTCCTCTTCCATTTCTTTATCCTCCTGGGGTGTTGCAATTCTGGGAGACTTCAAGTCACAGAGACTGTTCATATTCTGTTCAAACTTTGTATTTTTTGTGAGAGTAGCATGTGTAATAACTTCAACATTTACAGAAGTGTTCTGCACTAAATTCAAACTCCACTCATTTTCTGATGCTTAATGGTTTGTGGTTTCTTATTGCGGAAATTTAATGATGTGTAGGTATACCATCTGAAAAGGAATACCATAAAAGATGTCAGCCATCAGTAATCATGTCCTTTAATTCAGGCTATATTACATACACATATACTATACACAGCCCTCAAAAATTCCACTCGCCTGCTCGTATTTTGCGAGTGGAATTTAGTGAGGAGCAGGGGCGGACCAGGCTGACAGTTTCCTGGCTGATCGCTTCTGGCAGAAGCAGTGTGGCCATCAGAGCGGCCCGGAGGAGGGGCCCCCTGGGACGCTCTGATGTCCCGTAAAAAAGCCTGCATAGCTTCTGCCAGAAAACTGTCAGACAGAGGACACAGAGCAGCAGGGCCGGACTGCCCTGGGGCTGCAGCACTCCCTTCCCTCTCTCCCTCGTTCTCCTGTGTATCACATACATCTCCTCCTGTGTGTCATGAAGCTAGGTCTGTGTTCGATGGCAGCGCTGTAACAAGGTCCCACCCCCTAGACCGGCTTGTGCAATAGTAGATAAAACACTGTTTGAATCAGTGTTCCGCCTATCACACGAGCCGGTCTAGGGGGCGGGACCTTGTTACAGATCCTCTGAACACACACAGACCCAGTTCCGTGAAACTCAGAAGGAGATGCCCGCTGTGTGTGTGTGATCTATCATCCAGGCAATGAATGGTGAGTCTGTATTGATGATGGGCACAGTGAGGCTGCATTCATGGGCACAGTAAAGCTGCATTTGATGGGGCATAGAGAGGCTGCATTGATGGTCTGAGGCTGCATTCATGGGCAGTGGGGCTGCATTCATGGGCACAGTGAGGCTGCATTCATGGGCACAGTGAGTCTGCATTCACGGATACAGTGAAGCTGCATTTGATGGACACAGTGAGGCTGCATTAAAGGGCGCAGTGAGGCTGCATTCATGGGCACAGTGAAGCTGCATTCATGGGCACAGTGAAGCTGCATTCATGGGCAGTGAGGCTGCATTCATGGGCACAGTGAGGCTGCATTTATGGGCACAGTGAGGCTGCATTCATGGGCACAGTGAGGCTGCATTTATGGGCACAGTGAAGCTGCATTTATGGGCACTGTAAAGCTGCATTAGTTTGACACGGTAAGGCTGCATTGATAGGCTGAGGCTGCATTTATGGGCAGTGAGGCTGCATTGATGGGCACAGTGAGGCTGCATTGATGGGCACAATGAGGCTGCATTTGATGGGCACAGTGAGGCTGTATTGATGGGCAGTGAGGCTGCATTCATGGGCACAGTGAGGCTGCATTCATGGGCAAGATGAGGCTGCATTCATAAGCACTGTAAAGCTACATTTGATGGGTACAGTGAGGCTGCAATGATGGGCACAGTGAGGCTGCATTGATGGGCACAGTGAGGCTGCATTGATGGGCACATTGAGAGTGCATTAATGGGCACAGTGAGGCTGCATTTGATGGGCACAATGAGGCTGAATTTGTGGGCACAGTGAGAGTGCATTGATGGGCACTGTAAAGCTGCATTTGATGGGCACGGTGAGGCTGCAATGATGGGCACAGTGAGGTTGCAATGATGGGCACAGTGAAGCTGCATTTGTGGGCACCGTAAAGCTGCACTTGATGGGCACAGTGAGGCTGAAATGATGGGCACAGTGAGGCTGCATTGATGGGCACAGTGAGAGTGCATTGATAGGCACAGTGAAGCTGCAATGATGGGCACAGTGAGGCTGCATTTATGGGCACCGTAAAGCTGCACTTGATGGGCACAGTGAGGCTGAAATGATGGGCACAGTGAGGCTGCATTGATGGCACAGTGAGAGTGCATTGATGGGCACAGTGAGGCTGCATTTATGGGCACCGTAAAGCTGCATTTTCTGGGCACAGTGAGGCTGCACTGTTGAGCACTGATGAGGCTGCACTGATGGGTACTGATATGCTTTATGTTAATATTGTTAAAGTTGTTGTTAATATTTATTTTTGTAACTTAATTCTGCATAAAACATTTAACATTTAAGGGCGTGTTTAGGCGCAGACTTAGGGGCAGGGCAGGGTAGGGGTTTGTTAGAATATCAGAATTTATGAATGGTTGAGTTTGCATTTCTTGGGAGAGATTCATCTCACATATGGATACAATTTAGTGTCGACCAATTCACCTCCCCCATCGTAAGAGATAAAGTTACAATCTTTTCCAAAGACACAAAGTTTCAGTATGTTAAGAATATAAGCTGTTTTGTTACATTACTATATTTCTTGATTAGGATATTAATAAGAACACTGCATTTTAAATATATATATATACTGATATGTAGGATTTTATATGTTTAAAGGAAATATATATATTGTAAGTTAAATGATTCCTATTTTAGGTATCTTCATATAGTTCATAGCCCCACCCTTAGGAATGTTGGAGGGATTGAATTTCCCGGTCTTTTAAGGCTTGTTGGCTCTTTGGAAAAGGTGGGGGTTAATTGAAGGAGTACAGACAGGCTGTGGGGAAAGGCACACTTGCACTGCAGCTCTCCACAAGGACAGACAGACACACATCTCAAGACATACACACAGACATATCTGATTTAAACTTCATTTTAAGAATAATCTATTTTTGTATTTTACATTTTGACATTGTTTTTGTAACATTTTGCTAATTGATCATTAAATCAATTTTGGAGTTTTTACATGAGAACTTAACAGAACTTTTCTCATCAATATGAATTATTGAAATATAGTTATTAATACAGTAACAACTCGAATTTAACAGTGGCGAGCCTTTGCCAGATTCTTTTTGTCCGAATATCGATTTTTTTTCAATAATTTCTCCTTCCGCTTGTCAAGAGTGAATATCTGCAAAAACAGTGATTATTCAGACAAGCTTTCAGGAGAAATCGAAAAAGCTAATTTTCGGCATCATTGAATTGAACTTGGAAGGAAAAGAAACATCAGAATTGGTGAGACGTTTGCGCACTTGCAAGAAAAATCTGTTTCTTGATGACGTAATTTCCCGCCAAGAGAGGGAACGCGTGTTACATGAAGGAAGCCGTTGGTAAGTTATGGATTTAATTCATGAATTATCCAGTGAGAGTGATTTAGAATTTAAAAATTTGTCAAAGTTTGTTAAAGATGATGAATTATGGTGTTACATGTTCAATGAATGCTTACAGGCTAATATGAAAATACAAAAGTCAAAATTTACATTTAAGAAATTCAGCAAACAGGTTAGGAATTTGATTAAGCTAATTAAAGTTTATGATACAATGATATCAGGAGTTTCTGAAAGCAATGTAGTTGGTACAAAAGAGGAAACAAAGGACAATAGTTTGTGTACTAATTGTCAGATTTTGACTGAAAGGATAGATGATTTGCAGAGTGCAATTCAAATAAAGGATATTCAGTTGTCTGAGTTACAGAATAATGTAAAGTTTAAAGCAGAGTCAAGCAAGAGTTTAGAGATTAATGTTAATGCAGACTCTATGAATGTTACTGCAGATTCTATGCAGAAGTCTTTTGTACAAGATATGCGGTTTTTCAAGGTTGATGACCAGGAACATGAAGTTTTGCTTAAAACAAAAATACTGAATAAAGCTGCTGAATGCAGACGCCGTTTAGATAAAGAAAAGCAAAATGGTGTTCAGAGTGCCACGTGTAAGGCCACACCCAGAGATGGTGAGATACACGTCACAGGCAGAACTAAAGTTTCAGAGCAGACAGGAAATACTTCCCTACATACTACACAAAGGAAAACTTTGAAAGTAGAAAATCCAGAACATATTTCTGAGCAATATATTCTTTCTTCTTCAAACAATAGTTTGACTGATTTGCCTTATGCTTCAGAAGTCAAACAGATCATTACATTGACTGTTAATGACAGTTCAATCAATATGAAAAACAATGATGAAAATGAGTGGGATGGATTACTTCCATCACCATCAGGATTTAGAAAAAAAGGTTCTGAGTCATCTCCAACATTAAAATATGTGACTTCACTTTTATTAGATGAAAGTGGAAGGCCATGGGTACATGGTTTATTAAATGGCAAGGATACTAAATGGTTAATAGATTTAGGATCTGAACTCAGTTTAACTAAAAACAAATTACATGTGAATATTGATTCTCCAAAATGTAATTTAATTGGTTTCAATGGAAAAAGAAATACAGTTGCAGATAAAGTTTCTGGTGTGAATTTCGAGATTCCAGGAGTTTTAAAAACTAAAATAGACATCTGGTGTTGCCAAAATACAGAGAATATTTTAGGCATGCATGTGATTAGTAAATTAGATTGGATTATTGATTTAAGTAATTCTACTATATGGAAAGATTCATCTAGGCCCAAATCTAGGTTAATAGATTCTTCCATGTACAATAATGTTGGAAGTATTTGTACAGCAGTCGCTGACATTTCTTCAGATTTTAATTGGCCACACACAGGAACCAATCTCGAATTGGAACAATCGGTAAGAGCACATAAAAGTCTTTGGAGTCAGAACAAAATGGATACAGGATTGTTTAAAGATATTGAGATAGAAATTGAGGGACGAGACCCTGAACCCCAAATTCAAAATAAGTTGCCACAAGAATCAATAGGTCCAGTTTCTGACATTTTACAATCATTTTTACAACAAGGAATATTAAAGAAGGCACAATCAGTGGTAAATAATTGTATTTGGCCTATTAAGAATGCTGATGATTCGTATTCTTTATCAGTTGATTTAAGATCACTGAATAAATGCATTACAAATAACAAACCTATTGTTCCTAATTTAAATTTAATGTCACAAATGGATGCCAAGGCCAAAGTATTTTCAGTACTGGAAATTTCCAATAGTCATTTTTCAGTACTAGTAACAAACAGCTGTCATTATAAACTTGCCTTCAGTTTCAATAAAGAAACTTATGCCTTCACTAGAATAATTCCAGAAATGGAAATCAGTGACGGAATAGTACACGAGTGTTTGGAGAAAGTTTTATCAAAATTTTCTAGACCAAAATGTATTTTCCAACATGTGGACAAAATTTTGTTGTCTACCCAAAATACAGAGGAACATGTCACTCTGTTGACAGAGTTATTTACTTTGTTACAAACAGCAGGATTGAAATTGAACACAGAGTCAGTTCAGTTAATGAAAGATAAAGTTAATTTTCTTCATATGCAAATTAGTCATGGACAGAGAAAGTTATCACAGGAAAAAGTTAGAAACATTTCAGTTATTCCAGTTCCAACATCTTACAAGGCATTATATCAATTTTTGAGTGAGGTAAATTCTTGTAAAGAGTTTTTACAGGAATATGATGATAAAGTTAAACCATTATTTGATTTCCTGAAACAAAAAGATGTTGTGTTTGATCAATGGTCTCAAACCCATACAGATGTTTTTGAAATGTTGAAAAAAGATTTGCAGAATGCTGTTTCATTGCATACAATCGAAATTGGAATATCTATGCCTGTTTTATTGTCTACTAAGGTATCTGAGAATTCCATCTCAGTAATTTTATTTCAGGTAAAAGATGGTGAACCGAAAATGATAGGTTTTTCCTCCAGAGGTTTGACAAATATGGAAAAGACTTTTGACACAAATATGAAGCAATTGTTAAGTGTTTATTTTGCGGTCAAAGTAACAGAAAAGATTGTGAGATCTAGTATGATCATATTACGGACACCTGATCTGTCATTAAAAATTATTTTTAAGAGAATTCATTCAGGAGAATTATATGACAAATATTGCCCATTTTTTAAAACTTTAAAATCTAAACCCATAGAGGTAGATGTGATAACAGAACATTCTCAGCTAAATTTATTCAGAAAGCCTATAAATGGGATTGTTAGAACAAGTGCTGAGAGATGCTTTGAGACAGGATTTGTCAATAATATTAAGAATTGTTCAACAGGTCTTTCTAGGTGTTACCCAAAGAATGGTTATACTATTCAGTAGGGATGAGCCGAACACCCCCCGGTTCGGTTCGCACCAGAACCCGCGAACGGACCGCAAGTTCGCACGAACGTTAGAACCCCATTGACGTCTATGGGACTCGAACGTTCGAAATCAAAAGTGCTCATTTTAAAGGCTAATTTGCATGGTATTGTCCTAAAAAGGGTGTGGGGACCCGGGTCCTACCCCAGGGGACATGTATCAATGCAAAAAAAACTTTTAAAAACGGCCGTTTTTTCGGGAGCAGTGATTTTAATGATGCTTAAAGTAAAAAAAAAAAGTGAAATATTCCTTTAAATATCGTACCTGGGGGGTGTCTATAGTATGCCTGTAAAGTGACGCGTGTTTCCCATGTTTAGAACAGTCCCTGCACCAAATGTCATTTTTAAAGGAAAAAATCTCATTTAAAACTGCTTGCGGGTTTAATGTCATGTCGGGTCCTGGCAATATGGATGAAAATCAGTGAGACAAACGGCATGGGTACCCCCCAGTCCATTACCAGGCCCTTTGGGTCTTGTATGGATATTAAGGGGAACCCCGCACCCAAATTAAAATAAGGAAAGGTCCCTATATACTCTGAACAGCAGTATACAGGCGGTGCAAACAAGACAGGGACTGTAGGTTTGTTGTTAAGTAGAATCTGTTTGTAATTTTGAACATTTTTAACGTGTTTAGCTCCAGCCAAAAAATCTTTTCTAAGCTTTTTGGAAAACATAGGGAAGGGTTATCACCCCTGTGACATTTGTTTTGCGTCTTTCCTCCTCTTCAGAAGATTTCACCTCACTTTTTTGTCCCAATGAAAAATGTTTTTTGAAAATTTGGGTTTTTTTGTGGAACAAGGATTGGAAAGCATCAGTGGAAAGGAGAAATTGTTTTCCCATATTAACTCTTACATGAGAGAATTTCCCTTCCTAGGGGTAGATTTCATCTCACTTCCTGTTGTCTCCTTCCGTTTGCAAGTAGGAGTCGTTTGTAAGTTAGATGTTTGAAAGTAGGGTCCTGCCCTATATACTCAGCAGAAATTTGGGCCTTAGGTGTTGCTGTGGCCAAAACACTGTAAGCCCTCACAGGGCCCTGCTGTGAAATATTAGATCAAGAATTGTAATTACATGCCCCTGTTGAACAGGAGCTGAAAAATTAGGCCTTAGGCACTGGTGCTGGTGCCACAACACTGCAACCCCTCACAGACACTCTAGTTGGAACGCAGGAACGAGCCCTGCTGCAAAGTATTGCATCAAAAATTGTAATTACACGCCCCTGTTAGACAGGGGCAGAAAAATTGGGCCTTAGGCACTGGTGCTGGTGCCACAACACTGCAACCCCTCACAGACACTCTAGTTGGAACGCAGGAACGAGCCCTGCTGCAAAGTATTGCATCAAAAATTGTAATTACACGCCCCTGTTAGACAGGGGCAGAAAAATTGGGCCTTAGGCACTGCTGCTGGTGCCACAAAAACTGCAACCCCTCACAGACACTCTAGTTGGAACGCAGGAACGAGCCCTGCTGCAAAGTATTGCATCAAAAATTGTAATTACACGCCCCTGTTAGACAGGGGCAGAAAAATTGGGCCTTAGGCACTGGTGCTGGTGCCACAACACTGCAACCCCTCACAGACACTCTAGTTGGAACGCAGGAACGAGCCCTGCTGCAAAGTATTGCATCAAAAATTGTAATTACACGCCCCTGTTATACAGGGGCTGAAAAATTGTGCCTTAGGCACTGGTGGTGGCGCCCAGAACCAAAAATGTTCTTACAAGCTATCAGCGTGATGATTGAGGAGGAAGAGGATAATTACTCAGGGATAGTCACTCAGCATCAGCATAGGCAGTCTTTGAAGGGATCTGAAAAAAATTATTCAGTTACATCAGCATCAGGTGCTTGGTAGCTGGTGGTGATCCAAGACTGATTCATTTTTATGAAGGTCAGCCGATCGACCGAGTCAGTGGACAGACGCACCCTGTGATCGGTTACCACGCCTCCAGCAGCACTGAATGTGCGTTCCGAAAGAACGCTGAATGCAGGACAGGCCAGTAGCTCAATTGCATACTGTGCAAGCTCTGGCCAGTGATCCATCCTCAAGACCCAGTAACCCAGAGGATTTTCGGTGGGAAAGGTGTCCAAGTCTGATCTTGCCCCTAGGTATTCCTGCACCATGTAAAAGAGACGCTGGCGATGGTTGCTGGAACCGATCATACCTTGGGGCTGCGGACCAAAAAATTGTCTGAACGCATCGGTCAGACGGCCACCTTCTCCACCGCTCCTTCTTTGACTGACCGAAGCCTCAGCAACACGTTGTCCAGAAACAGGAGTTTGTAACCTCCCAGTCTCTGGGAACGCGTTGCACAGACCTTTCTGCAAGGCCTCCCGAAGATGTTTCATCCTCTGCTCCCTCTGCGATGGCAAGATAAGGTCCGCAACCTTACCCTTGTAACGTGGATCAAGGAGGGTTGCCAGCCAGTATTGGTCCTTCTCCTTGATACCACGAATACGAGGATCCTTACGCAGGCTTTGCAGGATCAGGGAGGCCATGCAGCGTAGGTTTGCTGAGGCATTCGGTCCGGAGTCCTCTGGGTCACTAAGGACAACAACGTCCGCAGCCACCTCCTCCCAGCCACGTACAAGTCCATGTGTTCCTTGGGACTGATCCCTTAAAGACTGCTGATGCTGAGTGCCAGGCTCCACCTCCATACTGACACAATCTTCCTCCTCCTCCTCCTCCTCCTCCTCGTCCTCTTCCTGTGTGATCGGCGGGCACGCAGGAACACTGTCTGGATAAAGGGGGCCTTGAGAGCTAAGGAAGTCCTCCTCTTCCTGCCTCTGTTCTGCCTCAAGTGCCCTGTCCATTATTCCACGCAGCGTGTGCTCCAACAGGTGGACAAGGGGGACAGTGTCACTGATGCATGCACTGTCAGTGCTCACCATCCTTGTGGCCTCCTCGAATGGTGACAGGACAGTGCATGCATCCCTGATCATGGCCCACTGGCGTGGGGAAAAAAAACCAAGGTCCCCTGACCCTGTCCTGGTGCCATAGTCGCACAGGTACTCATTTATGGCCCTCTGCTGCGTGTGCAGCCGCTGCAGCATGGCCAATGTCGAGTTCCACCTGGTGGGCATGTCACAGATTAGGCGGTTCTTGGGCAGGTTAAACTCCTTTTGGAGGTCCGTCAGCCGAGCACTGGCATTATATGACCGGCGGAAATGCACAGAGACTTTCCTGGCCTGCCTCAGGACATCCTGTAAGCCCGGGTACCTGCCCAAGAACCGCTGCACCACCAAGTTAAGGACGTGAGCCAAACAGGGCACATGGGTCAGTTGTCCCTGTCGGAGGGCAGAGAGGAGGTTGGTGCCATTGTCGCAAACCACCATTCCTGCCTTAAGTTGGCGTGGCGTCAACCACCTCTGAACCTGCCCCTGCAGAGCTGACAGAACCTCTGCCCCAGTGTGGCTCCTGTCCCCCAAGCACACCAGCTCAAGCACCGCATGGCATCTTTTGGCCTGCGTACTTGCGTAGCCCCTTGAACGCCTACGGAGCACCGCTGGTTCCAAGGAAGAGGCCATGGAGGAAGAAGAAGAGGAGGGGGTGGAGGAGAGAGGTGTGTCACAATCAGCATTTTGGAGGCGTGGTGGCGGAACAACCTCCAACACTACTGCACCTTGTCCTGCATCCTTCCCAGCTGCCAGCAGAGTCACCCAATGCGCCGTGAAACTTAAGTAACGTCCCTGTCCATGCCTGCTGGATCATGAGTCAGCGGTAATATGCACCTTACCGCTGACCGCCCTGTCCAGCGAGGCATGGACATTGCCTTCCACATGCCGGTAGAGAGCTGGAATCGCCTTCCGTGAGAAAAAGTGGCGTTTGGGTACCTGCCACTGAGGAACTGCACTTTCCACAAACTCACGGAAGGGGGCAGAGTCTACCAACTGAAAAGGCAGCAGTTGAAGTGCTAGCAATTTTGCCAAGCTAGCATTCAACCGCTGGGCATGTGGATGGCTGGGAGCAAACTTCTTTCGGCGGTGCAGCAGCTGGGGCAGGGAAATTTGCCTGGTACAATCTGGCGTCGGTGTACCAAAAGCAGATTGCCCACAAGTACTTGGCTGTGACACACCTAATTCTACACCTTCATTCCTCTCACTGCAGGTCTCAGAGAGGACTGAAGGTCTAGTGGGGTTGGAAATCTCAGCTGATGAGGAGCAAGGAGAGATCCTCTTTGTTCTTTGGTGTGGGTCTTTTAGATATGCTTGCCAACGAACTGCATGGCAGGTCAACATATGTCTGGTCAAGCATGTGGTACCCAAGCGGGAGATGTTTTGGCCACGCGAGATACGCTTGAGACATATGTTGCAAATAGCAGCGGTGCGATCTGATGCACTCGTCTCAAAAAAGGCCCACACCAAAGAACTTTTTGAATAACGCGCAGAGACTGCAGCGCCCTGCACATGTGGAGCTTTGGGGTGTGATGCAGTCAATGTGCTGCCCTTAGGCTGGCCCCTGGAGGGCATCCTGCCTCGTTGGTGATGTGCCGCCTCCTCCTCCTCCTCCTCCTCCTCTCTCCTATCAGGCACCCACGTTGAGTCAGTGACCTCATCATCCCCTCCCTCCTCATCACTGGAGCAAACCTGGCAGTATGCTGCAGCAGGGGGAGCATGACTGCCAGATTGCTGTCCTTCTTGGGCACCCCCTCTGTCCGTGCTCATGTTACTGCCTTCATCGAGCTCAGTATCATCATCAGAGCCTTCCAAACGCTGGGCATCCTCCTGGAGCATGTACCCAACACTGTGGTCAAACAGTTCGAGGGAATCCTCATGAGGACATGGTGGAGCTAGGGAAGGAGTCACTGATGACATTGAGCTGAGGGAAGAGGCCGCTGCTTTGCCAGACACAGCACCCTGGGCATGGGTGAGAGAGGATGAGGAGGATGAGGACGGCTTGGTCATCCACTCGACCAAGTTTTCTGCATGTTGCGGCTCAACACGGCCAGCTGCCGAAAAAAAGGCCAAGCGTGTCCCATGGCCACGGGCTGATGAGGATGCACCGTCTCCACGACCAGCACTAGACACAGAGCCTGCTTGCCCTCTCTTATTGGCTTGTGACTGTCTGCCTCTCCTTCTTGGCCTTCCAGACATACTAATGGCCTGTAGCTGCACTAAGCTGGGATAGAACACCTGTAATTTTCTTCAGGTAGCTTTATATACTGTAACCAGACAAGCCTGCCTGTCAGTAGGAAGATAACAGGAACGGATCTAGCTGAACACTGTGAGCAGGACGCACTGCACTAAATGTAAATAGCAGGAACAGATCTAGCTGAACACTGTGAGCAGGACGCACTGCACTAAATGTAAATAGCAGGAACGGATCTAGCTGAACACTGTGAGCAGGACGCACTGACTGCACTAAATGTAAATAGCAGGAACAGATCTAGCTGAACACTGTGAGCAGGACGCACTGCACTAAATGTAAATAGCAGGAACAGATCTAGCTGAACACTGTGAGCAGGACGCACTGCACTAAATGTAAATAGCAGGAACGGATCTAGCTGAACACTGTGAGCAGGACGCACTGACTGCACTAAATGTAAATAGCAGGAACGGATCTAGCTGAACACTGTGAGCAGGACGCACTGCACTAAATGTAAATAGCAGGAACAGATCTAGCTGAACACTGTGAGCAGGACGCACTGCACTAAATGTAAATAGCAGGAACGGATCTAGCTGAACACTGTGAGCAGGACGCACTGCACTAAATGTAAATAGCAGGAACGGATCTAGCTGAACACTGTGAGCTGGACGCACTGACTGCACTAAATGTAAATAGCAGGAACGGATCTAGCTGAACACTGTGAGCAGGACGCACTGACTGCACTAAATGTAAATAGCAGGAACGGATCTAGCTGAACACTGTGAGCAGGACGCACTGACTGCACTAAATGTAAATAGCAGGAACGGATCTAGCTGAACACTGTGAGCAGGACGCACTGCACTAAATGTAAATAGCAGGAACGGATCTAGCTGAACACTGTGAGCAGGATGCACTGCACTAAATGTAAATAGCAGGAACGGATCTAGCTGAACACTGTGAGCAGGACGCACTGCACTAAATGTAAATAGCAGGAACGGATCTAGCTGAACACTGTGAGCAGGACGCACTGCACTAAATGTAAATAGCAGGAACGTATCTAGCTGAACACTGTGAGCAGGACGCACTGCACTAAATGTAAATAGCAGGAACAGATCTAGCTGAACACTGTGAGCAGGACGCACTGCACTAAATGTAAATAGCAGGAACGGATCTAGCTGAACACTGTGAGCAGGACGCACTGACTGCACTAAATGTAAATAGCAGGAACAGATCTAGCTGAACACTGTGAGCAGGACGCACTGCACTAAATGTAAATAGCAGGAACGGATCTAGCTGAACACTGAGCAGGACGCACTGACTGCACTAAATGTAAATAGCAGGAACGGATCTAGCTGAACACTGTGAGCAGGACGCACTGACTGCACTAAATGTAAATAGCAGGAACAGATCTAGCTGAACACTGTGAGCAGGACGCACTGCACTAAATGTAAATAGCAGGAACAGATCTAGCTGAACACTGTGAGCAGGACGCACTGCACTAAATGTAAATAGCAGGAACAGATCTAGCTGAACACTGTGAGCAGGACGCACTGACTGCACTAAATGTAAATAGCAGGAACGGATCTAGCTGAACACTGTGAGCAGGACGCACTGCACTAAATGTAAATAGCAGGAACGGATCTAGCTGAACACTGTGAGCAGGACGCACTGCACTAAATGTAAAGAGCAGGAACAGATCTAGCCTAATCTAGCTCTCAAATCAAATGACACTGTCTGTCTCTCTCTCTATCAGCACACCGGAACACACTACACAGGGCCGCCGTGCAGGCGGCCTTATATAGTGTGGGGCGTGTACTAAATCCCCTGAGCCATAATTGGCCAAAGCCACCCTGGCTTTGGCCAATTACAGCTCTCTCTACTGACGGCGCTGTGATTGGCCAAGCATGCGGGTCATAGTGCATGCTTGGCCAATCATCAGCCAGCAATGCACTGCGATGCCGCAGTGAATTATGGGCCGTGACGCGCCACACGAATTTGGCGCGAACGGCCCATAACGTTCGCAATTCGACGGACGGTCGAACAGCCGATGTTCGAGTCGAACATGGGTTCGACTCGAACACGAAGCTCATCCCTACTATTCAGCAAAAATTCTACAGAAAATGCTGAATTGAAAATGTTAGAAGTACAGTACAGCACGCATTACTCTGAAATATTATAGAGGAGAAGTGAATGGATATACAATTTGCTTTTATCTTCTGGGGTAATTTAAAATCTTTTATTTGGTTTATGAAAACAAGATTTTATATTATGACTAAAAAAAGAAAAATTGCGCCCTGTCGTTTAAATACACAGAATAATAAATTAAAGAGTATAGGTCATTTTAAGAAAAATAGAGTAAAGTAAGGTAATTAGAAATGTTATTATTAAAATATGGTTTGTATGTCATAATAAAATGTTAGAATTTTGGTATGTAAAATGAATAAGTAAATGAAGGTATATATTGCATTTATTTAAATTCTCAATAATGATACTGCATTCTTTTTTAGGATCTGACTTGTAAGTCACCAAAAGAAAGACATTTAATATTTCTAGACCTTCCAGATGGGAACAAAATCTTGAAGTTTAAGAATATCAGTTCTGGGAGAAGAATTGACAGAAGAGATTCATTCGTTATAATTATTGTTGTCATTTTAATGTTCAATAAAGTTTTTCCAACTTTACAGAGTGCAGGAAGAAGAAGAAGAAAAAATTCTCGAGAACCTCTGATAAGAGAGGACATTCTAAAAACAATGGACTTTTGATTTTTTTGACTACTGATGAAATAATTTATCCATCAGATATATTACAGTTTTTATATATCATTTTTATGTGACAGGACATGTTTATCATATCAAGATGAGATATTTTTTACACATCATTTTTTACACTCATATATAGTGTATTTTCAGAGTTGAAAGGGTTAAACATCCCTACAATAGAGTCATTCTAGTTAGAGGGAACATCTGGTGTTAATTAAGAGTACATTTTTCTTAAAGGTACATAAACAAGATAGGATTAACTTTACGTTGTAATATGTATTTAGTTTTGAAATAATCTCACTTATATGAACACATTGAAGTTAAGAACTTATTTTATGTTTAATTTTGACAAGGTTATTAGAAAGGTTTTATGGATTATTGATTTATGTTAAAAACGATTTGGAGGGAAAATATGAAACAAATTTTTGAAGTGATATTTATATTTCAAAGTATTGTACAACAATGTTACATTTATGAATCATGAAATTAAGGGGATTGATTTATTTGGTAAAAGAAAAAGAAAATAATAAGAGTGAAAATATTTTTATGGTATATGAAGATGAAGGGTTATGAATTCACTTTTCCTTATATAGAATCAAATTTCAAATATATTTAAGTCAATTATCTTAAGAACTTTGAGGATGAATGAATACGGATGTGATGCGTTTGAGGTATAAATGGATTTAGAGTTAGATTCAGATTTACATAGATTTAAAAATGATAAGATTGTTTAAATCAATCATTTTGAGAGGGAAATGTTAGAATATCAGAATTTATGAATGGTTGAGTTCTTATGATAATTGAATTATATATATATAAATATATATATAAATATATCTTCTATGTTGGGAAAAGGTGAAGTTATATAGGTTTTTATACTCATGAAAGTTTATGCTGGTATAGGCTTCGTATGCATTTCTTGGGAGAGCTTCATCTCACATATGGATACAATTTAGTGTCGACCAATTCACCTCCCCCATCGTAAGAGATAAAGTTACAATCTTTTCCAAAGACACAAAGTTTCAGTATGTTAAGAATATAAGCTGTTTCGTTACATTACTATATTTCTTGATTAGGATATTAATAAGAACACTGCATTTTAAATATATGTATACTGATATGTAGGATTTTATATGTTTAAAGGAAATATATATATTGTAAGTTAAATGAACCTATTTTAGGTATCTTCATATAGTTCATAGCCCCACCCTTAGGAATGTTGGAGGGATTGAATTTCTCGGTCTTTTAAGCTTTTTGGCTCTTTGGAAAAGGTGGGGGTTAATTGAAGGAGTACAGACAGGCTGTGGGGAAAGGCACACTTGCACTGCAGCTCTCCACAAGGACAGACAGACACACATCTCAAGACATACACACAGACATATCTGATTTAAACTTCATTTTAAGAATAATCTATTTTTGTATTTTACATTTTGACATTGTTTTTGTAACATTTTGCTAAGTGATCATTAAATCAATTTTGGAGTTTTTACACGAGAACTTAACAGATTTTTCTTGGAACTTTTCTCATCAATATGAATTATTGAAATATAGTTATTAATACAGTAACAACTCGAATTTAACAGGGTTGGTGGGGCAACTGTTCAGACATAGAACATCTTCAAAAGATACATTGAATGGAACTGATTTCAGTTCAGAAGCAACAGTTGAAATATGACTTAGTCACATGGTGTTACAATTTTGTAAGGCCCATGCACACTTCTGCACCAAAGATGCACTTATCCTTCCATGGATTTCCACATATTCTTCAAACACTTTATACTTGAGGGTTTGCACAGTTAGAAGTTTCACACACATTTTCAACATTCTCTTCTATTTCTTTATCACCCTGAGGCATTTCATAGGTGGGACCTAACCAGTGTACTCAAGTAAAAGTCAAGTAAAATTCTTGTGAGTAAACACACATGTACTGTATACAGTATTTAAACTTGGTTTACAGCAATGGCACTACATATGTTGCATTTCATAGACTTTTTCTGCAGAAGAGGGCACTGTTTATCCACAAAACACTTTCCCGTAGTAATATACACTATATTGCCAGAAGTATCAGGACGCCTGCCTTTACACATACATGAACTTTAATGGCATCCCAGTCTTTGTCCGTAGGTTTCAATATTGAGTTGACCCACCTTTTGCAGCTATAACAGCTTCAACTCTTCTGGGAAGGCTGTTCACAAGGTTTAGGAGTGACTATGGGATCGTTTGACCATTCTTCCAGAAGCACATTTGTGAGGTCAGGCACTGATGTTGGACGAGAAGGCCTGGCTCGCAGTCTCCGCTCTAATTCATCCCAAAGGTGTTCTATCAGGTTAAGGTCAGGACTCTGTGCAGACCAGTCAAGTTGCTCCACCCCAAACTCACTCATTCATGTCTTTATGGAAGTGCTTTGTGAACTGGTGCACAGAAATGTTGAACCGGAAGAGGCCATCCCCAAACTGTTCCCACAAGGTTGGGAACATGGAACTGTCCAAAATGTCTTGGTATGTTGATGCTCTAAGAGTTCCCTTCATTGGAAGGGGCCAACCCCTGAAAAACAACCCCACACCATAATCCCCCCTCCACCAAACTTTAGACTTGGCACAATGCAGTCATGCAAGTACCGTTCTCCAGGGCAACCGCCAAACCCAGACACGTCCATCGGATTGCTAGCGATCCGTCACTTTGGAGAACACGTATCCACTGCTCTAGAGTCCAGTGGTGGTGTGCTTTACACCACTGCATCCGACACTTTGCATTGCACTTGGTGATGTAAGGCTTGGATGCAGCCATGGAAACCCATTACATAAAGCTCTCTATGCACCATTGTTGTGCTAATCCGAAGCCCACACAAAGTTTGGAGGTCTGTAGCTATTGTCAGATAGTTGGCGACTTCTGCGCACTGTGAGCTTCAGCATGCGCCAACCCCGCTCTGTCATTTTACATGGCCTACCACTTTGCGGCTGAGTTGTTGTTGTTCCCAGTTGCTTCCACTTTGTTATAATACCACTAACAGTTGACTATTTAGTAGCAGGGAAATTTAACAGATGTACTTATTGCCCAGGTGACAACCTATCACGGGACCACACTTGAATTCACTGAGCTCCTGAGAGCGACCCATTATTTCACAAATGTTTGTAGAAGCACTCTGCATGCCCAGGTGCTCGATTTTATACACCTGTGACCATGAAGGTGATTGGAACACCTGAATCCAATGATTTGGAGGGGTGTTCAAATACTTTTAGCAATATACTTTGTTCCAATACTTTTAGCAATATACTGAATCAGGCGCTTACACAGAATGCTAGAGGAACACTTCCTTTGGAGGGGGCTATTATTATTATTATATTATTATACAGGATTTATAAAGTGCCCACAGTTTGCACAGCACTTTACAACATGAGGGCAGACAGTACACTTACAATACAAATCAATACAGGAGGGATCAGAGGGCCCTGTTCTTTAGAGCTTACAATCTAGAAGGGAGGGTCAAGTGGAAACAAAAAGGTTATAACTGTGGGGGATGAGCTGATGGAGAAAATGATAATACAGTTATTAGGTGTGGTAGGGTAGGCTTCTCTGAAGAGAAGGGTTTTCAGGGATTGTCCAAAAGCTAATAGAGTAGGAGATAAGCGGACAGATTGGGGTAGGGCATTCCATAGGATTGGAGAGGCTTTGGAAAAGTCCTGGAGACGAGCATGGGAGGAGGTAACGAGGGAGCTAGAGAGCAGGAGGTCTTGAGAGGAACAAAGAGAACTAGTAGGTTGGTATTTAGAGACTAGGCTAGTGATGTAGCTGGGGGCTAAATTGTGGATGGCTTTGTACGTAGTTGTTAGTATTTTAAATTCAATCATTTGGCCGAGGGGAAGCCAGTGGAGGGATTGACAGAGAGGGGTAGCAGACACAGAGCGATTGGTAAGGTGGATGAGTCTGGCAGCAGCATTTAAGATGGCTTGAAGAGTTGATAGACTATGTAGAGGTAAGCCAATGAGAAGGGAGTTGCAGTAGTTGAGGCGAGAGATGACCAGCGAGTGAATTAAGAGCTTTGTTGTGTCATTGGTTAGAGAAAGCACTCGGGCTTTCCCACTGGAGTGACAGGAGAGGCGATTTACAGGTGCTAAAAGCTAAAACACCTGTAAAACGCCTGTAAAGTGTGAAAATGTAGCCTTAAAAAAACATATACAAGAAACTATACAAAAGATGCCCTGGTTTTCCTCATTTAGTGGATGAAATCTCTGGATTATCTTACCTGTTATAGGGAGCTGAGATCCAATCCTGTTATAATGTCAGTGTGCAACGTTCAGCTCCTTCCTCGCTCTTCTCATTATATGAACAATCGCAAATTCTTCACGCACTTTCACTTTCACTTTTCTCGGAGTGATCTCTTCAGAGAATTCACATGTTTTTTAGGTGTAGTAATATATTGAACGTCATTCAGTCTAAAGCTGAAGTCCAGGCAAGCAGCTCAATACACACATGTCTCCAGGGCCACTGATCATGGGGCCCCGTACAGCCTACCTGACGGGGCCCCCTTCTGCTCTACCCCTGGTCCCACCCCTGGTCCTTCCTTCAGCCCCACCCCTGGCCCCTCCACAGACCCTGCCTTGAACCTGTCTCTGCAGCACATTATGGCATTGGCGGAATGGGTAGCACTGTCTCTGCAGGCAGCACATGCATTATAGGCCATCTGCAGACAGTGGCACCCATGCCACCAATGTCATATTGTGCTGCAGACAGTGCCAACAATGACACTAATATCATAACGCATGTGCTGCCTGTCGACAGTGTCACCCATGCTGCCCATGCTGCCAATGCCATATTGTGCTACAGACAGTGCCACCCATGCCGCCAATGCCATATTGTGCTGCAGACAGTGCCACCCATGCCGCCAATGGCATAATGCCTTTGGCAGCATGGGCGGCACTGTCTCTGCAGGCAGCACATGCGTTATGGTATTAGTGTCAGGGGTGGCACTGTCTGCAGTACATTACGGCATTGGCAGCATGGGTGGCACTGTCTGCAGGCAGCACATACGCTATGGCCCATAACGCATGTGCTACGTGCAGACAATGCCATAATGTATAGATGCTGCTGCAGTAGTAGTAGATCTTGAATCCCCCCAAGCAAGCACACACCTGTTAGCCGGGCCCCAGGAGTCACTTCCTCCCTGATCCTGCTGCTGTCTGGACTGCAGTGTCCACAAACTATTCGATTCAGATGCCAGTTGCTTCTTTTTTTTTTCTCCCGCCGACGCCTCCACTCGCCTCATTGCTTCTACTCTCAGGCCACGTGAGGAACAGAGCAGAGGGAAAGGAATCACTCCGTGGCACCAGGAAAGACACTATAGAGGACGCGCTGGCCGGGACTTGAACCAGCATGAGGAGCATGTGGAAGAGACTTTCTGACATTCTTCCGTGCCCGAAATAGGAGAAAATAGTCCCCCTCCCCGCCGCCACCTACATAAACACATTGAGCTATCGTAATAACAAAAAAACAACATAAAAAGTGTGTGTGTGTGTGTGTGTGGGGGGGGGGGACGATGTTCGGTCATGGTAGCTGGAGGAGTTGTTTTTTTTTTTTACATTAATTAGTTCTCTGTTAAGATTGCCCGGGTCCCCCTGCTGGTCAGGCCCGGTACAACAGGGCCAGTTGTACTGGTCTATCAGCGGCCCTGCATAAAACACACATAACCATACCTCCCAAATTTTTGAGATGGGAACGAGGGACACCTATTACCAAAAGTTTGTTGACATAGGACACATACCCCTGCCACGCCCCCTTAAAGGAGAATTATACAAAAAAAAATTGTTAGACCCACAAGGGCTTTTTTTTACCACTAAAACTGCTTTATATTGGCATTTGACACTTTAACATTTGCTGACTCTCCACAGTACATATACTGCAGCGGTGCGGCTCATACAGGCACCATAAAGTACCTGTACTTCATGGCGTTCTTCCGGGTACGCTCACACATCACCCAGGAACCTGTGCTGTAAATAGCTGCAACACAAGCCGATCAGCGGGTCCCGGCCAATGATTTAGGGCCGCTGATTGGCTGAGCGAATGACAGAAGAGAGCCCTGTGTTTGTAAATAGCAGTGTCAATTTTTTTTTCTCCCTGCAAAGGTAAAAACATGCACATTGCTAAGTAAAAGCAGCACACAGTTCACACACTAAACATTGTTGGGTACACAGTAAATGCCTTGATGCCCCTAAATGTTAACCCCTTCCCAGTCTCTGATCACCACCATTACTAGTATAAAAAATGTAGCCAAGTCCCAGACCCCCTATGGTCTAATGAGAACTTCCAGAGTTAGGGACAGCTGACATCCTTTTATGTAGAGTAGGTTACAAGGCATGGTGAGTGCAAATAAGGTAGATTAATGGGCGTCCTTGAATACAAGGAGATTTATTGTCTCTTAAACAGAACTGTGAGAGAGAGGATTAGGGCCAGGACACCCCTTAGTGGTTGCAATGTTAATTGGCAGACTCCGAGACTTCTATAGGTAGACAGCTATGCAGGGAAAGGCATCCAGCAAGACACCACGTCTGCCTGAGAAGGATAGCTGTCTCCTATGGCAACAGTCTTATAATCGGCACAAGCCCCCCACCTCTGTCCCCTAATGTGCTAATACCGGATCTATCAAAAACTGGGAGAACTAATGGACAGAGGGGTCAAACTAACCCCGCATAACCAGAGAGGACACATCTCTGTCAAAGCTAAAACCAACAACAAAAATAAAAATAAATCTAAGAATGAAGGCAACCATTTTCACCAACAAGATGGTTTTCAACAACCCCGGCATAATGGCTCATTTGGCACCGGTTCCAATAGGGGAGGTTTTCAACAACATAAAACACACTGTAAATAATTATAGTCATCACAATCAAAGTGAATATAGAGGGGACCCCAGGGACTATTTCAACCAATATGGGGCGAATTTTAATAGACAGACCCCTAGAGACAATCGAATTCCCCTCCAAAACAGATATGCCCCACTCTCCTATCATCGGGATGATAATTATGAGGTAGAACCTGTTATTACTAGACATCCTAATCAATTTGTTAATTACCCACTAAGGCAAAGACAAGACCTAATCGACTCCCCTGTTGATTTTGGGAGAATGGAATCTTCTTGTTTTTTTCCCATGAGCGACAACAGACCCAAAAGGGGGTATGAAGAAAGAGAGGAGTCAGAGGGGGCAGGAGGGTCAGGTCCAAAGAAAAGAAAAAATAAATATAAGTGGTGTTTTCAATCTGAGCTCTGCTCAACTTTCAGAAGGCGAGCAAAGAGTTCTTGGCCATGGACTCAAATTTGCCCCTCCACGTGGACTCAATAAATTCAAGACATTTATTGATGTCTACAAATTTATTCGTAAGATCAATATTTAAAGACATTTCTTACTTGACTCATTGGGGAATCGGAGTCACCTGATTGTTAATAGTGCCCCTGAGGGTAATAATGCGGTGCCTATAGACAATTCTCAGAATCATATCCATGGAGTTGATACCTTCTCCCAGGTGACATACTAAGTTATCAAATGCTTCACTATTTAACCCCCCTGGTTTCGTTGCCCCATCCGTACAAATTTTTAAAGAGATGATAGTCAAAGATCTGGTGGCTCTTAAAATACCTAGACCGAGAGGCAATGATCATTTTCAATCACGTGTGAAACAGATTTGTGCACGTAATGACATTGTTATCCGCTCTGCGGACAAGAGCGGAGGTGTCGTTATTTTAAATAAGAGTGACTACCAGGAAGAAATGGATAGACTCTTATCTGACAATATGACTTACACGCAATTGGCCTCAAACCCTACTGCTAAATATAAGAGAGAGCTTTTGTCTATAGTTGATGGTTTTCAGTTGTCAATAAGAAAGAAAAAGCATACCTGGTGCCCTCTGCTCCAAGGGTACCAGTTATGTATTACTTGCCCACCTGGCAGCCCTATCATCAGTGGTATAGATTCTGTGACAGCCAGAATAGGGAAGTATGTAAATGAATTTCTCCAGCCGTTGGTTGTAACAACTCCGTCATACCTCAAGGATACCACCCAGGTTATTAAATTACTGGCTGATTATGAATGGAAGGATGGTTGCATTGTGGCAACCGCTGATGTTGCTTCTTTATATACCGTCATATCACATCAGCACGGTTTGGAAGCTGTGAAATTCTATCTGGATCAGTATTATACTTTAACATCTATACAAAAAGATTTCATCATTAATCTTTTAATTTTTGCTACCAGCCATAATTATTTTTGGTTTGGAGGACATTTTTTCTTACAGACTTGCGGCGTAGCCATGGGTGCCAAGTTCGCTCTGAGCTTGGCGAACCTATTCATGGCTTATTGGGAAAGGGAAGTCATCGATGCTGATCCCCCATATGAGCTACGCCTTTGGAGAAGGTAAATCGATGATGTACTTCTCCTATGGGAGGGCGATCGACCCTCACTTGAGGCCTTTTTTTCTAGACTCAATACCAACGATAGAGGAATTTCCTTGCAGTATGAGATGAGTAAATCAGAGATCCATTTCCTCGATCTTAATATCATTGTGAAGGATGGATGTTTGATTATACCACTAATTTCATAGAAACTGATCGCAATGCGTTCATACCTTTAACAAGTTGCCACCATCCAACATGGCTTAATGCGGTCCCTAAAGGACAATCCCAAAGGATTAGGCATAACTGCACCTCTGTTTTAGACTATTTTCAACAAGCTTTGGTTTTGAAATCTAGATTTTTGGATAAAGGTTATAAAGAAAAAGATATTGATGAGACGATTAAAAATGTTGGTGATATGGACAGGGGCCTGTTGTTAAGTGGTCCGAGTAGAGCCAATCCAATGCCGGATAATAAATTTGGCTTTTCCATGATTACTAGGTATTCCAACCAGCACTTTTCAGTTAGGAACATTTTCAATAAGCATTGGAGCATTTAAAAAAATGATAAAATACTTGGCCCTGTTATCCCTGACCGACCAGTAGTCATCTACAGAGGTGCTTCCTCTTTGCGTCACAGTATTGCTCCCAATGTTATAGACCCTCCAAAAACAATATCATTTTTTAAAACTATGACAGACTTTTTCCCGTGCAGAAAATGCAATAACTGTCAAATCAACTCTTTCAGAGGACGGAAATGTGAAAATTTTCAATCCACTCAGACGAATAGATCCTATAATATAGAGACTTTTATCACATGTTCTACTGAGTGCGTGTATACCTTATCCAATGTCCTTGCTCTAAACAATATATTGGACGTACGAAAAGAGCCTTACATGTGCGTCTAGATGAGCATGTAGGAAATATCAAACATGGTTTCACTAAAAACAACCTTTCTAGGCACTATGCCAAATATCAGGACACAAAGCACGACACAAAGCTCAAAGGGACTCTTTTTTTGGCCATTGATAAGATCAAACCAGATTGGAGAGGTGTTAATAAGGTGAGATCAATCTCCAGGCTTGAAACAAAATGGATTTTTGATATGAAATCCTATGTGCCCTTTGGCCTAAACGTCGATTGGGATATAAACTGCTTTATTAATAATGCATAAATAAATTTGGGCTTATATTCCCTTTTTTTATTACACCATAATTTTTTCACATTTTTTTAATGGTTTTTATATATATGGTCTTTTATTAATTGTTTGATATTTATATCACATAAATATTATATAATATTATTATTGTGGACATATACGTTTTGGATGTGCATCTATTGCATTTTTTTATCATAATGTAACTTCCACGTCTGCCTTGGCTTCCACCCCCTGTTACTCGCTGTGACCGTTGTCTAGTATACGTTCTTTAACACCATATTCCGCCAGTAGATGGCGCAATTACTTATCGCTTCCTCGTTATGCTCAGTTTAGGTCAGCTTGCCAATAGTCAAAATGGCGATAGCTCACATGCTCTATCATCATAATCATAGCGGCCCTGAGTTAAGATGGCGCCGCTGTAATATTTAAATGATGTGCGTGATGACACAATCACAGCAGCCAATCCCCCGACGACGTCCTATCGTGATGAAACGCGTAGGGTGGGCCTACTGACGTCATCACGTTTTGTCTCTTCAGAGATCGATGGTATAGCAAGCAGCAGGCAGAGGAAACCCGAGGAGACTTTGGCTTATTGATACACCGCGCGGATATGAGCTTCATCTTGTAAGTGCAATCTTTTTGATTTTAATAAATTATCCTTTTACATACTGCACTATGGGCGCAATTTTTTGTTTATGTCTCTGAGTGCCAAGGATCCAGCAGTTTGGGACGCCCACATAGGTTTTTGGGAGACTGAATTCCCTGAGCTTGGTGAGACCGCTGTTGTGGTCATTTTTGCGACTAAGGAGACTACATACTCACTTTGGGTGAAAAGCCTGCTTGGAGGAAGGGCCCCTTATCTCTTCACAGCTTTGTGTTTTCTTCATATCTCTTCACTTGCATGGACTTCTTTTGAATTAATTTTTGGATTATTGTTCAATTTATTTGGGACGTTATAAATTCACTTTTTATAGTCACAGATTTTTTTGAATACGTTTCTACACTGTTATTATTATTATTATTATACAGTATTTATATAGCGCCAACAGTTTACGTAGCGCTTTACAACTTGAGGGTAGACAGTACAAATACAATACAATTTGATACAGTAGGAATCAGAGGGCCCTGCTCCTTAGAGCTTACAATCTAAGAGGGAAGGTCAAGAGATACAAGAGGTAATAACTGTGGGTGATGTGCTGATTGAGAAGATAAATGTACAGTTGTTAGGTGGGGGCCAGATAGGCTTCTCTGAAGAGATGAGTTTTCAGGGATCGTCTGAAAGTGGATAAAGTAGGAGAAAATCGGACGGATTGGGGTAGAGCATTCCAGAGGATGGGGGAGGCTCTGGAGAAGTCCTGAAGGCGAGCATGGGATGAGGTGACAAGGGAGTTTGAGAGCAGGAGGTCTTGGGAGGAGCGAAGAGAACGATTAGGTTGGTATTTTGTGACTAGGTTAGAGATGTAGCTAGGGGCCAGGTTGTGGATGGCTTTGTAAGTTATAGTTAGTATCTTGAATTTAATTCGGTGACTGAGTGGCAGCCAATGGAGGGATTGGCAGAGGGGTGTAGCAGACGCTGAGCGGTTTGTGTGGTGGATGAGCCTGGCCGCAGCGTTCATGATGGACTGAAGTGGGGATAGCCTATTTAGAGGTAAACCAATGAGGAGGGAGTTGCAGTAGTCAAGGCGGGAGATGACCAGGGAGTGGATTAGAAGCTTTGTGGTGTCATTGGTTAGGAAGGGGCGTATCTTGGAGATGTTGCGAAGACAGAGGTGGCAAGCTTTGGATAGTGATAGAATGTGGGGTCGAAAGGTTAGTTCAGAGTCCAGGATTACACCTAGGACCTTGGCGTGGGGAGATGGGTTGATAGTTGAGCCGTTGATCTTGACAGGGAGATCAGGGGAAGTGGCACCTGAGGGAGGAAATATCATGAGCTCGGTTTTGGATAGGTTGAGTTTGAGAAAGTGATGTGACATCCAGGCTGATATGTCTGCTAGTAAGTTGGTAATGCGTGAGGAGACAGATGGAGAGAGCTGGGGGTGGAGAGATAGATTTGGGTGTCATCAGCGTAGAGATTATATTTAAAGCCGTGGGAGGCAATCAACTGACCCAAGGAGGTGGTGTAGATTGAGAAAAGGAGAGGTCCGAGAACAGAACCTTGGGGGACCCCAACGGAAAAAGGAAGAGGAGAGGAGGAAGTAGAGTTGTAAGTGACACTGAAGGAGCAGTGGGATAGGTAGGATGAGAACCAGCGAAGAGTACAGTCACGGAGACCAAAGGAGTGGAGTTTTTTGAGGAGGAGGGGGTGGTCCACTGTGTCAAAGGCAGCAGAGAGATCCAGGAGAAGTAGTACAGAATAGTGTCCATTGGCTTTAGCCATTAGTAGGTAATTTGAGAGTTTAAGGAGAGCAGTTTCCGTGGAGTGTTGAGGGCGAAAACCGGACTGAAGGGGATCAAGAAGTTTATTCATGGTCAGATGGTCGCTTAGTCGGTTGTAGACCAGTCTTTCAAGAAGTTTGGAGGAGAAGGAGAGTAAGGAGATGGGACGTAAGTTGTTGAGATTGGTGGGATCCAGTGAGGGCTTTTTTAGTATGGGGGTGACTAGCGCATGTTTTAGAGAGTTTGGGAAGATGCCACAAGAGAGGGAGAGGTTGAAAATGTGAGTTAGAGAGCGTAGAATCGAGTCAGAGGGTGAGCGTAGCATTTGCGAGGGAACAGGATCCAGGGGGCAAGTGGTTAGATGAGTGTTAGATAAAAGTTTAGCAACCTCAGTAGTAGTAGCAGGGTTGAATGAGGGAAGTAATGATTGTATCTGTGGACATGGGGTGTTGCATGGGGGAGGTTTTTGCGCATTGGCGATCTCCTCATGAATTGTATCAATCTTAGTTTTGAAGTGATTGGCAATCTCCTGGGCAGTGAGTGAGTTGGTGGGTGGAGGCAGTGGAGGACAGAGTAGAGTGTTGAAGGTAGAGAAGAGTTGACGTGGACTGGATGAGAAGGTGTTGATGAGTGTGATAAAATAGGTCTGTTTGGCAGTGTGAAGGCAGGAGTAGTATTTTAGGAGGGCAGATTTATATTGTGTGAAGTCTTCCTGGCTCTTAGTCTTATGCCACAGGCGCTCAAGAGCGCGGCTACGTTTTCTGAGACTTCTGGTGTCATCTGTTTGCCAGGGTTGTAGCAGTCGGGGCCTAATTCTGCGTGTAGTGAGGGGGGCCAGCTTGTCTAGGGAGGAAGACAGTGAACTGTTGTAGATGAAAGTAGCTAGGTTGGGGCAGGACAGGGGGGAGATTTTGTCATAGAGGTGATCCGTAGCAGAGTAGAGAAGAGAAGGGTTGAGGTGACGAAGGTTTCTGCGTGTAACTGTTAGGCGGTTGGAGGGAGAGGAGGTGGAAGACAAGGAGAGAGCAAAACTAATAAGGTGGTGATCAGAGAGTGGGAGTGGATTGTTGGAAAGGTTGCACGGAGTGCACAGATAGGAGAAGGCAAGGTCAAGGGTGTTGCCGTTGGAGTGGGTAGGAGCCTGTATCCATTGCTTCAGGTCAAGCGATGAGGTTAGACTAAGAAGTTTAGAAGTAATAGTAGTGTTAGTGTTGACAGGGATGTTGAAGTCCCCAAGAATAATTGTGGGGATTTCAGAAGAGAGAAAGTAGGGTAGCCAGGCAGAGAAGTCATCAAGAAAGGCTGATACCGGTCCAGGGGGCCGGTAGATGACAGCAATTCTTAGAGAAATGGGAGAGAAAAGACGAATGCAGTGTGCCTCAAAAGAGGAGAGTGTCAGAGAGGGAGGTGGGTGAAGAACTTGATAGGTGCTGCATGGGGCTAGAAGGATTCCCACTCCACCTCCCTTCCGTCCACTTGGTCTGGGGGAGTGAGTCCAGAAAAGGCCCCCATGGGAGAGGGAAGCAGGAGAAATAGTATCCGATTCATGAAGCCAGGTTTCAGTAATGGCAAGTAGGTTAAAGGAATTTGTGATGAAGAGGTCGTGGAGGGCGGTGAGTTTGTTGCAGACAGAACGTGCATTCCACAGGGCACAGGAAAAGGGGGGGCCGGTTTTGGAAAGAGGAATAGAGACCAAGTTCTGTGGGTTGCGGCTCCTGCCAGAGGGTGTAGGGGGATGGGAGCGTTGGGCAAAGACAGATGATGGTGGCCCAGGGTTTGGGGATATGTCACCAGAGATTAGGATAAGCAGGAGGGTGAGGGAGGTAATGTGGGACTGTGATTTATGTGAAGGGGCATGTCTCAGAGTACTGGAGGTTTTATCAGTGTATGGGTGTAGAATGAGCGAGAGTTGGTAAGAGCAGTAGTAGGGGGAAGACAGAAGGCAGGGTGATATGTATAAGCAGGCGGGTGGAGAGGGGGGGTGAAGGTAGGAGAGTTTGAGGAGAGAGGAGAGGAGTGTCAGAAGCAGTGGTAGACAGTGCATGTTACAGAGTGGAAGGAGAGCTTAATAGAGAGACAGGGTCAATTGCAGTCTGTTAGCAACTTTCCAGTGCAGATTGCTGTATTCGTTTGCTCCGTGCAATCGCTGAAGTGCAGAGAATGAAGTGCATATCACTTGTAGAAAGAATCACTTAGAGAATGAAGCCTTAAAGATAGAAGCCATTGCAATGTACTCCCCCGAGCAATGTGCTCACCCCTTAAGGATGCTCAAATATATACTGTTATAGGGGTGGGGTTGAAGTTCGTTAATTAATCATGAGTGACTATAAGAGTGCCTGGCAATCAAAGTGAACTTTTTGCTTCAAAAGTCAGAATAGCAAGAGGCCAAGACAAGATCAACACATAAAACTTAGGTAAGACAGTCCAGAAAAACAAATAATGTCATGGTTGTTCGCACAGGGCAACGGATAGAGAAGGCCACATACCAGAGACACACACACACAGAGACAGCAGGCAGATTCCAATTTCAGTTAACGGTGGAAGATGTGGATGAGCTGACACATACCTGTAAAGAGACAGAAGGAATGATCAGGTGAGGCAGAACTTATTCATAGAGTTTAATATTGCATGAATAAGTTTATATATCTCACATGTATTGTTTTGCAGTCTCTCAATTTTAGTTATTGAGACTCTGCTTTAGTTTTCCACACAATTTTTCAGGATTTTCACCACTTCTGAATATTTGAAATGAACTTTCAGTTTTTTGTTTTTTTTTCTATTTTCATTTATACGCTGTTACTAGCACTACACCCACCCCATGCTTTTCACAGATTTGAGTTTTGTATTTAGGACGGCTGGCAGCTTTATTTATTTTATTTATTTCAAATTCTTTTTATTATACATTGTCTTCAAGCGCAGCGTTAACCATTTGGTTCTTTTACTAACAGTCTTATAACAGTTTCTAACACAAATTTTAACAAACTCCTTTTTCTTCCTCTACAACCTCCTATTGTAGATCTTCACTCAGCTGAGCTTCCAGTCTCTAAATTCATAAATTTAGGCCAATATGTATTCTGCTACATATTTTTGTTAAAAAAAAATCCAAATAAGCGTATATTGACTTGTTTGCACAAAATTGATAGCGTCTACAAAGTATGGTATATATACTGGAACTGTTATTTGTTTATTTTTTTACACTAGTAATGGTGGTGATCAGTGAATTGAAGTGGAACTGCAATATTGTGGCAGCCAGTCTGACACTTTTGACACTTTGTGGGAACCAGTGACAATAATACAGAGATCTGTGCTAAAAATATGCACTGTCACTGAACTAATGACACTGGCTGGGAAGGGGATAACATCAGGGGCAATCAAAGTGTTAAATGTGTGCCTAGCCAGTGTTTATATGTGTACTGTAAGTTACTTTCACTAAGGAATGTGCTGTTTTTTTCCCCTGCTTTGCACTGACAGGACAGAGCTCTGTATTGATTATTTAGGCAGAGCGTTGTCCTGTGTGTCTCCTCACTGATAAGTGGGTGCCATCGGTCATCCATTGGCCTTCACCCGCTGATCAGCTTTTGCTGTGACTAACAGCAAAAGAGAACAAGAGGCGCACCGGTGGTGCCCTGTAGTGCAGAATAATGTATATATATGTGATTCTGCACAGAACAGCTGCCCTGTAACAGTAAAGCTACTGTAGGGCGGTCGTCAACTGGTTTTATCTCAAAAAATAAAAAACACAGAGGTGATCAAATACCACCAAAAGAAAGCTCTATTTGTGTAAAAACATGATATAAATTTCATATATATAATTGTGAGTAATGCCGCGTACACACGGTCGGAATTTCCGACAACAAATGTTCGATGGGAGCTTGTTGTCGAAAATTCTGACCGTGTATAGGCTCCATCGGACATTTGTTGTCGGAATTTCCGACAACAAAAATTTGAGAGCTGGATCTCAAATTTTCCAACAACAAAATACGTTGTTGGAAATTCCGAGCTTGTGCAGACAATTCTGATGCACAAATTTGCACGCATGCTCTGAATCAAGTACGAGACAAAAGCGCTCGGTCTAGTAAAACTAGCGTTCGTAATAGAGACAGCACATTCGTCACGCTGCAAATTTTTAAATTTTTTAATGCAGCGTTCTGACAACCTGATTTCTTTATTATTTCTCGTGATCTCCTGAATAATCTTTTTTTTTCGCCAGATCCCTAGATGAATGTTTATAATTTTTTTTTTAAAGTGATCAATTTTTTTTTTTTATCAAAATCTCCTGATTTTGAAATTTTTTAAACTTTTTCTATTGATCTCCATAATATTTTTAGTCGTTTTGTGTATCAAGTTTCCACAACACCATTATTAACTTGTATTTTTTAACCTCAAGGAGGTTGGTTGGTGTTGGTGTCCCTTGTTAATTTGACGTTGTATTTTAGAAATGTACCTGCCTCCTCACAAACAAACTGTCCTTTTTGAAGTAAAACACATAGGCAAATATTTTTGAAAAAAAAATAGACATTTATTAGGGGGTCATAACAAAATAAAGAGGAAGGCAACACTGGATAAACTGGTGAAGTTTGCAAAACCTTTGTACCCCAGGGCACACATCAAATATTTTAAATGCAAGATTGGTAACCTGAGGAGTCCATATAATAGTGAGCACAATCCGGTCCAGGACTCCAAGAGATCAGGAACAACAGCAGATGACATATATGTCCCCAGGCTGTGGTCATACAACAGCCTGCGTCTTTTGTCAGACCAGACTGAACCCAGGCCATCACACTCTTGTCTTCCTTCAACTCTTCCTTCCAGGCTTACTTGTTGGAGTTGTGGCAGGAGGTGGAGGAGGAGGAGGATGGTCAAACTCACAAACATGGCTTTTGCTTGTGAGTTCACCCCTCAACCCCTTATTTAGGGCCTGGAAGATAACTTCCTCACAGAAGAGGCATTAGCCCTCCTCCATTTCCTACATTTTGCAGGCTGCCATGCAGGCATAGGCCTCTTGAAGATTGGGGGGTTCTGAGGGCTGCAGTAGCCTGCCGAATTAAAGAAAGTGCTGACTCCTCCACGTTCCTCCCCTTCCTGGGCCTTTTGGTTGGAAGGTGGAGGAGAGGGACCTGGGATTCGGTCAGGCTACTGGGCCCGGCCACCTCCTAGCTGCCACTTTCCCCCACCGCCTACTGGCTGCCACATTCCACAGCCTCCTCCTGGCTGAGGCTTTTCTGTGTATGAAAAAGGGACATAGTTTTAGTTTTTTGGTCATCAATCACACACAATTTTGAGCTCATGACTGTTGCAAATTGAATGCTAACAAATAGAAAAGACTATCATTCTGACCCAATCATTTTTATCCTTAATTTTTTGGCAATAAATATGTTGAACAATGCTATACCTGACTCAAGCTGGGCTCCTCCACTTCTTCTTCCTGGGTGGAAGGCCCAGGTTGGACGTCGGAAGCCTCAGCTGGGGTGGAAGGAAGAGTGGAGAGTGATTGCCTGATTTCAGTCTGGTCGACAGAAAACACAGTCTGTCATAGTACCACAGCCTGGGTACATAAACGTCATCTGCTGCAGCTCCTGATCTCTGGGAATCCTGGATCTTCTTGCGCTCCCTATTATATGTGCTCCTCAGTCCACCAATTTTGGCCTTCAAATAGGGGATGGTTGTCGTGGGGGTCTGCAGGTTCACAAATTTCAACAGTTTACCCAGCGTTGCCTGCCTCTTTATTTTATTAGTATAAGAGGGGTTTTTTGTCTGCCACAGACAGGGCAGCTCCCTGTACAGATCAATGAATTGGGGAGGAAGTCATGATCGTTGAATCAATCCATTTTCTCTGCAAGACACAACACAAGACAAACCCTAATGTCAGGCTAAACTCTCCTAATCTTGTCCCAATATAGGCCTCAATCTATAAGCAGTATAGGCCACTGACGCCCCAAGTTAAAATTGTACCTTCGTTAACACAATCGGCGCTTCCGCTACTCCTTCCTCCGCTCACAGATCGTACGTACGACGCACGCATGTTACGCTTAATATACACTGCGCATGCGTGAAACTGCCCGCCCCTGACCTTCTTTCTAGTTTATTCCCCGCCCCTTCTCTTTCGGCACAGTGGGAGAGCACATGGCGGAGACAGACCAGGTGCATGATAATCTCAGCAATGACAAGGAAAGCCCGCAGTCAGAAACGTCCCAATCCAGGAGGATATATAAGGCCTCAAATATGTCCTTTGTACAGATGGTGGAGATTGTGGACATCTTGAAGAGGGCCAACTATGATGGGAACTATGGACCTTACCCAAACCCACATGTGAGAAAGGCCAAGATCATGACTAAAGTTGTGAAAAGTCTGCACAGTAATTTTGGGGTACGACGATCCAAGGAGCAATTGAGGAAATGCTGGTCAGACCTGAAATTGAGGGAGCACGATCATTACAGAAGGATCAGGATAGTGCTTCTAAAAAGTAATTAGTTGTCCTGTGTTCCTATTATTATTATTACTTGCATGCTGCTCCATGTGCTTTGCTTTACTGTTGTACAGTTAAAAATGGCAACTTTCAGGTTTGTGGGCACAGTAATCGGTCGTAGTAAACATTGTTTGTTCGCCTAATACAATGTTTTTGACAGATGCAGGTTAAGTACATTTGGTCATGCCTATTTGTATTAAAAGAAGTTTAGTACATTGTAGTCTAGATGGGTTTGGAACTAGAATGAAATGCAAACTTGATTCAGTGTAAGGAGAGGACAATCAGCAGCTGTTTACACATCTGGACGCAGGAGCACTAGTGTGGGACACCAGAACAAACTTTTTAGGGTGTCCCACACAGGTGCTCCAGTAGATACTAGGGGTCTCTCCATGTGTGAAACTTGACCAAAACAGGTAAGTATTGCAGCTTTAGAAAGGGAAATAAAAAATGTCTTCAGCTTGGAACTCTGCCAAATAAGACAATTGTACGACACTTCCAAGCAATGTTTCATATTCATATTTCTGGCCTCAAATATCTGTGTGCTAAGTATACCTTTTTTTTTATTCACATAGGGGATAAAAGACTCAGGACATCAGAGGACACCAGGGACCCACAACCTCCTAAAGAAGGGGAAATCCCTACACCACAACCAGAGGATTTGTAGGAAGGAGAGGTTTATGAAGTGGGCGAAATAGTGACCACAACAGGTAAGTGTCTGAGAACACAGCTTCAGGTAATAGATGTATGCCTGCCTATTTATAATACATTATGTGTTTTTTTAATTTTAGGTGATGAAGAATCTCATTTCACAAGTGCAAGTGCACACGTCCTCAACGGGGAGATCATGGTGTGCAATCGAGATTTACAGAAGATCAAGGAAGACATCAATGATGTTGAAAAAAGACTCAAAAACATCATTGATGTCTTAGGTAGTATCTAAAACACACCAAAATTAGTCAATTTTTTAATATTTTTTATATTTTTCTAACTTTTTTTACAGTATATTGAAAGCCAAATTTTGAAGATGCACACAGTGTGTCCACATGTGCTATCTGCCATCATGGGATATCAATGTACGCGTTTTGGGGGTGCAACTCCTTCCTTGTAACTAAAGTAGCTGGGGAAACACGTCCATTGATCCCCCATGATGGGGACTAGCACATGTTGACATTATGCATGGGATCAGGAGGGAAATCCCCATTTTGACTCTAAATTTGTGTGCATCTTCAAAATTTGGCTTTCACAAGGGTGGCATCACCCTATCTGATGAAAGCAAGATCAACACAGTTTGGACATACTAATGTCTGATATTGACTTCAATTTATCAAAGTTGAACTTTGTAAGTTCCTGAGTTGTGTATTGTTTTATGATTTTAAACATGCCTGTTTACCCCAAAAAAGGATATTTCTACTGTCAAACAAAAAAAATGTATTCCAAAAATATGTTGGTTTGTTCAAAAACCCTTTTCTAAAGCACATGTGAATATGCACAGAGTAAAAAGTTTTCTACTCAACAATGTGTGGCTTCTTCTTTCAATTCTCAATACCAGTTTTTGGAGTAAGTTGGTGTTTACAGTGACAATGGGGGTTATTTACTAAAGGCAAATCCACTTTGCACTACAAGTGCACTTTCAGTGCAGTTTCAAGTGCACTTTTGCAGTGCACTTGTAGTGCAAAGTGGATTTTCCTTTAGTAAATAACACCCACAGTGCTTTAATATTAGCCACAAGGCTCCACTGCCCATTTCCTACTGAGTCGTGCGGCGCTTTGTGAATGGCCCTGTCGTTTTCTGGGACACACACATGTCCCAGAAGACAGCAGGGCAGCTCGCCGAGGAGGAGGAAGTGAAGGAACAGCACCGCGGAATGGGAAGAGGCAGATTAGGAAGGCTGCCTAGCAACAGGCATTTCTGGTAAGTAAAAAAAATGTTTTTTTTTTCAATTTTTTTTATATATTTTTTGTAGAATGTTATTTTGTAATTTTTAATTTTAGGGTGGACCTCTGCTTTAAGGACAGAAATAACATTTGTACACATTTTAGGGGGTATTTAGGGTAAAGCACTACAATGGAGCTGACAAAATACATTGTTAAGTGACTAGGCTAGGTGTGTATGAGCCCAGGATAGCATGCTGGAGAGGTTAGTGAAGGCAAATATGCATGAAGGACAAAAAAGGAACTTGAAAAACTTCCAGCATGCATGAGGATAAAGAGGACATTGACAGCATATTACAATCATGGTAATTAGGGAATGATGAAATAAATACAAGACATTAGCAATCATTAAATACATGGAATTTGATGTTAAAAGATAAATCTTACCTCAATATAGTCCTTCTGCAGGACCTGAATGATGGCAGAACAGGTCTCTGGAATAATGATCCCCAGAGCCTAGGGGGAGATGCCTGTCGAGAACTTGATGTCCTGCAGACTTCTCCCCATCACCAAGTACCGCAACGTGGCGACTAGCCTCTGTTCAGGAGTGATGGCTTGCCTCATGCAGGTGTCCTGCTTCATAATATAAGGGGACAACAAAGCCAACAAACGGTGAAACCCGTGACAAAGGCATGTGAGAGAATTGGTCATGCTGGAGTAACCAATTCTTGGTCCATGAACTCCTCCCCGCCCTGTTCATGGACTGGGCTTGGGTCAAAGTAAGAACCCCAACACCAAACCCCTGCACAGCACGAACTCTATGACGAGTGCGTACCAGCAACATGGCTAGAAGATGGTCGGCTGGTCAGAACGAACTAACAGAATGCACTGAAAAACAGAAAGCCTGAGAAGAGTGACATGAAAATCAGAAGCGAGCGGACAAGAACGCAGTGAAAAGCAGAGGCGAATTATAAAAGAATGCACTGAAAACCAGATACAAACTGACTACACGCACTGAAAACCAGATACAAACCCACAAACACAAACTGAAGAGCAGTAACGAACTGAAAAGCACGAGGCTGAAAAGCGCGAATTGTCTCTCACCAAACTTCTACTAACACGAGATAAACACGAGATTAGCAGGAGCCCAAAGGGTAGCGCACTTGGTATTGAAGTTCCCTTTCATAATGCCGTTGTACGTGTTGTACGTCACCGCGTTCTTGACGTTCGGAATTTCCAACAACATTTGTGCGACCGTGTGTATGCAAGACAAGTTTGAGCCAACATCCGTTGGAAATAAATCCAGGATTTTGTTGTTGGAATGTCCGATTGTGTGTACACGGCATAACTATGTGGATGAATAAATATGTTTATAGACAGGTAGTGATTTTTGCTGCCCCGGAGGGGAAGTTAGGGGTTAACTGCACTCCCGGGTTTTTCATGGCGGATTTTCTTGGGTTTGACTCTCTGGTCCTGTGTGCTATTTAAAGCACGAGGGTCTGGATCCAGCAGAGCAAAAAGAGAGCTCTGAGCCCTGGATAGAAGGGAGACTTGCACACACTCAGCCAGCATGATGTAGGAGGATTGCTGGGACCTGCAGTCCTCCATTAAACCTCCATGTATTGGAGTATCACCTTAAGGGACTTTCCTGATCATGGGCTCTTCCAAGTATGGACTCTTTCCTAATCAGGTATGCTGGGCTAGCCATAAGTCTAAGTTAGACCCCTTTCACACAGAAGCGCTGCTAAAACAGCGCAAAATTGTCTGTCATTTTTGCGGTGCTTTAGCTTTTTGGTCTCTACTGGGCCAATCTGTTTAAGGTCATGTGACAACGTGACCTAAAAAAAGGAAAAAAGACCCATTTTGCAGTGCTTTCAAATCGCTTTTAAGGTGCTTTGGAAGCGCCGCCCATTCATTTTAATGGGCAGGGGCATTTTTGGAGCGCTATTCCAAACCCACCCCAAAGATGCTGCTTCGAGGACTTTTTTTACTGTCCCGCAAGCGCACTGCCCCAGTGTGAAAACACTCATTGAAATTAATAGGAGGCAGTTTTCAGGCGTTTTACAGGCACTACCCGTTGATTTCAATGGGCAGGGGCGCTTTAGGTGTGTTGTATACACCAGAGAGAGGGGGTGTCTGAATGGATACACAGAGCTCTGACTCGGCTCCAGTGCCCCCATAGGAAGCTGCTGGCTCTGGGGGCACTCAATAGAAGGGAGGGGCCAGGAGCAGCAAAGAGGGACCAGAGAAGAGGAGGATCGGGGCTGCTCTCTGCAAAACCAACTGCACAGAGCAGGTAAGTATAACATGTTTGTTATTTATTTATTTTTTTAAACGAGACTTTACAATCACTTTAATTTATTCATCAGGTAAAGTTTTTGAAACTTTGTTCTTGCCTTCAACTCTCACAGGGTGTGCCTGCCCATTCACCAGGAAACCTAGGGACTAAAAACAGACATCCCAAGTCTCCTGCGAGGTGCGGGAGTCTCCCGCATTTCTGCTGCAGCTCCCGCACACCGCAAGCGCCTCTCGATCTAACGGGAATGATTGGTGTGGTGGGAGGGACAGCTGTGATCACCGATCTTCCTGTATAGCTTTTTCTTTGACAGCTGCGGGAGAGAGAGAAGGAGAAACGTCTGTCAGCTAAAAACCTATACAGGGAGATCGGTGATCACAGCTGTCCCTCCCACCACACCAATCATTCCCAGCTGTTCTGTGTGCTCCTCCCCCGACCCCCTCCGTGTTCTTCTCCGCCCCCCTCTGTTCTCCTCTGCCCCTCCTGTCCTTCTCCTCCACCCCTCCGCCCCCCCTCGTCCCCCGTAGCCAGCTCCCCTCTGGGGATCTGTCAGGAATTGGACACAGTGAGCGAGATCACTCCTGTGACCTGTGATAACTGAGCAGAGTAAACTGTGTTCTATCTTCTTTACATTCATCTTGAGTGCTGTGTCCTCAGTCCTTTTTTCTGTCTCAAAGGGGAGATGTCAGGGGTCTGTTTAGACCACTGATATCTCACCAAAGCCCCCCAACAGGGCTGATAAATGATTATAAAAAAATCTAAAATGTGTAAAAAACAAAACAAAAAAAAAAAACTACTGACACCACTCTCTCCTGCCCTACCAACACTGTCCACTGCCTTAACCCCCTCCCCCCAAAAAGTATTGTGAAAAAAATGAAAAACAAATTATATTGTAAAAAAAATCAATACGCAAAAATAAAAAAAAACCCTGCCCCAGAAGCACTGTGAAAAAGTTTGAAAAGGTGATGTAAAAGCAGAGCGCCACCTCCCTGAAAAAAAAAAAAAATGATCCGCATATATAAAAATCCGATATATTATTTTTATATACGCGGATGATTGTTTTTTCACAGGATATTTCACACAGGTTAGCTAGCGCCACATATTATCTCATATCTAGTACCACCAAGTACCTGGCCACCTAGTGGTAGAAGAGAAAAGTGAAACAAGGCCAATCTTAGGGAGAAATCAATAGATCTCTAACAATCAGGCATGTACTGGCCATCAGGACTACCGGGAGCTTCCCGGTGGGCCGATGGTTCAGTGGGCCAGTTTCAGTGACAGACAGTGGCGTCGCTAGGGGGTGGCTTTTAGGGATATAGCCCTGAATCTGGGGCCCATAGCCACGTGTCTCAGGGGTCCCCAACCACAGGGCTGCGGCCCACTACCGAGCCTCTCTGCAGCCGTGCAGCGGGCAGCATGGGAGAGCCAGAGAGCGGGCAGGCAGCACGGGAGAGCCGGGTGGGTGAGAGAGCAGAGAGATGACATCATCTCTCATCGCTCGCCCTGCAAAACTGCTGTTCCACCCTCACTGTGCAGCCTCGGGCAGCAAAGAGATTACATTATCTCTCACTGCCCATCCTCTCTCTGGTGACCCTGATATAAGGAGCAGCTCTCTGAGGTAAGGGGGGCTCTCTGGGGACCCTGATGTAAGGGGGAGGCTCTCTGGGGACTCTGATTTAAGGGGGCTCTCTGGGGACCCTGATGTAAGGGGGGGCTCTCTGGGGAACCTGATGTAAGGCAGAGGCTTTCTGGGGACCCTGAAGTAAGGGGGGCTCTCTGGGGACCCTGATGTAAGGGGTGGCTCTCTGGGGAACCTGATGTAAGGCAGAGGCTCTCTGATGTAAGGAGGGGCTTTCTGGAGACCCTGATGTAAGGGGGGCTCTCTGGGGACCCTGATGTAAGGAGGGGCTCTCTGGGGACCCTGAGGTAAGGAGAGGCTCTCTGGGGACGCTGAAGTAAGGAGTGGCTCTCTGGGGACCCTGATGTAAGGGGGGCTCTCTAGGGACTCTGATGTAAGGGGGAGGCTTTTTTGCACAATTGCGTATAGTTTATATACTGTTTTTGTGCATGTTTGCAAAATTAAGGTGGGCCTGTCTGGATGAAGTCCAGGGCCGAATTTTTTTCCCAGTCCAGCCCTGCTAACAATCGACCAGGATAACTATTCCTGGGAAGTAAATTTGTGAAGAGCAACCCTGCCTAAACTCCAGGGTGCTACATTTCTTTGTCCCATCTTTCCTTGTGGTATGCACCACTGGATCTCAAACATGCATTTATGAGGATTGAGATTCATTTGTTATAGCCTTTATATTTTCCTCTTTTTTCCATATGTACTTTTTGTTTTCCCATTAGTCATCCTTGCAACGGTTACATGGACTGGCTCTACCCCCCTCCCCCGCTTCTGACACAACACCACTGTCTTTAGCTTTGTCAGCGAGATAATTTTCTTCTGAGGCTCTGCACCTCCTAACTCTACTCATACATATTCACCAGCAGTGGGGTTTGAGGCTGACCGATGTATCCATAAGGAGGAGAGGTAGTCGTAGATGGATAGGCTTGAGAAAGAGGTGGCACCGCCTCGAAACATGTAGCCACATCTTCTCCACATCCCCAATGACAGACGTCATCCAGGAACTTTTTCATACTGTTATGCCACGTACACATGACCGGTTTTTCTGTCGGAATGAACCCTGAAGGTTTTTCCGACGGAGTTCCACTGAAACTGCCTTGCGTACATACGATCACACCAAAGTCCGACTGTCTAGAATGCGGTGACGTACAACACGTATGACTGGACTAGAAAAGGGAAGCTAAATAGCAAGTAGGCAATAGCTGCCATCTCGTACTTGCTTCAGACCATGCTTCGTTTTTGGTCCATCGGAACAGCATACAGACGAGCGGTTTTCCCGATAGGAACTGATTCCGTCAGAAAGATTTGAAACATGTTCTATTTCTAGGTCCGTAAATTTTAGAAAGAGAAAGTCCGATGAGGCCCACACACGATCGGAATGTCTGATGAAAAGATTCCGTCTGACTTTTCCTGCCAGAAAGTCCGACTGCGTGTAGGCGGCATAAGACTGTAGCTCTCTGTGCTGCTGGCGGCTTTGCACTCCAGATCACTGCTGCTTGGGTTCCTGAGATGACTACTTCTGCTTTTATGAAATGCCTTCTTTTACTACACTAAATGTCAGTGCATTATTTATTTATTTATGTATTTATGGTTTTAGCAATAGATTACTTAACTTGCTGTACTTAGACATGCCCTCTGATGTTCATTTACTATATTATAAATACCCTTCTATCTGCCGAGGAGCTGCTCTAAGGATAAGCAAGTTAGCCTGCTACCCCCATGGACTTATGAATTGTGTACCAAGTCTTCATCATTATCAAGGTTATTGGCTGTTTTGCACCACAATTCTCTTTATTGTATGATTCTTACTAATGCAGCGACCCCATCTAAGGACTGGTAAGTTGCAATATATTACATTTTTGTTCGTTAATATTTATCTTTATATGCTGTACATGAGACTAAAAAAAGGACATTTGAAAAGGAGAGAGGGACAAAGGAATTCAGTGCCCGAAGAGGCACAGTCTCTCCAGTCACTCTGCTGCTTCATGTTTACAGAGATTATTTATGTACATCACTTCCTGTCTTTGGGGTCTGGGTCAGAAACTTCAGTTGGAGGAAGTGGAGTTTGAGACAGAGAACTGAGCCAAGACCTTTTACACACAGGAGCTACTACTGCAGTTTTATTATTACCCAGATCAGAAGCAGAGACTATTAAGCAAGTATTCCTATGTTCTAACTTCAGCTGCCCATAGCTTCATGAGTGTGTATCTAAATCCTTGTGACAGACTTATCTCTATTCCATTGTTATTATCTCACATGCACAGTGCCTGATAGCTAGGTCAGTGCTACTTTATGCTTGTAGGGGTGACCTTCCAGTATATTGGTAGTTGAACCTGTTTATTGTAATAGAGTTTACATGCAGCTCCTGTTATTTTAGTTAAATCTGTCCCTTCTGGTCTGTTTTAACTCCAGGCTCAAAAAAGAGCATAGGTTAGAGGCAGATTAAGCCCCCGACAGTCACTTCTAGTAGAGGTCTAGTTGAATTTTATATTAGTATGTACTAGGGACTAAAGCGCACAGTAGATGATTCTGAGTTTCAGTGCCACACCACAGTTTCTGCGTGTGAGAAGCTGTGTTCCAGGCTGGTTGGACAACAGCTGGAGGGTCTCCCCAAGAAGACATTGTCTTCAGGCCTCTTACACTAAGACAGAGGGCACATCGCAATCACCCTCAGGGGCTTCTGCAAGTGGACTTTGCTACAACATTCATCTGGAGGTATCTCTAATATTAATTATACAGTGCCTTAAAAAAGTATTGTCAATTCACGGGTTTCAATTTTTTTTACAAATAAATATGTGAAAAGTGTGGCGTGAATTTGTATTCAGCCCCCCTGAGTCAATACTTTGTAGAACCACCTTTCACTGCATTTACAGCTGCAAATCTTTTTGGGGACGTCTCTACCAGCTTTGCACATCTAGAGAGTGACATGTTTGCCCATTCTTCTTTGCAAAATAGCTCAAGCTCTGTCAGATTGGATGGAGAGCGTCTGTGAACAGCAATTTTCAAGTCTTGCCACAGATTTTCAATTGGATTTAGGTCTGGACTTTGACTGGACCATTCTAACACATGAATATGCTTTGGTCTAAACCATTCTATTGTAGCTCTGGGTGTATGTTTAGGGTTGTTGTCCTGCTGGAAGGTGAATCTCTGCCCCAGTCTCAAGTATTTTGCAGACTCTAACAGGTTTTCTTTTAAGATTGCTCTGTTTTTTGCTCCATCCATCTTCCCATCAACTCTGGCCAGCTTCCCTGTCCCTGCTGAAGAAAAGCATCCCCACACCATGATGCTGCCATCACTGTGTTTCATGGTTTGGGATGGTGTGTTCAGGGTGATGTGCAATGTAAGTTTTCCGCCACACATAGCGTTTTGCTTTTAGGCCTAAAAGTAAAGTTTTGGTCTCATTTGACCAGAGCACCTTCTTCCACATGTTTGCTGTGTCCCCCACATGGCTTCTCAAAAACTACAAATGGGACTTCTTATGAGTTTTTCAATGCCTTTCTTCTTGTCACTCTTCCATAAAGCCCAGATTTCTGGAGTGCATGACTAATAGTTGTCCTGTGGACAGAATCTCCCACCTGAGCTGTGGATCTCTACAACTCCTCCAGAGTTACCATGGGCCTCTTGGCTGCTTCTCTGAATATTGCTCTCCTTGCCCGGTGTGTCAGTTTAGGTGGATCTTGGTAGGTTTGCAGTTGTGCCATACTCTTACCATTTTCAGGTGATGGATTGAACAGTGCTCCATGAGATGTTCAAAGCTTGGGATATTTTTTTATAGCAAAGAAATTTGAACAACAGAGTGGATCTGGGCTCAACCTCTCCTACCCCTTTGAAGTATATGTACCCTGGATAAATCTATTAAGCATCCACTAGGTATACAGATGTATCCCCATGGGGGGGGGGTGAGAGGAGAGATAAATGGGGAGAGTTATATGTAATAAAAGGTGCGACTAGGGATGAGCTTTGAGTTCGAGTCAAACTCATGTTTGACTGGAACATCGGCTGTTCGCCAGTTCGCCGAACAGCAAACAATTTGGGGTGTTCGCGGCAAATTCGAAAACCCTTTAAAAGTCTATAGGAGAAATCAAAAGTGCTAATTTTAAAGGCTTTAATTTTAAAGGGAGCAGTGATTTTAATAAAGCTTAAAGTGAAACAATAAAAGTGTACTAATCCTTTAAATTTCGTACCTGGGGGTTGTCTATAGTATGCCTGTAAAGGGGCACATGTTTCCCGTGTTTAGAACAGTCTGACAGCAAAATTACATTTCAAAGGAAAAAAAGTCATTTAAAACTACTCACGGCTATAATCAATTGTCGATCCGACAATACACATAAAAGTTCATTGATAAAAACGGCATGGGATTTCACCACAGGGGAACCCAGAACCAAAATGTAATAAAAAAAATGGCATGGGGGTCCCCCTAAATTCCATGCCAGGCTCTTCAGGTCTGGTATGGATATTAAGGGGAACCCACGCCAAAATTAAAAAAAAAAGGCGTGGGGGTCCCCCTCAAAATCCATACCAGACCCTTAAGGTCTGGTATGGATTTTAGGGGGAACCCCGCGCCAAAATTAAAAAAGAAAATGGTGTGGGGTCCCCCCAAAAATCCATACCAGACCCTTATCCGAGCGCGTAACCTGGCAGGCCACAGGAAAAGAGGGGGGACGAGAGAGTGGCCCCCCTCCTGAACCGTACCAGGCCACATGCCCTCAACATTGGGAGGATGCTTTGAGGTAGCCCCCCAAAGCACCTTGTCCCTTGTCTTCTTGAAAGGGCATGGTATGGATTTTGAGGGGGACCCCCACGCCATTTTTTTAAAAATTTTGGCACGGGGTTCCCTTTAATATCCATACCAGACCTGAAGGGCCTGGTATGGAATTTAGGGGGACCCCCACGCCATTTTAAAAAAAATTTTGGTTCAGGATTCCCCTGTGGGAAAATCCCATGCAGTTTTTATCAATGAACTTTTAGGTGTATTGTCGGACCAACAATTCATTAATAGCCGCAAGTAGTTTTAAATGACTTTTTTTTCCTTTGAAATGTCATTTTGCTGTCAAACTGTTCTAAACACGGGAAACATGCACCTCTTTACAGGCATACTATAGACATCCCCCAGTTACGAAATTTAAAGGAATATTACACTTTTATTGTTTCACTTTAAGCATTATTAAAATCACTGCTCCCGAAAAAACGGCCATTTTTAAAAATTATTTTTGCATTGATACATGTCCCCTGGGACAGGACCCAGATCCCGAAACACTTTTTATGACAATAAGTTGCATATAAGCCTTTAAAATTAGCACTTTCGATTATTCATGTTCATGTCCCATAGACTTTAACGGTGTTTGCGTGTTCGAATGAATGTTTTGCCTGTTCGCAAGTTCTGCTGTGAACCGAAACGGGGGGTGTTCGGCTCATCCCTAGGTGCGACTAATCTCATTCACATATAAAAACTTGATCTTTAATGTATAAACACTAAAAATTCCACATAAATCACAAGACATATAAAAATTAATTTCTAGCTAACCTGCTCTTGCTCTTTCCTGTACTAGTATCTTAAAGTGTAAGTTCACCTTTACAGACAATCTGTAAGGTGAAGTTACACAGGACCCCCTCCTCACCCCCCCAGTCCCGCTGACCTGGAGCTCGGTGATCTCCCGCTATAAGCCCTGGTATAGTCACGTCACCAGTCCGGGGCTTAGAAATCGCTCCTCTTCTCTTCTCTCCTCTTCTCCAGTGTTGACAGGACAGGCTAGGCAGGTTCTGATATGTCGGTGCCACCCATGTGATGGCTTTGACCAATTAGAATGCTCCTAAACTTACCTCCCGACAAGGTACATTTTGGAGATTAAACCGAGGGGAGTTCAAAGCCCCAGACCGGGAGATCACTAAGCTCCAGGTCAGCAGGACTGGGGGGGGATGAAGAGGGGGTCCTGTGTAAGTTCACCTTACAGATTTTACTGTAAAGATGATTTGTGTGTATGTATAACTGTACAGTACTAATTTAACTTTTTGAGTATATATCATACAAAAATATAAAGGGTGGCTACCCAGCTTGTATTTATCAAACTTTTTGAGTTACATTATTATTGGTTTGACCATCATGTGCTCATGTAATCACCTAGTGTTCAAAATACAGACTTGCTCTAAGGTTGGACTCCTGCTTTAAATCAGGAGAATTCAACAATCAAACAAGACAGCTTCAGCTGTGGTCTAGAGGAGGTGAATTGTATGTTGAAAATTCAAAACTCAGTCACTCAGAGATATCTTTGTATATCACCTTCATCGCACAAAATTTTATATTGAGTTGTCCAGATTTAAAGTTTATACTGCTCTCAATCCAGAGGTAGTTACAAGAAGTGAGAGATTGTAGCTCATATTGGTATGTATTATGCAGAGGTATCCATTAGGGAGGTACAATTGAGGTATTGAAATATACTCTTCACAGTGCAACAAATCCCTCCAGTATTCCCGCATTGGGTATACTGTATATTAGACTTTGTGCATTAGTTTGCATAAGCACCCAATTATAGCAATGTCCCGATTCTCATACAGCCATATACAGGGGGTCCCCGACTTAAGAGGAGTTCCACCCAGGGGGGCCGTCCAAAAAATAAAAAAATTAAAAGTCAGCAGCTACAAATACTGCAGCTGCTGACTTTTAATTGGACACTCACCTGTCCCTGGGTCCAGCGATGCGGGGGATCGAAGCCCCGCTCGTCTCCCCCCTCCGCTCGTCGGCGCCGGCATTTCAACTGTGGGCGCCGGGCTGTGGCTTCACAGCCTGGCACCCACTGCGCATGCGTGAGCGGCGCCGTGCGCCGTGATTGGCCGCTCAATCACCTGGGACCTGTAATGGGTCCCAGATGATTGACAGGAGGGAGGGAGCAGAGCGGAGCCTTCCTGTGCCGAGGAGGAAGTGATGTCACCAGCCCAGGCTAAGGGACAGGCAGACTACGAGGGACCACCTAGCAACAGGCATTTAGAGGTAAGTGAAAAAAAAAATATCCAAATGTTTTTTTTTTGTTTTTTTTTTAAATTTTTACAGGTAGTTTTGTTTTTTGGGTGGAACCCCACTTTACGAACATCCGAGTTGCGAACAACTCCTACTTACGAACAGGGCCCGAATGACGTCACTGCTGGCCGAATCTTACTCTCCTTGCTGGAGTGAGTGTTTCCTCCGTTCCTGGCTTGGCTGCGGGCCCCCTTCGTCATCCTGCCTGCCCATCCACAGGCCTGGTACGGTCCGGTGGCCTGCCAGGCCGCTAAAACTACCTGTCGTGGCCGAGGCCTTGTCCGGCCTAATGCGGCCTAACGAAGCCTCCAGGATCCCCGGTCTTTCCTGCGTCGCTGCCCCGCGAAGGTGCACCGTGGCCGGCCAGCCTGCCTGGCTTATGATGGCTGCTTTCACCATCCATCTCCCTGCTGTGCCATACAGTGTACTCCTCTCTGCTGTCTCCTGTCGCTGCCGCCATGAAAAAAGTGAGAGGGGAGAGCTGTGCTCAGCTGTGCTCCTGGACTCCTGTTTTGGAGGTGACAGGGTCAATAAAGAGAACCTGTCACCTCCAATTGCTATCACACAGGGAATTGTTTCCTCCTGTGTGATAGCAATAAAGTTAAGTGAAAAAAAAATTGATAAAAAAATAAAAATAAAATAAAAATAAGAAATACAGTAATAATTAAATTAATAAAATAAAAAAAGAAATTAAAAAAAGTAAAGAATAAGAAAAATAATATTAAAAATAAGATTAAAGATTAAAATTATACAAAAATAAAAAAATATTAAAGATTAAAGATTAAAATTATACAAAAATAAAAAAAAAGTAAACGACAAGCTACAAATAAATAAAAATAAAAAAAAGTGATAAAAAAGTAAAAAAAATAAAAGAAACAAAACATATTTGAACTAACCATGCCACCCCTGCCATCCGGTTGCCTTTCTCTGTTGATTTGGGTTTACATCCTGTCTCTTAGACTAGATTTGCACTTAAAAAAGGTACTGTTCCGACTTACAAACAAATTCGACTTAAGAACAAACCTACAGTCCCTATCTTGTTCGAAGTGGGTTCATTAGTGCTACTCCCAGTCCAGAGGAGGTCAGCTGTATAGCTGGTCAAGTTGGAAATTATCACCCTCCCTCATGGGAGCAGCCACCCCACAGACGCTAAAGTTGGTAATGATTTGATTCCTAAAGTGCAAAGATAATCCATGAGACTGGAATTTCAAAGATATTGACTAGGGATGAGCTTCGAGTTCGAGTCAAACTCATGTTCGTCTCGAACATCAGCTGTCCAGTTTGCCGAACAGCAAACAATTTGGGGTGTTCGCAGCAAATTTGAAAGCCGCGGAACACCCTTTAAAAGTCTATGGGAATAATCAAAAGTGCTAATTTTAAAGGCTTATATGCATGGTATTGTCATAAAAAGTGTTTGGGGACCTGGGTCCTGCCCCAGGGGAGATGTATCAATGCAAAAAAAAGTTTTAAAAACAGCCGTTTTTTCGGGAGCAGTGATTTTAATAATGCTTAAAGTGAACCAATAAAAGTGTAATATTCCTTTAACCACTTGAGGTCCGGGCCTTAGCCGAATGAGGGCTACAGCGCGGACCTCAATTTCCGGGAGGCCGTCATGGGACGTCCTCCCCTGTGCATGCGCACCGTGCGCACCCTGCAGGGCGTGCGGTGTACGCGCTGTGATCACCGAGTCACGGAGACTCGGATGATCACAGATCCGAGTAAGGGGCCGGTCCCATCCCCTTACCATGTGATCAGCTATCAGCCAATGACAGCTGATCACATAATGTAAACAAAACCTCGGTGATCGGTTTCGTTTTCTCCTCACGCTAACAGCGTGAGGAGGAAAAACAAGCCGATCACCGGCTTATGTCAAAGGGACATCGGTCCCGAAGAGGAAGGAGGCACATATGCCTCATCTGTGCCAACAAGTGCCATCTGTCATTGCCACCTGCCAGTGCCCACAGTGCCCACAAGTGCCACCTATCAATGCCCACTAGTGATGCCAATCAGTGCCACCTAGCAGTGCTGCCATCAATCTGTGCCCAATCAGTGCCCATCACTGCCACCCATCAGTGCCCATCACTGCCACCTATCGGTGCCCATCACTGCCACCTATCGGTGCCCATCACTGCCACCTATCGGTGCCCATCAGTGCCGCCTCATCAGCGTACATCAACGAAGGAGAAAAATTACCTGTTTGCTAAATTTTATAACAAAATATAAAAAAAATATTGTTTTTTCCTTTTTTTTAACAAAAACTAAAAACCGCAGAGGTGATCAAATACCATCAAAAGAAAGCTCTATTTGTAGGAAAAAAATGATAAAAATTTCATTTGGGTACAGTGTTATATGACCGCGCAATTGTCATTCAAAGTGCGACAGCGCTAAAAGCTGAAAATTGGTCTGGACAGGAGGGGGGTTTAGGTGCCCAGTAAGCAAGTGGTTAAATTTCGTACCTAGGGGGTGTCTATAGTATGCCTGTAAAGGGGTGCATGTTTCCCGTGTTTAGAACAGTCTGACAGCAAAATTACATTTCAAAGGAAAAAAAGTCATTTAAAACTACTCGCGGCTATAATGAATTGTCGGTCCGACAATACACATAAAAGTTCATTGATAAAAACGCCATGGGATTTCCCCACAGGAGAACCCCGAACCAAAATTTTTTAAAAAATGGCGTGGGGGTCCCCCTAAATTCCATATCAGGCCCTTCAGGTCTGGTATGGATATTAAAGGGAACCCCGCACCAAAATTTTTTAAAAAAATGGCATGGGGGTCCCCCTCAAAATCCATATCAGACCCTTATCTGAGCACGCAACCTGGCAGGCCGCAGGAAAAGAGGGGGGACGAGAGAGCGCCCCCCCTCCTGAACCGTACATACAGGAAATACATTTCCTGTATTTATCACTAACATTTCCAGCAAAATGTCTGAAAAATGTACAATTGGTCATGCACAGTGCATCATGATGTCACGGCATTCCACACACCGACGCATGTTGCGCGATGACCTCATTAGGTATCCATTATTTTGGTTAGAATCCACAAAATAATATGCAATTCGCTATAAATGCAGGGGACACCCAGAGAGCTGCAAATATATAGCTCTACACTAATGGATCCAAGACAGCAAATAGCGTATATACTCGAATATAAGCCGACCCGAATATAAGCCAAGGCACCTAATTTTACCACAAAAAACTGGGAAAGCTTATTGACTCGAGTATAGGGTGAGAAATGCACAGCTACTGTAAGTGGAAAAGAGGGTCAACAATGCCCATTTGCAGCCTCACTGTGCTCATTTGCATGCCTCACTGTGCCCATTTGCAGCCATAGGTCCCCCGAACTTCAAACTCAGTAGTTAAGGGTTCCTAGATGCCCCCTAGCTGCAGCCAAAATTTGGGGTCTCTGGACCCAAAGAGACCCAAAGGGTCCCGAAATGACATTGCTGAGATACGGGGCCCCAAAATAGGTTCAGAAAATGTCAAGCACTTCTGCAGCAGAGAATGACATTTTCCGAATCAATTTTGGGGCCCTGTATATTGGGGCCATTTGGTGCTAGGAACCCCAAATTTGGTGTACAAACCCAGTGTAACTAGCATTACAACATATCCGAAACTGGGGTTCCTAGCACCAAGTGGCCCCGACATACGGGGCCCCAAATTCGGGTCAGAAAATGTCAAGCACTTCTGCAGCAGAGAATGACATTTTCCCAACCGCTTTTGGGGCCCTGTATCTCAGGGCCATCTGGTGCTAGGAACCCCAGCTTTGTATATGTTGTAGTGCTAGTTCCGCTGGGTTTGCAAACCAAATTTGGGGTTCCTAGCACCAAGTGGCCCCAAAGTCGGTTTGGAAAATGTCATTTTTTGCTGCAGAAAAGTGCTTGACTCGAGTATAAGCCGAGGGGGGCACTTTCAGCACAAGAAAATGTGCTGAAAAACTCGGCTTATACTCGAGTATATACAGTACTCTATGTCTCAGTTTTTTGACATTTTTTATCATTGTTGAACACTTGGTGAACAGGTAAGTGTAAACTACCTGCATATTTGAATGGAGAGTCACACACTCTAAACCAGTGTTTCTCAACTCCAGTCCTCAAGGTGCGCCAACAGGTCTTATTTTCAGGATTTCCCTCAGATGAAACGGCTGTGGTAATTCCAAAGCAGTGAAACTGATCAAATCACCTGTGCAAAATAATGGAAATCATGAAAACATGACCTGTTGGGGTGCTTAGAGGACTGGAGTTGAGAAACACTGCTCTAAACCAGGGGTCTCCAAACTATGGCCTTCCAGCTGTTGCGGAACTACACGTCCCTTGAGGCATTGTAAAACTCTGACATTCACAGACATGACTAGGCATGATGGGAATTATAGTTCCTGAACAACTGGAGGGTCATAGTTTGGAGACCTCTGCTCTAAACCAAAATCTCTATAGTGTATAGGGATGAAAACTTCTCATTTCTCTTTTATTATATTCAATTCATTTGTTTACTCCCTCTAATCTATATAGCTGACTTTGAGGTAGAGGCAAGGGAATTGCAGAAGAGGTTTCGTAATAGGGGGTACATAGACAGCTGGCTTAATGCAGCCTATAGATGGGCCAAAGAGACAGACAGATAGAAATGAATTGTTGTTTAAGTAACAGAAAAAAGGAAAATGGTGGCAATAAGGAAGTTCGGGTTTGGTTACAATTTGGGAAAAACCAGCATGCAAATCTTAAGGAGTTGAGGATTTGTCTTTGGTTTTAAAAGGTATTCTTTAATTTGATGGTTTTTGCTTTGGATTAGTAAATATGAATGCATATGGGGAAAATCATGAGCTCCTTTCCATGCAGGCTGCTGTCAGAGCTATAATTTATCCGCAGGATATCACTCCGCATGACAACTGCAGACAGTTTACTGGAACATGAATGTCCTAGCACTGATTTTACACTAAGGCAGCAGCAGTCCTCAGGATAGAGGTGCTATAGGGATGCTTAATTACATTTTGGACTTTTTCATTACATTTTCACTTATAAATGCAGTTTAAACATATAATAGGGTTTATTTACTGATGGTGTAGAGAATATTCTATAACAGTGACTGTTAGTGAATAAAATTAAGCTTTTTATTGAAAAAATAATGCCTAATTTTAGATTTCATCCCGTGAGTACAGCTGTCTATTCTACAGAAGCCGGTCTTACCATCTGCTTCCGTCAAACGCGCATGCTAGAAAACCATCATCCGACTAGCCAATGGCTGCGAGCATTTATCAGTGTGTTCAGACGCACGCACGCGGGGGGTGGCCTGTCAGAACACAAAGGCACAGCATACTAACATCACTTGTGTTAGTATGGCGATCTCTCCATTTTTTTTTGTCCAGCCTGCTGGGTTGAATGAAAACAGGCTTATATCATGTATCCAGCATTGGTTTCTTAAAGTGGTTGTTAAGCCACTCTGACCTCTTTATACTATTCGCTCTGTCTCCTAATGACAGGTGCCCCGGTGTGGGTGATTTATTTTAAAAAATGCAGTCTAAACCTTATTTACGAGCGCTGCTAAGCGCTCACGTGACCGGCTCTCTCCTCTCCCCGTCTGACAACTAGAGCAGGAGGAGCCGAGATTCCCCCGCTGATGCCAGTCGGGAGGGGAGAAGGAGAGGAGGACAGAGCCGGAAGGTCACCTGAGCACCTATCGGTGCTCAGAAATAAAGTATAGACTGCAATTTTTTTTATAAATCACACACACAGGGTCACCTGTCATTAGGAGACAGAGTGAATAGTATAAAGAGGTCAGAGTTTTTCAGCAGCAAGAGGGGGGGGGGCAGGCACTGTCACTAGCTGACAGGCAGGGAGGGAGGGGGGAGAGGAGGACAGAGGAGAGCAGCGGATGACGGAGGCACGTAAAGTGACCATGGGGTCAGGGCACAGTAGCCATGATACACCGTGGTCAGTTTATAGGGGGGAGGGTAGAAGCTGGCAGGATCAGCCAGGTATTCCAGGCGATGCAGGGGGCCAAATGACACAGCACAAGCACTGTGTCATATAACATGCTTTAAAGGAACAGGAGCCCTTTTTTTTAAAACAAACACTTTAAGCTACTTTTTGTGTGTCATTGGTAGGCAATGCACTTGACTCATATTCCCTTTCCTTCCATGTCTCAGTTCCACTCTTTTATTATATCCTTTCTTCCCCCATTCCCTCCTTTTTCCCCCTCTATTTCTCCATACAACTTTTAGTGTGTTTTCCCCATTTCCCTTCCCCCCCCCCCCTTTCTTCTTATTCTCTCTTTTCCCTTTCTGTATTTGATTTTAAAATAATTATAAAGGTTTTTTTTTCTAAAATAAAAAAACATTGGAGGAGATTTACTAAAACTGGTGCAGCTGTGCATGGTAGACAATCAGCTTCTAACTTCAGCTTGTTCTATTAAGCTTTGGCAATAAAAGCTGATTGGTTTCTATGTAGAGCTACACCAGATTCTGCACTCTCCAATTTTAATAAATAATCCCATTGTGTACTTACTGTACCTGCTCTGTGCAATGGTTTTGCACAGAGCAGCCTCATACCTCCTCTTCTGGGGTTCCCCGCTGGTGGTCTGGTCTCCTCCTCTTCTCTTAATGCCCCAATAGCAAGCCATTTGCTATGGGGGCAATCTTGTGGGCACGCTTCCGAGCTGGGCTGTGTGTCTCCATTGACACACACTGCGTGGCTTGGCCCTGGCCCCAGGCTCCTATGGGGGTACCGCTACATAATGAAATAAAGTTTTAAAAAAAGCAGTTTCCCTTACTTTCTGTTATAAAACATATCGAATAAAAATGTCTGGACAGTACAAACATCTCTTTTTGGAAGAGGTGGTCTCATTTTTCCCCCAATTTTTTGGAAGTGAAAAAACATGCCGGTCTTGAGGTTGGTAAAAAAACCTGGCACTCGATAATGGTGCACTAGATACATAAATGTACAGGTCACACATAGAGGGAAGAGGAGGTGAAGGGGTTAATGTACGGGTCATACATAGAGGGAGGAGGAGGTAAAGGGGTTAATGTACAGGTCATACATAGAGGAAGGAGGAGGTGAAGGGGTTAATGTACAGGTCATACATAGAGGGAAGAGGAGGTGAAGGGGTTAATTTATGGGTCATGCATAGCAGGAAGAGGAGATGAAGGGGTTAATGTAAAGGTCATACATAGTGGGAAGAGGAGGTGAAGGGGTTAATTTACACGTCATACACAGAGGGAAGAGGAGGTGAAGGGGTTAATGTAAAGGTCATACATAGAGGAAGAGGAGGTGAAGGGGTTAATTTACACGTCATACACAGAGGGAAGAGGAGGTGAAGGGGTTAATGTACAGGTCATACATAGAGGGAGGGGGAGGTGAAGGGGTTAATGTAAAGGTCATACATAGAGGGACTAGGGGGTGAAGGGGTTAATTTACACGTCATATACAGAGGGAGGAGGAGGTGAAGGGGTTAATGTAAAGGTCATACATAGCAGGAAGAGGAGGTGAAGGGGTTAATGTACAGGTCATACATAGAGGGAGGAGGTGAAGGGATAAATGTACAGGTCATACATAGAGGGAGGGGGAGGTGAAGGGGTTAATGTACAGGTTATACATAGAGGGATAGGAAAATTGTGAAAAGACCACACAGCAATTCTTCAGAGAGGACAAACCGGTGGAAAAAACTATTAATCATTTATTAATTATCCATATAGAAAATTTGCAAAAAATATATTTTAACAAAAAATTGAATAGAAATGTATGTACACATTAATGTACTACTATCCCCAACACATATTAAAAAGACCTACTGTCTAAATAGGACATTGGTGGCCACCATTTCCTCAATAACACCATACATATCCCTCACATCCACACATACACATATAGACCAGAGTCGATCCACAGATCGGTTGGAGTTGCTGACAAAAATGTCCATAAGCGCTGGAAAATGACAATTGTTATATCTAAGCTCTCTTCCTTAGTAGTATATAACTGTTTAAGGCTGTCCCTCCTCGGAACATGAAAAATTGTTATAAAAAACTGGAAGGTGCTGGTGCTGCATGAAAGTTCCTCGGTATGCCCAATATAGTTACTTATGTTGCAAGGAAACTTTCTTGTTTCAACAACTGTACATTTATAATCAGATATCACTGGTTGGTGACACTTAGTATCAGAACTAGATGTTACATAAATACTTTGCTTGTATAGTATGTATAGGTTCCTGATAACAGTAGTTAGGAGATAATACAGCTCACCACATCTTCAAGTACGAAGCTACCCGCAGCCTTCGGCGTGTAGACGAGATTTCAATGAACAATCTGTTACCGTCACAGCCGCTGCATGAAGATACAGGTGGGGAGTGGCAAAGCAGTCTCCTCAGTTAGTTTGTAAACACAAAAGTCCATGTCAAGGAGTAACAGGGGGGTAAATCATCCAGTTGTATAGGGAATCATTCACGGAGATGTCCTGCAATAGTGTCACCGACAGTAGTTGTATCGATAGCCGGTCACTGATGCTAGTTGTCGGTCCGAGGAAAGTTAGAGGGGGGGGGAACTGAGTGGATTGGTGGCGATCTCGATGTCCTCATCACGGATTCCATGTTATAGTCATGCTTACATGTTTCGCTTTATCCAAAGCTTCTTGTATCCTCCTTGTTTAAATCTTTCATTAATCAGGCATTGATCAATTTCATATGGAGGCCACCCAGTTGCACTGTGATTCAATCATGGTATCCTTCAACACCCGTGCACTGACAAACTCACATTCAGGGACGATCAGAATTTACCCATACAGATTATAGACCGATCATACATACTAGTTTAAAGAATTCACTCAAAGGCTTTCATGGCAAGACAGTAAAGTTAATATAATGGACTTTTTATACAAGAAAAAGTTAAAGAACTTGATTCTTCTGAAATAAATTGCGATTGAACCACTCAGTTCTATAGAGAGTTGGTCCAACGCAATTAAGGGGAACAGGAGAAAATTTAGGCAATCAGGTTCGGGAGCAGCTCTATTTTTTAGACTAGTGGATTGATATATATGTAGAATCCCTCCTTTGCTGTAATGTAATAAGGTGTCTCTGTTATAACCTCTTACATATTTTATATTATCCAGCTAAGCTCTATTCTAATTAGGGCTCATGCTGTTGTATATTTAGGGGGGCTTATTCCCGTTATTCCCCCTTTAGCTGGAAACATCCATTATGGTCCATATAAGACCAGAAGAGATAATTCTCTATATATATCAGAGGACATCTAGAGCTTCCCATCCGTTCCCACGGGAAACTTTTCCCATTTTAAGGAAGGTGTATTAAATTAAGAGGGGGAAGGGGGGGAGAGGGAGGGGGAAGTGGATTCTTTTTATTGTTCAAGAAAAACAGATAAGTTGCATTCATTTTTTAAGCCTCGCGGCTGCATACAGTTTTAAGTGAAAATCCACGTTTTTTCTTTTTGGTACAGTACCTTATCAAAGTCTCCCCTACGTGGGGGTAAGTTTAGCTTGTAGATACCTTTACATTTGAGACCACTCGGGTCTCCTCCATGTTTTTCCAAGAAATGTAATGATAGTGGTCTATCGTCATCTTTGCTGATTATACTTTGGACATGTTCACCAATCCTGATTTTTTTTTTCCAAATTATACTTTATTCAAACACAAAGAAGGGTACAACTCCATCACATAAATGACAAGGTAAGCTTACATAGCTCATCGGGGGTCATCACATCAAGTAGGTCCATCTTCCACTGTTGAGATAATGATGAATCCCATATATTTTAACACTATCAATACTACATGTCAAGTAAACCTTATCTGAAATAAAATAAGGATGATTGGAGTTATCCCCCTCATTTTCCATTTTCAATACATAGAGAAGAAGAAGAAACAGAGAAGGGGTCAGAAATTAGAGAGCTGAAGAAAGAAGAGATAGGGGGGGTGGAAGAAGGGGGGAGGTGGGAGGGGAAAAGAGAAAGGATATATAAGGAAGGGGGGGGAGGGAGGGGCTGTGCATATGAGATATATCTGGAGAAGGTATATGTCCCGAGGGGTGTCTAGTGTATAGAGCTATCAGCATTAAATCGCTAAGGTCGGCGGGGCCCAGCTACATAGAGGGTTCTTTTATCGCCTATTTATCACTCCCCAAAAGTAGCTGTCCCTCATCAGAGTATATAAACATATTCCATCTAGTCCAGGTTTCAGAGAATTGTTCATTTCGATTTCTAGCAGTCAGAATCAAATCTTCCATTTGTTTGATATCCTCCACTCTCCTGATCCACGTACTCACCGAGGGGGGTCGTGTGGACTTCCACAACAGAGGGATACATGCTTTGGCCCCGTCCAGTAAGTGCCGTATCAATGATTTTTTATACACTTTACTCGATGAGTGAGCAGCGTGGAGCAGAAAGAGAGCCGGATCATTTGAGACTTGGCGTTCCGTGAATTTCTGGACAATGGACTGAACAGTCTTCCAGAACTGCTCCAGTACGGGGCAGCTCCAAAAGATGTGGAGGATGGTACCTCTTTCCCCCTGACATCTCCAACACCTGTCCGAGGAGGATGGAAATATCCTATGTAATTTTGCAGGAGTATTGTACCACCGTGTCAACAACTTGTAATTTGTTTCTTGCATTTTCGTGCAGATCGAGGATTTATATGTAAAATGTATGATATTCTGTTTTTGACGTGTCGTTAGTATGCATTGCAAGTCTCGCTCCCAGTCCTCTATGTAGTGCAATTTGAAGTCATTTGGTGGTGTAATGAGTAATTGATATGTGGCGGACAGGGCATGAGGCATAATGTCTTCCTCGGAGCAGTAAATCTCGTACGTCGTCAGATTTTGGTCAAAACTCCTGGGGGGCGGTAATGTCCCAAGGAAGTGGTTAAGCTGTGCAGCTCGCCAGAAATCTAAGTGGTATGGGCCTGATGGGGACATCAGTTCAGCTACTGTAGGCCACTTGCCATTCGATATAAAGTGGGAGGCCTGAAACAGTTTCAATTCCCTCAGGGATTGAAAGACCGGGTCCGTGTAACCTGGGGTGAACTCTGGCGTTCCTAAAATCGGACGTAGTGGAGATGTGAGGGATATGAGACGAAATCTCGTGAAAAGAGCTGAGCATATGCGTATGGTCACTCCTATCAAGGGATGAGCTTTCACATTTCTTGGGAGACTATCATAGGACCAGGGGGCTCTGTCCAAGGGGATGTCACTTTGGGTTTGTTCCAGTCTAGTCCACTGTTTAGTAGTCTGGTGACGGTTCCAGTCTATAAGTCTGGTCAAGTGTGTAGCGTAGTAGTATTTACGAAGGTCTGGAACCGCTAGTCCTCCATACATTTTGGGCATAGTGAGGAGCCGTTTTGCTAGTCTGGGTCTTTTATGAGCCCAAATAAAGTCAAAGAATAGGGCATTAATCTGGTCAAAATAGGAAGATGGTATTTGAATCGGCAGAGCTTGTAATAAATACAAGAACTTGGGAAGAATAGACATCTTCAGGATGTTGCATCTCCCAAACCGCGAGTGTAGGCCTGTATGCCAGCTATTTAATAAGGCCCTGACCGAAGTCAGCAACGGGGGGAAATTTAGTGCAAATATCCTGGATAGTTTGGGAGGGATATGGGTACCCAGGTACTTTAGGGCCGTGGTGGTCCATTTAAATTGGAAATTGTCTTTAAGGGAGTCAAGCAAACGTGGTTGGACTCCTATACCCATAGCCTCTGATTTAGTGAGATTAATTTTCAGGTTGGATAAACTACCATATGTTCTAAATTCGTGTAATAAATTTGGAAGGGAGATTGCTGGATTAGTAAGTGTGAATAGCATGTCGTCCGCATACGCGGCTACCTTCTGATGGGAGTCTCCCATCTTAACCCCAGTTATGTCTGGATTAGATCTTATGGTACACAGGAAGGGTTCCAGAGACAGGGCGAACAGGAGTGGGGACAGAGGGCACCCCTGTCGTGTTCCGTTTTTAATAGTGAACGGATCTGATAAAACCCCGTTAGCTCGTACTCGAGCCGTGGGGGTGGTATAAAGTGCCCCTATCCAATTGAGCATTGTATTACCCAGACAAATATGTTCCAGGACTGAAATCATGAATTGCCAGTTCACCCTGTCAAAGGCCTTCTCTGCGTCCACACTAAGAATAATACAGGGAGTTTTAGTACGATCCACCGAATGAATGAGGTTCAGGACTTTTATCGTGTTGTCCCTTGCCTCTCTGGTTGGGACAAAACCTACTTGGTCTAGGTGGATTAAGGATGGGATATGCATTTGGATTCTGGTGGCCAATATTTTGGTGAAGATTTTAAGGTCTACATTAAGTAAGGAAATTGGCCTGTAACTGCCACAGGCCAAAGGGTCTTTCCCTTCTTTCAGGATTACTGCTATATGTGCAGCTAATGTATCTCTTGGGATGGCTGTTTCCGACCCTATGGAGTTGAAAAGTTTAAGCATGGGACCCCCCAAGGACGGTAGTAGTGTTTTGTAATATTGGGCAGTGAGCCCATCCGGCCCAGGGGCCTTCCCTAATTTGGTAGTCTTCACTGCTGCCTGAATTTCTTCGATGGTTATTGCTTCATCTAATGCCTTACTAGTCTCGGAAGAGAGAGAGGAGAGCCCAGATTTACCTAAGTATGTCTCAATGGAGCCCAGCGTAGGTGGTGTCGGACGTAAATTGTAAAGGGATGCATAAAAATCCTTAAATTCCTGCGCAACTTGATGGGGCAGGGTAATCTTCTGACCCGCGGGTGACATCACATGAGGGATATAATTTGCCAATACCTGTGACTGCAGGGATTTAGCCAGTAGCCTACCGCATTTGTTGCCCGACTCATATGTAACCCGTCTGCATATCTGGATCGCCGCTTTAGCCTGAAATAGCATGAGATCGGAAATTTTGTTGCGTAAGAGCAATATTTCGGCAGTATCCGCAGTGGTTTGTATATGTTTGTGTTTAGCTTCAGCCCTATGTAGGTCATCTAGGAGGGATTTTACCTGTCCCGTACGTTGTCTTTTGACCCGTGCCCCGTGTTTAATAAGGATGCCGCGGATTACCGCCTTATGTGCTTCCCATAATATTCCATGGTCTATGTCTCGGGTAGTATTAGTCTTAAAATAATGGTCTAATTCCCTGATGACATCCTTGCATATTTCTTCATCTTGTAGGAGACTTTCATTGAGTCTCCAAGATCGTGTTCTAGAGGTGTGAATGTCAGTCAAGGCGTAGTCCAGTATAATTGGTACATGATCGGACCATGTGATTAAGTCAATCGTAGATCTCCGTATGGCATGTAATTGGGTGTGTGGGATCAGAAAAAAATCTATTTGTGAGTATATTTTATGCGGGTTGGAATAAAAGGTGTAGTCTCTCTCACTTGGGTGTAGAAGCCTCCACACGTCAATCAAGTGAGCTGAGTGCAAGGAGCGAGCTATACGTTTCCTAATTGTTGGTGTAATTGAGGAGTGACCTGAGGAAGTATCCTCCGTAGGAATCAAAGGCACATTAAAGTCACCCCCGAGAATCAATTGTCCTCTCGTGAATGCCATCAATGTCTCTAAGGTCTTGACAATGAACCGATCCTGGTGGCTATTGGGTGCGTAGATATTAGCAAAAGTTACTTCTTGACCCCCTATATCTCCTCTAAGGAATAAGTACCGTCCCTCAGGATCCTGTCTTATTTCCGCGCAATTCCAGGGGACTGATCGTGAAAAGAGAATGGAGACTCCTCGCGATTTAGTAGTCGCGAAAGTGGAGTGGTAGGCCGTTGGAAAGAATTTGTTTTTCAGAATTGGGAGATTGTCTTTCTTAAAATGGGTCTCCTGAAGAAACGCCACATTAACTTTATGGCGTCTAAGATCACTAATCAGCATCCGCCTTTTTTCCGGGACGTTTAGGCCTTTCACATTTAATGAAAAAATTCTGATCGTCTCCATATCTCTCAGCTAAAATTTATATGTCCAGCAAGATAACACTCGTGCACAGGGGGATTGGGACTAAGAGGGAGGTAAGAAGAGGAGTGAAGAGAAAGGAGGGTTAAGAAAAAGGTGTGAGATTTAGATAAGGAGAGAATATCAGATACGCACCTCTAGGGTGCTTCAAAACAATCTAAGAGAATAGCACGCTAGTGCTATAACGCTCACCAGCGAGAAACTGGTAATCGAGCGCAGGCCTATGTGGGAACGTAGGAGGCGACAGACAGAGGTGAACCCACTGATCCCCTCCCCCTCCCAAACCCACGTGTATAAAACATACATTTACATTGTGAAGATAACGACTGTATTACTTGTATAACAGATAACTTATTACAGACAAGAGCATTAAAGGTAACTGTACTAGAGGTAGTACATAGCATCTCATCAGATTTGTATTCATCAGTTGGATATCAAGCCAGGTCAGAACTATATCTCTCCCATCTGAGCCCCACTAAAACAACAGGCATAAGTTCCCCATTCATAGTAGATTATATGTGCATTAAAATCTATTCGGTTCTATCCCCTCTCGACAAATCAGATCCAGGATATCCTAGAACCCGGGAGTTCCTGGGTCGCCTAGACTTTATGAGCCTGTAGGTTCTGGGGTGTATCCCCCCGAGTCAACTACCAAGGAGTTTACAGATTGATAAGGGTGTATTCCTCCCCCCCTTTCACCCTTGAGCCTCCCCTCTGGAGTGTCTAAGCCCGGTATTCTCTAATGCATCAACAATCTACATAGGGTAATCAGGCACCACCATATCCTCTCTACTGGCAGTCTCTGTTATCACCCAAGTCTCCCCATACTACAGTATTACTTTCGATTAGGCCCATGCAACCTCTACCTTAAGAATCATTACAGTAGTCCTGGTTCGACATGTGTAGATAGGTTGTGAGCCGGAAGTGGGGACTTGTATCTTCTAACATCTAGACTGGGGGACTAGAATGAAAGGAACACTGTCCCTGTCCTTGTGGAGTAGCAGTTCTCACAGTGTCCCAGAATGTGTTAATCAAGGTTCCGGCTGAGATAGTTCCGTCTCTCCCTGCATTCTAGGCAACACAAGACTCTGCAGCAGCGGTTCCCAGGATCGAGCAATAAATCCTTGTGTGGGGGGTAGGATCGCGGAATTCGATATAGAACCTAACTGCTGGTATAGGGATAAGTTCGTGTTCAGTGTAGCAGATCAAACCGTAAAAAGAAAAAGATAAAGAAAACTGATAAGGGCTTTAACTCATATGGGTAAAACTGTTGCACTGTTCCTGGCAGACCTCCGTATAGAGAAACTGTCACGATTCCCGTATATCATCTTCCGAGAGAGCCCGATTCCTCCTTCTAGATCGTTGCTGGCGGGGAGGTTGGGAGCTCCGTTGGAATGCAGAGCCTGGGCGACCAGTCGGACGGAGGAGCAGTGCCAGCCAGTTCGGAACTGAGATCGGTTCTGCACCTAGAAAAGTGAAAAGATCTGGCAGTTCTGACGGGGACCGTAGAGTGAAGGTCGCGGACCCGTTACGGAAGTTGACAGCCAGAGGGTATCCCCATCGGTAAGTACAACCGTGATGGAGGGCCAAATCCAAAATTGGTCTCAGTATCGCTCTTCTCTGGAGGGTCGCCCTTGACAGATCAGGTAAGATCTTAACCGCCGCTCCATCGAATTCCACAGCGCCGTGGTCCCATGCCTTCCGCAGAATTTGTTCCTTCTGTGTGTAACGATGGAGTCGGCAAAGCACGTCTCGGGGTCTGTCTGGGTCTGATGATCTAGGGCCCAGGGCTCTGTGAACGCGGTCAATTTCAAGTGTAGGTGGGGAGGTCCCCAGGATCTGTTGAAAGATAGCCACCACCGTCGCCTCCAAGTCCTCGGCTCCTGTAGCCTCAGGAAGACCTCGCAACCTCAGGTTGTTGCGGCGGCTGCGGTCCTCCAGGTCCTCACAGCGTAATTGTAGTTCCACCGCCGTGGTCGCCTGGGTAGCCTGGGATTGCTCTAGAGAAGCGACTCGTTGTGTGAGGGAGGCGATTGAGCTCTCTCTCGTATCCACCCGCTCCGTTATCGCTTGAATCTCCTCTCTTATTTCTTTGATGTCTCTGGCGTGGGCTTCTTCTACCCGAGAGATAAGAGTCTCAATATCAGACTTGGAGGGTAAGGCCTCAATGTCTGCCTTAGTAGGAAGGGCGCGCAAAATGGCATGTAGATCGTCTGGTATGCCACTGTGCTTCTGTGTTGTAGCAGCCATGGTAGATCTAAAAATAGCTGGGGTCTCCGTGAGATACTCTGAAGCCGCAGATGACGCCGGGGAGCAGGGTAGTTCAGGCGTATCAGAGTCTGCCATTAGCTGCTCACGTGGCGCTGATACTATGGCGCCTGGTGATCTCCTCCGTGAGTCCTGGAAATAACTCTGGATGCTGCCCCGAGGAGAGGCTGTCTGAGTCCCGTTTGTATGCGATCTTGTCCTGTATATCTTGGAGGTTAGCATACCTCTTTTTCAGGAATGTGGGGTCGTTAGGATCGTGGGTGAGGAAGGGGGACGCCAGGAGCTCTCAAGAAACACGTCCTCACTCAGCCATCGCTAGGCCACGCCCCCCCAATCCTGATTTTAAGCTGCCTCTTAGTTTTCCCCACATATATTAACCCACAGGGACATGTGAGCATATATATAACACGTGTTGTTCGGCAGTTTATAAAGTGATGGATTTTAAACTGTTTTGTACCTTCAGAGTTGGTGAACATGTCCGTTTTATCAACATATTTGCAAATGTGGCATCTACCACATTGGTACATGCCTTTAAGTGGGGGAAGGCTAGTGAGCCAATCCCGTCTTGCGGGTCTACTGTATTCAGAATGAACTAAATTATCTCTATGGTTGCTGGCTCTTCTGGCAGTAAGTAGAGGTCTATCGCCAACTATATTTCCGAGAATAGGGGACTCCGCTAGAATATGCCAATGACGGTTAAGTATTTTTCTAACTTGTTCCCATTGTGTTCCAAATTTAGTGATGATCCTAATTGGGGCGCCTGTAGTTCTATCTGGTTGTTTTACTTTAGTGCTGTTTGAAAGTAGGGACGATCTGTTGGCCAAGTAGGATCTTTTTTTGGCTTTCCTGATACATCCATGAGAGTATCCCCGTTCGCGGAATCTCCCATACACTTCACGGGCTTCAGTTTGAAAGTCCAATTCCCCCGAGCAGTTTCTACTGCTACGTAGAAACTGTCCTACTGGGATTCCGCGAATGAGTGATTTAGGATGGTGGCTCGAGGCTAGCAGCAGAGTATTTGCTGCCGTCTCTTTTCTAAATGCTTTGATAGATATTATGCCGTCTTTAACACAGATGGCGAGGTCAAGGAAGGGTAACGTGACAGGATCCGAGGAAAAAGTAAGTTTTATGTTCATATTATTGTTGTTGAGTTCTTCAATAAAGGAAGTTAATTCAAGGGATGTACCCCCCAGATCATTATCACATCATCAATGTACCTCAGCCACAAAAGGCAGTGGCTGAAGTACAAAGACGAGGATATACACATTCCAGTTCCCACAGTCCAAGGTGTAGACATGCATAGGCTGGGGCCCATGGGGCTCCCATAGATGTACCTCTAATTTTTCTGTAATATTGGCCAAGGAACTGGAAGCAGTTGTTGTCCAACATAAACTGTAGTAAATCCACAATGAACTCGTTTTGTGCAGCTAAATGGAGAAACTTTGAATCTAAAAAGTACTGTACTGCTTTAATACCCCATTGGTGCGGAATTGACGTATATAGTGATTCTACGTCAATTCCCACCAAGATAGCATTTGGTGGCACTCTGATTCAATCCAATCTCCTAAGTACATCTCGTGTGTCTTGTATAAAGGAGGGGAGTTCATTTACCAATTCTTTTATCATTGCGTCAACGAATTTTCCGACCCTCTCCAGGGGTCCTTTTATTGCAGACACAATAGGTCTCCACGGGGGATCTGTGACAGATTTGTGGAGCTTAGGTATTATATAGAAGGTTGGAATATTGAACTTGTTGACGCAAAGATATTTACTTTCTTTATAGGAGAGTAGACGTTCCTCTAAAGCCATTTGTAATTTAAAATTAAGAGTAGTTACAATCTTTGGAAAGGGGTTGGAGGAAAGTTTCTCGTATGTAGTTTCATCATTGAGGAGACGCATGGTTTCTACCTCATAGATGTCCTGTGACAAGAGTACCGTATTATGGAGGAGCCGAGTTCCCTCTTTCCTTTTCCTTTTTATTTACATTTATATATAGAGGGAGGGAGAGGTAAAGGGGTTAATGTACAGGTTATACATAGAGGAAGGAGGAGGTGAAGGGGTTAATGTAAAGGTCATACATAGCAGGAAGAGGAGGTGAATGGGTTAATGTAAAGGTCATACATATCAGGAAGAGGAAGTGAAGGGGTTAATGTACGGGTCATACATAGAGGGAAGAGGAGGTGAAGGGGTTAATGTAAAGGTCATACATAGAGGGAAGAGGAGGTGAAGGGGTTAATGTAAAGGTCATACATAGAGGGAAGAGGAGGTGAAGGGGTTAATGTACAGGTCATACATAGAGGGAGGAGGAGGTGAAGGGGTTAATGTACAGATGTTCATATAACTATAAACTTTTTTTGTTTTGAATAGAATGGAGAGGGATTGGAACACCTATCCGGTTGTTATTGTTGTCTGTGTACCTATTGGGAAGATTCCTCTCTATTACTCCTGTTTAGGGATGAGCTTCGTGTTCGAGTCGAACCCATGTTGGACTCGAACATCGTCTGTTCGCCCGTTCGCCGAATTGCGAACGATATGGGCCGTTCGCTCCAAATTCGCGTGGAGCGTCACGGCCCATAATTCAGTGCGGCATCGCAGTGCATTGCTGGCTGATGATTGGCCAAGCATGCACTATGACCCGCATGCTTGGCCAATCACAGCGCCGTCAGTAGAGAGAGCTGTAATTGGCCAAAGCCAGGGCCTGCACGGCGGCCCTGTGTAGTGTGTGTTCCGGCGTTGAGAGAGATAGACAGAGAGAGACAGTGTCATTTCACTTGAGTTGAGCTAGATTAGGCAGGACAGTCAGTCAGTTAGCTGCACTTACAGTGTATTGTGTATATATATGCATCCCAGGTGTCTCTGCACAGTGTTCAGCTAAAGCTACAAGTTAGTGCAGTGCGTCCTCCTCACAGTGTTCAGCTAAAGCTACAAGTTAGTTTAGTGCGACCTCTGCAAAGTGTTCAGCTAAAGCTACAAGTTAGTGCAGTGCGTCCTCTGAACAGTGTTCATCTAAAGCTACAAGTTAGTGTAGTGTGTCCTCCTCACAGTGTTCAGCTAAAACTACAAGTTAGTGTAGTGCGACCTCTGCACAGTGTTCAGCTAAAGCTACAAGTTAGCGTAGTGCGTCCTCTGAACAGTGTTCAGCTAAAGCTACAAGTTAGTGTAGTGCGACCTCTGCACAGTGTTCAGCTAAAGCTACCTGTAGAAGGTTGGTGGTGTTTTCCTGATCCTATCACTACCGCAGGCCGCTAAAGTATTTACACGTTAGTGTAGTGCGACCTCTGTACAGTGTTCAGCTAAAGCTACCTGTAGAAGGTTTGTGGTGTTTTCCTGATCCTATCACTACCGCAGGCCACTAAAGTATTTACACGTTAGTGTAGCGCGACCTCTGCACAGTGTTCAGCTAAAGCTACCTGTAGAAGGTTGGTGGTGTTTTCCTGATCCTATCACTACCGCAGGCCGCTAAGCTTAGTGCAGCTACAGGCCATTAGTATGTCTGGAAGGCCAACAAGGAGAGGCACACAGTCACAAGACAATAAAAGAGGGCAAGCAGACTCTGTGTCTAGAGGCAACGGTGCTGGTCATGGAGACGGTGCATCCTCATCAGCACGTGGCCGTGGGACACGCTTGGCCTTTTTTTCAGCAGCTGGCCGTGTTGAGCCGCAACATGCAGAAGACTTGGTTGAGTGGATGACCAAGCCGTCCTCATCCTCCTCATCCTCCCTCACCCATACTCAGGGTACTTTGTCTGGCAAAGCAGCTGCCAACGCGGCCTCTTCCCTCAGCTCAATGGCATCAGTGGCTCCTTCCCTAGCCCCACCATGTCCTCCTGAGGAGTCCCTCGAACTGTTTGACCACAGTGTTGGGTACATGCTCCAGGAGGATGCCCAGCATTTAGAAGGCTCTGATGATGATACTGAACTAGATGAAGTCAGTAACGTGAGCACGGACAGAGGGGTGCCCAAGAAGGACAGCAATCTGGCAGTCATGCTCCCCCTGCTGCAGCATACTGCCAGGTTTGCTCCAGTGATGAGGAGGGAGGGGATGATGAGGTCACTGACTCAACGTGGGTGCCTGATAGGAGAGAGGAGGAGGAGGAGGCACATCAGCAATGAGGCAGGATGCCCTCCAGGGGCCAGCCTAAGGGCAGCACACTGACTGCATCACACCGCAAAGCTCCGCATGTGCAGGGAGCTGCTGTCTCTGCGCGTTATTCCAAAAGTTCTTTGGTGTGGGCCTTTTTTGAGACGAGTGCATCAGATCGCACTGCTGCTATTTGCAACATATGTCTCAAGTGTATCTCGCGTGGCCAAAACATCTCCCGCTTGGACACCACATGCTTGACCAGACATACGTTGACCTGCCATGCAGTTCGTTGGCAATCGTATCTAAAAGACCCACACCAAAGAACAAAGAGGACCTCTCCTTGCTCCTCATCAGCTGAGATCTCCAACCCCACTATACCTTCAGTCCCCTCTGAGACCTGCACTGAGAGGAATGAAGGTGTAGAATTAGGTGTGTCACAGCCAAGTACTTGTGGGCAATCTGCTTTTGGTACACCGACGCCAGATAGTACCAGGCAAATTTCCCTGCCCCAGCTGCTGCACCGCCGAAAGAAGTTCACTCCCAGCCATCCACATGCCCAGCGGTTGAATGCTAGCTTGGCAAAATTGATAGCACTTCAACTGCTACCTTTTCAGTTGGTTGATTCTGCCACCTTCTGTGAGTTTGTGGAATGTGCTGTTCCTCGGTGGCAGGTACCCAAACGCCACTTTTTCTCATTCACATGGCAGTATTCGATAGTAAGCGCCTGGAAAGAGTCTGGAGCACCGGCCGGAGGCTCACAGACAACCCGTCCTACTGGTAACCACAGCACAGTGGGTAGCACTCTCACCTTAGCAGTAAAAAGGGTCGCTGAGTGACTTAAGACTGAATCTGAAGACACAGCAGTATCTTCTTTGTAGAGCAGCTTTTGTGGCTTCTTACATGTAGTAACTTGCTGCTTGTAGGCCCCTTACACACAAATATTATTAAAATATAACACCTGTCCTTAGCATTGCATGTTACATTTTAATTTTCACATAGAGTAAGTGGAGCTAAACCAGCTACTGGAGGAAGCCGGCTGTCAGAGAGCTCCCTTGGGCAGACGCGCTGCAGCTGGGCATCGCGGTGCATTGGGGCGCGTCGGCGAGCGCGTGTACCCATGCGCGCCGCCGCGGGTGCCGGTGTGCGGGCGCGTGCGTGTGTGCGGGGGCGCGCGCCTGTGCGCGTCGGCACGTCTCAGCGTGCACGCGCCCCCTGTGTTTTTGGCGCCAACCTGCCTATTTAGACCGTCTGCACAGGGGGCTCGGTGCTGTCCGATCTTCAGCTCCCTGTATCCCTGCACCTGCTTCCTGTTTCCTGTTGAACCTGATCTCCTGACCACCGGCCTGTCTTTGATTCCTCCTTGCTTGCTGCCTGTCACTGATCCCGGACTGTCCTGACTACGAATCTGCCTGCTCCTCTGTACTACGCTGCCCGCCTGTTGCCGACCTCTGCCTGTGACCCGACCTGCCTGCTCCACTCCTGCTCTGCATCTGCTGCCTGTGCTTCAGTTACTGGAGATCTCCATAACCACCTTTACCGGGATCCCTCTGCAGCTAACCCGCCAGGGTCTCATACCATTCTGTGCTCCCGTGCCTCCTGTCCATACTACCAGGGGCCGGGAACCAGATACGTAAGGGAGGCCTCCCCCTGCTACATCGGGCTCACCTGTCTGCTACGTGGAAGTCTGACAGTATCGGACAGCCATGTCCGAGCCCGAGCAGGGGACCTCCCCCATGGAGGAACCGTGTAGACACCTGGCGGGTCTCACACAAGCCGTGAAGAGCCTCCAGGAAGGCTACACAAGGTTGGAAGAACAAGTCCAAGTCCTGTCGGCTCCAACCCGTCCGCAAGCCACCTCATTGACCGGAGCAACATCTGCACCCTCAGTAGTTATGCTACCCCCGGAGCCTAGGGTACCCATACCCGAGAGATTTACCGGTGACCGCAGTAAATTCCGGGCCTTTCGCAATGCCTGCGAACTATACTTTGCCCTGCAACCCCGCACCTTCTCCCTGGAGGCAACCGAGGTGGGCTTCATAATCTCCCTCTTATCTGGTGAACCACAGACCTGGGCTCATCGCCTCCTGGAGCAGAAATCTGGAGCTCTGGACAACCTTGATGCTTTCTTTACCATCATGTCTCAGTTGTATGGGGACCCCCAGGTGACAGCGACTGCCGAAGCCGCCTTGCACGCCCTTCAACAAGGGCGTAGAGCCGCAGAGGACTATGTGGTGGAATTTAGGCGGTGGAGCTCCGACACTGGTTGGAATGATGTGGCCTTACGTTATCAATTTCGCATGGGATTGTCTGATCCTCTGAAGGATGAGTTAGCACGGGTCGGTGTACCCCAAACCCTGGATGAACTCATCAATCTGTCTATCCAGATCAACCGACGCCTCAGAGAGCATCGCTCCGAGAGGTCTACCAGCCAATTCCGCCCTACCTGGATGTTACCCAAGGTTCCAAGCTCTCCCAGCCAGTCCTTCCCGGCACCGGCCACACCGGTTCTCGATACCTCCGAGCCAATGCAACTCAGTCTACTCTGTCCCTCTCTCAATCCAGAAGAACGCCAACGCCGAAGAGTTAACAACCTCTGCATGTACTGCGCGGAGCCTGGACACTACGTGAGGTCTTGCCCAAACAAGACACGTAAGTCGCCTAAGTCGCTGCCAATCTCTTCAATGTGTGCTTCTGCTCTCTCTAAACCTGCTAATCATCTTGCTCTCTCTATCACCTTACAGCTTCCAGGAAAGACTATGCCAGCTACAGTCATAATTGATAATAATTGCAGCTGTTTCATTGACCTAACCTTCGCTGCCAACCATCACATCCCTCTCCAGTCTAAAGTTTGGGGACTTTCTGTACACCTCGCTGATGGCTCCTCTGTTCGTTCTGGCCCCGTCACGCAGGAAACCATCTCTTTGTTAGCCACCATGGGCTCTAACCATCAAGAACTCCTGCGCCTGGATGCCATCTCCTCTCCTCTTTTCCCCATCATACTTGGGATGCCATGGTTACAGGCCCATAACCCCAGCATTGACTGGTCTAGTGGAGAAGTCAAGTTCCTTTCTGACTATTGCCGGCAACACTGTCTACATACAAGTCCTGCTGAGTCTACCCGACTACTCTGTTTAGACGCTGAGTCCGAGTTACAACAGTTGGTCCCTGCACGCTATTGGGACTTTCTGGACATTTTCAGTAAAAAAGGAGCAGAGACTTTACCTCCCCACAGGCCTTACGATTGCCCAATCAAGCTATTACCTGGAGCAGAAGTTCCCTTTGGGAGGATTTTCCCACTAACAGAGCAGGAGTTGGATACTCAAAAAAAATACATAGATGAGAACCTGAAGAAGGGATTTATCTGTCCATCTACCTCTCCGGCCGGAGCTGGTATATTTTTCATGGAGAAAAAGGACCATTCCTTACGTCCTTGTATTGATTATCGGGAGCTGAACAAAGTAACAATCAAGAACCGTTACCCTCTACCTTTAGTGCCTGAACTCTTCCAGAGATTGGGATCCGCAGTGATCTTTTCCAAGTTAGATCTCCGTGGTGCCTACAACTTGATCCGTATTCAGGAAGGAGATGAGTAGAAGACAGCTTTTCGCACCAGATTTGGGCATTACGAATACCTTGTTATGCCCTTCGGCCTGTGCAACGCACCTGCTACGTTCCAACATTTTGTCAATGACATTTTCCGTGACTTCTTGGATCTATATGTTATAGTCTATTTAGACAATATTCTGATCTTCTCCTCCTCAGTCTCCGATCATCGCAGGCACGTCAGCAATGTGTTAGCTCGTCTCAGGCAGCATGAACTTTACGCTAAACCAGAAAAATGCCAGTTTGAACTTCAAAGTATCCAGTTTTTAGGCCTAATCATTTCCGTTGAAGGTATAAAAATGGATCCGCAAAAGGTATCAGCCATTCTGGAGTGGCCCGCTCCCTCCGATAAGAAAGGGGTTCAAAGGTTCATTGGCTTCTCGAACTTTTACAGGAAGTTCATTAGGGGCTTTTCTGCAATAATTGCCCCCATCACTGAAATAACCAAACAAGGGAACCGATTCCAGTGGTCCCCTAAGGCACAATCCGCCTTTGAAAAACTCAAGGAGCTGTTCACTTCTGCTTCAATCTTAAAACATCCAGATTCTGCCCTACCATTCGTCCTGGAAGTGGACGCTTCAGAGGTTGCAGTCGGAGCTGTTCTGTCCCAACGGCAAGGTCCAAAGACCCTTCTCTACCCAGTGGCCTTTTTCTCCCGCAAGCTTTCTTCTGCGGAGAGAAATTACGATGTTGGCGATCGGGAGCTTCTGGCCATCAAATCCGCTTTGGAGGAGTGGCGTTATTTACTGGAGGGTGCAGCATATCCTATCCTGGTCTATACGGATCATAAAAATCTGGAGTATCTCCGAACAGCCAAGAGACTGAAACCTCGGCAAGCAAGGTGGGCCCTATTTTTCTCCAGATTTCAGTTCCACATAACATACAGATCTGGTTCCAAAAATACCAAGCCGGATGCTCTGTTCCGTTTGTTCCCTGATTCCGGCAAACCTGTGCATCCGGACACTATTCTTCCATCCGGAAATTTTCTTTTACTCCAAGAGGATCTACTGTCCCGCATAAAACAAGCCTCTTCAAATTGGACCCCAAGTTCCGGAGAGGAAGTGAGGGCCCAGGATGGTCTTTTTTGGCACAAGGGTAAAATCGTGGTCCCTGAAGATTTGAGGGTGGCAGTGCTAGAGCTCTGCCATGATCACAAGATGGCTGGACATTTCGGTGTGCTAAAGAAAACTGAATTAGTGCAGCGCACTTTTTGGTGGCCTCTGTTGGCAAACGACTGCAAGAATTATGTAGAATTTTGTACTACCTGTGCTCGGAGCAAAAATAGCCGGACTAGAGCCTGGGGTCTGCTATAACCATTACCCGTCCCGGAAAGACCGTGGAAGATGATATCAATGGATTTTATTGTAGAGCTTCCTCAGGCAGAAGGCTTCTCTACCATTTTCGTCGTCGTAGACAGGTTAACCAAGATGGCTCACCTTCTGCCTATGAAGGGCACGCCTTCGGCCATGGAGACAGCAAGGGTCTTCATTAAAGAAATTGTCAGGCTACACGGAGTCCCAGCAAATATCATATCGGATTGTGGTGTTCAGTTCACCTCTCGGTTCTGGAAGGCTCTCTGTGATTCCCTGGAAATCGAGCTGGCACTCTCTTCTGCTTACCATCCCCAGACTAATGGGCAGACAGAGAGAACTAATCAAACTTTGTTGCAATACCTCCGTTGTTTTTCATCTTTCTCACAGGACGACTGGGTCTCTCTTCTGCCAATTGCAGAGTTCCCCTATAACAACTCTCTACATTCGGCCATTAAGCAAACACCCTTTTTTACCAACTACGGCTTCCACCCGTCCTTCCTGCCCAGGTCTTTACCCGAATGTGCGATCCCTGCGGTCTCTGAGACCATGGACTTTTTTCTTTCTAACAACAAACTCTTGCAGGAAACCATGGCTAAGACCCAAGAGTATAATAAGAAGATGTTTGACAGGAAGAGGCGAGGAGAGCTCATCCTGGAACCTGGCAACCAGGTTTGGTTGTCCACGACCAATGTAAGAATGGCCCGCCCTTCAAGGAAATTGGGTCCCAAATTCATGGGCCCGTTCTCAGTCAAAAAGAGAATTAACAATGTGGCCTACGAACTCAAGTTACCTAGTACCCTGAAGATTCATCCGGTCTTTCACATCTCATTGTTGAAACCTGTTATACCCAACACCTTTGCTGGCCGAAGTACTGACCCACCGGAGCCCATGATTGTTGATAACGAAGAAGAATTCGAAGTGGAGGCTATATTGGATTGTAGGAGGAGACGCAACCAGTTGCAGTACCTGATCAAATGGAGGGGGTACGGACCGGAGGATAACTCCTGAGAGCCAGAGGGCAACTTACATGCCGAAGAGCTTCTGAGGACTTTCAGGAGTACTCACGCCACCAGATTGGCACAGTTGGACATCCGGAGGATGCCCTTGAGGGGGGGCACTGTCAGAGAGCTCCCTTGGGCAGACGCGCTGTTGGTGGGCATCGCGGTGCCTTGGGGCGCGTCGGCGCGCGCGCGTTCCCGTGCACGCCGCCGCGGGTGCCAGTGTGCAGGCGCGTGCGTGTGTTTGGCGCCAACCTGCCTATTTAGGCCGTCTGCACAGGGGTCTCAGTGCTGTCCGATCTTCAGCTCCCTGTATCCCTTCACCTGCTTCCTGTTGAACCTGATCTCCTGACCACCGGCCTGTCTTTGATTCCTCCTTGCTTGCTGCCTGCCACTGATCCCGGACTGTACTGACTACGAATCTGCCTGCTCCTCTGTACTACGCTGCCCGCCTGTTGCCGACCTCTGCCTGTGACCCGACCTGCCTGCTCCACTCCTGCTCTGCATCTGCTGCCTGTGCTTCAGTTACTGGAGATCTCCATAACCACCTTTACCGGGATCCCTCTGCAGCTAACCCGCCAGGGTCTCATACCATTCTGTGCTCCCGTGCCTCCTGTCCATACTACCAGGGGCCGGGAACCAGATACGTAAGGGAGGCCTCCCCCTGCTACATCGGGCTCGCCTGTCTGCTACGTGGAAGTCTGACACCGGCATTAGAACTTCCATGCTGACCTACAGATTGGGAATCCTGATCTGCTCATCCATGCTATTTGTGTGTAAGGGGCCTACAAGCAGCAAGTTACTACATGTAAGAAGCCACAAAAGCTGCTCTACAAAGAAGCTACTGTTGTGTTTTCAGATTCAGTCTTAAGTCACTCAGCGACCCTTTTTACTGCTAAGGGGAGAGTGCTACCCACTGTGCTGTGGTTACCAGTAGGACGGGTTGTCTGTGAGCCTCCGGCCGGTGCTCCAAACTCTTTCTAAGCGCTTACTATCGAATACTAACATGTGAGTGCATTACTTTTGATTATTTTAATAAAGTTAAACGATTTTACACTATTGGAGCCTTTCTATTTTTCATGCCACATCCACTTTGCTGTGGGCTGATGCCCCATTACCTGTCAGTGTGAACATCTCCATCATGGCACCATGGTCTTTGATGTCTCATCCCAATGCAAGGCTTCTGATCTATTGGTTGTGATCCGGATCACTATGTTTAAACAAGCTCTTTCTGACCCTCTGTAGTGGGGGGTCATGAATTTCTGGTAAGCGGATTATTTAGATTTTTTCACTCGGGTGGTTTATATGAACTATATACACATGAACTTTTGTTCTCACTGTTGCATGATAGAAATGCACGTTTGATGGACTATCAATTGCCAATTTGTTTTATTTTTTTCTATTGTGTTTTATTTTATCACATTGTGCTTATTCACATATTGATTAATACTGTGGACTGGTGATCATATGTATGGTTACTAGTCCCTTTCAGCGCAATTCCATTATTTCTAATTTTGCCCAATTTTTAAGCCCCTGTTTAACAGGGGCATGGAATTACAATTTTTGATGCAATTCTTTGCAGCAGGGCTAGTTCCTGAGCTCCAACTAGAGTATCTGTGAGGGGTTGCAGTGTTTTGGCACCAGCACCAGTGCCTAATGCCTAAATTTTCAGCCCCTGTTTGACAGGGGCGTGTAATTACAATTTTCGATGCAATACTTTGCAGCAGGGCTTGTTCCTGCGTTCCAACTAGAGTATCTGTGAGGGGTTGCAGTGTTGTGGCAACAGCACCAGTGCCTAAGGCCCAATTTTTCAGCCCCTGTTCAACAGGGACATGTAATTAGAATTTTTAATCTAATATTTCACAGCAGGGCCCGTTTCTGCGCCCACCAAGAGTAACTGTGAGGACTTACAGTGTTGTGCCACCAGCACCACCACCACCACCAAAGGCCCAATTTTTCTGGCCCTGTTCAACAGGGGCATGTAATTACAATTCTTGATCTAATATTTCACAGCAGGGCCCGTTTCTTCGCCCACCAAGAGTAACTGTGAGGACTTACAGTGTTGTGCCACCAGCACCACCACCACCAAAGGCACAATTTTTCTGGCCCTGTTCAACAGGGGCATGTAATTACAATTCTTGATCTAATATTTCAAAGCAGGGCCCGTTTCTGCGCCCACCAAGTGTAACTGTGATGATTTACAGTGTTGTGGCACCAGCACCACCACCACCACCAAAGGCCCAATTTTTCTGACCCTGTTCAACAGGGGCATGTAATTACAATTCTTGATCTAATATTTTCACAGCAGGGCCCTGTGAGGGCTTACAGTGTTGTGGCCACAACAACACCTAAGGCCCAAATTTCTGCTGAGTATATAGGGCAGGCCCCTACTTTCAAACATCCAACTTACAAATGAATCCTACTTGCAAACAGAAGGAGACAACAGGGAGTGAGATGAAATCTACCCCATAGGAAGGGAAATTTTCTCCTGTAAGAGTTAATATGGGAAAAACTTTTCTCCTTTACACTGATGCTTTATCACCAATCCTTGTTTCACTAAAAATTTTCAAAAAACTTTTGTCATTGGGACAAAAAGTGAGGTTAAATCTTCTGAAGAGGAGCACAGACAGCAAATCAAATGTCACAGGGGCGATAACCCTTCCCTATGTTTTCCAAAAAAGCTTAAAAACAGATTTTTTTGGCTGGAGCTACACTTTGAAAATGTACCAGTTCAAAATTACAAACAGATTCTACTTAACAACAAACCTACAGTCCCTGTCTTGTTTGCACTGCCTGTATACTGCTGTTCAGAGTATAAAGGGCCTGGGGGCCCCACACCTTTCCTTTTTTTAATTTGGGTGCGGGGTTCCCCTTAATATCCATACAAGACCCAAAGGGCCTGGTAATGGACTTGGGGGTACCCATGCTGTTTGTCTCACTGATTTTTATCCATATTGCCAGGACACGACATTACAATAAAGCCGCAAGAAGTTTTAAATGACTTTCTTTCCTTTAAAAATGTCATTTTGTGCAGGGACTGTTCTAAGCACAGGAAACACGCACTATTTTACAGGCATACTATAGACACCCCCAGGTACGATATTTAAAGGAATATTTCACTTTTTTTTTTTTACTTTAAGCATCATTAAAATCACTGCTCCCGAAAAAAACGGCCGTTTTTAAAAGTTTTTTTTGCATTGACACATGTCCCCTGGGGCAGGACCCGGGTCCCCAAACCCTTTTTAGGACAATACCATAAAAATTATCCTTTAAAATGAGCACTTTTGATTTTGAACGTTCGAGTCCCATAGACGTCAATGGGGTTCTAATGTTCGTGTGAATTTTCGGTCCGTTCGCAGGTTCTGGTGTGAACCAAACCGGGGGGTGTTCAGCTCATCCCTACTCCTGTTTACCATTTTCTCTGAAAGTGAAAATAAAAGAAAATCTGAAATTTTGGGTCTGCAGGACAGGAATAGCAGGGAAATCTTCCAATGGGGACATTCATTCTGATAACCCTGGTGACAACTTTGGTGGAGTTTTTGAAATCCATATTTATATCAAGGAGCTCCAAGGGAACCATTGCAAGGACTCTAATTAAATTGCCATGCCCCATTGGATGTATGTATATATATATGTATGTATGCGTGTATATATATATATATATATATATACAGTATATATATATATATATATATATATATATATATATATATATATATATATATATATATATATATGTGTATGTAGGTAGATGTTTTTACAGGAAGATATATATAGTATGTGATATCATGATAAAATAAGGGGCCAGCTTACCTTTTAAAAATCCTTTATCTCCTGTCTTGTCCCCAGGTGTTAATTGAATCCCTTTTGTTTTACAAAGAGTCTTTGCAGACGTTAAGGCTCCACCTCACCAGGGGGCCGTTGACGTGCAAATGTCAGAACTGTTTGGGCTGGGGATCAAAGGGAATTGTTCATTAATTCATAGACTTAATGGCACCGGAACTTTAAAACCTGAGCATGAACATTTAGGAAGCTTCAGAGGTAGCCAATCAGAATTTGAGGCAACTGTGAATCAATGAACATTAGGCTTCAGAGGTAGCCAATCAGAATTTGATGCAACTCTGAACCAATGAATGTGTTGCGTCTGTTGATTGGTGGAGAATGCATATAAAATAGGGGGAGAGCTAATTGTTCTCTCTGTTCAGCTCCAGACCATTGAGATGACAGGATGTCTGTGTTAAGTATTCCCTTATCTCTCTACTTTTTCCCTAACTTTTTCTATCCTAGGATTTGTCTTAGAATATTGATAGCCTGTGTATGCCCATTGTAACCATATCTGAGTTTGGCCTAAATTATCTTTGCAGCCTAAGCAACACTGTACCTATAACATCACTTGAGATATTTGATAAGTTCTAATTATTCTAACGTTTCTTTTCTGTATAAATAAATGTAATTGTTTTTTTTTTTCACACTGTTATTGTTTGTTTTTATTCCTATATAGACAAAGATTTTAATCACTCATTCTATGTATCATTAATCATTTAAGTGAGGTATGAACATTGCCAACACAGATGGTGCCCCGTGTGAGGAAGTTTAACGTGGGTGAATGTTATTTCATGTATGGAAGACAGAGCTGGTCTAACTCCAGAAACGCTAAGCATTTTTTTTATGTCTTTTGTTTTCACCTGTCTCTGAATACCCAGACTAACAAACTTCTCAGAACTTATTTTTTTTTCACCTTTTGTCTATGTGCCTCTCTGCCAAAAAGCAATTTCAGTTGACCCTTTGAATGAGATTAGGCCAATCTTTGTGATTGAAACACACCTGTGGGTGTAGGGTTGCGTTTGCAATGGCACAACTCCAATGTCACATGATTTAGAGTGTGACTGTGAGATGCAGCTTTAGTGTGACTGTGGTGTGGCTTTTGTTTCGGAAATATTTATACCTCACTTATAGGATTAACGATACTAATATAAGTGATTAAACCTTTGTCTATATAAGAATAAAAACAAGCGATAACAGGGAAAAAAAAAGATAAACAATTACATTTATTTACACAGAAAAAGAAAGTTAGAATAATTAGAATTTATCATACATCTCTAGTGATGGCATAAGTATAGTGTTTGCTCTAGGCTGCAAAGTTAATTTAGGCCGAACTCATAAATGTTTGCAATGGACATATACAAGATATACAAAGTCATAAGACAAATCCTAGGATACAAAAAGGTTAGAAAGAAAGAAAAAAACAGATTCCAGTATACATTACGCAGACAGCATATCCCCTAGATGGTCTCGGGCTGGACAGTCTAAAAAACAGTTAGCCCACTCTCTCTTTTATATGCATTCCCCACCAATCAGTGGGGGAACTATAGGGGTTGCTGCAGTCGCGCTTGCGACTGGGCCCTGCCATTCTGCCGCTGTGGGGGGGCCCAAGACCTGGCATTTCTCCCTGCACCTCTGGCTTGCCGTTTGGAATGCAGTGGGGGGAGGTTGGAGGCAGCGATCGGCAGCTCTACTGTGCCTGTGAGCGGTGGGATCTCCCTGCAGCTTGTATTTCTCTCTTCCCGAGTGTCAGTGTAAACAGGGGAGAGAGGAGGGGAGGGGCCCGGGCAGGTGTCAGTTTCACTTTCAGTGAGTTGCTCTGCTGATACATGCCTGGGTCAGAGGCCCCTCCCCTCTCCACTGTATACACTCAGGAGTACCACAAGCCACATGGAGATTCCCTGCCTGTGGACACCATAGAGCTGCTGATCGCCGCCTCCCACCTCCACCAGCCAGGTACATGGGGAACCTCATGAAGGAGGGGGGGTAGCAGTCTAGGGACCCTGATGTAAGGGGGGGCTTTCTGGGGACATTAATGTGAGAAGGGGCTCTCTGGGGACCCTGATGTCTTGGGGGCGCTCTCTGGGTACCCTGATGTAAGGGGGGATCCCTGGGGACCCTGATGTAAGGGGGGTTCTCTGGGGACCCTGATGTAGGGGGGGCTTTCTGGGGACATTATTGTAAGGAAGGGGCCCTCTGAGGACATTAATGTAGGGGGAGGTTCTCTGGGGACACTGATGTAAGGAGGGGCTCTCTGGGGACCCTTTAAATTTGAGGCAACTGTGAATCAATGAACATTAGGCTTCAGAGGTAGCCAATCAGAATTTGATGCAACTCTGAACCAATGAATGTGTTGCGTCTGTTGATTGGTGGAGAATGCATATAAAATAGGGGGAGAGCTAATTGTTCTCTCTGTTCAGCTCCAGACCATTGAGATGACAGGATGTCTGTGTTAAGTATTCCCTTATCTCTCTACCTTTTCCCTAACTTTTTCTATCCAAGGATTTGTCTTAGAATGTTGATAGCCTGTGTATGCCCATTGTAACCATATCTGAGTTTGGCCTAAATTATCTTTGCAGCCTAAGCAACACTGTACCTGTAACATCACTTGAGATATTTGATAAGTTCTAATTATTCTAACGTTTCTTTTCTGTATAAATAAATGTAATTGTTTTTTTTTTTCACACTGTTATTGTTTGTTTTTATTCCTATATAGACAAAGATTTTAATCACTCATTCTATGTATCATTAATCATTTAAGTGAGGTATGAACATTGCCAACACAGATGGTGCCCCGTGTGAGGAAGTTTAACGTGGGTGAATTTTATTTCATGTATGGAAGACAGAGCTGGTCTAACTCCAGAAACGCTAAGCATTTTTTTTATGTCTTTTGTTTTCACCTGTCTCTGAATACCCAGACTAACAAACTTCTCAGAACTTATTTTTTTTCACCTTTTGTCTATGTGCCTCTCTGCCAAAAAGCAATTTCAGTTGACCCTTTGAATGAGATTAGGCCAATCTTTGTGATTGAAAAACACCTGTGGGTGTAGGGTTGCATTTGCACTGGCACAACTCCAATGTCACATGATTTAGAGTGTGACTGTGAGATGCAGCTTTAGTGTGACTGTGGTGTGGCTTTTGTTTCGGAAATATTTATACCTCACTTATAGGATTAACGATACTAATATAAGTGATTAAACCTTTGTCTATATAAGAATAAAAACAAGCGATAACAGGGAAAAAAAAAGATAAACAATTACATTTATTTACACAGAAAAAGAAAGTTAGAATAATTAGAATTTATCATACATCTCTAGTGATGGCATAAGTATAGTGTTTGCTCTAGGCTGCAAAGTTAATTTAGGCCAAACTCATAAATGTTTGCAATGGACATATACAAGATATACAAAGTCATAAGACAAATCCTAGGATACAAAAAGGTTAGAAAGAAAGAAAAAAACAGATTCCAGTATACATTACGCAGACAGCATATCCCCTAGATGGTCTCGGGCTGGACAGTCTAAAAACCAGTTAGCCCTCTCTCTCTTTTATATGCATTCCCCACCAATCAGTGGCGGAACTATAGGGGTCGCTGTAGTCGCACTTGCGACTGGGCCCTGCCATTCTGGCGCTGTGGGGGGGCCCAAGACCTGGCATTTCTCCCTGCACCTCTGGCTTGTCGTTTGGAATGCAGTGGGGGGAGGTTGGAGGCAGCGATCGGCAGCTCTATTGTGCCTGTGAGCGGTGGGATCTCCCTGCAGCTTGTAGTTCTCTCTTCCCGAGTGTCAGTGTAAACAGGGGAGAGAGGAGGGGCCCGGGCAGGTGTCAGTTTCACTTTCAGTGAGTTGCTCTGCTGATACATGCCTGGGTCAGAGGCCCCTCCCCTCTCCACTGTATACACTCAGGAGAACTACAAGCCACATGGAGATTCCCTGCCTGTGGACACCATAGAGCTGCTGATCGCCGCCTCCCACCTCCACCAGCCAGGTACATGGGGAACCTCATGAAGGAGGGGGGGCAGCAGTCTGGGGACCCTGATGTAAGGGGGGGGCTTTCTGGGGACATTAATGTAAGAAGGGGCTCTCTGGGGACCCTGATGTCTTGGGGGCGCTCTCTGGGTACCCTGATGTAAGGGGGGATCCCTGGGGACCCTGATGTAAGGGGGGTTCTCTGGGGACCCTGATGTAGGGGGGGGGCTTTCTGGGGACATTATTGTAAGGAAGGGGCCCTCTGAGGACATTAATGTAGGGGGAGGTTCTCTGGGGACACTGATGTAAGGAGGGGCTCTGTGGGGACCCTTTAAAGTGTATTATTCCTGCGCTACCATGTAGTCAGTATAGTACTAAGGGGAGAAGCTGGTTGCACCGGATGGGGTCCAACCTAGCCCCTAATAGAGACATAAGCTAGCAAGTGGGTGTGGTGCTGCGCTAATCCTGGTAACTAAACAAATGCATGAGTGCAACTGTGCTACAATGTTGATGAGTCAGAGGCTAGTCGCCTAACGTGAACGTGGGGTGTGAATAATCATCAAACACCATTGTAAGAGAATAAAAATATAAATATACTCCGCCCAGTGGAAAAAGTGACTAAATTGGGTAAAAGTGTCCGGACTATGGAAAATGGCAATAATGGCATCAACATAAGCAGTTAAAAGCCATGCAGTGTCGGACTAAAGATATAGTGCATATGTAGGCAAGTGGGTGACTAAAACATTAATAGCACAATATACAATTTCCAGAAAAATAAAACAAAAAAGTGCAATGTTACACTGTACGTCGGGAGAGATCACAATGCCTGTGGAAATGCAAAAAAGTGTCCAGTGCAAACAATAAGTGCTCAAAAATTGTCTAAAGACATAAATACAGTCCAAAGAAAGGTGGCTTGTGTAACAGCAACATCTCCAATGATTCATCAATCCTCAAAGTGCCAAACAGTGAGATGCAAGCAGCAAACTTGATTCTAAAATCAGTCACTTTGAATAGGTGAAAAGTGTGAAGTGAATAGACCAGTCCTCTTCATGCAGCAATCCTACACTGGTGGATAATGGCCCCTTACCTCATTATACTGAGGTTACAGCATAAGTCAGTTACCGCTTATGGCAGCTCCTATGGAGGTTGGTCCTGGGTCCCGGACTATGTCTCTATATGCCTCAGGTCCACAGGGGGCATGGCGGACGAAAGGGGAAAAAGGATGCCATATAGTGTAGTCATTTTTAAAACATCTAAACTTTATTCAAAGGTAAAAGAAGGTACTCACACAGTAAAAACGGCAGAGGGCGCATATAACCAAACGAGCGGCGAGCTCGTACACTGCTCACAGTGGAAGGTGCCTGTCCCTGGGATGAATCATTGGAGATTTTGCTGTTACACAAGCCACCTTTCTTTGGACTGTATTTATGTCTTTAGACAATTTTTGAGCACTTATTGTTTGCACTGGACACTTTTTTGCATTTCCACAGGCATTGTGATCTCTCCGGACGTACAGTGTAACATTGCACTTTTTTGTTTTATTTTTATTTTTCTGGAAGTTGTATATTGTGCTATTAATGTTTTAGTCACCCACTTGCCTACATATGCACTATATGTTTAGTCCGACACTGCATGCCTTTTAACTGCTTATGTTGATGCTATTATTGCAATTTTCATAGTCCGGACACTTTTACCCAATTTAGTCACTTTTTACACTGGGCGGAGTATATTTATATTTTTATTCTCTTACAATTGTGTTTGATGATTATTCACACCCCACGTTCACGTTGGCGACTAGCCTCTGACTCATCAACATTGTAGCACGGTTGCACTCATGCATTTGTTTAGTTACCAGGATTAGCGCAGCACCACACCCACTTGCTAGCTTACGTCTCTGGGGACCCTGATGTTAGGGGGGCTCTCTGGGGACCCTGATGTAAGGAAAGGGGTCTCTGGGGACCCTGATGTAAGGAGGGGACTCTCTGGGGACCCTGATGTAAGTGAGGCTCTCTGGGTACCCTGATGTAAAGGGGGGGGATCCCTGGGGACCCTGATGTAAGGAGGGAGGCTCTCTGGGGACTCTAATATAGGGGGAGGCTCTCTAAGGACCCTAATGTAAGGGGAGACTCTCTGGGGACCCTGATGTAAGAGGAGGCTCTCTAGGGTCCCTAATGTAGGGGGGGCTCTCTGGCAACCCTGATGTAAGGAGGGCTCCCTGGGGACACTGATGTAAGGGGGGTTCACTGGGGACCCTGTTGTAAGGGGAGGATCTCTGGGGACCCTAATGTAGGGGGAGGCTCTCTGGGGACGCTTATGCAAGGGAAAGCTTTCTAGGGACTCTTATGTAGGGGGAGGCTCTCTGGGGACCCTGATGTAAGGAGGGGCTCTCTGGGGACCTTGATGTTAAGGGGAGCTCTCTGGGGACCCTGATGTAATGAGGGGGGCTCTGAGGACCCTAATATAAGTAGGGAGGCTCTCTTGGGACCCTGATGTAAGGGGAGGCTCTCTAGGGACCCTAATGTAGGGGGGGGGCTCTCTGGGGACCCTGATGTAAGGAGGGCTCCCTGGGGAAACTGATGTAAGGAGGGTTCTCTGGGGACCCTGATGTAAGGGGAGAATCTCTGGGGACCATATTATAGGGGGAGGCTCTCTAAGGACCCTGATGTAAGGGGGGGCTATCTGGGAACTCTGATGTAAGTGGGGCTCTCTGGGTACCCTGATGTAAGGGGGGGATCCCTGGGGACCCTTATGTAAGGAGGGAGGCTCTCTGGGGACCCTAATATAGGGGGAGGCTCTCTAAAGACCCTGATGTAAGGGGGGGGCTCTCTGGGGACCCTGATGTAGGTGGTGGATCCCTGGGGACCCTGATGTAAGTGAGGGATCTGCATTTAGATATGTAACGATATATATATATATATATACATACATACATACACATATATATTATATATATGTGTATGCCTGCCAAAGTGTATGACTTTCCTTACTTAGCTGCTATGGGCTCTAGCCCGAGATCTTTTGTAGACCTAGCAACGCCACTGGTGGGGGCCCTTCATGGTTTCTTGCACCGGGGCCCTGAAGATTCTAGTTACGCCTCTGCCACCAATCAACAGATGCAACATATTGATTGGGTCAGAGATGTCTCAAAGTCTGGTTGGCTACATTTCGAAGCCTCTTTGCTAATTGGTTTACAGATGCCTTAAATTCTGATTGGTCAAATCTGAAGCTGTCTGAAAGTTCATGCTCGGACATTGCTGTTACATTGCGACCCCCTCGGTGCCTATCAGTCTATGAATTAATGAACAATCTCCTTTGATCTCCCAGCCCAAACAGTCCCGACAGTAGTATGTTAATGGCCCCTGGTGAGTTGATTCAATTAACGCCTGGGGACCTTTCCAGTTTCACCCCAGTGTATTGGAAGCATGTTAATGGCCCCCTGAAGAATGGATGCCTTAAGGTCTGCCAATACCCTTTGATCCAATTAATACCTGGGGGGGGCTTAACTACATTCCTAAGGTGAGCTTTGTTCTATCATGATATTAAGAAACATACCCATATATAAATATATATACCCACACATAGATACACACATCTACACGTAGATATATATATATATATATATATATATATATATATATATATATACACACATACATACATCCTATGGGGCCAGGCAGTTTAATTGAAGTCCTTGCAATGGTCCACTTGAACCTCATTGATATAAATATGAAATTCAATATCTCCATCACACTTTGAATGCGACTTTGATCCAGAGACGCATCAGAGTGGTGCAGGTACCTTTTCAGAGTCGCTGCAGCTTTGAGTCACATGGATTGAAACGGGTGCTATTGAAATCAATGGGCTGCGACTTGTATTGTGACTTTGTGTCCAAAGTCACATGACAAATTGCATCAGTGGAAAAGGAGACTAAATCACACAGAATGATCTTGGGTATGAATCTTTCTTCTTTGCAATTACTAACTGGGGATTGTAAGCTTTGTAAGTAGACCTGGGAGCATTGGCTATACTGTAACAGATACAAATCATATTGCAAATGAGTGTGCCTCAGTTAACTGCCTTCTATACTCCAAGCATGCATATACTTTAGTGATTATCCAAGTTTGCTCTAATAATTCTTGAGATAAAAAAAGTAATAGCCCTACTTTAAGCCACTTTTAGAATATTTCGGAAAAGTCCACGGGGGAGATTGAACTAAAGAGTTCGGGAAAATCTCCAGACTGACTTGAAGGACTATCGTCACGAACAGGGAAAATATTGTTCTGAGAAGTAGTAAAAAGCAGCAACGATGACAGGAGTGGTACCTGTCAACCCAATCACGGTTCAGAGAGTAGCTACCTCTGGAGGAGAAACCTATAAAAGGTTGGGAAATCAGGTCAGGGTCCAAGGGTCTGTAAGGATGGGTAATAGAATCGCTTCAAAGAGGGGGTCTGAATGGGGTAAACCCTATGAAATGACTCCAAGTGAAGAGATGATAGATAAATATGGGACCTGGGTGGTAAAATATATGTGTGAGTGGGATAGGTGGACAAAAACAAGTTTTTCTAAGAAAGGTACATTTAAACTTAAAGTATGGGAAGATCTGTACTGTGCTCACCACAAAAAGATGACACGGCCATATGAAAAAGATACTTTATTTATATGGATGCTGGAGTTAGCGAATAAAACAGAAGAAATGAATGTTATTACTATGGGATTTAAGGAGAAATCATTCCAAACAATGCTTGAACGTAGGGACAGGCGGAAACCATCACAACTCCCAACAAGTGGTGACAGTGATTGTCAGGGAGACAAGGTGCAGTTGTCAGTACTTGGGCCTTATGCAGTTGCCCAGTCCTTGTCAGCAGAGTGCTCATGGGCTGACATGAACTGTCACCTTTCAGTGGTGGACAAAAAGGAAGAGCCACAACACAAGTCTGAAACCCCAGTAAAATGTGGATTACAGGGGGATTGTGAGGTACAGGAAGAGGAAGGCAGAGTAGCAGGACATGGAGAGGAAATGGCCATGCTGGCATTAAGGGAGAAAGGTCTCCAGGCAGAAGGGACACTTTCTGTCCCGCTGATGGGAGAGGATTTGAAATTAAATTTCGCTGAAAGAAGCTGTAGTAAGCACACGGGGAAAACGCCGCTAATCTTTGCGCCAGGTGGTTAGCGAAACAGTACGAACATTTGAAAGTGCAAAACACATCCCTAAAAGAAGCGCTAGAAATAACCAACTAACTTCCGTACTTTTGAAGCTTCTATGTTAAATTCTGAGGCTATCCACCAGCAATTAGTACTAGAAAACCAAAGATTACAGGAAGACGTTCATCTGTTGGGAGAAAGACTGGAGGATGCAGAAAGAGAAGTGAAAACATTATCTGTCAGCTGCCAGGAGCCAGTGGCTCAGTTTTCAGATAGAGAAGATAACAGGGTAACTGATTTGGATTGGTCTGAATTCAGGGGGACGTCCTCCACACCTAAGGTATGTACCAACAAGAATAAATCCCTGGAAGGTAAGAGCTCTTTAAAAAGTGCCCCTATATTTTGTAAGCCGCAGGTAAAAACTACTAATCCAGAAAAAGCCATCCCACATTCTCAGTCATCTAAAACAAAGCCTTTTGTTAAGAGATGTACCACTTTAGATAAGATAAAATGTCACTTATGTGGTTTTATTTGGCTACATCGCTAGATTCTGTCTATCCAGTTCCAGTCAAAAAGTCAGTAAACATAACCCATACAGGACCACAAGACATGATTATGAAGTGTACTCAGTGCGCTTTGCAAAGTGGCCTAGGTGTACGAAGTATGAACCGCCTACATCATGGTCCCATTCCAAAATCCTGAAATCCTGAGAATGCATCCATACAGGCTGAGAAGGGGCTCACGAAATGGGATGGATGTTCAAAAGAATTTCAACCTTACAAAACCGATGTTATGGGTTTAAGAAGAAGTACAGGTTATGATAGTGTGTGAATGTGTGTGTGTGTGGAGTATGGAGCTACTGACAGCCCACCTAAATGACCCCCCTTCTTTCCGAACAGATCTGTGAGGATGTAAAGCGAACTGTATTGACATGCAAATGACCTGAGCCAATATAATTATCTGTACTAGTGAATTGAAAGATACATTTACTAAAATGTGTTTGTTTTCCATAGAAACAGTACTGGAGAGGATCTTTGTGGTGAGGTATTATGATCTGTTGATAAATGGTACCGCTAAAAGGTTTATTGCGAGTTGCTAATTTTTTTTCATCATAGTGAATACATTTTTTTGGGGGGAATTATTGGTATACCATAAAACAAAAATCCACGTGGTATTAATATGTATTAACCACTTGCCGACCGCCTAACGCAGATATACTGCGGCAGAATGGCACGGGCAGGCAGAATCACGTACCCATACGTGATCTGCCTCCCGCGGGCGGGGGGTCCGATCGGACCCCCCCGGTGCCAGCGGCGGTCGCCCCCCCCCTCGCGATCGCTCCCAGCCAATGGGAATCCTCCCCTGCCTGTGTGTAGTACACACAGGCAGAGGATGTGATGTCATCTCTCCTCGGCTCGGCAGTTTCCGTTCCGGCGCCGAGGAGAGAAGACATGTGAGTGCACAAAACACACACACACACACAGTAGAACATGCCAGGCACATAAAACACCCCCGAACCCGCCCCCGATCGCCCCCCGATCCCCCCCAATCACCCCCCCCCCTGTCACAAACTGACACCAAGCAGTATTTTTTTTTTTTTCTGATTACTGATTGGTGTCAGTTTGTGACAGTTAGAAGTGGTAGGGCAGTGAGTGTTAGCCCCCTGTAGGTCTAGGGTACCCCCCTAACCCCCCTAATAAAGTTTTAACCCCTTGATCACCCCCCGTCACCAGTGTCACTAAGCGATCATTTTTCTGATCGCTGTATTAGTGTCGCTGGTGACGCTAGTTAGGGAGGTAAATATTGAGGTTCGCCGTCAGCGTTTTATAGCGTCAGGGACCCCCATATACTATCTAATAAATGTTTTAACCCCTTGATTGCCCCCTAGTTAACCCTTTCACCCCTGATCACCGTATAACCGTTACGGGTGACGCTGGTTAGTTCGTTTATTTTGTATAGTGTCAGGGCACCCGCCGTTTATTACCGAATAAAGGTTTAGCCCCCTGATCGCCCGGCGGTGATATGCGTCGCCCCAGGCAACGTCAGATTAGCGCCAGTACCGCTAACACCCACGCACGCAGCATACGCCTCCCTTAGTGGTATAGTATCTGAACGGATCAATATCTGATCCGTTCAGATCTATACTAGCGTCCCCAGCAGTTTAGGGTTCCCAAAAACGCAGTGTTAGCGGGATCAGCCCAGATACCTGCTAGCACCTGCGTTTTGCCCCTCCGCCCGACCCAGCCCAGCCCACCCAAGTGCAGTATCGATCGATCACTGACACTTACAAAACACTAAACGCATAACTGCAGCGTTCGCAGAGTCAGGCCTGACCCCTGCGATCGCTAACAGTTTTTTTGGTAGCGTTTTGGTGAACTGGCAATCACCAGCCCCAAGCAGCGTCAGGTTAGTGCCAGTGCCGCTAACACCCACGCACGCACTGTACACCTCCCTTAGTGGTATAGTATCTGAACGAATCAATATCTGATCCGATCAGATCTATACTGGCATCCCCAGCAGTTTAGGGTTCCCAAAAACGCAGTGTTAGTGGGATCAGCCCAGATACCTGCTAGCACCTGCGTTTTGCCCCTTCGCCCGGCCCAGCCCAGCCCACCCAAGTGCAGTATCGATGGATCACTGTCACTTACAAAACACTAAACGCATAACTGCAGCGTTCGCAGAGTCAGGCCTGATCCCTGCGATCGCTAACAGTTTTTTTTGTAGCGTTTTGGTGAACTGGCTAGCACCAGCGGCCTAGTACACCCCGGTCGTAGTCAAACCCGCACTGCAGTAACACTTGGTGACGTGGCGAGTCCCATAAGTGCAGTTCAAGCTGGTGAGGTGGCAAGCACAAGTAGTGTCCCGCTGCCACCAAGAGGAAGACAAACACAGGCCTGTCGTGCCCATAGTGCCCTTCCTGCTGCATTCGCCAATCCTAATTGGGAACCCACTGCTTCTGCAGCGCCCGTACTTCCCCCATTCACATCCCCAACCAAATGCAGTCGGCTGCATGAGAGGCATTTTCTTTATGTCCTCCCGAGTACTCCTACCCGACGAACCCCCCCAAAAAAGATGTCGTGTCTGCAGCAAGCGCGGATATAGGCGTGACACCTGCTATTATTGTCCCTCCTGTCCTGACAATCCTGGTCTTTGCATTGGTGAATGTTTTGAACACTACCATGCACTAGTTGAGTATTAGCGTAGGGTACAGCATTCCACAGACTAGGCACACTTTCACAGGGTCTCCCAAGATGCCATCGCATTTTGAGAGACCCGAACCTGGAACCGGTTACAGTTATAAAAGTTAAAGTTACAAACAAAAAAAACACATACAAAAATATAAAATAAAAAAAATAGTTGTCGTTTTATTGTTCTCTCTCTCTCTATTCTCTCTATTGTTCTGCTCTTTTTTACTGTATTCTATTCTGCAATGTCTTATTGTTATTATGTTTTATCATGTTTGTTTTTCAGGTATGCAATTTTTTATACTTTACCGTTTACTGTGCTTTATTGTTAACCATTTTTTTGTCTTCAGGTACGCCATTCACGACTTTGAATGGTTATACCAGAATGATGCCTGCAGGTTTAGGTATCATCTTGGTATCATTCTTTTTAGCCAGCGGTCGGCTTTCATTTAAAAGCAATCCTAGCGGCTAATTAGCCTCTAGACTGCTTTTACAAGCCGTGGGAGGGAATGCCCCCCCCAACGTCTTCCATGTTTTTCTCTGGCTCTCCTGTCTCAACAGGGAACCTGAAAATGCAGCCGGTGATTCAGCCAGCTGACCATAGAGCTAATCAGAGAGCAGAGTGGCTCCAAACATCTCTATGGCCTAAGAAACCGGAAGCTACGAGCATTTTATGACTTAGATTTCGCCGGATGTAAACAGCGCCATTGGGAAATTGGGAAAGCATTTTATCACACCGATCTTGGTGTGGTCAGATGCTTTGAGGGCAGAGGAGAAATCTAGGGTCTAATAGACCCCATTTTTTTCAAAAAAGAGTACCTGTCACTACCTATTGCTATGATAGGGGATAGACAAAAAAGCAAAATACTCTTGCGCACGGGTGTATTAGCTAAAAGATCCCAAGGGTTCAGGAAGGACTATGGATTTCGGCCTTGCTGCTCTTAAGGATGGGATGTCCTAATGCCAAATGAGAAGAAAGAAAAAAAGAGCGCACCAGCCTAGTGCATTATCCTTGACAGATTTATTGATTAAAAACAAGATAAAATCTACTCACAAAGGTTGAAGAAACAAATCGCATTTGTAAAATGCCACAGCGGCGATTAATCCAGTGGTAGCAGTTTTCCAGGTCCCAGGAAGGAGGCGTACGGACTACTGCTGGCTAACGCGTTTCGAAGGTTACCCTTCTTCATCAGAGCCTTTGTAGTGTCAGTCTCCTGCTGGTTTTTAAACATGTGTCTATCCACCCAAGGCTGGTCAGATTGGTTCTAGGGCTCTTCCCTTAATTGGTGGGCGGTTCATTGGGGGGGGGTGGGTCTAGGCTATGTTGTTTACATTCCCTGAGATAACAATAAAAATGATTTAAAAAAAAATGAAAGGAACAGATTAAAAATAAGATAAAAAAAAAAATAATAATAAAGAAAAAAAAAAAAAAAAAAAAAAGCACCCCTGTCCCCCCTGCTCTCGCGCTAAGGCGAACGCAAGCGTCGGTCTGGCGTCAAATGTAAAAAACAATTGCACCATGCATGTGAGGTATCACCGCGAAGGTCAGATCGAGGGCAGTAATTTTAGCAGTAGACCTCCTCTGTAAATCTAAAGTGGTAACCTGCAAAGGCTTTTAAAGGCTTTTAAAAATGTATTTAGTTTGTCGCCACTGCACGTTTGTGCGCAATTTTAAAGCATGTCATGTTTGGTATCCATGTACTCGGCCTAAGATCATCTTTTTTATTTCATCAAACATTTGGGCAATATAATGTGTTTTAGTGCATTAAAATTTAAAAAAGTGTGTTTTTTCCCCAAAAAATGCGTTTGAAAAATCGCTGCGCAAATACTGTGTAAAAAAAAAAATGAAACACCCACCATTTTAATCTGTAGGGCATTTGCTTTAAAAAAATATATAATGTTTGGGGGTTCAAAGTAATTTTCTTGCAAAAAAAAATATTTTTTTATGTAATCAAAAAGTGTCAGAAAGGGCTTTGTCTTCAAGTGGTTAGAAGAGTGGGTGATGTGTGACATAAGCTTCTAAATGTTGTGCATAAAATGCCGGGACAGTTCAAAACCCCCCCAAATGATTTTGGAAAGTAGACACCCCAAGCTATTTGCTGAGAGGCATGTTGAGTCCATGGAATATTTTATATTGTGACACAAGTTGCGGGAAAGAGACAATTTTTTTTTTTTCTTTGCGCAAAGTTGTCACTAAATGATATATTGCTCAAACATGCCATGGAAATATGTGAAATTACACCCCAAAATACATTCTGTTGCTTCTCCTGAGTATGGGGATACCACATGTGTGAGACTTTTTGGGAGCCTAGCCGCGTACGGGACCCCGAAAACCAAGCACCGCCTTCAGGCTTTCTAAGGCCGTAAATTTTTGATTTCACTCTTCACTGCCTATCACAGTTTCGGAGGCCATGGAATGCCCAGGTGGCATAAAACCCCCCCAAATGACCCCATTTTGGAAAGTAGACACCCCAAGCTATTTGCTGAGAGGTATAGTGAGTATTTTGCAGACCTCACTTTTTGTCACAAAGTTTTAAAAATTTAAAAAAGAAAAAAAAATAATTTTTTTCTCGTCTTTCTTTATTTTCAAAAACAAATGAGAGCTGCAAAATATTCACCATGCCTCTCAGCAAATAGCTTGGGGTGTCTACTTTCCAAAATGGGGTCATTTGGGGGGGTTTGTGCCACCTGGGCATTCCATGGCCTCCGAAACTGTGATAGTCAGTGAAGAGTGAAATCAAAAATTTACACCCTTAGAAATCCTGAAGGCGGTGATTGGTTTTCGGGGCCCCGTACGTGGCTAGGCTCCCAAAAAGTCCCACACATGTGGTATCCCCGTACTCAGGAGAAGTAGCTAAATGTATTTTGGGGTGCAATTCCACATATGCCCATGGCCTGTGTGAGCAATATATCATTTAGTGACAACTTTGTGCAAAAAAAAAATGTCACTTTCCCGCAACTTGTGTCAAAATATAAAACATTTCATGGACTCAACATGCCTCAAAGCAAATAGCTTGGGGTGTCTACTTTCCAAAATGGGGTCATTTGGGGGGGTTTTATGCCATCTGGGCATTTTATGGTCTTCAAAACTGTGATAGGTAGTAAGGAGTAAAATCAAAAATGTACGCCCTTAGAAATCCTGAAGGCAGTGATTGGTTTTCGGGGCCCCGTACGCGGCTAGGCTCTCAAAAAGTCCCACACATGTGGTATCCCCATACTCAGGAGAAGCAGCTAAATGTATTTTGTGGTGCAATTCCACATATGCCCATGCGTGTGAGCAATATATAATTTAGTGACAACTTTTTGTAATTTTTTTTTTTTTTTTGTCATTATTCAATCACTTGGGACAAAAAAAATGAATATTCAATGGGCTCAACATGCCTCTCAGCAATTTCCTTGGGGTGTCTACTTTCCAAAATGGGGTCATTTGTGGGGGTTTTGTACTGCCCTGCCATTTTAGCACCTCAAGAAACGACATAGGCAGTCATAAATTAAAGGCTGTGTAAATTCCAGAAAATGTACCCTAGTTTGTAGGCGCTATAACTTTTGCGAAAACCAATAAATATACACTTATTGACATTTTTTTTTACCAAAGACATATGGTTGAATACATTTTGGCCTAAATGTATGACTAAAATTGAGTTTATTGGATTTTTTTTAGAACAAAAAGTAGAAAATATCATTTTTTTTCAAAATTTTCGGTCTTTTTCCATGTATAGCGCAAAAAATAAAAACGGCAGAGGTGATCAAATAATATCAAAAGAAAGCTCTATTTGTGGGAAGAAAAGGACACAAATTTCGTTTGGGTACAGCATTGCATGATCGCGCAATTAGCAGTTAAAGCGACGCAGTGCAGCCGGATGTGGGCTGGATCTCGCTACCGTGGCTGAACCCGGGTAGCTCGGCGTCCCTCCTGCTGTGATGCACGCCAGGAGCGGCTCACGGTTCGCGCGCTAGCCCCCCCCCCCCGGAGTGCCAAGCCCCGCCATCCGTCCCGGAGGTTTTCTCATTCAATCTCCTCTTCGCGGGAGTCGGCAGCGCCTGTGGAGGCGGTGGGAGTGGTGCGCCGTGGCTGGGCGGGTAGCAGCCTGTCATCGCTGCTGCCTGTAGCTCGGTCGGGAGCGTCGTGCCTCCCTGAGGTGCGTGCAGGGGCTCGTGAGGGAGTGAAGAGGAAAGACAGACATGAGCCATCATTGAGAGGACCGAGCAGAGGCTGTCAGAAAGGAGCTGAGAACTGAGTACAACAGGTGTAATATGGAACATGGAATCCCAAATGCAGGTGAAAGCCCCAGGAGCCTCATAGGAGACGTGTAAGAACGGGCGGCAGGGTAAGGTCTCGGTTCTTTATTATTTAGTAAGGAGGGTAAGTGATTTCATGTAATACTAAAACTATTTGGAAATTTCCCCTCACGTGACTCCTGGTGTATAGGCATTTATGCTAACTTGTCCATAAAAGTAATGGAGTGATGTCATGGAAGGCTGGGACTACTGAGGTATGAACTGAAAAGGTGGGTCAAGTGGGAGGATCTTGAGTGGGGGAGATCGTGCCATTGGAGGAGTAGAAATACATAGGAGGAGGAAGTGAAGGAGCGGTGAGACCCTCCTGACAGAGTGGCCCGGGGCAGGAACACTACCATAGGGTACACTCCTATATAATCCTCTGGTGGTAATTAAAAGGCTACTAAATTGCTATTACACTACTATACTCTGTAGAAATAAGGCCCCTACTATCTTTTTGAATAGAAACGACCATAATGATCTATTGCTAGGCGGGTAAGGGGGCTGAAGGGGAGTGGCACTACACACCGTTTGCATCTGACTTTTCATCTTGGTATGCGCTCTTATATATAAAAAAAAAGAGGAAGAAATGAGAGGCAAATCCACAAGAGGTGCCACTGCTAACCCGCCAAGAACAAGCGCAAGTCCTGGTGCTATTAGGAAATATATGGTGAACGAGCCCAGCAAAGCAAGCTTGGACCAATCGATAGCGGTCAAAAATAAAACCCCAGAACGCTCAGTAAAAGTTGGGACAAGAAGTCAAGCAGCTGATACGGTTATAAGACCCCAGAGTAGGGAGACAGAGGCTGAAGTGCAAATGGCATCCCAGCAGGAAAAACATCTCCCCTCAAAAGGGGAAATTGCGGAAATGTTTGTGAAACTTGAGGCCTCAATTAAAGAAGAGATCAATACTGTACATGAGAACATGAGCCATATTCTAAAAAGAGTGGAGGAAGCCGAAAATATCATGGATAAGCAAGAAGCAGAAATTAAAAAAATGAAACACCAGATGGAAGCTTTACAGAATGAACAGAGAAATATTAGATATAGAATGGAGGACCAGGAGAACCGTAGTAGAAGAAAGAACCTCCGGATCAGAGGCCTTCCGGAGGCTCAAGGCGAAAAGGAGAATCTACAGGACAAAATGGAGGCGATCTTCAAAGATTTGAGGGACCCTAATGAAGATGGCGGCAAATTAAAATTAGACAGGGTGCACAGGATCAGAAAACCTGCGGAAATTAGGGGAGAAATCCCACGCGATGTTATTGTGCGATTCCACAACTACCGAGATAAGGAGCAGATTAGCATGAATCTTAGGAAAAACTTGCCAGCAAAGTTTGGAGAAACATCCTTACAAATCTTTCAAGACTTGTCGGTAGAAACCCTAATCAGGAGAAGAACTTTGAAACCCCTACTTGCAACCTTGAAAACGCATGGGATACAATACTCCTGGGGCTTCCCTGCCTGCTTAATCGGACGCAAGGAGGGCCGTTCGGCCACGCTGAGATTCCCGGAGGACACTCAAAAATTTTGTCAACGCCTAGGAATTCCAATAATGGAGATTCCGGGTTGGTGGGAAAAAAATGCCAACCAGGAGTATACAGGGGAACTTGACACCTAGAATTTTAGAATCTTCCACAAAAGAGTACTATGGATGTAACAGACAGTAGACTAAACAAGATTTAAAAGGGCTGGAACCTAGGAAGTGTTCTGTCCTGATCTCCTTGTTTTTTTTTTTTTTTTTCTCGGGCGGTGGGGAGTCGGCGGGGGGTGGGGGCGGGGCGGGGGTGTGTGCGGGAGGGATGTCTGGGAGTGTCAATCTTTCTCACCCAGGGGGAAGGCTTTGGGCTTGATCTATCCCCACACCGAGTTTCACCTCCAGGGGTTAACCGGGAGGCCGGGTGGAATTAGAGGGCCACGGTTGTTTTGGGCCCATGGGAGGCCAGTTTTTGCCCCTAGTGCACGGGGATGGGGAAGGAGGGAGGGGGGTGGAGAGAAGGGGGGTTTCGAGGGGTGAGGGGGGAGGGGGGTGGTGGGGCGGGTGGGGGGTGAGTGGTGGGAGAGTAGTTAGGGAGGGGAGGGAAGGGGTGGGAAAAGGAAGGAGTGCTATAATTAAATGGAACATGAGTCTATACCACAAAAAAAAGGATATTAACGAGAATGTGAGAGGATGTCTAGTATAAAAATTATCTCTTACAATGTCCGGGGTCTGAACTCCCATGTAAAACGTTCAAATATCCTATGTGAATTGAAGTTATTGAATGCCGATGTGGTGATGTTACAGGAAACACATCTAAGTATTTATAAGATTCAAAAAAATTACTCTAGCAATTTTCCGGTTTGGTACTATGGGGACAGACCAATAAAAGGGGCCAGAGGAGTTGCCATAGGGTTTGCTAGGGAGACCAGATTTGATCTAGAGGAGGGATTAGCGGACCCGGATGGTCGGTTTCTCCTCCTAAATGGCAAAATCAACGGCCAGAAGTTCTCCTTGGCAAACATCTATGGGCCAAATAGAAACACTTACAGGAAAGTCTCAGGAATTTTGGCAAAATTTAATGAATTTAAGACAGGAAAAGCGATAGTTGCTGGAGACTTTAACCTATGCCTAGACCTCGGGAGAGACAGTACTTCACATGCTCGGGGGATGGGGAGAGTCTGGGCAGGTAAACTTAAAAAGAAGCTGCAATCGCTTCAGCTGGTCGATGTGTGGAGGATTCGGCATGGTGACTTAAGAGACTACACCTTCTACTCCCCGGTGCATGGGACTTACTCGAGACTAGACTTTTTCCTGGTGGAACATAGGTTGTTGGAGGAGGTCAGTGAGACAGATATTGGTAACATGACGTTTTCCGACCATGCACCAGTGAGCCTACTAATAAAAATAGGAGGCCCTTGCACCCAGGGTGTAGGGTGGAGATTGAATGAAGACCTGTTACAAGATCTAGACACCTCAAAAAGAATTAAGGAAGAGCTGGAGTGGTATTTTAAAATCAATACTCCCGGGGAGGTAAATGAGGCCACAGTTTGGGAGGCCCACAAAGTGTACATCAGGGGCATATTTATGATGATAGGAACAGAAAAAAAAAGAGCTGGAAAAAAGAAAGGGAAGCATTGGTAAAAGTAATCCAAGATCTAGAGCAACAACATAAAACCTCGGGAGGGAAGGAGATATGGATAAACTTACAAAAAAGAAGAGAAGAGCTGAGAGCCAGTACAGAACAGGAAATGCGGAAAATTTACAACCTGGTCAAAAAAGATAGATATATTAATGGAAATAAACCAGGAAAACTTGAAAAAAAAGAAAACTAGTAACTTTATAGAAAAAATCAAGTCCAAATCGGGTGAAATTAAATATAATACGTGTGATATCACAAATTCTTTCAGAGATTTTTATAGTGAGCTATATGCAATTAACGCAGATAGCACACAAGAAACAAGTAGACGTAAGCGAGGGGATAATAAAATCTTTTTGGAAGAGGCGAGACTGACCAAAATCACTGTAGAGGATAAGGCCATGTTAGAAACCCCCATAACCGAACAGGAACTTAAGAAAGCCTTACAAGATACCCCTAATGGAAAAAGCCCAGGCCCCGACGGACTGACTGTCCTCTATTATAAAAAATATCAGGAGATATTGATTCCTATAATGTGTTCCTACATGAATGGGATAGGGGAGAAGTGGGAGATGAGGAAGGAAGCGCTAGAAGCATGTATTGCCATTATTAGGAAAGAAGGAAAAGATAGTACTCTATGTTCCAGCTATAGACCTATCTCTCTCTTGAATGTTGATACGAAGCTGTTCGCAAAGATTTTGGCGGACAGATTGAAGAAGATCATTAACGAGGTCGTCCACACGGACCAAGTGGGCTTTGTTCCGGGCAGGGAAGGGAGAGATAATGGGATTAAAACATTAATGATGACCCAAATAATGAAGAACAGGGGGGCCCCAGGTCTACTCCTGTCAATGGACGCTGAGAAAGCTTTCAACAGGGTAGACTGGGGCTTCATGTGGGATACTCTCGAGGAGATTGGGATAGGTAATAAAATGCTCAGAAGGATAAAAAGTCTATACGCCTCCCCTTCTGCTAGAGTCAAGGTAAACGGTACGCTTTCTGAACCTTTTACGATGTACAACGGTACTAGACAGGGGTGCCCTCTTTCCCCGATGCTCTTCGTGCTGACGCTTGAACCCTTTCTGGCTAGAATCAGACTCAGTCCGGATATCAGTGGGGTCAAATTCGGGGGAGAAGAGTATAAAATCGCCACTTTTGCGGACGACATCCTATTGTATGTCACCCGACCGAGGATTTCCCTCCCGAACCTATTAGAGAACATCAGGACGTACGGCAGACTATCAAATTTTCGAGTCAATTCAACTAAGTCAGAAATTCTGGAAATAGTGGAGGACAAAGATAGGGAGAAGGCATATCAAAAGAGTCTTCCATTTTTGTGGGGGGTAAAAGAGCTTAATTATTTAGGGATTAAAATCTCCCCTGTGAAGGAAACCTTGTTCCAAACTAACTATATGGCACTTCTTAATGAGATAAAGACAGATTTTAATAAATTCCCACGCAATCAGCTCTCATGGGGAGGCAGGATCAATCTACTCAAAATGTCAGTCCTACCAAAAATTATTTACAAAATGCAGATGCTTCCAATCTCAATTTCACAGAATTTTTTGAATAAATTACACACTTTGTTTCTAATGTTTATATGGAGGGGTAAAAAACCACAAATTAAGTATGCACAACTAATTAATGATAAGAGGGGGGGGGGGGGGCACCTGATGTAAAAAAATATTATGTATCTATAGTTATCTCACATATTTTAGATTGGGTAAAAAATAATAAAGAAAAACAATGGGTGAAAATAGAGAGTATAATGAGCGGGGTGGATTTGAGTAAAAATGTGTGGATTCCACCTCAGTTTAGAAAATTAAGCACTAACACATTGGATATCACTAAACACGCATTAAATGTATGGGATAGAATGCATGATAAGGAGAAATGGGGGTATAACTCCCCGCTAATCCCGCTTAAGGATACAGACTACTTTCTTCCGGGGAGGGAGGATTTGTTTGGGAGATGGATACTGAAGGAAGAAGCCCAATTAAAGGATATCATGGGTGAGGACAAATTGTGTTCCTACCAGGAGTTAAAAGCAAAAGATAAAAGGTTTATTATTGACAAGTGGAGGTATAGGCAGGTGAAACATTTTTTTGAATCACTCCCGCAACCAGCAAGGTCTATGGAGGATCTTCGCCCCCTTGAAAAAGTGTTCCTGGGGAAAAAAGAGAAGGGGGGAGTGTCTAGGATGTATAGAAGTTTGATTAAAATGGGAGAAGTAGAGTATCCGATGTTCCTGAAGAAGTGGGAGGAGGAATTAGGATCAGTGATGGGGCGGTGGGGAAGGTTCTGGGTAGGGTGAATGCCACTTCAGTAAACTGTAGGATGTCTGAGCTGAATTATAGAGTCCTGTCACGAATGTACATCACGCCGGATAGAGCTCATAGAATCCGGAAAGAAACGCCGCAAACTTGTTGGAGGGGTTGCGGGGAGAGTGGGACCATGGCACATATATGGTGGCAGTGCCCGGTAATGAAATTATACTGGGGGGAGATAAGGAGAATCATATTTGAGATCACCAGTAAGAGGATCGCAGATGACCCTTGGGACTGCCTACACCATGGGAGCAATATGCCCACAAAGAAGTACATGAAATCACTGTTACCACACCTTCTCAACGCGGCTAAGAGTCTTATACCTAGAAACTGGTTGGATAGTAAGAAACCCTCAATACGGGAGTACCTGAGATATAGTGAAGGGACAGATATGGAAGAGTTTGAAGAGGTGTGGAGAGATTGGGTAAAATATAAATCTTCCCCGCGAGCGGCAGAGGCATGGGAAGTAGAGCCGGATAATCCATCAAACAGAAATTCTAACTTCAGTTCGAGTTAGATGTTATACACTTATTAAAAGTAAAAGAGCAGGAGATTGCAGGTGATGTGGTACAGATCATGACCATTATGGGAAGAGCTAAGGGGTAGGTGTGGGGGGGGGGGCGGGTAGGGGTTAGTCCCTAGTTGGGGGGGGGTAGGTCTTCGGGGTATAAATAGTTTATTTTTGGGAGATATTTGTATTCATGACTGGAATTATTATCACTTAATAACTGGACGAAAAAAAAAAAAGGAAAAAGTAAGCCACCATGATGTAAAATTATTTAGGGATGAGATTGACTGGAAAGTTGAAACAATTTCTCCCAAATAAAATCTTTGCTGATGTGGAAGAAAAAAAAAAAAAAAAAGTGACGCAGTGCCAAATTGTAAAAAGTGCTCTGGTCAGGAAGGGGGTAAATCCTTCCGGGGCTGAAGTGGTTAAGTAATACATATTAATAATAAGTTGAGCTCAACAACTTTTGGTATTTTAAAAAAAAGTGCACTGTTTATGTAATGTAATGTAATGTAATGTATATTTGTCTAATATGCTTTATTTATTGCGAGTTGCTAATTTTTTTTCACCATGGTGAATACATTTTTTTGGGGGGGAATTATTGGTATACCATAAAACAAAAATCCACGTGGTATTAATATGTCGTAAGTAATACATATTAATGATAAGTTGAGCTCAACAATTTTTGGTATTTAAAAAAAAAGTGCACTGTTTATGTAATGTGTATTGGCCTCATATGCTAATGTCTTGTTACAGGTATATAACCATTGTTTTTTTGTTTCTAGGCAAAAAAATGGAATGTTTATTACTAAATTTTATTGGTGTTTTATCCCTCAGATTCGATCATTGGTTTTCTTGGCTTTCAGAACAAAAGGAAAACACAGCCTCACAGCCTCCATAGACAACTTTATACAAAGTTGTTTTTCGTTTTCCTGGTTTGTCGGGTTTTTAGGTTTTCATCACCATTATTTAGTTGGTGCTTTCGTTTCAGTCCATTTGGCTATGGTTGGACTAACTTGTGTATGTGTGGTATGTTCTGATCCAACATGTATGAAGCTCTGGTATGAACGAGTTTCTTTGCTCCACTGATTAGCTATGTTGATACTTGTAGTTCCATGAATTTAACTGTTAAGGGTCGGCTATTACATGTTATCTCACAAGACTTGTGTTTAAGACTGCTTCACCCCAATGCTGTTATTGTAATTAGTTACACGCCCAGCCATGCCTGGCTGTTCCAGCTCTGCTCGTTGCCTCAGGCTAAGGTATGTTAATGTCCCCTAGCTATATGTGTGTCCCCAAGTGTAGTTCACACCTGTTTCCTTCCGTGTTACCATGCACTCCTATTTTCTCATAGAGTTTCCTGTTAGTCTGTTTTTATGTGGCTATTTGTTACCGATTACCTAATGAATATCTGTGTGTTTCAAGGCACACCGGTCAGCTCGTGCACCCGCTACTTTGCAGTGATCCCGGCGTCTCAGTGCCGCAAGGGATTTTTCTTTGCCTGTTAGCCAGTTGTGTCTGGTAGCAGCAGTTCCTCGAGCTGGATACACATTATGCAACTTTTTGTTGTTCGGTTTCCTTTAGATTTACCTTCAGATGTGTAGTACGAGGGCCTGCCTGATGGCATAAAAATTGAGAGTGTATAGGTCTGGCCTCATATTGTATAGTTTTGGGTGAGTCTGGAGAAGAGTTGTGCAGGAAGATTGTGTGGGGTGTTACCAGCTCTTGGCTGTTCCAAGGGCCCTCACTTTGGTTATATGTGTGGGCATGCTGTATTCTCCTCAGTTAATATCCATAGGTGTCCTTCCTGTCCTAGACTCCTTGTGTACCTTAACTAGTTGTCTGTGTCCTGCATGCCAGAAAGACCAGCGCCCCAATGCTGCACTATGCCCCTGTCATTCATGTGAGTTCTGTCTGAATAGTGTGGACAGTTTATTTTGTATGGGTGAAGGATAACATGGTCTGATTACCGAATTGATAAAGGAGGGAGAAGGTGTGCAGCCTCTATAAAGAATTGATCTGTTGACAGGTGGTTTTCAATCTGGGCATTCAGACTATTACCCATACTTAGGATAAAGAGAGGCTTAATGGAGACTGCCGTTGGAGCTGGAGGTGGGGCACTGGGTACCTTAAAACACTATGGACCTGGAGATACTCAGGATCACATTGGGAGGTCTTGTACTACATATCAGGGAAGGGGTTAGGAAAGCATCACTTTCCAAGGACAGGCAGGTGGGGGTAGTATCCAGGTTGCCTGTGAGTCATAATAGATTGGTGGATGACTCAGTTCCAGGATCGTCAAAAATCTAACTTGCACTGTTCTCATCCCTAATGGCAGGAATGGAACATTGTGCAGATATCACGGTCAATCTGGGTACTATCCTATCAGACTCTACTGTGTTACACCCTGGAGTCCATCTTGTTCTGATGGTTTGAGTCTGGACAGCCTCAGATGACTGGTACTAATGAGTGCTGGAGAAAGGAAGGTGTGCTATGGGAAAATGCAACAATGCTGGCACACCAGGGGGTCGTGTCTAATGGATGCCGGGGTAGTGTCCCAACTGGTCCTGAACAAAGTTAAAAATACTTGAGACGGGCGTGGCTTGGCACGCAGCGAGGATGGCAGCCTAACTTCAGAGCTCCGTCAGATACTCGGCCCAAGCACGTCTTTTCTGCACACGGCACTGAGAATGAGCAGACAAAACAAGCACCCTCATCACACCCGATCACGGAGATCTATGGCCTCAAGCGCTGGGAGAGATATCTCTGACATTTTCAGGAATCAGGCCGCGGCTTTGAGAGACACGGAGGGGGGCAAGATGGCGCCGGTCCATGCGGACGACGAGTTCAGTGAAGACTCTCAGTCGGCAGCAGAGGAGTACGGTAGGAGAAGCTCACGAGCTGGTCACCCCCTTACATATGAGGACATGTCAGGCTTTGCAGCCGACATTAAGGCTTCGTTTTCTGCTGCAATCACAGATCTCAAAACCAGCCTATTGGTATTACAAGAAAAGATGGCCACAGAGGAAACAGCAGGGAAGCAGAGGGACACTAGAATCCATAGACTTGATAAAGTCACCTCCTCTCATGCACGCCATTTCATAGAAATGAACAGGCATTTAGAAGATTTTGACAACAGGGGAAGACATAATAATATAAGAGTCCGCGGCATCCCTGAATCTGTCCTGGCTAATCAAATCCCCTCAGTCTTACAAAGAGTCTTCAACAGCCTCTTAGAGAAGCCAGAAGACACAGAAATTGAGTTTATTCGGGCGCACAGAGCACTGAGGGCCAGGGGTCCAGACACTTTACCCCCAAGAGACATAATCTGCTGCCTGCAAAACTTTGCACTCAAGGAGGAAATAATGTTTAAAGCTCGCAGAAATGACCAAATCATTTTCAACGGCGAATGCATTAAACTATTTCAAGACTTATCCCAGATCACCTTTAAAAATCACAGGGCCTTGCGACCTTTATTGGATAAACTAAGGGAGAAAGAGATTAGATATACTTGGCGCTTCCCCTTCGCCCTATTGGTCACTTTCGATGGCAGACAGCACACGCTTCGCACGCCAGAAGATCTCCCGGATTTCTGTGACGCACTCCAACTTGGAGTAATTGAGCTCCCGGACTGGTACCAGGAATTCATCATTCCACCCCAAGAACGGAGCCCTTTACGCTCTCCTCTAAACACACCTGAGAAACAACATTCAAAAAAACAGAAGCATTCTCGTCAAGAGACACAGTCAAATGGCACACCGTGCAGTCGCCCACATCCCGCTGGAAACATGATGGAGGACCGGGAATAACAGCAACAGTTACATTCCTGCATAGAAATGCTTGAGGAAACTACGTCTACTAATGTCTTCCTTGGATGGCTTCCATACAAGCGGTTTGGTTCATTTCTGGGAGTTATGGTTCTGTTCTATGTTTTTGGTTTTTTTTTTCCATTTCTCCCTTTGTTTTTTCTTTTGCTTCAAACCCTGATGCTACCAGATCCAATTTGAGCCGAGTTGCACTCACATTTCATTGACAATTACAGATCCTGGATAAATATGATCAATCTCACTTTATTTAGCATACTTCAGGACACCAATGTGGTCTTCAGGAGTAGACTATCTGCTTATTGAAATATACCTAACAGATGCATCTGGATATTAAGGAAAAGCAGTAGTGTTTTTGGATCGGTTTTCGTTTTTATTTTTCTTTATGACCATTTTGGTTTCATTTTTCGTTTAAGAAGATCTTGGTGGCTGTGTCCCCCTCCTCTGGACAAGAGACAGCTGTGGAAATGAAGCCCATTCCATATCACGCTTCACATAGGCTACGTTTCATACTCAGATCGCGTCTGTGAAGAATGGAGGGCTTCATATTCACCCTACAACTTCCCAAGAGGAACCAAGAACTCAGCCATAGTTATAGATAATCATACTATTATTACAAACATTCCTTAAATAGCAGAACCTAATTGCTTAACAAGGTGGCAAAAATTAGCCTATAGATGACTGATTATTGTCATTAAGTTCTTTTTCCTTAATTATTGTTCAATTAGTTTTGTAGTGCAGATTAGACCTTTCAGCACATTAAATGAGAGTTTTAGGCCGTAGTCTGGCCAGGCTTGGTTCACCCACTGTTGAATAACACCTAATTTCCACAGACTGTATAGACACCTACGTTACTTGTGGATAGGTGTTTGTTCTCAAGGGGTCCCCCTCGCTGGGTTTCTTCCCCAACCCCACAGTAGTGTGCGCGGTGGGCAACGGTTGTGCCCATCAGCCCACACTAAGTTTGATCTTCCAGGACATACTATTTCGTTCAAGGAAGAAGTACCTATATCCCCTCCACTCTTACTTCTTTACTCTAACTCCTTACTTCTCTTCCTATCTTTAACTGGGATATCTAATTTACATACATATACCTGTATAGAGTGATAAAATCCTCAGATAACAGTCGTGTGTCTGTTATCCACATATTTCTCATTTATTGGTATATAATTTTGCACTGTCTATTTTCTATTATTGTAATTAATTTTAGTTAATTTAATCTCATTTAATTTAATTTCATTTAATTTCATTTTTTTTTTCTTTTTCCCCTTTTTTTTGTATTTTCCACCAAGCAGGGCATAAGGGATTGTTGGAGCATCTCTCTCTGATTACCTACCATGGCTTACTCAGGTTTAGGACGCAACCCTACAATCATCTCACACAACGTGAGGGGTCTGAACATCCCTGAGAAGAGATCCTCTCTCCTCAGAGAACTGAAAAAAGGTAGGCCCAACTTTGTTTTCCTCCAGGAAACACATTTCAAAACGAACCATATACCAAGATTAACTGACAGCTATTTCACAGAGGCACACCATGCTACGAACAATACCTCTAAATCCAAAGGGGTCTCAATTTTAATCAGTAAAGACGCAAAATTTGAATTAACAGATAAATTAGTGGACCCAGAAGGAAGATTTATCTTCCTGAAAGGGTCATGTCATGGAACTACCATAACTCTGGCCAACGTATACTTCCCAAATTCAGGACAAATCTCATTCTGCCAGAAAATGATCACAGCGCTGACAAGTTTCCATATAGGGCACGTGATTCTGGGAGGGGACTTTAACGTCCCTCTCAACCCCTCTGAAGATACCTCCTCAGGAAAAACATATCTCACATATAAAATTCTCAAAAAAATTAAAAATCTGATACATTCTCTGTCATTGGTCGACACATGGCGATTTTTACACCCAGAGGATCGAGACTACACCTTTTACTCGATACTACATAATCGTCATGCGAGAATAGACTTCTTATTTGTCTCACAAAGGGACCTTGACACATTAAGTGAGGCGAACATAGGCATACAGACCATTTCGGACCATGACCCAGTAGCCATTACATTGAACATATTAGAACCCACTGTGAAATCCAACACATGGAGATTAAACTCTTCACTTTTAACAGACCCATCCTTATTACCAAAACTGACGCCATCATTAAGAGAATACTTCACACATAACATCACCCCAGCAGCAGATCCCTTAATGGTCTGGCAGGCACATAAATGCTATATCAGAGGGGAACTGATCCAAATGGGCACACGAAAGAAAAAAGAAACAGACATAGAAATAACTAAACTGACTAACAAAATACGTGAATTAGAGACCCTGCATAAGCAATCACTCACTACTCAATCAGCGGCATTATTACTGGAAACAAGAAAGTCCCTCAAAGACATTCTGGAAACTAAATCTAGGAGATTTCTCTTCTTTAAAAAAAAGATCTACTATGAACATGGGGACAAAACGGGGAAAATTCTAGCACGGGCACTAAGAGGTCAAATATCCCAACACTCAATTTTAGGCATTCAAAATAAATCAGGTAAAACAGATAGAGCAACGGATAAAATTGCACAACATTTTCACGCATTCTACACGGCATTTTACAACCTCCCACCCCAACACAAACCCAACAACATAATGAGAGATAGGGATCTGGCCATAAAAAACTATCTAAAAGAATCTAAACTCCCACCTCTAGCTACAGAGGACATTGCACAATTGGAGAAACAAATAGAAGCTTCAGAAATTCATAACGCTATCAAAGATTTGAAAACAGGAAAGAGTCCAGGCCCAGATGGCTTTAGCGCCATTTATTATAAAACATTTACAGATATCCTGACCTCCCCTTTAACAAACGCATTGAATTCACTATCTACCCAGAGAACCGTCCCCCACGACTTCTTGGCAGCACACATAACAGTACTTCCCAAAGCAGGCAAGGACCCAATACATTGCGCTAGCTATCGCCCGATCTCACTATTAAACCTTGACGCCAAGTTACTAGCTAAAATTATCGCTAATAGGATGAAACCCCTACTACATGACGTAATTGGACCAGATCAGGTGGGCTTTGTCCCCAATAGGGAAGCTAAAGATAATGTCACGAAATCCTTAGACCTGATATATGCAGCACATCAGCGAAAGATCGAGGGCTTTCTCTTGTCCGCCGACGCGGAGAAGGCCTTTGATCGAGTAGCTTGGGATTATATGATGAAGACCTGTGAGCACATAGGACTGGGTCCACATATGTTGACGTGGATCTCAGCTCTGTATCAAAATCCCTCAGCCAAAATCAAAATCAACGGCACATTATCAGAAAGTGTCAGTTTAAAAAATGGGACTAGGCAGGGGTGTCCATTGTCTCCGCTGCTCTTCATCATATCACTGGAACCGTTCATTAGACATATCCTATTAAATAGCTCTATTAGAGGTTTCAAATTAACAGACAGAGAATTCAAAGTTGCTGCTTACGCAGATGATCTTTTATTTTTCTTGACAGACCCGCACATATCTATCCCCTCATTAATGAAAGAGTTTTCCCTATATGGCTATATCTCCAACCTTAAAATTAATTTTTCGAAGTCCGAAGCCATGAACATCACGCTGCCGGCTGACAAATTGAATAGAGCTCAGAGTAACAGCCCCTTTAAATGGGAGAATTCTGCAATAAAATATCTGGGTACCTGGCTGACACCTAAACTCTCCTCAGTATTTGAACGTAATTTCCCACCTATTCTTAAAACTATTGAAAAAGATCTACAAAACTGGCACACTTCATATTTTTCATGGTTCGGCAGGGCAGCCATATGTAAGATGACTGTTTTGCCAAAAATCCTATACTTATTACGCACTTTACCTATAAAGATTTCCCATAGTTTTTTCAAAAAGCTACACGCACTGCAAATGAAATTCATTTGGGCTCACAAACCGCCCCGCATTAAAGCCTCACTCCTTACCAGACCCAAACATTTGGGGGGTTTGGGGATACCTGATTTTAAAAGTTATTACCATGCCACACATCTTGCCCGTATAATTGATTGGCATTGCCACTCAAAAAGTAAAGACTGGGTCACCATAGAAAACGACGTGTGCTCTATCCCACTTCAATTTCTACCTTGGGTTTCAAAACTGAAATATCCCCACACAGTGAAGACTCATCCACTTATAGGTACTTCCCTAGACATTTTCCACAGCCTAGCAAAGCAGCCTAAATTCTCTTCCAGATAGATAATCCAGACTTTCCACCGGGTATGGGTAATCACCTTCTGACAACAACAGACACCAAAATGCCTATACTGGCGTGGCAATGCTTCACAAACAAGACAATAAAAGATCTCCCCCAATTTAGGAGAGATAACAAAACACCTCACTTACCTATGTGGACATACATCCAGGTACGCAGTTTTGTCAATTCCGCTATCCGCAGGAATAATTTCCTAAGAGACCCCACTGAATTCGAACAGATATGTATGAAGGGGGAGATAGTGGAAAAATCTACTTCCCTTTCCTATGCTTTGCTACAGAATTTGAAGAGTGATGACATGGACAGGTTCAGAGAGAGATGGTCAAAGGAACTGAATATACAGTTCACTGATAAACAATGGGAGGCAGCCTGTATTCTGTCCCATAAAGGTTCGATAAGCACACGGATGCAGGAAACGGCTTATAAGATCTTGACTCACTGGTATGCCACCCCTGATAAACTACATAAATGGTTCCCTCAGACTACCGAATTATGCTGGAGATGCAATAAGGCCAGAGGTACGTTGCTACATGTTTGGTGGCAATGTGACCTGATCCAAGTTTTCTGGGATGGGGTGAGGAAAGTTATTCAACAGATCACGGAGACCAAAACTAAAATTGGATGCGGCATGTTGCTTGCTTCATGTAACAAATTTTTCATTTAAAAAATATAAAACATCTCTCTCTAAGCACCTGATTAATGCAGCCAACTCATTTATTCCACTTTACTAGAAATCCCCATACACTCCTACACTAAAAGAATGGCTTCATAAATTTGCATATATCTGTGAGATGGAAGATACAGCAGCACAATCATCTGAAATAATAGAGAAATATCATAAAACTTGGTCTCCGTGGTTTGTTTTCAAGTACTCACAGGCCTTTGAACAACTAATGAGATAAGCAGAGGGTCCGAACACATTCCTTTTCGATCTGATGATTTACAAACTCCTGGATATATCCCTAGTGATTTGAAACATCATGTTGTTTTGCATATGGTAGAATTGTCCTAAATATTATAGATCAATCCAACAGGTCCTCCCTAACAATGTAACCCAAGGTACCCTCCCCTATTATTTTCAATGTCCCCCTTTTTCTTTTTTTTTTCTTTTTTTTTCTTCTTCTTCTCACATATCCCACCCTTCTCAATTATCTTCTGTACTTTCTCTCTTTTCACTCATCCCATTTCCCTTTTTAATAATAATTGGAGTACTTATTGGTAAAAATGGTAGATCATATAGTGAGTTATCAAGCCTACAATAACGACAGGATTTGTATAGTGATATTATGTGTCATAAATGGTAAATTGGTTTCATTATATGTTTGCCAATCATTATTAATATCCAAGACAACGTAACTGTACTCAATTGGATTGTTCACTGTATTGTACTTTATACCTCATTTTCAACTTATTCTATACAGATTTGTATGTATACAAGTTTAATGCTTTAATAAACTTTTATGTAAAAAAAAAATACTTGAGACCTGAGACCAGGGTGCTGGTGCTGGTATCACATGTCTAATGATGCACTGTTTTCAGCATCAGGTTAAATGGTACTCAGCAGGGTACACTACCTCAGGGAGTCTATTGTACATCTCCTCTTGCCCTTGGCATGGATATAGCAGGAACACCGGGTTGTACCCCGATCACCCCTGAAGAAAAGGTTTATAGCAAACCTGACATCCCCTTACACCTCCTGAAACTTCTGTTGGGATTCGGGGAGGAGTTAAAAGTTGGGTAGTTGGGTAGTTTGGGCAACAGGTAGATAGTGCCAACAGTTTGTGCAGAATAGAAGGGCCCTGTTCATGATCTAAGGGGAGGAGGGTGGTACAAAAATAATAGCGGCTGGGAATATGGAGCTGGCTAAGGGAACATTTTAGGTGGAGGCGGGGTAGGCTTCCCGGAATAAAAGTTTTTTTAGGGATCACCTAGGTGTGAAAAGGATAGGGCCTGGCTGGACATATTGGGGTGGGGGAGTTCCAGAGGTTCTGGAGTGGTTCTGATGTTGAGCATGGGAGGAGGTAACAAGGGAGCTGGAAATCAGGATGTCTTTGGAGGAGTGGATGATTTGGGTGATCTCAAGATCAAAAGAGGTCAATCCAAATATCTCAAACGAAGGTTTCTTATTGACAGAAAAACACAGGATTGTTGACATTTTTGCAGATTTATTAAAAAAGACAAAACTGAAATATCACATGTAGGGATGAGCTACTTTTGTACCCCCTTACCATTTCACACGGGGGGCGGGATCTGGGGGTCCCCTTGTTAAAAGGGGCTTCCAGATTCCCATAAGCCCCCACCCACAGACCCCCACAACCACCGGGCAAGGGTTGTGGGGATAAGGCCCTTGTCCCCATCAACATGGGGACAAGGTGCTTTGGGGGGACCCCAAAGCACCCTCCCAATGTTGCGGGCATGTGGCCTGGTACGGTTCAGGAGGGGGGGCGCTCTCTCTTCCCCCCTTCTTTTCCTGTGGCCTGCCAGGTTGTATGCTCAGATAAAGGTCTGGTATGGATTTTTGGGGGACCCCACGCCATTTTTTAAAAAAAATTTGGTGCGGGGTTCCCCTTAAAACCCATACCAGACCTGAAGGGCCTGGTATCAAATTTAGGGGAACCCCACGCCATTTTTAAAAAAAATTTTGGCGTGGGGTTCCCCTGTGGGGAAATCCCATGCTGTTTTTATCAATGAACTTTTATGTGTATTGTCGGACCGGCAATTCATTAACCACTTCAGCCCCGGAAGAATTTACCCCCTTCCTGACCAGAGCACTTTTTGCGATTCGGCACTGCGTCGCTTTAACTGACAATTGCGCGGTCATGCGACGTGGCTCCAAAACAAAATTGATGTCAGTTTTTTCCCACAAATAGAGCTTTCTTTTGGTGGTATTTGATCACCCCTGCGGTTTTTTTTTTTTGCACTATAAACAAAAATAGAGCTTTTTGCTATAATAAATATCCCCCAAGTTTAGGCCGATACGTATTCTTCTACATATTTTTGGTGAAGAAAATCGCAATAAGCGATTATTGATCGGTTTGCGCAAAAGTTATAGCGTTTACAAAATAGGGGATAGTTTATGGCATTTTTATTAATAACTTTTTTTTTTTAAATGGCGGCGATCAGCGATTTTTATTGTGACTGCGACATTATGGCGGGCACATCGGACATTTTTGACACATTTTTGGGACCATTGTCATTTATACAGCAATCAGTGCTATACAAGTGCACTGATTCCTGTGTAAATGACAATGGCAGTGAAGGGGTTAACCACTAGGTGGCAGTGTAGGGGTTAAGTGTGTCCTAGGAGTGTGTTTCTAACTGTGGGGGGTGGCTGTGTGTGACACATCACTGATCTCTGCTCCGATGACAGGGAGCAGAGATCCAGTGACACTGTCACTAGGCAGAACGGGGAGATGCTGTTCACATCAGCATCTCCCCGTTCGTCCGCTCCGTGAGGTGATCGCGGGTATCCCCGCGGTGATCGAGTCCATGGGACCCGTCTCACGGAGCTTGCCGCGGGCGCGCCCGCTGGCCGCCTCTTAAAGGGGAACGTACAGGTACGTGATTCTGTCTGTACGTGCCCTTCTGCCAACGTATATCGTCGTGAGGCGGTCGACAAGCGGTTAATAGCCGTGAGTAGTTTTAAATGACTTTTTTTCCTTTGAAGTGTCATTTTGCTGTCAGACTGTTCTAAACACGGGAAACATGCGCCCCTTTACAGGCCTACTATAGATACCCCCCAGGTACGAAATTTAAAAGAATATTACACTTTTATTGTTTCACTTTAAGCATTATTAAAATCACTGCTCCCGAAAAAACTTCAGTTTTTAAAACTTTTTTTTGCATTGATACATGTCCCCTGGGACAGGACCCGGGTCCCCAAACCCTTTTTAGGACAATACCATGCAAATTAGCTTTTAAAATTAGCACTTTTGATTTTGAACGTTCGAGTCCCATAGACTTCAATGGGGTTCTAACATTCGTGCGAAGTTTTGGTCCGTTCGCAAGTTCTGGTGCAAACCAAACCAGGGGGTGTTTGGCTCATCCCTAATCACACGGTCCTAAGTATTAAGACCCTTTGCTGTGACACTCATATATTTAACTCAAGTGCTGTCCATTTCTTCTGATCATCCTTGAGATGGTTCTACACCTTCACTTGAGTCCAGCTGTGTTTGATTATACTGATTGGACTTGATTAGGAAAGCCACACACCTGTCTATATAAGACCTTACAGCTCACAGTGCATGTCAGAGCAAATGAGAATCATGAGGTCAAAGGAACTGCCTGAAATGCTCAGAGACAGAATTATGGCAAGGCACAGATCTGACCAAAAAAATTTCTGCTGCACTTAAGGTTCCTAAGAGCACAGTGGCCTCCATAATCCTTAAATGGAAGACATTTGGGACGACCAGAACCCTTCCTAGAGCTGGCCAAACTGAGCTATCGGGGGGAGAAGATTGAAAAGAAAACAAAGTAGATGTGGCGCTGTACTATTATGAACCTATCCTTAATAAGCCAAAGAACTACTGATGTGAACAAAATATAATCAATTGATTAAATAAGATTGTGCACTGATACATGCATTTGCATAAAGGTGCATTAACATATTATACTCCATGCCTTCAGATATGTGTTAAAGAAAAAGCAAAACTTAATTCCAAACAAAAAAACAAAAAAAAGAACCAAGTAAATATAAAATATCTGTGTAAAATATGCAATCCCAAATAATGAATAGATAATGAGACTAAATTAGTGCCAATACTTCCATGGAAATATAAAAAATCACATTGATAAATGTACAAATAAATTGCTTTTGTGCTAGTGAAAACCTAATTTAAATATATGCATTTGAAAAATAAATAAAAATAAATAATCCCAACAATGAATGTACAAAATAAAGTGCTTCTGTGCTTCTGTGCTGGTGAAACCAATTTTTGATAATTTCCACTTTTCAAAGGTGATCATATCATGCGTGTCTTATCCATGCTCTTATTGTGGCTGCACTCACCGGAATGTCCCCCCCCCCTCCTGGGGTGTGGAGCATTCACAGTATCTGCCACTGTGTAGCACTTTGGAGGCTGGATGTTCCCCGATATAATGGCAGTTTCCACTCTTGTCTCATATACCATAATAGCATAGAGGAACAAGGATTCCAAATAGTGTAATATTGTTTCAACTAATTTATTGCTTCAAAATCATAAGAAAGGTACTCACATTCAGTGAAAAACTTTAAAGCATTTGTTGCTGACGCAAAAACCAGCGACCGTAAGTGATGCAGGAGCGTGTGCTGACCCCGCTCGGCACGTGACCGTGATGTCACGCGTAGGGAAGGGACAGGCACTTTGATACTGACGTAGGCAAATGAGCTTGCCGCTCGTAGGAGATAAGTCTATTGTTTTATTTTATTATGTAAGTTATGTGAGCACCCCTATCTCTAAACTAATAAACATCTAATACTGATTGAAAATACTACACTATCTGGCCCCCTTTTTTCTTTACTTCCCCTCCTGCTTCCGCTGAGAGACAAAGACATACTGAGAACCCCATCTGGTCCAGGAATATAAGGGAGAAGCTGCCATTACCAGTGACTATATGCGGTTACCTCTTTACCGCAAGGTAAGAGGCCACTTCTCACCAGTGTGTGTCCTGTGCACGAAGAGGAGATACCCACTTTTTCAGCACCTTATTGCACCATTTTACACATTGGAATGCTCTTTCACAGAAAGAAGATATAATCCCCTTGGACTATATTCTCAGTTCTATTGTTATTTTGCATACTTTTTAATTATTTTGCACACCTTTGATCTATTTGGACTTCTATAGTCTTTACAGTTGATACACTTTTTTGCTATATGCTTGGTTTGCACACTGATTTGAATTTTGCACAAGCCCTTTGCACTCTGCACAGGAAAATTTACTATTGCTATTTTTTGCATAGTTTCAATTTTTTTTTTATATATATTTATTTTTTTATATTGTTTTGTGAATTTGCACAGTTTATTTAGTTTTGTTTCGTATGTATATCTATTACACCCATTTGTAGTTGGATACTTACCACATCCATTTAGTCGCACCATCAATTTACCTTTGCACGCTGCACTTTGTCACTATCGCTTTTTATTGTGTTATATTGCACGTACTGTTTTACAAAAGCTTTCTAACAGTGTTTTTATATTTTTGTATTATTGGATTGTTCTGCACATGCGGACACTATGTCTTTGTACTGCTACCTTTAGTAGTATATTTTTTGCACTTTGCTCGGAATAGCGCAGCACCAACCCCCACTTTTATACGTAGCAATAACTCTCGGTGGAGCTGCTGGTTTAAGCGGGCTTGTTACCTTCACTCTCCTTTCCTCTGTTTCACCGGGTCTAGGGTTCCGTTGAGTTTACCTCTGGACGATACAAGCACCAACACTTGAGTACGTTTTCAATGCTTTATTGAACAATTAATGAAGGAAGTAGCAGGAAAGAGGCAGAAGGGAAACTGCAGGGAAGCTCAAATACCTTTCTGTAGGATTCTTGACAAATGTCCTTTAGAGTTGAATATTGCAGTAGAAAGTAATGGCCCGGAGCAGAAGTGAAACTGGGAGGAGGGCCAGCATGACTGGGGTGGGCAGTGAGGCGGAGTGGAGAATGAGGGTAGAAAAATAAAAAGAGGCATCTGCTTAGGATTGGTGGGCCTGGAGTTGGGGGGTGTTACCAAGAAAAGCTGTGGGGGGTGGCAATTTGGCAGTGGTCAGTTGGAGCACAGGTCAGGAAGAAGAAGAAAGTTTTTTCCTTTGCTCCTAAGAGAAAAAAACTTTACCATGGGGGATCTCGAGGCCTTATTGTCCCAGCTACGGGAGGAGGCGGCGGCCAGAGGTACTGAATGGCTACAGGCTACAGTATCCAGTTTAATTCAGTCCCCTAGCCAGGGATCCTCTGGCTCATCCGCAGGCCCCCCTCCTCAGACTCGCCCACGTGCTAGGAGGTCCAGGCCTCCTGAGCGTTTTAGCCCAGAGGCGACGAGAAGCGTCCGTGACCGTTTTGGGAGCCCTTTACAGGACCCTTCGGCGCCACCGGCCAAGCGGACGCCTGCTTCGCCCAGTGTGGTGGCCGGTAGGAATCCCCGCCCACGGCGGACCTGGGATGGGAGCGTTTCTGCTAGGCCTGCTCTCACCCCCCTATCTACTGACCGTGGTTCCAGTGCGGCCTCCTCCAAGGGTCCCATGCCCGTTCCGAGGGCGGCTCGGCGGGGGAGAGAAGAATCGGCGGGTGCCGACCTGATGCCTGGAGCGGCCGGGGCCTCTGTTCCGGAGAGATGGGGACGGAGTGGATCGTCGGCGGTGACACGGCGGCATGCTGGGGACACTGTGGTGGAGCAGTCCAGGTCGGCGGCTAGGCGGGCTTCCCCAGCCCGGCCCAGAGCTCAGCGTAGAGGCCGCATGGAGCGGGATGAGTATCCTGGTACGGCGCGCAGGGATGACGTCACTGCAGGGCGCCCGACGGTTCCAGGGAGTTCGGATGTGCGGCCTACTCATGCAGTCGGAAGGGAGGCTGGGAGTTCGGATGGCAGCATGTCAGAAGGGAAGATCGCCGAATCGGAGGAAGGAGAGATCCAGGAGCGGATGGAGCGGATCTTGCGGCTGGATGTCCTGTGGGGCAGCGACAGCCAGGTAGGGACATGTCTTCTGTCTTGTCTTTGTCTTCTCCTGTTTTTAGCTTTGGGGGCTCAGGGATTGCTGTAAGGGGTGCAGGGGGTACTGGGGTTCAGAAGGATGGCACAGGTAATGCGGTTACTGGTACAGGTTCCCCTCCCCTGGGCTTAGCAGTGGCACAAGACATGGGAGTGATGCACACCTTGTTGGCTGGCTTGCGGGAGGTGTTGGCGCGCTGCGAAGCTGGTGCACGGCCGGTGGTGGACGCTTCCCCGGTGGGGGTATGGGCGGCAGCCCGTACTTCCGCAGCTCAGGGTACTGCGTTGGGGGTTCTAGGCCAGGTCACGACAGTGGGGGAGGCTGGTACGGTCGCAGGCCCGGCAAACGGTGGGTCAGGTGTGAGCAATCCCGTAGTTCCGCCGCCGGTGGCGACGGTGACAGCCAGTACATCGGCGGCAGTAGCGGATACCGTTGTGGCTGGAAAAAGTACGGTGGGGTAGATGGGGTGCGTATGGCGGATGCCGCCAAATGCGAAGTATACGTATGTTTTGAGAGTCCTTTGGGTTCTCATTTAAAGCCGGAGGTAAAAGAGCGCATCTGGAAGGGGGAATATGTTGAAATTTTCTCTTTGTTGCCCTTGGAGAAGTTTAACTTGGACAAAGTTAAGCCGGACGAGAGCAAGAAAGAAGAGGAGGAAAAGCGGCGCTATCGTTTGATTCCTCGCACGTTTGCAAATTGGTTGCAGGCGTTTGCGATTTTGGCGGGCGTTATTGGGGAGAAGGCCCCGGAGAACTGCTCAGCTCTTTTTTGCTACCTTGACTCCATCGGGGAGGCACAACGAGTGTATGGGGGCACTGCGTGGTTGCGTTACGATGAGCAGTTCCGTCAACGGAAGGCGGTCCGCCCTTCTTTGCGGTGGGACCATAAGGACATTAGCCTCTGGATGAAGCTGATATCCTCTCCCAGGAGTTCGTTGCCCCCCTTTCAGGGCGGGGCCGGGGGTTCGGCGTCTGCCGGGCAACCGGCCGGAAATCGTGCGGGTTTCTGCTGGCAATTTAATGCCGGTACGTGCAAATTCGGGGCAAAATGTCGTTTCCGCCATGAGTGTTCCACCTGTGGGGGTTTTCATCCCCAGTCTCGGTGTTTTAAACAAGGACGTGGAAAAGGGGGCGATTCTGGAAAAAGGGATGACGCCGGTGAGGGTAAAAAAGATGGCCCCGTTTCTAAGGCGCTATCCTAATCGGGAAGCAGCCGAGTTGTTAGAGTTGGGTTTTACCGAGGGTTTCAGATTACACTGTCATTTATTGGCGGCCCCGCCTATGGCTGACAATTTGAGGTCGGCCAGGGAGCATCCTGGGGTCGTTACTGAAAAATTGTTCAAAGAAATTTCGTTGGGTCGTATGGCTGGCCCGTTTGAGTTGCCGCCGGTACCCAATCTGGTGGTATCCCCATTGGGTGTTGCCCCCAAAAAGGAGCCGAACAAGTTTCGGCTCATTCATCATTTGTCTCATCTCAGGTTTTTTGTTGATAGATGCTTACCCATGGGGTGTGCTATTTCCTGTTCCTTGTTTGAGCAGTTTAGCTCTTTTCTTGAATGGGTGGTGAGGGATGTTTCGGGCTTGTCATCCGTCATTCACTACCTGGATGATTTTTTGTGTATAGGGCCTGCGGAGAGTTGGATTTGTGCATCCCTGTTGGCCACACTTCAGCAAGTTTTCGAGGTGTTTGGGGTCCCGTTGGCCGCCGACAAAACTGAAGGGCCGGCTACGGAACTTTGTTTCTTAGGTATCATCATAGATACCATAGCTATGGAGTGCCGCTTACCTCTGGATAAACTTGAGGATTTGAAGGAGGAGGTGGCGGGGGCCTTATGGGGGAAGAAGATTCAACTTCGGGCCCTGCAATCTCTCTTGGGCAAGTTAAATTTTTCCTGTCGCATTATGCCCATGGGGCGCGTTTTTTGCAGGCGATTGGCGGCTGCCACGGCTGGTGTTAGGGCACCGCATCACTACATCAGACTGGTGCAGGATCATAGGGAAGATTTGAAAGTTTGGGATTCCTTTTTAACTTCCTATAATGGCCAAACTTTGTGGCAGGATCGGGTGGTTTCGAATTTTGATTTGGAACTTTTCACCGATGCAGCGGGTTCCGGTGGTTTTGGGGCTTTCTTCCAGGGGCGTTGGAGCGCGGGAGAGTGGTCAGCGGAATGGCAGGAGACTGGTTTGGTACGCAATCTAGCGGTGTTGGAATTGTTTCCCATCGTGCTTGCTGTTGAGCTATGGGGGTAGGATTTTAGGAATCGCCGTGTACATTTTCACTGTGATAATCTTGGGGTGGTTCAGGCCATTAATAATAACAGTGCTTATTCTCCTCCAGTTGTGCGCTTACTGCGACATCTGGTTCTTACCTGTTTGCGTATTAATTGTTTTGTGTCTGCTGTACATGTTCCTGGGATTGATAATTCAGTGGCTGATGCGTTGTCTCGTTTCCAGTGGGACAGATTTCGTCAATTGGCACCGGAAGCGGAGCTGCGCGGGATTCCTCGCCCCGAGAGGTTATGGAGCATCGTATTGCCACTGCCCATTTGTTGATGCGCAAGTCGGTTTCTGAGGCTACTTGGACAGCGTATACTAAGGTTTGGCAGGAATGGAAAGACTTGTTAAGGGAAGTTGGGGAAGGCTCTCCAGCAGAGCTTGGTGATCAGGAAAACACCACAAACCTTCTACAGGTAGCTTTAGCTGAACACTGTGCAGAGGTCGCAAAAAACTAACTTGTAGCTTATTTAGCTGCCTGCAGTAGTGATAGGATCAGGAAAACACCACCAAGCTTCTACAGGTAGCTTTAGCTGAACACTGTGCAGAGGTCGCACTACACTAACTTGTAGTTTTAGGTGAACACTGTGAGGAGGACGCACTACACTAACTTGTAGCTTATTTAGCTGCTTGCGGTAGTGATAGGATCAGGAAAACACCACCAACCTTCTACAGGTAGCTTTAGCTGAACACTGTGCAGAGCTCGCAAAAAACAAACTTGTAGCTTATTTAGCTGCCTGCGGTAGTGATAGGATCAGGAAAACACCACCAACCTTCTACAGGTAGCTTTAGCTGAACACTGTGCAGAGGTCGCAATACACTAACTTGTAGCTTATTTAGCTGCCTGCGGTAGTGTTAGGATCAGGAAAACACCACCAACCTTCTACAGGTAGCTTTAGCTGAACACTGTGCAGGGGTCGCACTACACTAACTTGTAGTTTTAGCTGAACACTGTGAGGAGGACGCACTACACTAACTTGTAGCTTATTTAGCTGCCTGCAGTAGTGATAGGATCAGGAAAACACCACCAACCTTCTACAGGTAGTGTTAGGCGCTCGTCTTCTCCTTGTGGCCTAGGCTCTTGGAGATGGCTCAGTGGAGGTCCTCGCCGGCGGTTAATCAATAACACATACACACACTAGGTATGCTGAAATGATTACAATTCTTTATTTTAGGATTCGCTGTTTTATGCTGTCTTTACAAGACTCTGCCCACAATTTGGGGGCCAATCAAAATGATAATACATATTAGCATATTCGGTAATTTCTTAATCATATCTCAATCTTGTGATTTTCCAAACATTAATAGTGTCTACATCTTGTGATATCAAAAATGGTGACCCCTGTAGTTCAAGTTAATAGGTCAAAACATTCCTTATCCTCTGTCATTGTCTACTGGGCAACCACAGCTTCCCTAAAAAAACCTAATGTTAGCTGTTATGCCGGACAAAAAAGTACAGAGATAAAACCACAAGCAGATGCTTCCTCTGATGGGCATGGAAAAAGAGGAAAAACAGACAGTATGGTATATTTTAGTAAAATCATAAGACAGTCTGACCTACATTAAAATATACTAAGATATGTTTCTGATTATTAAAGCAAAATCTGATTATTAAAGCAAAACCCTGAACATATCATAAACAAAGTGAAAATCAACAATTAATCAATAATGAAATGTAATATAGAATCTCCTTACAATCCTCCCTTTGACCATTCGATATCATCGAAATGGTCATTCTACCTTTTCGTCACGCCTCAAGGAGTCGTATTCCTCGGCTACCTTTTCGTCATGCCTTAAGGATTCATATCCCTCGGCCTCATTTCCCTGGTTCTCGTACCATACCGTGGGATCTCTGGTAATGGAAGTCAGCTTCATGGTTTCGGAATGTGCTTTGCTACCCTTTTTGTAGAGGCATTTAAGTAACATGAAGCATGCATACAAGAACAATGGGGGGAGTTCCCTTCAAAAAAGGAGTGATGTTTAAGGGAATGGCCATCAATGGGATTCTGGCTGTACTGGGGTGGAGTTTGCTGCATATCCAACATTTCTCAAAACCAGATTTCTGTGCATAACTGTACTTAAACTTCAACAACAACATCTTGTCAGTGAAACCTGAAGGGGGTTCAGTGGGGGACATACTTCTTTTATATTTTAAACTAGGTGTATTGGCTGTCTGTGCATTTCCACATATCCCTTCTAGTGACCCTAAATCTTCTGGATGGTACACACAATTTGTTATTAACCAAGTAGGTATGAATACTATCAGAATCAGACATGTCCAGAAGCATAATGTTTTTCCTGACACAAAGGTGGAAATCATTTTGTCAGGTACTGTGTGCAAAGTTCTGTTACACGTTTCTTCTTGTTGGTGGGGGATTCGTCTCGTCGTCCAGAGAGATTTGTTTTATGTCTTCTTGAATGTCCTCCAAATCTGGTCGCTGTTCCTGAAGAGAGAAGTCTTGGGATGCTGGTGGAGGGTCAGGGGTCTGGGGTTGCTGTGGACACTTCTTTAACCGGCTGGCGTGGATCCAGGTGTTTCCTAGATCGGTCAGTACAGCAGTTCTGGAAACCTTCTCTATCTTCCAAGGTCCAGAGAAAATGGGTCCAACCTTCTTTTTGTGTGCCAGTTGTTTCACCAGTACTTTGTCTCCTGGGATGAAGGGATGAGTAGGTTCTGTTGAAAGAGGAGAAAAGGTGACAGAGACTTGTTCGTTCATATCCTGTAGCATACTTACCAGATTTTTCACGTACATTTCCTGTTGAGAATAGATGTTAATGTCAGTGTTTTGATCTAAGAGGGGCAGCTCTATGTTTGCAGGAACTCCCATCAAAATCTCAAAGGGCGAGAGTTTTGTTCTAGCATGTGGTGTTGTTCTGATCTGGAATAGGACAGAAGGAAGGTAATCCAACCATCCTTTCATGGTGCCCCCCGTAGCCTTTTTTAACTTGTCCTTAATGTTCCTATTCATTCTTTCCACTACTCCTGCACTTTGTGGGTGGTAAGGGATGTGCAGTTTCCACTGTAAGCCTAGTAGCTTAGCTAAAGTCTGTGTAACAGAGGAGCTGAAGGCAGGCCCTCTGTCTGACCATATGGCCGTTGGTATTCCGAACCTACAAACCCAATGGTTCAGTAGGCATTTGGCAGCAATTTTAGCAGTCTCACCTGTACATGGAATACCTTCAACCCAACCTGACCATTTGCATACGATCACGCAAAGGCATTTCAAATTGCCTTTTTGTTTGGGCATGTGTGTGAAGTCTATTTGCAAATCTGTTAGGGGACCCAGGGGTGAGGGCAGGTGGCCATGTAATCCATGATTTTTCCCTTGGACATTGTTTTGTGCACAGGTCAGACAACTGCTGGTGAGGAGTTTTGCCTGTTTACTTAAGTTGTTTGTACAGAAAGACTTTGTGTATATGTTTGTTAGGGCGGTGGTACCTATATGTCCTGGACCATGGAGATAGGAAAGTATGAGAACACTGCTTGATTCTGGTATGCCCAATATCTTCCCCTCTTTTGACCAAAGACCTTCTTGGTCCTTGGTCAAGCCATCCTTGACCCAAAAAGAAACATCCTCCTCTGTAGCTAATCCCTGTATTTGTGCCACAACGGTTTTAAAGTTGGGTGATGTAAAATGTTCTTTGAAGAACATTGTTGTGGGGGCTGGCTGACCAATGTATAGGGCAGCGGCTTTTTTTGCTTCTCTGTCTGCCAGCGCGTTTCCTTTGGAAATTCTGCTGTTATCTGATGAATGTGCCTTCACTTTGATGACCGCTATCCTCTTTGGGAGAAGAATTGCTTGCAGGAGTGCTTTAATTTGCGTAGAGTTAGCGATTGGCTTGTTGTCAGCGGTTTTAAATCCTCTATTCGCCCATATTACGCCATAGTCGTGCGTTACGCCAAAAGCGTACCTACTATCTGTGTAGATGTTTACCTCCTCATCAGAGAAAAGTATGCAAGCTCTTGTGAGTGCCTCCAATTCTGCTACCTGTGCCGAGGAGGGTGGTAAGGCTTTTGCTTCCAACACCACATCAGGTAGTTGGACAATGGCATACCCTGTCAGGAATGTTGTATCAGAGGGGCGAGAACAACTGCCGTCTATGAAGACGTCCTGTACTCCTGGTAGGGGAATGTCAGTGAGATCTGGGCGAGGGCTGGTTATTGCTGCAACCTGTTCAACACAATTGTGCTTCTGATCAGGGTCTCGTGGCAGCTTGAGCAAAGAATGTAAAAGACGGACAGTGGGATTACTTGGTGGTGCGTGTTTGAGGGTGAGGTTATCAGTATTCAGAAGTGTGATCTCATACCCACTAAGCCTTTGTGCTGTCATATGCTGTGTGTTCATGTTTTGCAGAAGGTGAGTTACTGAATGAGTAGTGTAGAGAGTCAGTTCATGGCCTAATACTGATTTGTTAGCCTCCTGAACTGCCATAGCACAAGCAGCAAGGTTTTGTAGACAAGATGGCATCCCTTGTACTTGGGTAGGCAACTTTTTTGAGAGATAGGAGACTGGTCGGTACCCGGTTCCATGTTGCTGTGTCAAAACTGCAGCAAAAGAATTTCCCGATACCACACAGTATAATTGAAAGGGTTTGCCATATTCTACCAATCCCAGGGCGGGGGCCTGAGTCAGACTTTTTAACAAGGCCTGAAAAGCACAGAGCCTTTCTGTTGTCCAATCTACTGTCTTTGGGGCGGTGGACAAGGTAGCCTCCCTCAGAATGCCATCATAATATGAACAATCTGGGATCCATTGGCGGCAATATACGATTGCGCCCAAGAATGAGAGCAAAGTTGCTTTGTCTCTTGGAGGACTGAGAGCCTGCAGGGCTGCGGCACGTTTGGGGGATACCAGCCTGGTTCCCTCCTTCAAAATGCATCCCAGGTATTCTACCTGACTTTGACACCATTGAATCTTCTTCTTCGATGCTAGGTGGCCAGACCTGGCCAGGTGATGTAACAGAGATGTGGAATCGACCGCACAATCTTCAGCAGATCGACTGCACAGGAGCAAGTCGTCCACATACTGTATTAGTACCGACCCGCGCTCAGCAGTCCATGACTTAATTGTCTCATTAAGGACCATGGAGAAGGCTGCGGGACTGTCCACATACCCCTGCGGTAATCTTGACCAGGTCAACTGTTTTTCCCTCCCCCATGAGAATGAAAACATGGGCAATACCCCATCATCGATCGGGATGCTAAAGAACGCGTTCGCCAGGTCTACTACTGTGTAGCAAAGGGAATCAGCAGGTATTTTCAAAAAGATGAAAGAAATATCTGCTACCAAAGGTGGCAGAGGTATAACCTGCTTGTTCACGGCCCTTAGGTCCTGTACAAGCCTCCATTCCCCATTTGCCTTTTTCACAGGGTAGATTGGTGTATTCCAGGGGCTTATGATGTGTTTCAGAATCCCTTTTGCTATGTAATCGTTGATTAATGGTGTGATGCCTTCAATTTTTTCAAGTGGCAGAGGGTATTGCTTGTGATATTGTACTACAGCGTCTGGACGCATTTGTGGTGTGTAAGGTGTACAGTTAATAAAACCCACACTCCCTTTGTTGTCTGCCCATATGGCATGTGTTTCTAGAGTGGGTGGCAATGATGCAAAGAGTCCCCTGAAAGTGTGTCTCTTTGGAGCATGTAAATCACAGAACGGTGAGCTGGCAGTGAGGGAGCCCCCTCTGTCAAATTTAATGGTGATATTCAGTTTTGAGAGTAGGTCCCTCCCCATTAAAGATACTGGGCAATCCACAAGGACAGCAAAACTCTGAGTGCACAGTTCCTGCCCTTCTGGAGTAGCCACGGGCAATGGTGGAGTGATGGGGTGGGTAACTGATGTCCCATTTATACCAATAGAGTTTCCCTCAGTGCAGTGCGGTGTGTCATATATGGCATCATTCAAACTACTGAATGTAGCCCCTGAATCCAAAAGTAGACATATCAGGTGATTGTCTACCCGCAATAGTACCTGTGGAAGACTTTTCCATGATGGATTGTAACACACAAGGCTGAGGGACGGGACATACTCTTGGCATCCCTATTGTGGTGTCCGCCGAGCGGATGGCCACTGCATCGGAATGCGTGGGGGTGGTCTGTTGGGCTGAGGCTGGTATTGGGGTTGTGGTGGGGGTGGTTGGGGTTGTGGTGGGTGAGGATACCTGATATCCTGAAGGCGACGGGGGGTGGTGTTAAGATTCCTACCTCTTCCTCTCTGGGCGTTTGTTCTAATTCTGTAGGGACGTTGGGACTTCCAGTGTCCCAGTTCCCCACAGTTAAAGCACCCCTGGTCTGGTGGGTAACCCTGGTCTGGGGGATAAGGTTGCATTGGTGGATAAGGTTGCATTGTCATTATGTGGGTGGGCGGAGTCCCACCAGTTGGCAGAGTCTGGGTTGGTGTCAGGGAGGGAAAAATGCCACCCTTCTGTTCAAATACTCCTGATGTTTCTCGTGATCTAGCATCTTTCATAAATTCATCTGGGGGTTGTTCTGCCCACTTTGGATTAGTGAATTTAAGCAACTGTGTCACCTTCGTATCGCCACCAGCCATAATGGTGGTGGTGAACAATTGGGGGTTGGCGTTATCTACTGCTTTCCACAGACCATATACCCGGGTACAAAATTCATAGAACTTTTCCTTCGGCCCCTGTTTTGCTAGGACAAGTTCCCGAAGTGCAGATGAACCCTTGTATATAGCAGACCAATGATTCCCCATACCTTTCCAAACAGACACCCAATCTTTATTTTCTTCTATGTGGGCTGTCCATAAGGCATCTACGGGATGCCCTTCTGGGCTGTCAGGGTCAACTATACTAAGAATCCCTGCTATATCTTCCTTATCCAGGCTTGTCCCTGCACTGTATTTTGCAAGGAAAGCACCAGCCTCCCTAGGGCTTTTCTTTGGGCTGGGGCATAACTCCTTTATTTTTGACAGTGTGCCTAGGGGTAGGGAAATATGCACTACCGTCTCCCCTATATGCATGAGTGGTGCTTTAAAGGTGGCACCTAGAGTTTCCTGTTCCACTTCCATTTCTCTTTCCTCAGTAGAGGATTCACCCTGCTCCCTTTCCTCCTGTGGGGGTTTCTGGCTTATGGCCGGTTTAGTTTGGCTTCTGAGTGTAGTGGATGGCTGTGAAATTATCTTTTCTTCAGCTTCCTTAATCCTTCTTGCCTTTTTCTCTAGTTTCCTCTCGTACGCCTCTAAATCTTCCCTTTTCCTCTGTATCCTTTCTTCCTCTTCCTGCTGTCTCTTATTAAATTCTTTCTGTTTCTCCTCCCATTCCTTTTCCCTGGGGCTTAACTTCCTGACTCCTTCCTCTTCTCCCTTTTCTAGGGACATTCCATCCCTTTCTTCCTTAGTTATCGCAGAATACTCTCTTATCTCACCTTCCCTTTCCTTCGGATCCAACCTACTTATCCTCTCTTCTTCTCTCCTACGTATACCTTCTGCCCGGACTTCCTCTTCCCTGCTTCTACTTTCGTTTTCCCATCGTGTAACTTGTGCCTGATCAGCTGCACCATATACCATGGTAGCCAATACTGCTGGATCCAGAGATGGATACAGCTGAAGACATGGACCCAATGTTCCATCCTCCTGTTTAACCATCACATAAGGGGGGGGTTGCTTCGGGTTGCTGAGATAGGGCGGGTGAATTTACAGGTTTTGGTGTGGGGGCTTTAGTTACATACTTTGTTTTATATTTGGCTAAGCATTTATTCCATATTTTGTAACAATCTTTCATATACTGGGTGTTTTCCCATTTCCCAGGTGGGTAGGAGTGCTTGTGTACCTGACACACCTTGCTCACTTCCTTCCAATCATCCTCAGAACAGGGTCCCACTGGCCCTGGGTCATGTATCCCCAGCTGTTGGCACCTCTCTCTGACCTGTGTCCAAAACGGTTCTACCTGTGGCCCCGGTAGTGTGTTTTTAACATACTCATAGGGAGATGGACTGGCCATGGTCTGGGTTGCCGCAGAATTCCCCATCTAATAACCTTGGTAGTGTGTGACTAGTACAGGGACAGAGATGAAAGCAACCTGTTTGTGCTATAATCTGTTCCCTGACTTGGGAGTAAGTCCCTTGGTCTCTTATGGCAGTGGGGCTGAAATAGCTATGAAGGTTAATTCTTAGTACTCGGTATAGAGTACCCCTTCTTGTGGCAGGAAAAACCCCCCTTGCACCAAGTCGGTATGAAAATCCGGTTGGTCTAGTGGTAAGCAGGATCCACGTCCTGTCAACACTAAGGAACAGTAAACCAAAGGTGCAATGTGGGCAGGCGGGCGCTATCTCACTACAGTCAGGCTCCTGTCTTAGGTCGTTCATTTAGTACATATATGTGTAATACAATATCTTAACAAAAAAATCCTCTAAATCAATACAGTACTTTACATTCAGTTGTCATACATATATATATCATACACTTATCTCTAATTCTCTAATACTCTATACACTCTAAATACTTACGGTGGTACCTAAGAGAAAAACAAGCAAAAACAAGCAAATATATATATACAGTAGCAAAATAAAGTTACATTATATGAACATGTTTATAATAAGTGCACTTTTCAATATTTTCCCCAAAAATTGGGCGTCCACTTAGCCATTCCTTCTACTACGGGCGTATTCTATACTTCCCGAGTTTTAAACACACATATATCTACTCAACACAGTCAGACCAACCTAGTCAGACTCTAAAAAAAAAAACAAAAAACCTGCGAGCCCTTAACCCTCCAAGGGGCCAGCCTAGCCCGTTGCGAAGGCACAGTTATGTAAGTGGGTGGACATACAAGGCTATTTGAACAAGGCAAGCATCAACACCAGTTACCAAAAAATAGGTAAAAAGGAGGTGACTTACCTGTTCAAAACACCCCACCACTTCCTGGTACCAAAAACTGTTAGGCGCTCGTCTTCTCCTTGTGGCCTAGGCTCTTGGAGATGGCTCAGTGGAGGTCCTCGCCGGCGGTTAATCAATAACACATACACACACTAGGTATGCTGAAATGATTACAATTCTTTATTTTAGGATTCGCTGTTTTATGCTGTCTTTACAAGACTCTGCCCACAATTTGGGGGCCAATCAAAATGATAATACATATTAGCATATTCGGTAATTTCTTAATCATATCTCAATCTTGTGATTTTCCAAACATTAATAGTGTCTACATCTTGTGATATCAAAAATGGTGACCCCTGTAGTTCAAGTTAATAGGTCAAAACATTCCTTATCCTCTGTCATTGTCTACTGGGCAACCACAGCTTCCCTAAAAAAACCTAATGTTAGCTGTTATGCCGGACAAAAAAGTACAGAGATAAAACCACAAGCAGATGCTTCCTCTGATGGGCATGGAAAAAGAGGAAAAACAGACAGTATGGTATATTTTAGTAAAATCATAAGACAGTCTGACCTACATTAAAATATACTAAGATATGTTTCTGATTATTAAAGCAAAATCTGATTATTAAAGCAAAACCCTGAACATATCATAAACAAAGTGAAAATCAACAATTAATCAATAATGAAATGTAATATAGAATCTCCTTACAGGTAGCTTTAGCTGAACACTGTGCAGAGCTCGCAAAAAACAAACTTGTAGCTTATTTAGCTGCCTGCGGTAGTGATAATATCAAGAAAACACCACCAACCTTCTACAGGTAGCTTTAGCTGAACACTGTGCAGAGCTCGCAAAAAACTAACTTGTAGCTTATTTAGCTGCCTGCGGTAGTGATAGGATCAGGAAAACACCACCAACCTTCTACAGGTAGCTTTAGCTGAACACTGTGCAGAGCTCGCAAAAAACGAACTTGTAGCTTATTTAGCTGCCTGCGGTAGTGATAGGATCAGGAAAACACCACCAACCTTCTACAGGTAGCTTTAGCTGAACACTGTGCAGAGCTCGCAAAAAACTAACTTGTAGCTTATTTAGCTGCCTGCGGTAGTGATAGGATCAGGAAAACACCACCAACCTTCTACAGGTAGCTTTAGCTGAACCCTGTGCAGAGCTCGCACTACACTAACTTTTAGTTTAAGCTGAACACTGTGAGGAGGATGCACTACACTAACTTGTAGCTATTTTAGCTGCCTGCGGTAGTGAAGGGATCAGGAAAACACCACCAACCTTCTACAGGTAGCTTTAGCTGAACACTGTGCAGAGGTCGCAAAAAACTAACTTGTAGCTTATTTAGCTGCCTGCGGTAGTGATAGGATCAGGAAAACAACACCAACCTTCTACAGATAGCTTTAGCTGAACACTGTGCAGAGCTTGCAAAAAACTAACTTGTAGCTTATTTAGCTGCCTGCGGTAGTGATAGGATCAGGAAAACACCACCAACCTTCTACAGGTAGCTTTAGCTGAACACTGTGCAGAGGTCGCACTACACTAACTTGTAGCTTATTTAGCTGCCTGCGGTAGTGATAGGATCAGGAAAACGCCACCAACCTTCTACAGGTAACTTTAGCTGAACACTGTGCAGAGGTCGCAGTACACTAACTTGTAGTTTTAGCTGAACACTGTGAGGAGGACGCACTACACTAACTTGTAGCTTATTTAGCTGCCTGCGGTAGTGATAGGATCAGGAAAACACCACCAACCTTCTACAGATAGCTTTAGCTGGACACTGTGCAGAGGTCGCACTACACTAACTTGTAGCTTTAGCTGAACACTGTTCAGAGGATGCACTACACTAACTTGTAGCTTTAGCTGAACACTGTTCAGAGGACGCACTACACTAACTTGTAGCTTTAGCTGAACACTGTTCAGAGGACGCACTACACTAACTTGTAGTTTTAGCTGAACACTGTGAGGAGGACGCACTACACTAACTTGTAGCTTTAGCTGAACACTGTGCAGAGGTCGCACTACACTAACTTGTAGTTTTAGCTGAACACTGTGAGGAGGACGCACTACACTAACTTGTAGCTTTAGCTGAACACTGTTCAGAGGATGCACTACACTAACTTGTAGCTTTAGATGAACACTGTGCAGAGGTCGCACTACACTAACTTGTAGTTTTAGCTGAACACTGTGAGGAGGACGCACTACACTAACTTGTAGCTTATTTAGCTGCCTGCAGTAGTGATAGGATCAGGAAAACACCACCAATCTTCTACAGGTAGCTTTAGCTGAACACTGTGCAGAGCTCGCAAAAAACGAACTTGTAGCTTATTTAGCTGCCTGCGGTAGTGATAATATCAGGAAAACACCACCAACCTTCTACAAGTAGCTTTAGCTGAACACTGTGCAGAGCTCGCAAAAAACGAACTTGTAGGTTATTTAGCTGCCTGCGGTAGTGATAGGATCAGGAAAACACCACCAACCTTCTACAGGTAGCTTTAGCTGAACACTGTGCAGAGCTCGCAAAAAACTAACTTGTAGCTTATTTACTGCCTGCGGTAGTGATAGGATCAGGAAAACACCACCAACCTTCTACAGGTAGCTTTAGCTGAACACTGTGCAGAGCTCGCAAAAAACGAACTTGTAGCTTATTTAGCTGCCTGCGGTAGTGATAGGATCAGGAAAACACCACCAACCTTCTACAGGTAGCTTTAGCTGAACACTGTGCAGAGCTCGCAAAAAACTAACTTTTAGTTTAAGCTGAACACTGTGAGGAGGATGCACTACACTAACTTGTAGCTATTTTAGCTGCCTGCGGTAGTGATGGGATCAGGAAAACACCACCAACCTTCTACAGGTAGCTTTAGCTGAACACTGTGCAGAGGTCGCAAAAAACTAACTTGTAGCTTATTTAGCTGCCTGCGGTAGTGATAGGATCAGGAAAACAACACCAACCTTCTACAGGTAGCTTTAGCTGAACACTGTGCAGAGCTTGCAAAAAACTAACTTGTAGCTTATTTAGCTGCCTGCGGTAGTGATAGGATCAGGAAAACACCACCAAAATTCTACAGGTAGCTTTAGCTGAACACTGTGCAGAGGTCGCACTATACTAACTTGTAGCTTATTTAGCTGCCTGCGGTAGTGATAGGATCAGGAAAACGCCACCAACCTTCTACAGGTAACTTTAGCTGAACACTGTGCAGAGGTCGCAGTACACTAACTTGTAGTTTTAGCTGAACACTGTGAGGAGGACGCACTACACTAACTTGTAGCTTATTTAGCTGCCTGCGGTAGTGATAGGATCAGGAAAACACCACCAACCTTCTACAGATAGCTTTAGCTGGACACTGTGCAGAGGTCGCACAACACTAACTTGTAGCTTTAGCTGAACACTGTTCAGAGGATGCACTACACTAACTTGTAGCTTTAGCTGAACACTGTTCAGAGGACGCACTACACTAACTTGTAGCTTTAGGTGAACACTGTTCAGATGACGCACTACACTAACTTGTAGCTTTAGCTGAACACTGTGCAGAGGTCGCAGTACACTAACTTGTAGTTTTAGCTGAACACTGTGAGGAGGACGCACTACACTAACTTGTAGCTTTAGCTGAACACTGTTCAGAGGATGCACTACACTAACTTGTAGCTTTAGATGAACACTGTGCAGAGGTCGCACTACACTAACTTTTAGTTTAAGCTGAACACTGTGAGGAGGATGCACTACACTAACTTGTAGCTATTTTAGCTGCCTGCGGTAGTGATGGGATCAGGAAAACACCACCAACCTTCTACAGGTAGCTTTAGCTGAACACTGTGCAGAGGTCGCAAAAAACTAACTTGTAGCTTATTTAGCTGCCTGCGGTAGTGATAGGATCAGGAAAACAACACCAACCTTCTACAGGTAGCTTTAGCTGAACACTGTGCAGAGCTTGCAAAAAACGAACTTGTAGGTTATTTAGCTGCTTGCGGTAGTGATAGGATCAGGAAAACACCACCAAACTTCTACAGGTAGCTTTAGCTGAACACTGTGCAGAGGTCGCACTACACTAACTTGTAGTTTTAGCTGAACACTGTGAGGAGGACGCACTACACTAACTTGTAGCTTATTTAGCTGCCTGCGGTAGTGATAGGATCAGGAAAACACCACCAACCTTCTACAGGTAGCTTTAGCTGAACACTGTGCAGAGGTCGCACTACACTAACTTGTAGCTTATTTAGCTGCCTGCGGTAGTGATAGGATCAGGAAAACGCCACCAACCTTCTACAGGTAACTTTAGCTGAACACTGTGCAGAGGTCGCAGTACACTAACTTGTAGTTTTAGCTGAACACTGTGAGGAGGACGCACTACACTAACTTGTAGCTTATTTAGCTGCCTGCGGTAGTGATAGGATCAGGAAAACACCACCAACCTTCTACAGATAGCTTTAGCTGGACACTGTGCAGAGGTCGCACTACACTAACTTGTATCTTTAGCTGAACACTGTTCAGAGGATGCACTACACTAACTTGTAGCTTTAGCTGAACACTGTTCAGAGGACGCACTACACTAACTTGTAGCTTTAGCTGAACACTGTTCAGATGACGCACTACACTAACTTGTAGTTTTAGCTGAACACTGTGAGGAGGACGCACTACACTAACTTGTAGCTTTAGCTTAACGCTGTGCAGAGGTCGCAGTACATTAACTTGTAGTTTTAGCTGAACACTGTGAGGAGGACACACTACACTAACTTGTAGCTTTAGCTGAACACTGTTCAGAGGATGCACTACACTAACTTGTAGCTTTAGATGAACACTGTGCAGAGGTCGCACTACACTAACTTGTAGTTTTAGCTGAACACTGTGAGGAGGACGCACTACACTAACTTGTAGCTTTAGCTGAACACTGTTCAGAGGATGCACTACACTAACTTGTAGCTTTAGATGAACACTGTGCAGAGGTCGCACTACACTAACTTGTAGTTTTAGCTGAACACTGTGAGGAGGAGGCACTACACTAAATTGTAGCTTTAGCTGAACACTGTGCAGAGGTCGCACTACACTAACTTGTAATTTTAGCTGAACACTGTGAGGAGGATGCACTACACTAACTTGTAGCTTTAGCTGAACACTGTGCACTACACTAACTTGTAGCTTTAGCTGAACACTGTTCAGAGGTAGCATTACACTAACTTGTAGCTTTAGCTGAACACTGTGCAGAGGTCACACTAAACTAACTTGTAGCTTTAACTGAACACTGTGAGGAGGACTCACTACACTAACTGTAAATAGTCTAGCTGCCTAACTGTGGTACTAACAGGATCAACACCAGCAATTTTCTTCAGGTAGCTGTAAATACTGTAACAACACAAGCCTGCCTGTCAGTAGCAAGATAACAGGAACGGATCTAGCTAAACTGAATACAGTGTATATATATATATATATATATATATATATATATATATATATATATATACAACACCTGGGATGCATATATATACACAATACACTGTAAGTGCAGCTAACTCACTGACTGTCCTGCCTAATCTATCTAACTTAAATCAAATGACATTGTCTATCTGTCTATCTCTCTCAACGCCAGAACACACACTACACAGGGCCGCCGTGCAGGCGGCCTTATATAGTGTGGGGCGTGTACTAAATCCCCTGAGCCATAATTGGCCAAAGCCTCCTTGGCTTTGGCCAATTACAGCTCTCTGTTCAGACGGCGCTGTGATTGGCCAAGCATGCGGGTCATAGTGCATGCTTGACCAATCATCAGCCAGCAATGCACTGCGATGCCGCAGTGAATTATGGGCCGTGACGCGCCACACGAATTTGACGCGAACGGCCCATATCCTTTGCAATTCGGCGAACGGGCGAACAGACGATGTTTGAGTCGAAGATGGGTTCGACTCGAACACGAAGCTCATCCCTACCCCTGACCACGCACACCATGTGATCTGAGAATGTATAAAAATGAGGATGAAATTAAAAACTTAGGATTCCCCCACAACGGAGTCAGTGGGGAGAAGCCCAAGTAGCTCGGACATGCTAATTGTTTCACCTCCTCCCAAGCCTTAATAGTAGCCTTCATAGCCAATGTGAGTGGTAAGTCTGATTTGATACCTCTGTAGAGGGCCAATCGAAGTGTCTCATATGATCCCAAATGAGCCGCCTCCACAACTGTAGCAGAATCCCCATCATCTGATAGCAACCATTTATGGGCAAACACCATCTGACCGGCCAAATAATACTTCCTCCAGTCAGGTAGGGCCAACCCGCCACTCCCCCATGGTTCCTGAAGTACTTTGAGTCCTATGCGTGGTTGCTTGGGAGCCCAAAGAAACGAGCTAGTGATACTGTCCAATTGTTTAAAAAATGACACGGGGCGTGTCTCAGTAAGTATAAAATGACTGGAAGAATTTTCATTTTTAATAAATTTATCCTCCCTATGAGTGACAGTGTGAGTCTCTGCCACGCTTGAGCCTTTTGCTTGAAAAAATCCAGAAGTGGCACCAAATTAAGGGTCAAGTAGTCAGAACTATCAGCTGAAATCTTCACCCCTAAATATGTGATGGAAGATACCCATTTTAGCGGCAGACTATGGTCAGCCTTTTCTTTGGCCCCCTCATCTAACGGCAAAATTGAGGATTTACTCCAATTGATTTTTAACCCCGAAAAGGTGGTGAAATTATTTAGTATTTTCAGAGCTGCCTGTAGCGAGGACCTGGGGTCCTCCAGAAACAATAACATGTCGTCGGCATATAATGCTAGACATTCTTTGATCGTACCGACTCTTATGGCTTGGACTTCACTAGATGACCTAAGAGCCACTGCTAAAGGTTCCATCATAACTGAAAATATAAATGGAGACAAAGGACACCCCTGTCTAGTACCTCTGCTCACTGAGAAAAAGGGAGATGTAGACTTACCCAGCCGAACTGCCACTCTGGGATTGCTATACAATAAGGTAATCCATTGCTGAAACACCTTGCCAAACCCCATTTTACCCAGCACCCTAAGCATGTGCTTTTTCTATGTCGATCGACACAATTATTCTGGTGCCCGCCCCACACCCAGAAAGCTGAAGATGAGTAAACAATCTTCTCAGATTAGTATCTGTAGACTTTCCGGGCATGAAACCGGTCTGATCAATATCGACCATAGAGGGGATCACCTCGACCAACCTATTTGCCAGGATCTTTGTCAAGATCTTCAGATCCATGTTTAGTAAATTAATAGGTGTATAAGATGCACACTCTAATGGATCCTTTCCCGGTTTCGGCAACAGGACCATGTACGCATCCAGCATGGATGTTGGAAGCTCATTTAGTTCTAGACACTTGGCTAGAAGTGTATTCAGTCTAGGTGCCAATTCCTCAGCATAGATTTTATAAAAGTCTGCGAGGATGCCATCCGGTCTGGGGGCCTTATTAGGGGGAAAATCAAAAATTGCTGCAACTATTTCCTTGTTAGTTATCCCAGCATCCAGCACCAACCTTTCTTCGTCAGATAACCTCGGGAGGGTGAGATCCTCCAGAAGGGCATCCAAGGCATCAGGGTCATAGTTCGGGATGGGGGCATATAGGTCTCAAAGAAATCACAAAATTCTCCTAGTATGTCCACAGGATCACTAATCAGCACCCCACTCTTCCCCCTAATTACCGGGATATTAGTAATCTGATTATCTACCACCACAATCTTGCCAGCAGTTTCCCATTTTTATCTCCTTCCGAGAACACAGAGTTCGCACTATCCTATGGGTTGCTTCGGTATGAGCCAGATAAGAGAAATGCAGGGAGAGAAGATGCCTAGCCTCCATCAACGACAAATATGTAGTATCAGAGGGGTCACTGGCATGTTTCTCTGCACATTCCTTTTCGTGGTCTTGTATCCTAAGTATTTCTGCATTGTGGGCCCACTCTCTCAGATACGCTCTCCCCTCACCACTGCTTTAAAAGCATCCCACACCACTGGTGGGTCGGCCGAGTCCTCGTTATTTGAGCAATAAGAGGCAATTGACCCCCTTACCCGGGAAGATACCTGCTCATTTTGTAGCCACCCTGGAGAAAGCCGCCACCCCCCCCCGTCCCCCTCTCCGCAGAGAAGTTAAGATTAAGGGACAGGGGGCAATAATCAGATATACCCCTGGCCAGGTAATCAATGTCCTTCACAAATGGAAGCACCGATTGGTTCCCAAAAGCTAGATCTACCCTGGCCGATGAACGGCGAGTCACAGAGACGTGAGAGTAAGCCTTGCGATGAGGATTTTTGGCTCTCCACAGATCAGTTAACCCAGTTACCGAAGCCCAGGAAAGAATATCTACCGACCAGGGGCGGACTGACCATTGAGCACTGCCCGAGGGCCCTGGGCCACTAGGGGGCCCCATCAGGGTTGCCAGCCTCAGTAAAACCAGGGAGAGTATGTATAAATCTGTGGTTTTTTTACATCTGTCTGTGTATACTGTGTATGCATGTATGTGTATACTGAGTGATTGTATAATGTGTGTGTGTATACTGTGTGGCCCCATAATCTCTGATTGCCTGGGGGCCCCATAATCTCCTATTGCCCAGGGGCCCCACGAGTTATCAGTCCGCCCCTGCTGCCGACCCCATCATCCCCGGGTTGGAGGAGTCCAGGGCATCTAAAATAGCATTAAAATCGACCCATTAATACCAGGGGAAGGTGAGCAAATGGGGCTAATCTAGTAAACAAGTCATATAGCACTTGCACATTAATAGGGGTAGGTAAATATACATTTGCTAATATCATCTTATGTTGAAAAATGTCTAATAAGACAGCCACATATCTCCCCTCCTGGTCGGAGAACACCTGATGTATTGTACATGGTAAAGCTTTGCTAATAAGGATCGAGATTCCTCTGGCAAAAGTAGAAAAGGTAGCGTGAAAGGCTTTTTGAACCCAGGGCCTGTGTAAAGCCAGGACCCTGCTACCATCGAGGTGTGTCTCCTGCAAGAAGGTGACATGGGACTTGGAATGCTTGAGGAATTGAAATATTGATATTCTTTTGTGTTTGTTATTCAATCCTCTCACATTCCAGGACACAATTTTAGCGCATTTAGCCATCAACCTGTACAGGAAAATTTGAGTTCCAGGAACCAGAGTGCAGTACCCAATACAATCTACAGGTACTGGATGAAACAATTGACCAATGCCCTAAACATCCTGAAGCATTTACCCCTTGTGAGTAGTGAACCGAGTTACAACAACCCCCCCCCCCCCCCCCCGCCATTATACCAGCCTTAAACAAACAAAAAAACACATAACCACTGGTATGTGGCTTAATCCCAAAACTCCCAAAAATGGGGAGAGCAAAAAATAGACTAGGAAGTCAGTAACCTAGTGAATGTTCGGCAAGTTTATTACGTATCCTCTTCTTGTCTTCTCTTCATGGAGCCCCATGGGAAAAGGATCAAGGAGCATTAGATATCATACACCTGGCCGTATAGAAAGGCAATCAAACGGTCTCATGGAGCCCTCTAGTGGCCCCTTGCAGGTATAACAATGGAAGAAAGAAAAATAAAAAAATAAAAAATTGTGAGCAACAGGAGAAACAGAGTGCTTGTAGATATAAACAGCTCCTCGTGTATTATAGGAGAGGAAAAGGGTACTCCAAACATCAAAGGAGTAATCCAGAGGTTAATAAATGCAAAGTAAAGGCACAAAAAACAAGATCACCAAGAGAGCCCACTGCGTGCAGCCAAACATAGTGATCTAATCTTCAAAGATCACAGAAAATGCAATACTTTAGACAACTTTAGCATAGCACCCAGCAGCTTTAGGAATTTCGGTCAAGCTACTCGCTGGCTTCCAACGGATTATCAAAGAATTTAACTGTTCCTTTGTATTGTACCCGCAGCCTGCTAGGGTATAGCATGCTATTTTGGATCTCTCTTTCCCTCATTCTCTTACGGACTTCATTGAAGGATCTTCTTTTCCGTTGAGTTTCCGCAGAGAAATCAGGAAACAGCATTATTTTGGTGTTCTCAAAGCGCAGCTCCTGAGGCTTCCTGGATTCCGTAAGGATCATATCGTGGTCCCTGTAGTTGAGAAATCTTACCAAGAATGGTCGTGGGAATGCTCCAGGGAGGCAAACTCCCGTAGGGACTCTGTGCGCACGCTCTACAACATATGTAGGGGGAAGGTCGCCCAACTGCAGAATCTGCTTAAAAAATTGCTCAGCAAACGTGGCGGTTTTAACCCCTTCTGCCCCTTCAGGTAACCCAACTACTCGGACATTATTCCGTCTTTGCCGGTCTTCGGCATCCTCAGCTCTATGTTGGAACGATTTTACCATCTCTTGCAGCTCAGACAACTGAGCGCCCTGCGAGTGTGTCACATCCTCCACTTCAGAAATTCTGTCCTCTGCTGTGGTAAGTCTACCCCGGATTTTATCCAGGTCATGCCTAATGAGTGTGCATTCCATGGCAAGATGGTCAATCCTTACCATCACTGCAGCTTTGCAGGCATCTATGGCCTCTAGGATGGGTCTTGTAATCGCATCTGAGGCTGTCTCCTGACCTGGGGATGCCGGCAGGGGATTCTCCGGACCTGCAGCAGCCGCTGCTTTCTCCATCTGCCTGTCTTGTTTCTTAGCTCCTCCAGTGAACTGCCGAGGAGGTAAGATGGCCGTGGAGGATCCCTGTTCTGGGCCTCGTGTGGAGCATGGTTGCCTCTGGGAGCGCTGGGATGTCTTGTCCTGCTTGCGCCCAGCCTTTTTCATGACCGGGAATTCCCGATCTCAGCCCAGTATAGTGAGCATAAGGCTCCGAAAATCGGATCAATCTTCAGGATAAATGCAGAGCTCCAGAGAAACACGTCTTGCCTTGTTCACATTGGGCCACGCCCCCTTCATCCAACATTTAACATAACAGGGAGGTGTTTCACATAGGAAGTCCCCCCAGTGAAGTTGCAAAAAATTCTTCCGTGGCTTCTAGTTTATCCAGACAGGCAGAAGGCCACCATGCTAATTAGTGGTTTTAAAGCTTTCATGACTAAGCCTATTTTTGACATTTAGTGTTTACAAGTTAAAGCGGAGTTCCACACAAAAATGGAACTTCCGCTTTTCGGAACCCCCCCCTCCGGTGTCACATTTGGCACCTTTCAGGGGGGAGGGGGGTGCAGATACCTGTCTAAGACAGGTATTTGCACCCACTTCCGGCATAGACTCCAATGGGAGTGTACGCCACTTCCCGTCCCCACCGCGCTGTCTGCTGGGAACACACAGCTCCCAGGAGAGAGCGGGGACCACTAGGGACACGCAGCGCGACTCGCGCATGCGCAGTAGGGAACCGGGAAGTGAAGCCGCAACGCTTCACTTCCTGATTCCCTCACCTAGGATGGCGGCGGCAGCTGTCGAGAACCGAGCGGGTTCTCGGCATCCCCTGCCGACATCGCTGGACCCTAGGACAGGTAAGTGGCCATGTATTAAAAGTCAGCAGCTGCAGTATTTGTAGCTGCTGGCTTTTAATATTTTTTTTTTTGGCGGTGTGTGTGAACTCCCGCTTTAAAATCCGTATTTTTTGCTAGAAAATGACTTAGAACCCCCAAACATTATAAATACTTTTTTAGCAGAGAATCTAGAGAATAAAATGGCGATTGTTGCATATTTTATGTCACACGGAATTTGTGCAGCGGTGTTTTAAACGCAACTTTTTGGGAAAAGGGACACTTTCATGAATTAAAAAAAAAAAAACCAGTAAAGTTAGCCCAATTTTTTTTCTATAATGTGAAGGATGATGTTACGCCGAGTAAATAAATATCAAACATGTCACGATGTATAATTGCTCGCACTCATGGAATGGCAACAAACTACGGTACCTAACAATCTCCATAGGCGATGCTTTAAATTTTTTTAATGGTTACCAGGTTAGAGTTACAGAGGAGGTCTAGTGCTAGAATTATTGCTCTCACTCTGAGGATCGCGGCGATACCTCACATGTGTGGTTTGAACACTGTTTACATATGCGGGCGCGACTTCCGTATGCGTTTTCTTTGATGTGCGAGCTCGCTTCGACAGGGGCCCTTCAAAAAAAAAATTTCTTATTTATTTTATTTATTTTTATATTAATAAATTGTGTTTAAAAAATTTTTTTTGATCACTTTTATTGCTGTCACAAGGAATGTAAACATCCCTTGTGACAGTAATAGGTGGTCACAGGTACTATTTATGGAGGGATCAGGGACCCCCAATCCCTCCTTTGCACTTCAAAGTATTCAGATCGCCGTTTTCGGCGAGTCTGAATACTGTATATTTTTTTAAAACCGGCGCCATTGGCAGCCGAGTAAACGGGAAGTGACGTCATGACGTCGCTTCCGTGTTTACAATTAGGAGACTGGAATGAAGCCACTTACGGCTTTGTTCCAGTCTGTCCTTAGCCGCCGCAGGTGGTGGATTGTGGATCGGGCCTCCCGGTGGAATGGGAGGCCCGGTAAGAGCGGCGGGAGGAGGCGGGAGGGGGGGATGTCCCCTCCCGCTCCTCCCGTATAACAGCTGAGCGGCTTTTAGCCGCATCGGTTCTTATCCCTGGAAAGCCGATCGCCGGCTCTAAAAAACAGTACCCCCGAAAGCCGAGGCCGCACATCTGCGTACGCTCGGCGGGAAGGGGTGTTAAGAATGGCTTTAGTTTGCCAAAATTTATGGGTCAAGGTTGTACATTGGTGAATAATTTACAGTCTGTGAATGATATGAGAGAAGTGGTTAGGGAAACAATTTTTAAGGAATAGAAGGATGGTTTGAGGGCCCTTTTTCTGTACCGCCTTTTGTTAATTTCAGAATTTCTCCTTTGGATATTGTTCCCAAGAAAGAGACAAATTCGTTTAGATTCATTCATCATCTTTCCTATCCAGCAGGTGATTCTCTGAACGATCAAATTCCAGAAACAATGTCTACGGTTACTTACGCATCTTTTGAAGATGCTCTTAGTAAACTTAGGCTTTTGGGCCCGGGAGCTATGTTAGCAAAAGCAGATATAAAATCTGCATTTTGGCTTCTCCCAATTCATCCAGACTGTTTTTGTTCTCTAGGTTTTTTCTTTGATAATAAGTTCTATTTCGACAAATGTTTACCAATGGGCTGTTCTTTATCTTGTTTTTATTTTGAAAGTTTTTCCAGCTTTTTAGAATGGGTAGTTTCTTCAGTCACTGGTTCTTCCTTAATGATTCATTACTTAGATGTTTTTTTATTTTTAGGCCCACCCGGTACTTCAGATTGTCTTTTCCTGTTATGCCGCGTACACACGGTCGGACTTTCTATCCTACTTGGTCCGGCACACTTTCCGACGGACTTTGTCCGCCAGGTGCGCCGGACTTTAAAACGGACGGACTTGCCCACACACGCCGGGACTTTCCGGCGGGCTAAGTCCGCCCGTCTTTCCGACGGACTTTCGCCGGGGTTCCGGCGGACTTTCAGAATGAACGGATTTGCCCACACACGGACAAGTCCGTTCATTTTGAACGTGACTCAGGTGCGACGGGACTAGAAAAGGATGTCAATCTTGCCGCTTTTATCGGCGAGATTGACACCTTGCGAGCCCCGTCGCGGGGCATACCAGGCCCTTAGGTCTGGTATGGATTATAAAGGGGAACCCCTACGCCGAAAAAACGGCGTGGGGCCCCCCCTAAAATCCATACCAGACCCCGATCCGAGCACGCAGCCTGGCCGGTCAGGAAAGGGGGTGGGGACGAGCGAGCGCCCCCCCCCTCCTGAACCGTACCAGGCCGCATGCCCTCAACATAGGGGGTGGGTGCTTTGGGGGAGGGGGGTGCCTTACGGTGCCCCCCCCACCACAAAGCACCTTGTCCCCATGTTGATGAGGACAAGGGCCTCTTCCCGACAACCCTGGCCGTTGGTTGTCGGGGTCTGCGGGGGGGGGCTTATCGGAATCTGGGAGCCCCCTTTAATAAGGGGGCCCCCAGATCCCGGCCCCCCACCCTATGTAAATGAGTATGGGGTACATGGTACCCCTACCCATTTACCTAGGAAAAAAGTGTAAGTAATAAAACACACTACACAGATTTTTAAAATATTTTATTAAACAGCTCCGGGGGGGGGATCTTCCTCCAGCTTCGGGGGTCTTCTTCCGGCTTCGGGGGTCCCTCCGCTTCATCTTCTCCCGGCGTCCGGTTGGTTCTTCTCCGCTCTCCGACCTCTTCTCCCGGTGTCCCAGGTCTTCGGCCGGCCCCTCCGCCGTCTTCATGTAGCTCTATTGCCAGCGGAGGTCCGGACTTCTGGGCTTCTTGTCTTCTTGTCTTCTCTTCTCTTCCCCCAGATGTTGACACGACGCTCTCTCCGGCTGGACTGGTCTCTGAGGGCTGCGTTGTGACTTATATAGGCGGAGACCCCGCCCCCATATGATGTCACAGTCCCTGGGCATGCTGGGACTGTGACGTTTTAGGGGGCGTGGTCTCCGCCTATATAAGTCACAACGCAGCCCTCAGAGACCAGTCCAGCCGGAGAGAGCGTCGTGTCAACCACCCCCTATGTTGAGGGCATGCGGCCTGGTACGGTTCAGGAGGGGGGGGGGGGGGCGCTCGCTCGTCCCCACCCCCTTTCCTGACCGGCCAGGCTGCGTGCTCGGATCGGGGTCTGGTATGGATTTTAGGGGGGCCCCACGCCGTTTTTTCGGTTCCCTTTATAATCCATACCAGACCTAAGGGCCTGGTATGCCCCGCGCTCGCCGCAATAGGAAGATTTGTTTTTGCTATTGCAGCGAGCGCGAGATGCAATACCCTGCCCTCGTGTCGTATTTGGTCTGTCGGACTAGCCTACACACGAGCGGGCTTTCCGTCGGACCAGCACACACACGGGCGGACTTTCCGCCCGAAACTGAGTCCGACGGAAAGATTTGAAACTTTCTTCAAATCTAAGTCCGCCGGAAAAGTCCGCCGCCGCCCACACACGGGCGGATTGTCCGGCACACTCTGGTCCGCCGGACCAAGTATGCCGGAAAGTCCGACCGTGTGTACGCGGCATTACAATCATTTTTTGAGGTTTGTCAACAATTTGGAGTTCCATTGGGAGTGGAGAAAACTTCTTTGCCTTCTACTTGCCTTGATTTTTTAGGTATAACGATAGATACAGAAGGAATGGAGTTTAGGTTGCCAGAGTCATAAATAGAAAGAATTAAAATACTATTATCTTTAATCATTAGAAGGAAAAAGGTTTGTTTAAAAGATATGCAATCCCTTTTAGGATCATTAGCTTTTGCTACATGTGTGATGCCAGTGGGTAGGATTTTTTCCAGGGAAGATCTTTTAGTTTGGGTACAATTTCTTGAGAACTTTAATGGTAAAGCAGTGTGGCAACCTGATTTTGTGCTTGACTCCGATTTTAACCTCTTTACTGATTCTGCAGGCTCCATTGGTTTTGCAGCCTTTTGGGTAAATCACTGGTGCACAGGAAGTTGGAGTTCTCATTGTCAGGTAAGTGGTAACTTAAAAAAACATAGTCTTATTAGAGCTCTTTCCTATAGTGGTTGCCCTTGAGGTCTGGGGTTCTGAGTTTAAGAACAGGAGAATTTTGGTCAGTACAGATAATAAAGGGGTAGAATACGCTATTAACTGCTTGTCATCCAAGTCTCCACCTGTCATTATTTTTCTTTGCTACTTAATCTTTAAATGTTTAAGCTTGAACATTTGAATCAAGGCTAAATATGTGGCGGGGAAAAATAATGATTTGGCGGATTCATTTTCTCGATTGCAGATGGACCGGTTTTTCGACTTATTACAAACAGCGGATGCAGTGGGAGTGGAGTGCCCATCCTATCTTTGGGACTTGATCTAACTATAATTGAGGATAATATCATAAATTCGGTGACACCGGCTACCATGGCAGGTTATCGGTCAGCCTGGTTTCTCTGGTTAACCTTTCTAGACTCATTAAGCAAAAAAAATTGTGCTTTTTCTGGAAAATTAATTCTTTTATTTTTAAATCATCTATTTCTGCAAAATCATTTGTGGTCTCATGTTAATAAAGTTATGTCCGGAATCTCTTTCTTTTTCAAATTACAGAATTTACCTTCTTGTTCAAGTTTTTCTCGGTTAAGCAAGCCCTGAAGGGCTTTAAAAAAGGTAATTTTAGTGTGGATAAGTGGAGGCCTATTACTCCGGATATTTTAGGAATGCTGTGTGACTCCACAGCACGAGTGTGTTTTTCTAATTTTGAAGCAGTAATGTTTAAGGCAGTCTTGAGGTTGTGAAAATTTTTATTAGACATTCTAAAACAGATCAGTTGGGTAAACGAAGGTGGGTTAGTCTGCATGCCTTTAGTAGCTCCTGCATATGTCCAGCTAAATTACTAGCAAGCTATTTACAAATAAGGCCTCATTTACAGCCTTTTTTGTTTATACATATAGACGGCTCCCACTTACCAGGTTTCAATTTATTGGTGTTTTTAAAAAATGTCTTTCTATATTGAATCTACATGGACATTTCACATCCCATTCATTTCGAATTGGGGCAGCCACTGAGGCATCTAGAAGTGGGCTAGAAGTTATATGTCAGACCTAATTCATTCTTTTGAATCATTTCAGGTAATACACAAGTTATTTGGATCCTTGGCCACTCCTTTGTTTTTTGGGCACAGCGCAGAGCAGCCATCAGAGTATACTCTGAAAATTTAGATTTGAATCCAACCAGTTTTAAAGTTTTTTGGAGTGGAAGGAGAGGTATGGTGTGGGCAGATTTGTTTTTAGAATTGGCTTGTTTGAATACGTTTTTCCTCCCTCCTGATATTTTGATTATTCATTTGGGGGGAAATGACATAGGGCAAGAGAAAACACTGGATTTAATATTTAGTATTCAAAATTATGTTATTCGTTTTAAGACATCTTTTCCGCAGGTCTTAGTGTTTTTTTCCGAAATAATTCCAAGGCTAAGATGGTTGGAATCACTAGAGAAAATTAGAAGAAGGGTGAACAGGGAAACTGAGAAATTTCTGAATTCTATTGGAGCAATTTCTTTCAGGCACAGGGACCTGGAAGGTGGTTGTTCCAGATTATACAGAGATGATGGAATACACCTGAATGACATAGGTTTAGACATTTTTAATATGGATCTACAGAGTTGTATTGAGCAGGCCGCGGTATGGGGTTGTTGTGACAGGTGGGTTTAGCCCCACCTGTCGTCTGGGAAGTGAAAAGTTTAAATTATTTAAGTTACAGCTTGAGCCATGGTGGCTAAGCTGGTTTTGAGTGTGTAAATATATGTTTACAATGTTATTCTTTATTTGAAGTATATTATTATTTTAAACCAACAATAAAGGATGTGGCCAGCTTTTATCCAAAACAAACTCTGTGTCTGGTGTATTCCTTTGTTTGGTAAGTTGCCTTCCTGCCTGTTATCCCATTAGAATGTTCTGGAATCTTCTGAGAGAAGCAATGAGCCCATTAATTCATCGGAGTAAGGAGTATTCTTAAATTCTATTCACACCCTGATTACTGTGGCCATAAGTGTGAGGAAAATATTTTAAATGTTTCTCCAATTAGAGAAAATCAATGAAAAGGTTATTTTTAATAATATTAAAATGATTTGCAGATAATAACTTGGATGAGGAATTACATGTTTGTAATGCTTTCCATCTATCTATTAAGTTCTTGTGGTAAAACCAAGGAAGCTTAGACTTCTGAAGTGTATCAATGCTTTACTAAAAGGGAAAAATCTGCACAAACAAACTGTAGGATGCACAATACAACACTACTTCTAGCTTACAAAATATGCCTACAAATATAAGCATGTACAATATGTACACATTAAGTAAACTAAACAGTTACTCAACTTAGGGGTCAAGATGTCCTTCATAGTTCCTTGCTCAGAGTCCAACTCACAACAGTGTCTGCAAAGTTATCGAGCTCCTCGCATCCATGTCTTCCTCTTTGTCCTCCAAAACCTCTCTGTCCCAAACACATGTTTCTTCTTCCACCTCTCCCCAAGCCCCTCCCACCCATTTCCTGCATACACCAACTTCCTGCAAAGAACATCCCGTCTCAGTTATTTATATATCAATGGAGGGGATAGGGCCTCTGTAAACATATGCTGTTACTAAACCTAACTATATTATTGCAATAAAGTCACTATACAAATGGCCATAGCAACACAATGTTGTTGATTTGTCTTCTCTGTTTGGCTATTGAACATTTTCTTTAAGCTTTGTAGAGCTTTTTCTTCTGTGACAGATTTCCAGCCATCTGGTATTTCTGCTGGTTTTGCATAGTATTCTTTAGCAAACTACTCATTAAACATCACAAAAATATATTTCCAGTAATCTGATGACTCGATGCTGGGATCTGGTTGGATGGCCCAATCTGGATAAATGGTACGATAATCTTTGTATGGGTGTGATTTCCATTCTGTGTCTGAACATCGAAATTTACCATCATATACAACAGATGTACTACATATATCAGTCTTTAAGATTTCAATATCACTCCATATGTATCTTCCCAATCCATCGGGTCTGTGGATGGTAGCAAAATGCTCCTTGTGTTCATCACCTTCGGCCTCACAGGGGACACCACAGAATGGACATTGCTTCCCACAGCCAACAACCTTCCTGAACAATTCATCCTGGGGCTTCACCTTCAACCTGGAGAGTACAGACTTTATATCCATAGATTGCAGCTCTGATAAGACTTCTGTTTCTGTATCTTGGAGGAAGAGCTGAATGTCAGATGAAAATTGTCCAACATCAGCCGTGTTCTGGAAAGTGACCGCTTGCATCTCATTCTGTGGGATCACTAATTCTTCCTTTAGTATCTCACATACACTTTTCAGAAAATATGAGACTAATGAACTTTTAACAGAGTTGTCTCTATTAACAGCTGCTCTTATCTTTGTGTCTATTGAAGAGAGCAGGTTTTCTTGTAATGGTTTTAGGATTTGGGGCTTTGTATATGTTTCAGTATAATTTAGTATCCAGGCTTTCGTATATTCCTCACAGTGACCGATATAGATGACATATTTCTGGAAGGACATTTCTTTCAGCAGCTCCTTCATTAAAAACTCTTGAAAGAATGTTCTACTGCTGAATTTCTTGTTGTCTGGACTACCTTCTATGTTATCCACTATTTTCTGCCCAAGATGGCGGAAAACATGATTCCTCATTGCTGGTTTTAGACATAGCTCACAGAATTCTTTGGCTTTAGTCTGACAAATATCTTTCTCTTGAAATGTGCTGATAAATGTTTTTAAATATCCAGGCTTTAGTTTCTCCAAACACAGTTTTGGATCGTTCTCTCTAATGAATTCCTCATGCATCTCCTGAAACTCTCTGGAAGCTTTTCCAAGAATGGGAAGCTTGATATCCACTTCAAACTCTGTGGACAAATGAAGATTTTTGGACTGTTTAGAAATCTCTGTTGTACTCATATGAAGTAATTCCTGGCAATAGTTGTCACAACAGTCCTTTCCAGTTTCCACCTTCTCTCTGATATATTTGTTACAGATATCTATAAGAGAATGTGCAAAACCATTTATTTTGTCAAAATGCTCATTTTTGTGCCTAAATTTATCTTTCAGTTTTGTAAACCAGCTCCTCTCAATAAATTTCTCATCCATCTTGAAATCAGTCTGTGTGATATCTGCCAAGTCCTTCACAACCAGTAGGTGTTAATTTACAGCTGATCCTTTATTGCTCATGTCATTCATTAGCTGCTGAAACATAGATCCACTGACATTGTGTGTTTTTAATTTCTCTATCTGTAGATCTGCCAGTGTCCTCTCCCACATCTCCTCAAATTCCCTCTTTAACTCGTTCAGCTTTTTTTTCTTCTCTCTGCACCTCTTGAGGAGATCTGTGATTTTGTCCTCAATCAATTTCTGGGTATTATTTTGCATATTCTGAATCTTGAATTTGCCTTTCTGAATTGAGACAGCTTCATACAATTTTACAAGAGAATTCCTTTTTAGTAGATCCTTCAGGGATGTTGTGCTCAGAATAAAATCTTGTTTGTATCGTTCTATTAGATGAACATTTTCATTTTTATTGTTAAAGTAGTTTTCCAGTAATTCCAATACTTTACTTTCTGTACTAATCAACAAATTGTTGAGCTCTTTCCTAAATTCCAAACACAGTTCATCACTTAGACTCTCTACAGTCTGATTCTTAATGTTTGTCTCTGTACGGATCTGCCAATTATGGACAGCTTTTCAGAACTCCCATTCCCACTGTGAGTATTGTATAGACAGTTTATTATAAGCTTCTGCCACCAGACTGTTCCTGAAACTGAAGATGAATTTCTCATGTTTTACAGCTTTCCATAAAGTTTCTATCCATTTTTTAAGTTTAGGAATAGTTAAAGGCCTGTGCAGAGATTCTTTGCTTGTCACTAATTCTAATAAATACTTTTTCAGTTCAGACACATGTTCACTGTACCCAGAATTTACTGGAGCCATTGGTGGGACCCCAAGCCAGAGCCCAGGAATGTACCAGTTGTCTTTCTCCAGGTTGTAGTCCATCACATCACTGAAAGTTTTTAGTTCACTTTTATTTTCCATCTCTGCAGCTACTTTTGTCATTTCATCCAACTGTTCCAGAAGTTTCTTTCTGTCTCTCATGTTCTTGTCATGAGCAGACACATCACTCACATTTTGGTGTACAAACTGGCAGTTAGGTCTTTTTCCTATTTCTTTCATTCTAAGAAAAGCATGGACTACAATCTGTAAAATATCCTTCATTTCTGTTGTATTTTCCATGGACATATTGATGATGGTGATATCACTCAACCCAACCACTAGTGTGGCCAGTTCATTGTCATGTTCATAACTGTCCTCCAAGGAAGCCAACTCTGGAGCTTTTAGCCCCTCAGTGTCAATCACCAGGATGAAGTCACAGCCCAGCTCCTCCTGGAAGTTCTCTTTCACATTAAGAAGAGTCATGAAGGCTCCTCGTGTGCATCTTCCACTGGCCACCGGGAACTGCAGACCAAACATGGTGTTGAGAAGGGTGGATTTTTCTGTACTCTGCACTCCCAGCACAGTGATCACTCTCATTCTGCATTTTCTCCTTGTTTTGATGTTCATATCATTTAGAACATCACCGTAGGGGGATGTTGGAGGCATCTCCATCTATCAGCTCCAATGGGAAACCATCCAACAAGAGATCAGCAGCAATTGACGGCAGTCTAATAAATTGTCTATTTCTTTTACCTATTTTTTTTTCTTGAACCATGGAACATTCAGCTTCATAAAACTGTCCCATCTCACGTAGGAAATGTTCAATTCCTAAAGAACTGTCAGAGATTTTCTGGTCTATCTGTTTGAGTTCTTCCTTGTTACTCAAGGTATTGTTACATTTTTCTTTGCATTTAGCTTGTAGTTTAGAAAGATGATTTCTAGCAATTGAATCAAGTTCAAATTTCATCCATTTCAGAAAATATTGTTTCTCAGTCTCAGACAAATGCGTGATTGCATCAATAAAGAGCATTAAACCATGGGGCAGATAATGGTTATGTTGTTGCTCATGCAGTGAAATACGTTATACGTTACTTGATCAGTTCATCTTGATATTGTTGTATGTCTTTACCACCTTGCTTTGTCAATCTGCAAAGTTCCTTCTCCACTTTAGATAACTCTTTCCAGAGATCTCCCTGTAACTTCATAGTGTTCTTTTTGTACTCCGACACATTTATTATTTCTTCTGTAATTTTCCTGGCATGTTCCCTGGCCTTCTGACAATCAGGATCACTTTCATCCACTTGGATGTCCAATCCATGAGTTTCTTTCCCAAGGTCTATCATTATTTTTTCTTTTGGCTTACTGTTTATTAAATTAATAATATTACTTTGTAGTTTTTTTACAAATGCCGCTTCATTTGCTGTGCCTGCATGTATTATCACATTTGATTTTTTTAACTTCAGCACTGGCATTAAGCCTTGAAGGGTCTTCAGTGTCTGTGTACTCACAGTTTTGCCAGGACCGGGAGTAATAATGAAGTAATACTGAGTGTCAGTGGTAGGGAAGGATGATAACAAACTGAATTCTCTCTCAGAAATATCCTGAATGAATATAAACACAGCTGATGAAATTCTTGTCAGAAATGTGAACTGGTCCCAGTTGGTCTCCAGATCTCCTCGTAAATTGGTCACTGTGATGGGTTCTGGGAAAACATCAGACTTACCACAGGGAAAATACCAGGACATTTCCACCAGTCCATCAGATATTTCCCTCTTAATGTTTCCTCCATCCATATTGTCATGTATGAAGAAGTTATTATTTAGCTGAGCTGGATTAAGAACTTGATTCAGAATTTTTGATTTTGATAATTTGTTTGTTACCAATCTGACATAAGAGAAGATTGGCATGGAAGTATTCACCACATTTTCTTCTCTGAACCCTTTACTGTCCGCTAATGACTGAGGTCTCCACTTCTTCATTATGTCTCTCATTGCCCAAAGCATGAGGGTGCAATGTGACCCATCACCAGCAGGGAGCAGCAGAGGGACAGCAAACTGACACATAGACAATTTGGTTACAATCTCTTGTTGGAGAAAACTGTCTGAGCAATGCAGGAGGACACACAGGACATCCAGGGGGTGAACAGAGGCAGATGAATTATCACCTGGAACCAAAGAAGCATTAAATAGGTTGTAATCATCATCCTCGTCATCATCATTATCATATACATCAGCACCAGTAGACTGATCTTTCTCAAGAAGAATGTCTCTTGCAGTCCTGTTTAGGGCCATGAGTTTCCTTAAATAATTCCAGGGAAGATCCTCTACAGTTTTAGATGGTTTGTCATTCACATTCTCTAAGCCAATACTCAGGATGTCCCTCAGAGTTAATTTTGTAGTCAGGTGAGGCTCCATGTTCATTTTTTCTGCAAACTGATGAAGGGTAGTTTTTCTTGTTTGAAGTTCTGTATGAAAAGAAAAATGTAATTTTATTATATGTTTCTATATTACCAATCAGTCTATTTGCAAAACTGTAATCAACTGGAAGTCATTGTAGCCATATTAATGCACTTGTGACAGAAACAAGTGAGTACTGTCCATGATCATTTTTTATTTGCACTAACATACAATTTTTCAGGACAAGCTTTTGGGGTATGTCCTCTTCTTTTGGGGTGTGTCCAAGCAGTACTAATTCACAAGGTTTTAGCAGAATGTTAAATAAAGATAATCTCATGGGGAAAAAAAGCAAAAAAACACAAACAAATGTAAAAAGCATCGGTAATTAAACTAGGATAGTTAGTGAGTTAAGAACGAGTGAAAGCTATAGACCTGGGGAGGGGGAGGGGGTGACAGTCACAGTGGGGGTCATAAAACTGTTGGATAATGAGTGAGAAAACCCAAGTTTAGATTTAGGCCGTTATCTTTTGTGTCAAATAGAACTATCATTCTTAGTTCAAAAGTTTTCCTTTCCTGAATACTTTTGAATTCCCTTTAAGAACGAAGACATTGAGGTCTTCCATAGTGTGGTCCAGTTGTGAGAAATGATGTCCCACAGGTGTGCAGAACTCATCTTCTTTATGTTCCTTGATGGTATGTTTGTGCAAATTCATCCTTGTTTACAACTTTTGTCCTGTTTCCCCAATGTAAGATATTTGCTACATCTTTTGCATTGGACGAGGTACACAACATTACTGTAGGTGCAGTTATATGATCCTGGGATATTGAAGGTCCCTTTTGTGTGTGTGATACTTTTAGATAGATTGATTTGGGTGGGCAGTTTGCAGTGGTTTTTTTATTGCGGGGTTTGCTTCCATTATTTGTGAGGTTTGGTGGTTGTCTGAAAGCCAGTATTGGGGGTTGTTGACATTTTTATTTCAGGGTTTCATCTTCTGTTATCATGAGTTGTAAATCTTTGATTATCTTTCTTATCCCTTCTAGTGCTGGATTGTACAGTGCCTTGAAAAAGTATTCATACCCCTTGATATTTTCCACATTTTGTCATGTTACAACCAAAAACGTAAATGTATTTTATTGCGATTTTGTGTGATAGAAGAACGCAAAGTGGCACATAATTGTAAAGTGGAAGGAAAATTATAAATGGTTTTCAAAATTTTTTTACAAATAAATATGTGAAAAGTGTGGCGTACATTTGTATTCAGCCCCTGATTCAATACTTTGTAGAACCACCTTTCACTGCAATTACAGCTGCAAGTCTTTTTGAGGATGTCTCTACCAGGTTTACACATCTAGAGAGTGACATTTTGCTCATTCTTCTTTGCAAAATAGCTCAAGCTCTGTCAGATTGGATGGAGAGCGTCTGTGAATAGCAATTTTCATGTCTTGTCACCGATTCTCAATTGGATGATTTAGGTCTGGACTTTGACTGGGTCATTCTAACACATGAATATGCTTTGATCTAAACCTTTCCATTGTAGCTCTGGCCTTATGTTTCGGATTGTTGTCTTGCTGGAAGGTGAACCTCTGCCCCAGTCTCAAGTCTTTTGCAGACTCAAACAGGTTTTCTTCTAAGATTTCCCTGTATTTGTCTCTATCCATCATCCCATCAACTCTGACCAGCTTCCCTGTCCCTGCTGAAGAAAAGCATCCCCACAACATGATGCTGCCACCACCATGTTTCACAGTGGGGATGGTGTGTTCAAGGTGATGTGCAGTGTTATTTTTCCGCCACACACAGTGTTTTACTTTTAGGCCAAAAAGTTCCATTTTGGTCTCATCTGACCAGAGCACCTTCTTCCACATGTTTGCTGTGTCCCCCACATGGCTTCTCGCAAACTTCAGAAGATGAAGGAAGATAGAAGAAAGAAGAAGCATTTAAATAAAGGAATTGTCAAAAACTGTCTCTTGTCATTTTTAACATTTTTGACAGTTTTTTTAGTGAAATGGTAGGGGTAAGTACCCCCTTACCATTTCACATGGGGGGGGGGATCTGGGGGTCCCCTTGTTAAAGGGGGCTTCCAGATTCTGATAAGCCCCCCGCCCGCAGACCCCCACAACCACCGGCCAGGGTTGTGGGGATGAGGCCCTTGTCCTCATCAACATGGGGACAAGGTGTTTTGGGGGGCTACCCCAAAGCACCCTCCCAATGTTGAGGGCATGTGGCCTGGTACGGTTCAGGAGGGGGGGCACACTCTCGTCCCCCCCTCTTTTCCTTCGGCCTGCCAGGTTGCGTGCTCGGATAAGGGTCTGGTATGGATTTTTGGGGGGACCCCACGCCGTTTTTTTTTTTGGCGCGGGGTTCCCCTTAAAATCCATACCAGACCTGAAGGGTCTGGTATGGAATTTAGGGGGAACCCCACGTCATTTTTAAAAAAAATTTTGGCCGGGGTTCCCCTTAATATCCATACCAGACCTGAAGGGCCTTGTATGGAATTTAGAGGGACTCCCACGTCATTTTTTTTTTTTTAATTTTGGTTCGGGGTTGCCCTGTAGGGAATTCCCATGCCGTTTTTATCAATGAACTTCTATGTGTATTGTCGGCAATGCAATAGCCGCGGGTAGTTTTAAATGGCTTTTTTTCCTTCGAAATGTCATTTTGCTGTCAGACTGTTCTAAACACGGGAAACATGCGACCCTTTACAGGCATACTATAGACACCCCCCAGGTACGAAATTTAAAGGACTATTATGCCCCGTACACACGGTCGGACTTTGTTTGGACATTCCGACAACAAAATCCTAGGATTTTTTCCGACGGATGTTGGCTCAAACTTGTCTTGCATACACACGGTCACACAAAGTTGTCGGAAAATCCGATCATTCTGAACGTGGTGACGTAAAACACGTACGTCTGGACTATAAATGGGGCAGTGGCCAATAGCTTTCATCTCTTTATTTGTTCTGAGCATGCGTGGCACTTTGTCCGTCGGATTTGTGTACACACGATCGGAATTTCCGACAACGGATTTTGTTGTCGGAAAATTTTATATCATGCTCTCAAACTTTGTGTGTCGGAAAATCCGATGGAAAATGTGTGATGGAGCCTACACACGGTCGGAATTTCCGACAACAAGGTCCTATCACACATTTTCCGTCGGAAAATCCGACCGTGTGTATGGGGCATTACACTTTTAATGTTTGACTTTAAGCATTATTAAAATCACTGCTCCTGAAAAAACGGCCGTTTTTAAAACTTTTTTTTGCATTGATCCATGTCCCCTGGGGCAGGACCCGGGTCCCCAAACACTTTTTATGACAATAACTTGCATATAAGCCTTTAAAATGAGCACTTTTGATTATTCATGTTCGTGTCCCATAGACTTTAACGGTGTTTGCGTGTTCGAACGAACTTTTTTCCTGTTCGCATGTTCTGGTGCAAACCGAACAGGGGGGGTGTTCGGCTCATCCCTAATCCCCATATATTGAGCAAAGACATTCCCAAATGTGCAGCAGAGAGACATTCCCAGCAAAGAGACCGCCAGCAAAAAGGCCACCCAGCATAGTCCAGCAAAGAGACCGCTCAGCCCAGCAAAGAGACTGTCAGCAAAAAAAAGAGACCACCCAGATATAGTCCAGCAAAAAGACTGCCCAGTAAAGAGACTGCCCAGCAAAGAGACCGCCCAGATTAGTCCAGCAAAAAGAGTGCCCAGGAAAGAGACTGCCCAGGAAAGAGACTGCCCAACAAAGAGACCGCCCAGATTAGTCCAGCAAAGAGACCACCCAGATTAGTCCAGCAAAGAGACCGCCCAGCAAAGAGACCGCCCAACTTAGTGGGGCTGATGGATGGATGGATGATCCGGGGTGGGGCTGATGGATGGATGATCCGGGGTGGGGCTGATGGATGGATGATCCGGGGTGGGGATGATGGAGAGGGATGGATGATCCGGGGTGGGGATGATGGAGAGGGATGGATGATCCGGGGGGGGATGATTGTTGGATAGCAACATGGTTTAATATCTTACTTCTGGTATTTCACTTCCTGTTTGACACAGCCAGGTAGGAATGAAACACATCAAAGCTCTGTGATCAGAAGAACAATGCCTTGGCTCAAGCCCACCTGCTGTGACATGTGGGAATACAAGTTTCAAAGAGACGCTGGCCCTGCTGGACAATTTAGCATGCTTCCTGGAGAATGGGCAGACATTTGGGAGGGATACCTCCTCGGCAATGTGTATTGGATAAAGGCAAATGGGGGTGGCTACGAGTGGGCGTGTATGTTTGAATGAAAGGAACACATAGGCTTTTGATCTTTCTCTTTTGGCTGCTGATAAGCCTGCTGTAAGGTCATCCCTTTTGCTATCTTGGGACCTTGCTCTGACCGAGGGCTTGGGCCTATATTCCATGTGGCCCAGACCCCTTTTACATCCAGAACCCGCAGAGGAAACCATGTGTGATAAGTATCTTTGATATTTCATTGTTGTTATATGTCGTAGAGATGTGCTGTTAGTATAGTGTGTTCTGATTGTAAGCTATGTAACATTGTAATACTCTTTTAGTACTTTTATGATAGTTTCCTAACTCCTTGGGAAATAAAAATAAGATATTGTTTTACTAGCAGCACCGCGTGTTTGGTTTCATAGCTAACCTGGTATTATTGTGATATTAACAGCATATGCTCAAAGTTTAATAGACCAACTAATGATAGGGACTAGACAAATTAATACGCAGATATAATATTAATAATTATATTGATTACTACAATTGGCACCCCAGATGAATTTTATTTTTACACAGAATCCACAAAAACCTAATGTATTTTTGTCTTGAGTCCCTGTAAGGATAAATCCTAAACTAAACCCAGAACTCAAAATCATCTCTAGTGTGGACAAGATTGGCGCTGGCTTGCGAATTCTGAAACCACGCTTGGATGGTCATGAAGATTCTGTGAAATATTTCATCAGGGAAGCGTAGAACCTGGTGAGATCTTCGGATGATATATGTATATATGTTAAACGTTTGTATTGTTATTGTGTTTTAGGCCTGTAACCAGTAAAAGGTGCTGGTGAGTAGGGGGAGTGATCATCCCTGGTTCTGATGTAGCCTGCAGATTGACAGGGCAAACCACACATCTTTGAGAAAAAAAGTGGGAGAAATATAGTTTGTTATTTTAAATTTTTAATTTTTTACATTTTTTTACCCACGTGAGAGTGAAATAGCTTAGTTCCAATAGGAGATCAATGTGGCCTGCAACCTAACGGGAAGGCATTGATTGAGAGTCTGCCTTGTGTCTTAGAATGTGCCTTGCGTCTGGTAGGCTGTAGAACTACAAGTCACTGTTAGGTTTAAATGACTTTGTAGCAGTTTTTTTTGTTTGTTTATCTTTGCATGGTAAGCAACTCTGGTAAAAGCAGGTCAGACCAGTTTCAGTGGGGGTAGGCTAATTAGCATATCAATGGATATTCCCCAGTAAGCATGTGGTAATCCTAAAAGCCACATAGAACCTATAGGACAGAAGTGCTCATATACAAGGCAGCCGATAATGCCACAGTAAGTGTGGTGGGTCTTTTCTATGGACATGCAAAAGTTTAATGGTTTTGAAGGATATCAGGTAAAAGTGGTAATGAATGAAGAATATTGAATGCTAGAAGAGCGATTTAGTTTTTTTTTTTTTCGTGAGTTGTAAGAGCTAACGATAATTGAGTTTGGTTTATTACTCAGTGCAGTGTTGGAACGCTGGTACAAATAGAATTGTATATTGTGTGGATTGTATGGTTGTGAAATGGAACTGGTGTATACATATGTTAAAAAGTACGCTTCTGCCAATTATCATTCATGTGCAGATGAACCTCTTAAAAGCCAGTGTAAGGTTCTATTGTCACAGTGTCACCAACATAATAGCAGATTATTGGGTAAGCAGCTAAAAAAGAAAGTTAAAAAAGAAAGGTTGGCAAATGAAATTGCAGTGTTGCTCAGAATTAAATTTATATCTGAGCAAATGGAGGGGAAGTGGGAAGCAGAGAGGAGTCGTCTCGGGGAGGACATAGAGAAAATCAGTGAAAACCTTCTAAAGATCGCAACAGCCTCCAGTAGTGAGATGGATGAATTGCGGACTACAGCACGCAATTTGTCAGAAAGAAACAGTGAGCTACAAGAACAGCTGCAGAGGTGCAGCATGGACTGTGATATGAAGAGCAAACTTTTAGAGTCATTGCGAGTAAAGTTGTCAGAGATGGAAGAGTTGGTTATGTCTTTAGAAAGAAAGTTAGCAAATGCACACTCCCAGGTTCTTACTAAAGAGCAATGTATAGTATCGCTCAATGAGCACAAAGGAACGTGCCAATTGGCCAATATCTGCACAGTCAATGAGGAGAAGGGCTGTGATGAAACACATTCTGCTATTGCACCCATAGCTTCGAAGCAGGATAACAGTTTGATTACAATCCAAGAGAGACTTACTTTGTGCCAGATTCTGGGTGAATTTAATGCCCTGGAATCACCAGTGAGTCTGTCCAATAAATTTGAGGCTCTAGTCCTTAAATTTCATTTGACTAATGAGGATGCATGTTCTCTTCTGAGAGCATGGCTACCAGGACCTTTGGCAGGCCAGTTATTTGCACAGGTTAATGATAGCTTAGCAGATGCAGAGGTGCGGAGGAAAGAGTTGCAGCGTATTGTGGACAGTCGTGATAATGGTATGAGTGATTTACAACGAATGAGATTTAGGAGAGGAGATGACCCAATTTTGTTCTGCAGTGAGTATCTTGCATTGTATACGAAAGTGTTCAACTGTCCTGACTTATTGGAGGATGATACAAGTTTCATATACCGTATATACTCGAGTATAAGTCGTCCCGAGTATAAGTCGAGACCCCCAATTTACCACAAAAAACTGGGAAAAACTTATTGACCCGAGTATAAGTCGAGGGTGAGAAATGCAGAGGGTCAATAATGTCCATCTGCAGCTGCCTGCCTCCCTGTGTCCTGTGCAGCCTACCTGTACCCTGTACATGTGTGTCCTGTACATGTGTGTGTGTCCTGTACATGTGTGTCCTGTACATGTGTGTCCTGTACATGTGTGTCCTGTACATGTGTGTCCTGTACATGTGTGTCCTGTGTGCATGTGTGTCCTGTGTGTATGTGTGTCATGTGTGTCCTGTGTGTATGTGTGTCATGTGTGTCATGTGTGTCCTGTGTACATGGGTGCATGTGTGTCCTGTGTGCATGTGCAGCCTACCTGTGTCCTGTGTAGCCTTCCTGTGGCGATCTCCATCCTCAGACAGCGGCCGTGTGATGATACTGTTCGGCGGCCATTCCACAGTTCAAAAGCTGCGCCTCCTTCTCGTCTGTGATAGGCTGACCGCTGACTGCCTATCACGGACATTCTCTCATTCTCATACCACGGACGAGGATGAGAGAATGTCCGTGATAGGCTGTACACTGACAGCTGTTCAGCCTATCACAGAAGAGCAGGAGGCGCGGCTTTTGAAAGCTGGAATAGCCTCCGTGCATTATCAGCACACGCCGGCCGCCGTCTGCCTGCATGACACGCTGATCATGCAGACAGACGGCGCGGACTCGAGTATAAGTCGAAGGGAAACTTTCAGCCCAAAAAAAAGGGCTGAAAAATTCGACTTATACTCGAGTATATACGGTACTCAATGGCCAATAAGTGTTATGTAAGCTATCCCATTAGAATGGCTCTGAGGAATGCTAGATCCTACCAAAATTTTGTCAATATCCTGCGAGACTTCTGTCAAGAGTCCAGTGGTAGGGAATATGGGTCAAAGGCAGGTGTATCCGTAATAAGCAGAGGTACAGGAAGGCAGAGAGAGTTCAGACGTTCTAAATGGAATAGGCATGGACATAGATTTTGTAAAGACCTTAACATTGCTAGCATGGAGCAGGAAACTCCAGAATTACAGGGTGCACAGGCAGCCATAACGGAGTTATCCTCCAAACATGCAATAGCCGAATGTGCAATGGTGGAGGTACCCTCCGCACATGCACAGTGCTCAACAAAGATAGGAGTCAAGCATGCAGAAAAACCAGACGCTCTTATTGCTGCAAGTGATGTTGCTATGACAGAAATCAATGGTGGAGATGTAAATAAAAGTGCTATAACTGTGCTTGAAAGTGATTCAGGAGTTGAAACTTCTGATGACTCCTCAGACGATGAAAGTGTAAATTTTGCTTATTCCAAGCATAGTAATCATAGTATTAATGTCCAGCAGTGTGAGTTTACACTGCCGTATGCTCAAAGAAGGGCCTATACAGAGAGACCAGCCCTCAAATGTTTTTTGTGTAAAAGGGGGGGTCACATCGCTAAAAATTGTTGGGCGGCGAATAATGGTATCAAAAGAAGATCGCAGTACCCCAAAACGACCCCAAGGCATTATGAAGTGTATTCTGCCCGATGGGGTAGCAACCCAAAGCATGGAGGCTGTAGTAATCACACCCATTTCCCTTTAAAGACCCAAATGCGGAGACTGCAGACTGAAGATCGCCAATATGGGGAACAGTTACGTAGAGTCAAAATGGAGGTAGCTGCATGGTTATTCAAATGTAGCACTGGGGAAAACAATGTTAGCAGCACTTAGTGAGCTGCATGGATGCTGCTTGCCATATTTTATTTATATACGACCCACACATCTAAACCTTATACATAGCAAATGTTCCCCTACATTGCAATTAATGGGAAAAGGCTTGGGGGACTCAAAAAGTCAATTGTCATGATAATTGTGTGTAATCACTGTCTTTGTGTTCCTTTTTCAGAGACCTTGGAAGAAGATAAAACTGGTTTGGATACTAATGTCTGTGTTTGTTTGCAGGTTCTTCAAAGAGAGAACAACAGTGGGCACATTTAGCAAAACAGGGGTTAGGTTATGGTAAAGGCATAATCGATTATCAAATGGTACCATGAGCTCATTAATTAGTAATTGTTTGCAAACAATGAAAAAAATAAGATAAACAATAGTCAGGCATTAAGGGTTTCAAGTGTTACAAGTGAAGTTACAAATGTTGTGATGAGGTACAGATGTTTTGTTTTTTTGTTTTTCCCATTAACTAATTGTCTTTCAGATGGAAATGAGCACTTACTCTTCTCAGGAGGAAAATCCATGGATGTCTTTAGTTAAAAGTTGAGTGTTTGTCATTGTCTCATGGTGGTTGTCTTGTCATGTTGTTTTTGTGTAATAATGGCCAGAATTTTAATTTTTTTGTTAAGTTTTTTAAATTTTTTTAATATTTTTAGTATTTGTTTAGTCATCCATTTTATTTTTGTTTGTTCAGGTGGAGAAATTATTGTTTAGTCCACCTGAAAGGGGGGCAATTGGCCATTCCGTCAATTAGCAGCTGAATAGATGGTCATGGGATATGTCCTGCAGCTGAATACATTTTGTTGATTTAAGACAAGAGTTGTGGGTAGGAGGCCATTCTAGCTTCTAGAGTTCGTTTTTTTTTCTCTCTTTGTTTAATGTTCATTCAGGTGGAAAAAGTTACAAGGTGTACGCTTTGTCAACCTGAAAGGGGGGTTAGTGCATAGGTCTGAAAGTACAGATAATGCATTGTCTTTTTAATGCTTAAAATTTTGAATTTTGGGAAGCAACGTTCAAGTTCATGGTTTTTAAAAATTTTTGATCATACCAGGGGGATCCATTTTAGAGTGGGTTCAGCCTAAAGAGGTCATGGTTGTTTTGATAGGTTGGTCAGGGTTGCAGAAACCAGGAATACTAAGTTCCTGGTTCCAAGGAAGGAACTATAAGTAAACGTAGTAAGCGAGCAGATATTATGGATAAGAATTTGATTCTGCTCTTGTTTTTTTCACTTCCAGAGTCCTGGTGAAGCGTGATTGGAGAGGTCTCTGGAACAGGGATGACAGATGTTCATCTGGTTGGCAGTTTGACTGTGTCGCATCACACTGAAAATTTGTTCTGATAAACATCAGGAGAGAAGGGACAAACAAAAAGATTCAGTTTAATACTTGTTTTTGCTTATGGACAATTTAATCCTAATCCTGAATCTGAAGGACTGTGCCTATCAACGACACTTGTGAGACATTTTTGCCGGATTCACTCCTGATAAATACAAACGTGCTATTAATACATGTACGATGGGTTGGAGGTTGGGGAAGGAATATACACATCCAATCTGTCAGAACCTGAAATGTAAAACATGTTTTTTTTGTTGAAGGAAGGAATTGAAAGAAGAAAAGGTTTTTAATGTATGACATGTATTGACGTAATGAAAGTAATATGGTGCAGGTACCCAGGAGACTACCGCTTATACATAATAAGGTGTCGGTTAGCCAGACTAGAGGTTGGCCAGGTGACACATCAATGGGGTGAAAATTTCCTTGTATGGGGAGATACGCCTGGCTGATGTCTCACCTGAGAGGTTGAAACCCGGCACAGGGAAGGCCAGTGAATACGCACAGGAGCATGCTCCGTTAGATACAGGGAGCAAAACGCTGGTTATCAGGGTACAGTATGCCCTCACCACATGGCACTTCAATGTCTCGCAATGGTTGGTAAAATTCCATTACCCTATATGAGCTGAATATACACTGAATCAAGTGCGGTCAGTATACCAGTGACTTGCTCCCAGAGATTTGCGGACACAGAAGGAGGTTCATGCAGGGCGCGTGTTTCTGAGGAGTAACCCGAAAGAGGAGGGATGTATTCAGCACTATATTGGGGGAATAGGAGCTCGGATGGGTGTTGTTAATGGGGTGGACATCGGCCTCCTGAAGAACAAACTCGCAGCCATAGCTTCAGAGAATAAGCGGGGCTTTGTTACTCAGAGATTGGTGGCATCCTTAATAACATTCAACAAAGTCACACATATAAAACCCAGGTTAAAGTGGCTCAAGATTTTGTCAACCATGTTGAGAGGTTGGTAGAGAATGTGATGGTATGGGACGGGAATCTGTCATTGGCTCTTGCGTGCACGAAGTGGCAGGTGGAAGTGTCAACCAGCATTGAGCTGATTGTACAGTCTCCATATGAGGGACAGAGGCCTTATGAGTTAGCATCACCGTTCAGTAAGACTTTGCCAAACACGTCGCTTACACTGATCCAAAGTGGTGTTTGAATGCCTGGATGGGCCATACCAGTTTGGATTGTGAAAGGTGTTATGCTGTATGATCTCAAGTACAGAAGTGCAGACTCGGTCTGTATATTTGGTGGCATTAATGGGCTTACTGACTGGGGATTCTATCTTCTTGCGTTTGAGGCTAATTTCCCACATATGACCAAAGAAGCTGGAAGATGGAGGCAGGTTGATACTTCCCTTGGTCAGAAGCATGACCATGATGTCCTTTGTATGCCAGGTCAATACATGGTGGTGAACAAAAAAATATTTCATTCTGTATTCGGGATGGAAGGATCATTGCTGGGAAGGAAGCACCTGGGTATTATTTGGGACATAGACGAGTTTGTTTCCTTGTCCTAAAGAATGCCGATGTAACGTTAGTCATGGAACTAGATGGTTCTTTGAACCTAACCATAGGTAGAGGTGCATGGTATACCCTGGGCATGGTCTTTGAACCCAGGCACAGGGATGGAATTGTGTGGGTTTTGTCATTGTTACAGATTTATATGTGTTGTTAAACTTGATATTTATATAGAAGGGTCACAAAGTTATCTATGCAAGCTGGGGAACGAAGTGACGGTAGGGTCTCTGCGTACAAGTTAGAGACTTTGCTGCCAAGTCAGAACCCTGCAATACCGCTGACATGCCCAAAATCTGAGGGGTCATAGGTATATATGTATATATTATGGTAATGGGTTGATTTATGTCATGGTATAGTGTGATAAAGGTATATTTTAAGCTAGTAATATGGGCAAAAGGCCCTCCTCGAGACTCTATATCTGAAAGCTGGTTAAGATGCTGCTCTGGATGTGTGCTGGTGAATGATGAGTGTATGGACACCCCTTGCCTGTTTTATACCCCTTCATGAAGATGTTAGAAAGAAGAAGATACAGAATGGTGACATGGGAGCTGTCACGGAAGAATGATGTTGGTGTGTCACCCAGTAGCAAAGCGGCACATGTTGGAAAACACAGCACGTTGGGACCGTTATGGACTGTTCCACAGGAGCTGGTTCTGAGGCCTATGTTGAGAGGCGCAACATGCGTTAAGACATTTATGGACTGTTCCATAGGGACTGTTTCTGCACATGTTGAAAACACAACACGTTAAGACAGTTAAAGTCTGTTCTATAGGTACTGGCTTGGAAACACATGTTGGGGAGGAAACAGTTATGGACTGTTCAATAGGAGCCGTGTCTGAAGAAGGGTGGTATGCGCCCTTTAGGCGCAAAGCGGCATATGTTGGATAGCAACATGGTTTAATATCTTACTTCTGGTATTTCACTTCCTGTTTGACACAGCCAGGTAGGAATGAAACACATCAAAGCTCTGTGATCAGAAGAACAATGCCTTGGCTCAAGCCCACCTGCTGTGACATGTGGGAATACAAGTTTCAAAGAGACGCTGGCCCTGCTGGACAATTTAGCATGCTTCCTGGAGAATGGGCAGACATTTGGGAGGGATACCTCCTCGGCAATGTGTATTGGATAAAGGCAAATGGGGGTGGCTACGAGTGGGCGTGTATGTTTGAATGAAAGGAACACATAGGCTTTTGATCTTTCTCTTTTGGCTGCTGATAAGCCTGCTGTAAGGTCATCCATTTTGCTATCTTGGGACCTTGCTCTGACCGAGGGCTTGGGCCTATATTCCATGAGGCCCAGACCCCTTTTATATCCAGAACCCGCAGAGGAAACCATGTGTGATAAGTATCTTTGATATTTCATTGTTGTTATATGTCGTAGAGATGTGCTGTTAGTATAGTGTGTTCTGGTTGTAAGCTATGAAACATTGTAATACTCTTTTAGTACTTTTATGATAGTTTCCTAACTCCTTGGGAAATAAAAATAAGATATTGTTTTACTAGCAGCACCGTGTGTTTGGTTTCATAGCTAACCTGGTATTATTGTGATATTAACAATAGCATATGCTCAAAGTTTAATAGACCAACTAATGATAGGGACTAGACAAATTAATACGCAGATATAATATTAATAATTATATCGATTACTACAATGATGGAGAGGGATGGATGATCCGGGGGGATGATGGAGAGGGATGGATGATGCAGGGTGGGGATGAGGATGATGGAGAGGGATGGATGATCCGGGGGGATGATGGAGAGGGATGGATGATCCAGGGTGGGGATGAGGATGATGGAGAGGGATGGATGATCCGGGGTGGGGATGATGGAGAGGGATGGATGATTCTGGGTGGGGATGAGGATGATGGAGAGGGATGGATGATGGATGATCCAGGGTGGGGATGAGGATGATGGATGATCCGGGGTGGGGATGAGGATGATGGAGAGGAATAAGGATGATTCTGGGTGGAGATGAGAGTTACATTGTGAAGAGGCTCTCCACAATGTAACTGATCTTCACCCAAAACATCCTCCTCCCTCTCCACAATGTAACTCTATTATCTTAGCTTGACAGGGTCAGGTGTATGAGGTCCCATCTGGGAGATTAAAGACAGACAGTCCACTCCACAAACTAAATCTATCTACAGCAGCACAATGCAGCACACACATTGACTTTAGTGACTTACCATGTCTGCATGGCATGCACAGCACTGACGAGGCTGGCCACACCCCCTCCCTGAGATCACATTACTAACCTATCACCGCTGTCACACTCCGTCTCAGCAGGGAAGCAAAGATCATGGATTATCTGCAGGGCTGAGGAGATGCACGGGACTACACAGCTCAGCTGTACAGAGGTTTATCTGTGTTCCCTCCGCGGGAGGCGGGGCGCAGGCTATGCAGAGATTAGGAAGTTTGTTTACAGACAGAATGCCTGATAATAGGTGGCGGAACGCAGTTTCGGTGCGTTCCGCCAGAAACAAAGCCCTGGACTACAACTATAGTAGCCCATGAGCAGCCTATGCAAGGGTAGAGGGCCTAATTTATGCCTGAAAGTGGATTGCTCAAAAAATGTATGATTGTTATATTCCTTAGTTTTCCCGTTAGGACTGAACTAAGAAGAGGAACAAGGAAATTCTGGGCTGCAGTAGTGCTGAGAGAACAGGAATATGGTTGGAAACTGGGAATGTCTGAACAGGGCTGGACAAATCAGTAATAGAAGCATTTGGGAGTGATGGGGGCTCTGTATCTGGCTGCTACATGAGGAAAGGGCCCTTTGTGGCCTCCAGACTTTTTTTTTTATTGGTGACATGTCTTTTTGCTTGACCATGGTGGGCTCATAATATCTCGGACTGTAGATGGCTGTAGCACACTGTGGGACAATGGGGGCTTTGGAGGGGTCTGAGGGGCACTATTGGTTCTGAAGAAAGCGGCAGAGCTCTGGAGGGGCAATATAGGGGGCACTATAGGGGGCTGTGAACTCTTCAGGAGCAATGTGAAGATTGGGAGAGATTTTGGAGGGGATGTGGGAGTGGATGCACTAAAGAGGGATAAGGGGCACTGCACTCTAAGGGGAATCTGAACACACACACATGTTGTTAATGCAAATTGTGTGCATATAATTCACACAAACCTCTTTTTGTGGGTGGTTTGTGCACACAGGTAATGTATCGTATGCACTGAAATGTATTCTTTAACAGATATGTTAGGGGATCCTGTTTTTTGGTTGAGCAAAGGTGTTAAAATTAACCAGCAACTCAAGTCTATATTGCCATTGTAGCACCCTCTAGTGTGTGCTAGAATTTAGTGCAGGCAAACCATACTCCGACTCATATTTTTAGCTAGTGAGTCTTAATTGGGTCAGGTTTTATTAGAGTTCAGGGTTGGGTGACTCATCCTGGCAGCTCTCTGGTGCCTTCCCCTGGTTTAGAAGTTTGGGAAATCTTCTAGAACTAGAGGGCAGAGGTTGAGAGGAGCTGCCTTGAATATTTAGGGGGCCTTGGCCAATCCTCAGCAATAGGCTGGCAGGGGGCTGAGACCACTCCATAAATAGACTTGGGCCATGCCAGCAGGGGCAGTTGGGTGGAAGATGGAGATACAGTGTTGAGGAGGCTGTCGGTGGCCCTCAGGGGTGCTCCCAATCTGGGAGGGTGTCCTGCCCTGGGCCGGGGCTCGGGTGCTGGAAGGATCCTGTCAAAACACATGGGAGGAGGCTTTCCTGGAGGCATGGGAGCAAGTGAGGACAGAGTGAGTAGTGCAACACTGTTGGGCACTAACAAAGGGGGGAGTCTGCCACATGTAGCCAGTCTCTCTTGAAGACAGAAGTGTGCTTAAGTCTTTTATGTGTCCCTGAGAAATCTCCTGAGAGTCAGCCGGGTGGACTCGTATAGAGAGGCAGCCAAGAGGGCTGGTGAAAGGGGCAGCTGCAGCCAGGTGGGTTGGCAGTTCCTGAAGAGGTGGTGCTGTGATCAGTGGTCAGAGAGGAGCAGTACATGCAGTTTCATTACATTTGGGCTAACATAACATCCCATCCCAATCCAAGTTATTAACCCTCTAATAAAAAACAAAAACAAAGTTACAGACTGTTCTCTGACTCTGGGTGCCTGTGAAGATTCGGTGTGCCTGGCTGTGCAGAAGTGGGGGATCCATGTTCATCTGCAGCCCATGCGGGGGGTGCTACACCATTTTAACTTGTACTTGTACATTTCTTTTTACTAAATAAGACTCTTTAAGTTACTAGGGTTTAACCATAAAGGAGTAAAGAATGTTCACTTTTAGTATACATACCATAGTTTGGAGACACTTCTAAGTTCACACAAACCAGTTATGACAGTTCTGAATTACACTTATATCAAAATGAAAGAAGGTAACTCACCTTCCAAAAATGTAGACACACCACTCAAGTCTGGAAACCTGAAAAACATGTTCTCAAGATGATCCATGAACTTTGCACAGACCGGCTCTCCCTTCTGTAGAATGAGGTCTATGAGTCTCTCCGTTCTCTCTACATGTCCCTCAGTCCTGTACAGATCTATATATTCCTGAGGGGTTAGGATGCTGAGAGATCCCACTTCATCACACAAATCATCCACGTTCTCTGCAAACACTTGTGTTATGGGGCGTACACACGGTCGGACTTTTCAGCTACAAAAGTCCGACAGCCTGTCCGACAGACTTTCGACGGACTTTTGGTGGACTTTCGACGGACTTGCGGCGGACTTTCTAACGAACAGACTTGCCTACACACGATCACACAAAAGTCCGTCGAATTCTTACGTGATGACGTACAACGGACTAAAATAAGGAAGTTCATAGCCAGTAGCCAATAGCTGCCCTAGCGTGGGTTTTTGTCCGTCGAACTAGCATACAGACGAGCGGATTTTTCGACCGGACTCGAGTTTGACGGAAAGATTTGAAGCATGTTTCAAATCTAAAGTCCGTCGGATTTGAGGCTGAAAAAGTCAGTTGAAAGTCCGGAGAAGCCCACACACGATCGGATTTCCAGCCAGCTTTAGTCCGTCAGCGTCCGTTGGACTTTTGTAGCTGAAAAGTCCGACCGTGTGTACGCGGCATTAGTTTTCCTTTTAGATGCTTAATCATCTCTGGCGCCTTCATGGTGCAAGTCATGAGGTCTGGATCATTTTACCTAAAAAAAAAATAAAAAAAGGACATCATGTTAAAAGTGGTTCTAAAGTCAGAAGATTTTTTTATCTTAACTAGGATCTTGGCTGCCCGTGACTCTCCCTCCTGATTGGCTGAGACACAGCAGTGGGGGCACCATTGGCTCCCGCTGCTGTTAATCAAAGTCAGTGAGCCAAAGAGCCTGTTCCAGGTTAAAAACACACAGGGCTTTGTACACAGATCAGTGATCTGGCTGTTTCTTTCCCTGCAAGGCAGGGAGAAAAAACTGCCAGATCTGTTAGTAAAAGCAGCACACATTACATTTATTAGGCACACCATTAACCCCTTGATTGCCCCTCGATGTTAACCCCCTCCCAGCCAGTGTCATTATTACAGTGTACAGTCACTGTATTAGGGTTACTATTGCTGTCAGAGTCAGTTAGTGTACCTCAAAGCAAGGGTCTGTTAGTGCCAGATTGACCACCGCATAGTCCCACTACTACTAAGTCGCTGATCACCACCATTACCAGTATAGCGTCTATAGCTGCATAAATTTTAGTATATATACACCATTGCTTGTAGACACTATAACTTTCACACAAATTAATTAATATACACTTGGGATTTTTTTTTTTTTTTTACCAAAGACAGGTAGCAGAATACGAAAAGAGTGATGCTAAAAACCACCCCTTATATTTGAATCAACTCATGTACTGTAATGATTATATAAAAAATGATCTAAACGATTCGTCAAACCGACGGACTCCTTCCCAAGTAGCACAAAATAATGCACCTAAAAAACAGAAAAGGGGACCAAGGTGGTCCCAGGAATGCCAATAAAGGAAGAAGCTACTACGTGATGAGATCAAAAAATGAACAAAAAACTTTATTGAAACATCTATGTAAAAGCATGTGATAATGGATCCCACATCTGTGGATCTAGACCACACAGGTGGGAACCATTACTCCACAGTATCAAGAGACCATGTAAAAATAAAAAAGCAAAAGACAACGTTGTATGAAAAATAGACAGTGGTGGGTCGACCTACCTTCCCCTATATACCCCTTCCAACCCCCAAGGCCCCAGTGGAGACTCCACTGCCTGCCATAATTTTTACTTAGAAGCGCTTTTTTTACTACAGAAATGTAAGTTGTTTACTTATTTTAAATAAATTTGTTTTACAAACGGTATTATGCTATGTGGCCCCCCCTCTTTATTTTATATGGGCTATTCGTCTGAGATGATCCATTGGAAGGTTTGCCATCTACTATAGAGAGAGTTCCTTCACGGCTCTGGATACGTTTGGAGTTTTGCTGATATTTAATTTGGAGGTCCTTTCCTTTATTGCCTGTTGGTGATACAAGCTGGATTGACTCATTGAACGTACGTTCCTATGAGTTCAATTCCTCTGGTAAGCCTTCTCTCACTTTCTATGTGGAGGGTTCATCACATCAAATTTTTTGCATGTGTTATCCACGTGGTGATTAAACAATTCTATATACCCTCTGGATTAATAACAGTCTTCTGCATCTGAAGGGATATCCTAAGAGCACCAGAGACTGTATTTTTGCACACTGTGGACTGACATAGACCTTTCTTTCCACGTTCTTGTATATAAGTTATATCATAAGCTTGTAAAATCTCTAGCGCTACACTTGTTTGTGCACTTATAATGTTCGGCAAATCTGAAGACATTTTTTTGATGGCAATGTCTAGTAGTTCCAGAATGAACTCATTTTGCGCACCCATATGGGGGAATTTCTGGTCAAGGAAGTGGTGTACCGCCAGAATACCCCATTCATGTGGGATAGACGTGTAAAGGGATTCCACGTCTATCCCAACCAGAAGGGCCCCTTGGGGTATGCGCAAATCAAGTATTTAAATTAGCACATCTCCAGTGTCCTGAACATATGAGGGCAATAATTCAACCAGCCCCTTAATCAGGCTGTCGATGTATTTATCCACCCTCTCCAGGGGACCTCTTATTGCCGAGACAATAGGTCTCCCCGGGGGATTTTCCAGATTCTTATGTATTTTCGGTATTATATAAAATACAGGAATATTGAAATCTTTCACCCTCAGGAAGTCATGTTCTCTTTTGGTGATAACTGAGGCCTCTAATGCCCAATATAGGCAATCATTGATGAGTAACACTAAGAGACCAAATGGATTATGGTCAAGCTTTTTGTAGGTAAACCGATCTGACAGTAGGCGGCGTACTTCCGGCTCGTACATGGCAATGGGGAGCAGTACCACATTCCCCCCTTTATCACTGGGTTTGATATTAATCTCTTTAGATGTACACAGTTCCCTTAGAGCTTGACATTCAAGGGGTGATAATTTACCCGCCTCATTGGAATGCCAATTGACCTTGACCAGATCCTCCTGTACTAGGTCCAGGAAGATTCCCAATCTTCTGTCTTTTCTGAATTGGGGCATTTTAGTGGACCTAATGCGTAGCCCTGCCTCCCTCCTCCAAGTGTTACTGGGGGGAATGTCTTCCTCATCAGAGGGAATTTCACCTTCCTCAAACAGAGATTCCAGTTGTTGGAGGGCCAAGGCCTCTGCGGTGTTTGATACCCCTACTGCATTTGATTCATTTGGCCTTTCTAAATATAGCGATCTATAGTAGACTTTCCTGAGGAACAAATTGAGGTCTTTGTAGATCTCAAATTCCTCCATAGTTCTGGAAGGGGAAAATGAAAGTCCTCTGCTGAGGAGGGCTAGATGTCTATTTTCCATTTTGAATTGGGAAAGATTAATGACAGTAAAGTCCTGATCCTTTATATTCTCTGATCCAAGGTCAATCACTGATGTTGGTTTTGGCTTCTTGTGAAAGTGCGGTCCCCTTTCTCGTATGTTCTCTTTTGTTTCCCTCTTCCTTTGCCATGACCTTTTGCGCCTCCTGTTGTTTCTACTCTGCTTTTCTTTAGAATGTCCTTGGTGGGAGGGGAGGTTCACACTATTTCCAGTGGGTCTTTGTATAGAAAAGATACCATGTTGGGCACTTCGTCTTCACTACCAGATGATTGGGCACTGGTGTCAGTGCCGGCCTGGGAGGGACGTCTTCGTTGACGTGACCTCCCCCTGTTGTTAGATCAAAGATGTCATCTCTTGCCCAGTCGTCTAAGTCCCGTTTGAATTTGCTTTGTTTGGTAAGCTTGAGATTCTTCTGGGTTTTATCCACCTCTTTTTTGAGGATCTCATTCAGCCTATCAAATTCAGCACTATCCTTGTGGGGCTCTAATTTAGAGTCACTTAGAGTTATCTGTTGTTCTGAGACAACCAATTGACCCTTCTCCTCCTCCACAATAAGTTTCATAACCTCTAATCCATGTTTAATACATTCTGCTTTCCATTTGGATAGAAAGCTCTCCGTATGGAGATGAGCAGCAGGCACAACTCTTTCCCTTAGGCCACGGGGGATGATCCCTCTCTGGATGTACGATTCCAGAGATAGGATGTCCCATTTGTGGTTTAGGGATTTAATAATCAACTTTTTATGCTCCTTAAATAGGGATTTAATTTCCTCCTGTGCCTGCGGCTCTACCCCAGAAGTCCCCTCATCAAATGTAGCTCGGATTTCCTGATCAAACTCCTCACCAGGTACAAATGCCATGCTATAGGTGAGATTATAAAAATTATAAATGTTGGTTGTCCACACCTGTACAATCCAAAATACTATGGTAATTAAGGAGCACTATAGATGTCCATAAAGTTTAAACATGGGATCCAAGGTGGTACAAGTAATCCAAGAGGGGATCAAAAAATGGAAGATGAAAAGAATGATGCTAAAAAACCACCCCTTATATTTGAATCAACTCATGTACTGTAATGATTATATAAAAAATGATATAAGGGGGCGTGGCTTAGCAATGGCCGAGTGAAGACGTGCATAGCTGGAGCTCCCTGCCCGATCCTACCCGCACGGACCGAAAAGCAGTCTTTAACCCATGTGAACGAGGCATGAACAGCGCAAAACGATACAGGACACGATCATCTACACGGGGATCGAATCACCGGACAATACAAACAGGGATACCGCACTTTTTTACCGGTAAAACAGCTCTATCTCCAGGCGCCATAGTTGCCGCACCACGTGTAACCTCCATGGCTGTTACCTCTGTGGGACCACAGAACCTCCCTCCCATACACACACAGACCTCTGTGTCCCTCACGGGGACGCCGGCAATATTCTGCTCAAGCATGGAGAGTACTTCACTGACCCAGGCCCCCATAGAGGACGATCTCCGCAGCATGCTCAGGGCCCTCCCTACAAGAGCGGACATAGAGGCCCTTATTCTGAAAATAGAGGAGACACACAGTAGAGACATTCAAGAGGTAAAAGCAGATCTACACAGCATAGAGACTCGTGTCACATCCGGAGAGAGCAAAATTAATTCATTAGAAGAAAAGATGCAAGTACTGGAACAAACACAACAAGCCCATGCATTAGAAGCCCAAGAGATGCAATTACATTTGGAGGAAATGGAGGACCGTAGCCGCCAAAATAACTTACGGTTGCGGGGGATCCCGGAAGCTACGGGTCCTGAAGATTTGGCTGAAACGGCGACAGCAATCTTTTGGACGCTCATGACAGACCCACCCCCTAACTTGGAGATCGATAGGATACATCGCACCCTGGGACCCAAATTGATAGATCCCGCGAGACCCCGGGATGTTTTGTGCAGGTTACACAGATACGCACAAAAGGAAATGCTCCTGCGAAATGCCTGGGATCAGGGAGATATCGAATTTGATGGTGCCCATATTCAAATACTCCCAGACCTCTCCAGAGCCACGTTACAACGTCGCGCTATGTTGAAGCCAGTGCTGGAAGTGGCGAGAAGGAGTGGATGCACCTACTGGTGGGGGTACCCGCTAGCAGTCACCTTCCGGACGGAGCGAGCCTCCTTTACACTGCGCACTCCAGCAGACCTACCTGCTCTGTTCACCTTCATGGAGGCGGAACCAATACCGGTGCCCAACTGGCTACAAAAGATCCCTCGACCTACAGGATGCACTGGCCCAGCTGTGGGCAGATCTCATCCTCCTCCACGGTCCCAACGATCTAGGGGTCGCTCCCGCATCAGGCCCGGAAATAATGCCCGTGAGTCTTAACAACAAAATTGGGTCCTAAGATGTTACTCTTTTTGGTTCCTTTGTTTGCTGATTTGAGTTTTTTAAGTTTTTTATTTTTGACTCCCTCTCCTTCTGCTGGTGAACATTCGCACTTCACTTGCGTCCACCCTAAATGAAATGCTCCGTGTACCCCATCCATGCCGAGACATCTGAGACGTACCCACCCCTCCCACTTTTCTGCACTATCCCAGCAGCGTGTGTGTAGTTTCACGCCTTCAGCCTTCCAGCAAGACACCGGAACCTGCCACCACCCTATCATGCTTTGGAACTAACGCTGCTGATATGTAGTGGAGAACAGACCGAGAGGTTGTAACTGACGGGGATCCTATGTTTGTTCCTTCCCCCGTTGGTCTCCTTCCTACTCCGCCCACTCAGCACTATACTCGCCAGAGAGGTAAGGGAAGTTTTACTCCCCATTGTAGTACACACCACGAACTCCCTCTCCAGGAGACTTTCAGCGGAAACGAGAGGGAGAGCTGAAGATCGAACCAACGACTGGACTACAGTACAGTGTAGAACATTCATCCGAGACTATAGCTGGGCCTGTGAGTGCCATATACCTATCTCATTACCGGGGATGTACAGGGGCCCTCTTTAGAGTTCTGTAAAGAACATAGGATGACTGTGCGAGGTAGAGAGGGGGATAGGGAATGTTGGAGTCTAGCGTAGTGATTGAAGGCAAATGGGCAGATAACTGAGATGTGTTAAAGCTGTGGAAGGGAGGGGGGACGAAAGGATTGCATTGCTTCACCTTACTCTTCCTTACTGTAACACAATAGCACGTGACCATAAGTGCTCTGGGGGAAGTGACGAAGAGTAAACGGTAGCGATAAACAGTAATGGGTCGCCACCCCCCCTCAACACGAGACTCCCATGAGTGTGGCGCCTGAGGCCCTAGGCATGTTATTAGGGTAATGAATCCTACAACCATACCGTTAGTCTTATCATTATTAGACTGACGGGGAATGATGGAGCTTTCAGTTTCAAGAAGACCGGACAGATTTAGACAAGTAGATGCAAGATTGTTTAGCTGGGGGAGGGGGCAGGGGAGAAGGGGAAAAAAAAAGAAAAAAAAAAAAAAGAAAAAACTATGATACTCCTATCTCATTGCTGTGGTTGATGTTAGATGCAAACAGAGGATACTAAGAATTTGTTATATTACAACACCTGGTTTATACAAGTTTATTAAGCTGGTTCACATGTTCATATACAACTATAGGTCTGTGGGGGTTGGGAGACGGCGGGGACCTCCACGCATAGCTCTTGCTAGACTCACCTCCACATAGGCAAACGCTTCAACCCGAGTTCCCCTGGCGGGCGTTGAAGCAGTGATTTGCTATAACTCTTAGTTATAATTTGGTGGGCAGGTGTCGAGTGAAGACTTTACACTCGAGACACACCAATAACCTAGAAACTTTACCTTGTTAACTTACTTCTCTTTGTTAACTACATTTCCTTTTACTCCTCTCAATCTTTTTCTCTCCCCCTCCCCACCCTTGGCCCACGAGCATGGAGACCCTAAATGTGATCACTCTTAATGTGAAAGGACTTAACGTCCCTGAAAAGAGACGGATGTTATTAAATGACATGAAACGACTGAAAGCAGACATTGTGTTGCTACAGGAGACACACTTTAAAGATGACAAATTACCGATACTTAAAAACAGACACTACCCAATAGTATACCATTCTACCCATTCAGCAGCCAAATCCAGGGGGGTATCCATTCAGATTTCAGCAAAGGTACCGTGGACTTTGACAGACATGAAGACAGACAAGATGGGGAGGTTCCTGTTTTTAAAGGGCTCCATAGGTGGAGCTAAGGTGACCATCGCCAATTTCTATGCCCCAAACGTCCAACAAGACTCTTTCGTGCAGAGACAATTAGACGCGCTCCAAAAATTCACCGAGGGCCAACTCATCATTGGAGGGGATTTTAACACCCCCCTACTTCCCGTAGAGGACACTTCTTCAGGGTCCTCATCAGTTACCAGAGGTACACGCAAGAGGATACACACCGCGCTCCATGCACTACAACTGGTAGATGTTTGGCGTCTCTTCCACCCGGGTGAGAGGGATTACTCCTTTTTTTCCCGACCTCATCAAACATATTCACGCATTGATTTTTTCTTAATACCTCAAAATCAATTACACGCGGTCAAAGGCTCGGCAATTGGTTCTATCACATGGTCAGACCACGCTCCAGTTTCAATGCAATACGCTCTAGCCGACTACTTTAGGGGACAAAGAAGCCCGTGGAGACTTAATGAAAGCCTCTTACAAAACTCAGAGATAGTCGCAGACATGACTAAAGAAATAACACAGTATTTCCACACTAACACCTCAGACGAAGTAGACGGGGGCTTGATTTGGGAAGCACACAAAGCAGTGATCCGCGGGGTGCTTATAAAGCATGGAGCGCGGTTGAAAAAACAAAGAACTGCACAACTAACAACACTTTTAACTAAGCTACGCAGCCTGGAAAAAGACCACAAACTGACACCGTCCAGAGCGCTAGGAAATGAATTAGACATAGTACGCACACAGATCACAGACCTCCTGCAATATAAAGCGAAAGCGGCACTCCAAATTTCCCGTAAGAGAATTTACGAATCGGGCAACAAATGCAGTAGATTACTCGCCCAATCACTGAAAGCGCAGAAAGCGGCGACATACATTCCACACATATACAGCCCCCAGGGACAGAAGAAGACTATACCCCAGCAGATCACACAGGAATTTATGTATTATTACAAGACATTATACAACCTACAAACGACAACAACCTCTAAGGAACACATAACGGACTATATAAAAAATTCCCATATGAATACCCTACCGTCCCCGACACGAGACCTTCTGGACGAACCTATAACGTTACCAGAAATACAACTGGCGATAAAAAATGCTAAAAAAGGAAAATCCCCAGGACCAGATGGTCTGACTATTCAATACTACAAGACTCTACTCCCGTCATTAGGACAACACTTGCTTAAACTCTTCAATGACTTAGGCAGGGGCAAGACGCTACACCACGACACACTACAGGCCCAAATAGCAGTGATTCCCAAAGAAGGTAAATACCCGACGCAGTGCGGGAGTTACCGCCCAATATCTCTCTTAAACACAGACCTAAAACTATTCACTAAGATATTAGCCACCAGAATACAACAGCAGATACCTAGCTTAATACATCTTGACCAAGTAGGCTTCGTACCATCTAGGGAAGCCCGGGACAATGCTACAAAGGTCTTGAACCTACTCAATAAAGCCATCATAACTAACACACCGACGGTCTTCCTTAGTACAGATGCCGAGAAGGCATTCGACCGGGTAAACTGGTCATTTATGTTTGCCACTCTAAGACATATAGGCCTGGGAAGCACTATGCTGAATTGGATCTCAGCCATTTATACCACACCGTCAGCAAAAGTCAGGGTTAACGGGGTAACTTCAAACACATTCACAATTACGAACGGCACGCGACAGGGTTGCCCACTGTCACCACTACTCTTTGCCCTCTCACTAGAACTCTTCTTGTGCCACGTAAGACATAACCCAGACATAACTGGGATACTCATCAACCAGACCCAACATAAGGTATCTGCCTATGCGGATGATTTGATGTTTTCACTATCAAACCCGGTAATCTCACTCCCAAACCTACTAAAAGAATTCACTATATATGGCGCCCTTTCTCACCTAAAAATTAACTTCGCGAAATCAGAAGCGATGGGGGTGGGGATTCCACCTACACAACTGTTACACCTCCAATCCAGTTTCAAGCTGAAGTGGACAAATAGGGCCTTAACATATCTGGGTACACTGATCCCCTCATCATTATCCCAGGTATATGAACTAAACTTCCCCCCACTATTAGCAAAAATTAAATCGCTCCTGACCAACTGGCAAACCGGTCTTCATTCCTGGTTAGGCAGATGTAACATTTTGAAAATGTCCATACTACCAAAAATCCTATATTTAATGCAGGCCCTCCCCATACACATTCCCTCTACCTTTTTTAAGCAAGTACAATCAGCCTTTACAGACTTCGTCTGGGCAAAAAAAAGACCAAGACTTTCTAACAAACTACTAGTACTCCCCAAAAAGGATGGGGGTCTTGCATTACCAAACATACGTGCATACTATTATGCGGTACATCTAGGAAGACTAATAGACTGGTGCCGCCACCAAGAGACCAAATTATGGACTCATATTGAACAATCCCACACCGCTATACCACTAGGGGGCACTCCTTGGTGTTATCAGAATATACCTGCAGACCTTAGACGCCATCCACTGATAGGCAATACAATACGAATTTGCTTACAAATAATTTCCCAGACGACTCTCACGTCCACAAACTCTCCTTTATATCCCGTAATAGGTAACCCTTTGTTCAAACCGGGATTAGAAGATGGCATCTTCCGGAAACTTGGGGAGGCGGGACTACACCTAGCATCCCACTATAGCGTTGAGGGGCGTTGGAGAACGCATAAAGAACTCTCTGACCTAAGTGGCATATACCGTCTAGACTTTATTCGAACACTCCAGCTACGACACTTCCTCGGGTCTATCCCACCACCTCCTGCGGAAAACAATCAAACTCTTACGACCCTGGAGACTCTCCTTACAGAGACGGGAGCTTTACCACACACGTTATCATTGACTTACAGTCTAGTAAATACCCTCCCCACAGACTTTGTTCCCCCGGGACTATTGAAATGGGAAGTAGACTTAGATTGTAGCTTTGACAGCATAAAGAAACAACGTATTCTTAGATTCACACATAAATCATCTATATGCGCCAAGATCCAAGAAACAAACTACAAAATTCTTTCCCGATGGTATAGAACCCCAGCATTACTGCATACATTTTTCACTACGACATCAGATATGTGCTGGCGATGTCAGAGGGAACAGGGAACCCTTTTACACATTTTCTGGTCTTGTCCCAAACTGGCACACTTCTGGGAAGTAGTACGTGACACAATACAAAAATTTACTGACAGGACTATAACCAATGACCCTGCATTCTTTTTGCTCCACGCTACAGACACCCCCGACAGAATTTATAAAAAGTCCGTGATACGCCACCTACTGGACGCAGCAAAAGCCTGCATTCCGGTTCGCTGGAAATCTACCCACCCACTGACCATTGATATGTGGCTGGAGAAAGTAGAAGAGATAAAGACAATGGAAGACCTCGTTCTGACGGCACAACATAGAGAAGAAACATTCTCTAAGACCTGGCAACTTTGGACTATGTTCATATACTCAGCGGAGGGACAGGCTCTAAAAAGGAGTGAAGACGCCTCATGAACGTAAACTCACAACACACATCCGATACCTTTCAGGCTGATTTGTCAAATATATGACAAATTAAGATCGCATGACCGTCCATGCTCGGGGGCTTTAACCCCCTCCCAAATCTCCCAATCCTCCAATCCCCTTCCCCATACTCCTCTTTTTTCTTTCTCCTATCTATCCTCCTTCCTTTCTTAGCTTCATCTCTTTGCTACTATCTTATTCATTTAATATACTGTATACTTCTTCCTAGTTCTTTTATTAAAGAAAAAAGGACCAAGCCCGTGGACAATAACTCAACATTAAACTAACTGAGTATTTAAAAAAAAAAAAAAAAAAAAGTAGTACATAAACTTCTGAGTAGCGATATCCAAAATGTTATTCCTAGTAATGTCAGTCAGTTTCACTGAAAAAAGTAACCGCAATGTATATTGTATATTTTCTCTGATTAATCTGTACTTATATATTATCAACGTGATACTTTGTAATCTGTTGGTCCATTTGGGCCTGGCCCTGCATATAAATAAACAATTAAAAAAAAAAAAAAATGATCTAAACGATTCATCAAACTGATGGGCTCCTTCCCAAGTAGCACAAAATAACGCACCTAAAAAAGAGAAAATGGGACCAAGGTGGTCCCAGGAATGCCAATAAAGGAAGAAGCTACCACGTGATGAGATCAAAAAATTTACAAAAAACTTTATTGAAACATCTATGTAAAAGCATGTGATAAGGGATCCCACGTCTGTGGATCTAGACCACACAGGTGGGATCCATTCCTCCACAGTATCAAGAGACCATGTAAAAATAAAAAAGCAAAAGACAACGTTGTATTAAAAATAGACAGTGGTGAGTCGACCCACCTTCCCCTATATACCCCTTCAAACCCCCAAGGCCCCCAAGGAGACCAAGCAAAAATATATAAGTGAAAAAATGGAGTCCTTGGGGCTGCTGTCTTGAATTTCGACCACTGGGGGGAGCCCACCCTGTTGCAGGGGTATGGGCAGTGATACCCAGCAGTGCCTGTGTCTCGGCTAGTGAATATAACCCAATGGTACTATATGCAGCCACTAATGAGCGACATGCAATCCAAGTCCTGATCATGCAGTGGTATACCATAAGTAAGGATGCCTGATATGTTCATAAATAGGGATATCGCTGTGTGTCAATATGAAACAGGGTGCATTCAGTAATAACACCTAATCCAGGTTAAGCCAGTGCAGTTGGTCCCGTCCGGAATTAGGATTGATAACCTGCAAGAATCAATTTCAATAGAGTGTGTAGCACTAACTCACGATGGAGCTGCTGATTTAAAGCGGGCTGTTACCGTCACCTTTTTACCTGTAGTTTCACCGATACCAGACTTAGAGTCCACACTGAGATTATTATCAGACAATGTAGGCACCAGTCACTTTAGTACTTTTCCAATGCTTTAATGTAGGAGATAACTGGAAGAAGTAGCAGGAAAGAGGTAGAAGAAGAGTTGCAGGGAAGTTCAAATACCTTTTCTTGGTGTAGCACTAAGGAATTGAAATATCAGGGATGAATGTATCTTCGGTTCAGGATTAAATCTTTGCCCGCCCGGAAAGGTCTCTCTCACTAATCTAGCAGCCGGAACGTAGCACGAACAAAAAGTCTCTGCCACAGACTCGAGTGGAACAAAACTGTACGATCCTCTGCCACAGGATGTAGTAGTTTTCGATGAACAGCAAACACAGTACCACAACCTTTAAGCCGACCCGGCAGTACTTGTGTGATAGATTAGATTAGGATGCGTCCTCCAATCGAGTCACCAGGCCCTTCTTAAGACCAGCCTTGTGCATGGTTACTTCCAAGATGGGTCCTCCCCTGGATCTTCTCAATTGTCCGGCTTCTTCCCGCAGGACAGACAGCACAGGACCATCCCCGCAGCAGTAGGCCCAAGACAGGCTTCTGGGCCCACTTGCTTGGCTGCAGCAACGCAACCCTGCAGCCTGGAGGGCTGCGAGGTAGAACTGACTAACACATACCTTTAGGCCAGGAGGGCCACGAGGTAAAACACTCAAGAAACATGGCGTCTGTCCCATAAATACTCTCTCCCAGAATGCAACACGGAGGACCACCTCCACCGAATTGTCTCCGGGACAGAAGAGCACTCATATACTTCAGATTGTTGCTTTCCAACACCGACCTATGGTGACAACGACACCCACAGGCACAATGTGGAACTGCACGCAACACAGCCAAACTGGAACAGAGGCTAATCTAACAATAGATTGAATCTGAACTATGTACAGAACAGATGACCCACTAAATTTACATATAAGAGGTAGATTGAAAAATCTACCAGCGCTACATACTAACCCCCACTACAATAGACGTTGTCCTCAATGTCTGGCAAAATATAACTCTCAAGCCTGAGAGTAGGTATTTGAACTTAAAAACTTGGATGAGGAAGAAAAAAGGCAGTAAGAAATGTTACAGTTTCAAACATTTATACAACAGCATGTCATTTCAGCAAAAAGAAGTCACATTAGTCATGTCACAAACCCCCCTTATCTATCTAGCTGAAAAGCCTAACAGCTTGATAGGAGATCTAGTTGTTCCTGAAAGAAACAAAGTTAAACACACACAAAAACGTACAGTAGCATCACTAAACAATTTAGGAGCAAGGCCTCATTCCCAAGAGAATGACACTCTCTTCCCCACATATTTTCTTCTAATGAAAATGAACTAAAATAATTTGAAAAGACCATCCCTATCTCGGAGCATATTATATCCTTTCGGTAAAGGAAATCCAGCTAGCAAAAAGTCTTTGGATATAGAAGCGCTGCGGTGAATAAAGTCTCTTGACCACAGAGTTCTCTAAACCCTGACACTATCTGGCTATATTCCCCAAAGTTCTCTTTTCTTTTTAGAAGAACAGAAGACAACAGTCTTTTTGCATAATCACCAATAAAACCGGGGATCCGGTAATGTCAGTTTCTTCCCTTGCTTATCCACAGTGGTGATAAAGTAAACAATGTCATCTTTTCTGGGTCTGAAAATGACCACCTTGTCAGCATAGATGTGCAGACCATAGTTCCAATGCAGCAAACATCCATTGAAACGTTCAACCATAGCAGCAGAACATCCAGCTCTCCGAAAAGGTTTTGGCACAGACAAATAGTCCCAGACAGCTTCACGGTACCACTGTTCCCTGTTGGCCTCAATTTCCTGCGTAATGTCCTGAGTAACGTAGGGAAATCCAGACCATATTCAGTGGCAACACGTTTGGTGAGCACTCTCTGCAAAGGGGCAAGTCTAGGTAAAGCTCTGTTTTTCCCCAAACCAGGAGGCACACAAGAATTTGGTGATTTGCGCACCATAGATCCGATGGGCATCGGCTCAAACTCAAGCAAACTAGCAACTTTAGACAATGTCTCTTTGGTAGTACTGTGCGGCTCCACACAAGGTGATGTCTTCCCAGAATCCATGGCTATCCATTCTGAGAAAGTAAGGGCAGAAGCAACATCTTCACCCTGGGCCCACAATAGTTCCTGTGACATTGTCTCAAAGAAACCATCATCACCAGAGAGATTTGACAGAATCTATCTCCGAGTCTCTCAACTCTTCCGCTGGCAAATATTTACAAAGAGTCCCAGACATGTTCCCCTTTGATCTCTCACCAGTTCCTGATGTTAACTTCTCCGGATCCATGTATAACTCCGGCTCCGGTTCGGGTAGTCTCTGGGGCAGGCCTTGACCACGGCCACGGGAAGCCTTCACATATCCCACCTTCCTTGGAACAGGTGCAAGGGGGATAGGTGTAGTAGAAGTAGAAATAAAGGTGATGTCCGCTGATGAAGCGGTAACAGCGACATCTCCCTTGGGAACACTCACGGTAGCAGATGAGACCCCGGCCTGTTGCTCTCCAGCAGCGATGGCAGTAGTTTCCACTGTGGCGACCCCTGTAGCCCAGTCCACACGATAAGCACGGGCTAACATCGTGGGTTGCTCCACTGTGAACAAGTATTCTCCGCACTGCAAACATCGGACAAATGGACGGAGATGTATGGCCAGTCCTTCACAATTGTGGCAAAGCATGCCCAGCCCTTCAATATCTCCAACAGTGTATAGTACGAACCGCCCCTGAGGCTTCAAACGAATGCCGGCATCCGTCAGCAGGGTTATAGTTAGCATAGCACCCACAGCGGTACTTGTAGGGAACATCTTGGACACCATAGTTGACGGTATCGATGGAAAAGAAGACATGGCTGCACTCTGATCCTCTCAGCACGATTGCGAGGCCTCTCTTCTCCTTTGGCGCCAGACACACACACACACACACACGCGCCCCACGCGGCAACAAGTAGATGTGGCTCCTCCCACTTGTTCCTCTGATCACGTAGCTCCCGGGCTTTTACTTCTCACCCTCAGCCCACACAGCCAGAAATGCAATACCGCAATTCAACCCCCTCTCTTCCTGGCAAAAGTGACAAAGTCCAGAAACCTCTTTTAACATAGACTCCCGGTGAAATACTTCTCAGGGCTGCTTAGGGCAATGGCAAACAATCCCGGACGATGCCCCCACACGTAGCACTAACTCGCGATGGAGCTGCTGATTTAAAGCAGGCTGTTACCGTCACCTTTTTACCTGTAGTTTTACCAATACCAGACTTAGAGTCCACGCTGAGCTTATTATCAGACAATGTAGGCACCAATCACTTTAGTACTTTTCCAATGCTTTAATGGGAGATAACTGGAAGAAGTAGCAGGAAAGAGGTAGAAGAAGAGTTGCAGGGAAGTTCAAATACCTTTTCTTGGTGTAGCACTAAGGAATTGAAATCTCAGGGATGAATGTATCTTCGGTTCAGGATTAAATCTTTGCCCGCCCGGATAGGTCTCTCTCACTAACCTAGCAGCCGGAACGTAGCACGAACAAAAAGTCTCTGCCACAGACTTGAGTGTAACAAAACTGTACGATCCTCTGCCATAGGATGTAGTAGTTTTCGATGAACAGCAAACACAGTACCAGAACCTTTAAGCCGACCCGGCAGTACTTGTGCGGTAGATTAGATTAGGATGCGTCCTCCAATCGAGTCACCAGACCCTTCTTAAGACCAGCCTTGTGCATGGTCCCTTCCAAGATGGGTCCTCCCCTGGATCTTCTCAATTGTCCGGCTTCTTCCCACAGGACAGACAGCACAGGACCATCCCCGCAGCAGTAGGCCCCAGACAGGCTTCTGGGCCCACTTGCTCGGCTGCAGCAACACAACCCTCCAGCCCAGAGGGCTGCGAGGTAGAACTGACTAACACATACCTTTAGGCCAGGAGGGCCACGAAGGTAAAACACTCAAGAAACATGGCATCTGTCCCATAAATACTCTCTCCCAGAATGCAACACGGAGGACCACCTCCGCCGAATTGTCTCCGGGACAGAAGAGCACTCATATACTTCAGCTTGTTGCTTTCCAACACCGACCTATGGTGACAACGACACTCACAAGCACAATGTGGAACTGCACGCAACACATCCAAACTGTAACAGAGGCTAATGTAACAATAGATTGAATCTGAACTGTGTACAGATCAGATGACCCACTAAATTTACATATAAGTGAGAGATTGAAAAATCTACCAGCGCTACAAGTGTATGGACTATAGCAGGAAAAGTCTCACCGGCATCAATACTTGAACATTCACATATGATCCTTGTATTTGTTTGAATGGACATGCAATCTTGCCATCCAACAATACCCAGGATACTGGTAGTGGGGTGTGTGCAATCCTGTCCTGGCTCCTATGCTGGGCATGTGATGACTGCCTCAGTGTTTGCACAGGAGCACCGATGGGGGACCCAAGAAGAGGAAGTTCAGGTCTGCTCTGTGCAATTCCTTTGCACAGAGCAGGTAAGTAGGTAAAATCTGAAGCCCCAGCGAGTGGCTGGGGATCTGGATTTTGCCGCCCCCCCCTACCCTGGTGCCCTAGCCAGCTGCCTGACCTGCCTATTGATAGTGCCGGCCCTGCACACAGCTAACCCCTTGATTACCCCAAGATATTCTCAGCCAGTGTCATTAGTACAGTGACAATGTATAGTTTTAGCACTGATCACTGTATTAGTGTCACTGGTGATGTCAGTGTCAGTTAGTGTACTTTTCCAGCCAGCATCAGCTAGCCCACCACACTATCACAGTCCCACTATAAGTCATTGATCACCGCCATTACCAGTATAGCGTCATAGCTGTAAAAATTCCAGTATATATACCACAGTCTGTAGATCATATAACTTTCACACAAACCGATTAATATACACTTATTGGGATTTTTTTTTACATGACGTAGCAGTTTTATAACAGAAACTAGAAAATATTGAGGGTTATTTACTAAAACTGAAGAGTGCAAAATCTGGTGCAGCTCTGCATAGAAGCCAATCAGCTTCCAGGTTTTTTTTGCCAAAGCTTAATTGAACAAGCTGAAGTTAGACGCTAATTGGCTACCATACATGGCTACACCAGATTCTGAGTGCACCACTTTTAGTAAATTTCGCCCATAGTTTTTTTTTCACAATTTTTCAATCTTTTTTTATTTATATAATAAAAAATAAAAAACCCAGTGGTGATCAAATATCACCAAAAAAAGCTCTAATGGTGTGAAAAAAATGTTATAAATTTAATTTGGGTACAGTGCTGCATGACCGCGCTCTGATGGAGGCTCCTTACCACGTGATCAGCTGTGACCAATCACAGCTGATCTTCACGTGAACCAGGAAGTGCCGGTAAACGGCTTTCCTTGGTTCATGCTGACTGGGAGAGCCGATCGGCGGCTCTCCCTTTTGGAGGGGGTCTGCGCTGATAATCAACACATTGATTATCAGCACAGCCCCATCAAATGTGTCACAACAATGCCAATCAGTGCCCATCAGCTGCCAGTCAGTGCCCTATCAGGAACGCCTGTCAGTGCCCATCAAAGTGCCAATCAGTGCCCATCAGTAACACCTGTCAGTACCTCATCATCAGTGCTGCCCATCAGTGCCCCCTGTCAGTGCCAATCAGTGCTGCCTTTTAGTGCGCATCAGTGTCCATCAGTGCCACCTATCGGTGCCCACCAGTGCTGCATATCAGTGCCGCCTATCAGTGCCCATCAATTCTACATATCAGTGGCACCTTATCAGTGCCCATCAATGCCGCCTCATTAGTGCCCATCAGTGCCGCTTCATCATTGCCCTTCAGTGAAGAAGAAAACAAAATTTTATAACAGAAACGTAGAAAAACAATTTCTTTAAAAAAAAAATTCGGTCTTTTTTAGTTTGCTTAGCAAAAAAATAAAAACCGGAGAGGTGATCAAATACCACCAAAAGAAAGCTCTATTTGTGGGAAGAAAATTATAAATTTTGTTTGGGTACAGCATCGTATGACCGCGCAATTGTCATTCAAAGTGCGACAGCGCTGAAAGCTGAAAATTGTCCTGGGCAGGAAGGGGGGAAAGTGCCCGGTTTTGAAGTGGTTAAAGTAGCGCAGTGCCAAATAGCAAAACATGGCCTGGTCATAAAGGGGGTAAAACCTTCCAGAGCTCAAGTGGTTAATCTGAGCATGCAGGAAAGATGGGGCAGATGGCCTCCTGTACTGTACCAGGCCACATACCCTCAACATGGGGGCCCATGTTGATGAAGACAACCCTGGCCCGATGGTTGTGGGAGTGCAAAGGGAAATTATCAGAATCTGCAACCCCTCTTTAAGATAGGGGGGGCCCCAGATATCTGCTGCAGATCTGCAATCCATTAGTAAAAAAAATTTCCAAAAATTCAAGAGTTGTAAATCCAGCGACAATCACGATGTGAACGTTGCCCACTGATCTTTGAAGGAGAAAAAACTTTTAGGCTACTTTCACACTGAGGCGCTTTGCAGGCGCTATAGCGCTAAAAATAGCGCCTGCAAAGTGCCCTGAAAGAGCCGCTCCATTCACTCCAATGTGAAAGCCCCGAGTGCTTTCACACTGGAGCGGTGCGCTTGCAGAACGGTAAAAAAAGTCCTGCAAGCAGCATCTTTGCAGTGCTGTAGGAGCGGTGTATACACCGCTCCTAAAGCGCCCCTGCTAATGAAATCAATGGGCAGCGCCACCGAACCGCCGGCAAAGCGGGCGGTTTTAACCGTTTTCTTGTTTTAACCCTTTTTCGCTAGAGGCCAAATAGCGCCGCAAGAACGACGGTAAAGCGTCACTAAAAATATCGGCGCTTTACCGCCGACACCCCCAACATCCCAGTGTGAAAGTAGCCTTATACCCTGATGAGTCTGCTAGCACCACACATGGCAGCCCCAGCTGACATTAGGTTTATATAGAAGGGGGTAGGAATGTGATGACATCACTAGCCAAGTATAAACATGGCCATATTTTGTCAGTGATGTGATCACCACCCCACCCTCTGGCTTACACGGTCGGGGATTTCCAGCCATGTAAGTGAATGTTGCTGGTGACATCAATGGTTGTTAAGGACTCGGGGTGTCTGCACCTGCTGGTGTCCTTAGCAACCATTGAATTTTTATTAATACCACATGATATTCGGCTTCCACTGAAATAAGTAATGGCTATTTTCTAGGCTAATAGGCAAAAGATTGTCAGACAAACGGCATGGAAAGCTGGGTACTGCTTTGGGAGAAGACACATTGCAAACATTAAAAAAATAAATCTGTGTAGTGGGGAGCAACTTTTTTTTATAATGCTTAAAGTGAAACATTAAAAATCCCTAATTAATTTAAGGTTTCATTCACTGTAGAAGCAAGAACTGACGCTGAACTAAAAAGCGATCCCCTCTTGGGTTGCTTTACAGAGGCAATTGACAGGTGGTAAAGAGGCAATATGTTTTACACCTGTGAATGTTGCACCACCAGCTGCAACCACATGCACTGCACACAACTGCAGGGCAATTCTCTTGAATGGGTCATGTTCAATAGGTGGTAGTGCAGTCCGAACATGACGGGGTATAATTTCTGCTGCTCTACTTCTCTGAACTCTGCAGCTGTAGGGTAGTAAAATTGTTGCCCAACTATGTGGTTTTACCCCCCAACCTCATGTATGAATGAGCCTTAAAAGCTTTAAAATGTTTGGGAATAAAAATTACCTGCAATTTGAATTGGAAACAATTGGCTTTTCCCTGACAGCTTTTCTTCTTTTTTCTTTTTTAGCAAAAAGTAGCATAAGGATACCCCAAAATAATTATAGTACACTTAATTTCTAAGATATTTTAAAAAACTTGCAGAGAATTATCATCACATTATATAATGGCGGGACAAATTTCCACATTATTACACTGGGTCGGGGGAACTGCAATCAAGTTGGGTTTCCATAGAACCCATGTCTTCTCCATCTCATCCCTACTCCCAGTTAATGTAATGATAGTTTTCTTTAAGGCTGGATGCACACATGTGCGGTGGGAATTGAAGCTCCGTTTTCACAGCTACAGTAGTTGACAAAGTAGCAGTGTTTCAGGTCAGTTTTTGATCAGCTCAGGATTTTATCCTGTTCACACCTGAATGACTGCGTTTCCCTCATCAGTGTCCACAAGTGCAGCCTATCAGTGTCCATCAGTGCAGCCTATCAGTGCAGCCCATCAGTGTCCATCAGTACAGCCTATCAGTGTCCATTAGTACAGCCCATGAGTGTCCATCAGTGCAGCCTATCAGTGTCCATCAGTACAGCCTATCAGTGTCCATCGGTGCAGCCTATCAGTGTCCATCAGTACAGCCTATCAGTATCCATCAGTGCAGCCTATCAGTGTCCATCAGTGCAGCCTATCAGTGTCCATCAGTGCAGCCTATCAGTGTCCATCAGTGCAGCCTATCAGTGTCTATCAGTACAGCCTATCAGTGTCCACCAGTGCAGCCTATCACTGTCCATCAGTACAGCCTATCAGTGTCCATCAGTACAGCCTATCAGTGTCCATCAGTACAGCCCATCAGTGTCCATCAGTGCCACCTCATCAGTGCCCATCAGTGCAGGCCATCAGTATCCTTCAGGGTCCACCAGCGCAGCCTGAGTGTCCACCAGCGAAGCACTCCTGTCTCCATCCCGCCCCCTCTCCTTAGCCACAGAAGACAGAGCAGCCCAAGTAGCTGCCTCAGCCGTACTTCATGTGGCTGCTCTGTCTTCTGTCTGTGACCAGGAGAGGGGGCGGGACGGAACCAGGAGATCACCCGGCACTCGTGGGTGACCGGGAGACCACAGACAAATGTGGGAGACTCCCGTGGCTCGCAGGAGACTTGGGATGTCTGTATCAAGAAATACGTTCAAAATGCACATGCAGAAATGCATCCGGAATGGATCTGGAGGACGTTTTTTTGGTGTGTACTGGCCCCAAATGCAGAAAACGTTCTTTACCTCAGACAATAAAACATGAACCCAAATATACAGTAACATATTTTCCCGGGACAATCCCGATTTTGGGACCCTCGTCCCGATCGGAGGCCGTGCCGATTCGGGATTTTGCCTTTTTCGTCCAGGGAAATCGGGAATGTTTGCTTTTGCAGCAGCTGGCTCCAACAAAATGGCCGCTGGCACCGCTTGTGTTCAGTGGAGAGGGGAGGGGGCTCGATCCGTGCAGCCAATGAATCGGCTTCTCTCTTCACAATACTGAAGCTGGTGTCCTATCAAATTTTGTCCCCCATCGGATAGTATCCGCCCTCTACTGCGCAAGCGCAGCTGGCCCATCGGATACTGTCCGCTCTCTACTGCGCAAGCGCAGCGGGACACTCTGAAAATCAACAGCTGAGCTGGGCGCATGCGCACTTGATAACATTTAATGTCTCATGCCCTCGCACTGCCCCGCACGCTCCCGAGGCTTGTACAACTTTCTAAGGGGCGGTGTGTGGGGCGATGATAAGGGCGGATACTTTTCGTACAACTTTGTAAGGGATACTGTGCCTAATTGTTTGTGTTAGTTGCTTAAATATGTACAGCAAACACGCCCATAAACATTGCTAAACCCACCCTTCACTTCACTAAACAAGCCCCGCAAACATCCACCCATTTTTATAAATCCGCCCCCTCGAGCAACGGGAGCGTGTGGGAGCCTGTGACAGAATATTACATGAATTGCGCAGGCGCCGTTTATACTTCTTCATCAGCTGTTCTTCTTAGGAGACTTTCGGCGTCTCCTTTGTCCTCCTTACTGCGCAAGCGCGGCGCCTGCGCAGTACAGAGTGGACACTATCCGATGGGGGGACACTTTTCGTCAGAACACGAGGGTTAGCTGCACGGATCGGCCCCTTTCCTCTCCACTGAACACACGGTGCCGGCCTACTGCACTCTCAGTGTAAAGTGTAAAGCCCTGTTCTGCTATCTCTGTGTAAAGCCCAGGCAGCAATGTAAACTGTAATGTACAGGGGAGTTAATTATGTACAGGAGGGGGTTAACTATGTACAGGAGTGGGGGTTAACTATGTACAGGAGTGGGGGTTAACTATGTACAGGGGGGATAACTATGTACAGGAGGGGGGGTTAACTATGTACTGGAGGGGGGGTTAACTATGTACAGGATGGGGGCTAACTATGTACGGGAGGGGGGTTAACTATGTACAGGATGGGGGGCTAACTATGTACGGGAGGGGGGTTAACTATGTACAGGAGGGGGGTTAACTATGTACAGGAGGGGGGTTAACTATGTACAGGAGGTGGGGTTAACTATGTACAAGAGGGGAGTAGGGGGTTAACTATGTACAGGAGGGGGGGTTGACTATGTACAGGGGGTTACTATGTATAGGGGGGGTTACTATGTACAGAGGGGTAACTATCCACAGGGGGGTTACTATGTCCAGGGGGTGACTATGCACAGGGGGGGTAACTATGCACAGGGGGGGGTAACTATGGCTCTGCCTGGGACACTGATGTAAGGACTGAGGCTGGGAACACTAGTGTAAGGACTGACTCTGCTGGGGGCACCTGATGCAAGGAGGGACTCTGCTGGGGGCACCTGATGCAAGGAGGGACTCTGCTGGGGGTACCTGATGCAAGGAGGGACTCTGCTGGGGGCACCTGATGCAAGGAGGGACTCTGCTGTGGACACCTGATGCAAGGACAGACTCTGCTGGGGGCACCTGATGCAAGGAAGGACTCTGCTGGGGGCACCTGATGCAATGACAGACTCTGCTGGGGCACCTGATGCAAGGACAGACTCTGCGGGGGGAACCTGATGCAAGGACGGACTCTGCTGGTGGCAGGCGACATGGCAGGTGACATGCTCAGGGATCCCACTGATTCGGCATTATGGTGAGTTGAATGATTTCATTCTATATTACAATGTAATAATAGAAATAATGCACTTCAATCATCCTGACACCATAACAACCATGGTGCCGGGATGATTGAAGCGCTAACACCAGGTGTTTGGAGTATCTTTATCTGCTGATTGTTAAACTTTCTGGAATACACATATTTCTATTGTTGTGTAGGATCTGGGGCTGCTGTCCCTCCATCCCTCCCCCCTTTCCTCCTTTTCCTCTCCATCCCTCATTCATCTCAGACAGTAACCACACCCCAATAAGCCACGCCCATTATTTCACGTAAACCATGCCCATTTTTCATTGCATGGTTTATTTGTACCCATATGCCACACCTACAAACGCATGCCCTGCCCCCTAATTATAACAAGACTCCGCCTACAGCCAGAAAAGTGTCCCAAATTTTTTTTACAATGTTGGCAACTATGCAGTAAGAAATAAACAAACCAAAAAAAAAAAAAAATATATATATATATATAAAACAGACATTCTTGGATTGTACAACTGCAGCCAGCAACCCTGCTGGGAAGCCATAGTCCGGTCTGAATAATGTGTCCGGGTTTCAGGTGGTCTGAAACCCAGACGCATGATTCCAAATCCAAACTGTGCAGGTGAATCCCGGACAGGTTGCAACCCTAGGGGAGTAGCATAGTTGCCAACATTGTAAAAAAAATTATAGGGACACTTTTTTGTCTGTAGGCAGAGTCTTATTATAATAAGGGGTGGGGCTTTCATTTGTAGGTGCGACGTAGCAGGGAAATAAAAAGGGGGTGGTTTAAGCTGAATATTGGGTGTGGCTTAAATGGGGCATGACATAAAGGGGTGTGGCTAGAGTCTGAGATGAATGAGGGATGGAGGGAGAAACAAAGGGAGAAAGAGAGAGAGAAGGAAGGAAAGAAAGAGGGATGAAGGAACAGCAGGCCCAGATCCTACACCACAATAGCAATGTGTATTCCAGAAATTTTAACAATCAGCAGATAAAGATACTCCAAACAGTGTTAGCACTTCAATCATCACCATGGTTGTTATGGTGTCAGCCCGGCACCATGGTTGTTACTACTATTATTACATTGTAATATAAAATGAAATAGTTCAACTAACCATAATGTAGAATCAGTGGGTGCCCTGAGAGTGTCACTCGCCACGTCGTATGCCACCAGATGCCATCAGGTGTCCCCAGCGGAGTCCCTCCTTACATCAGGTGCCCCCAGCGGAGTACCTCCTTACATCAGATGCCCCCAGCGGAATCCCTCCTTACATCAGGTGCCCCCAGCGGCATCCGTCCTTACATCAGGTGCCCCCAGCGGAGTCCCTCCTTACATAAGGCTTTCCCAGTAGAGTCCCTCTTTACACCAGGCATTCCCAGCAGAGTGCCCCTTACATCAAGTGCCCCCAGTGGAGCCCCCCTTACATCAGGTATCCCCCAGCGGTGTCCCCCTTACATCAGGCGTCCCCCAGTGGAGCCCCCTTTACATAAGTTGTCCCCCAGTGGAGCCCCACTTTACATAAGGTGTCCCCCAGTGGAGGCCTTTTTACATCAGGTATCCCCCAGCGGTGTCCCCCTTACATCAGGTGTCCCCCAGTGGAGCCCCGTTTACATCAGGTGTCCCCCATTGGTGCTCCACTTTACATAAGGTGTCCCCCAGTGGAGCCCTTTTTATATCAGGTATCCCCCAGCGGTGTCCCCTTTACATCAGGTATCCCCCTGCAGTGTCCCCCTTACACCATGTATCCCAGCAGCGGAGTCTTGGCCACCATTACAGAAGACCAGAAGTAACAGGCTGAGGGGGAACAAAATAGAGGCAGAGCCAGCAGGGTAGCTGCCAATAGAAATTGAGCAGCTGCCCAACCCCTCCCCACGGCCTTTCCCACAACAGATCACAGACAGACCGGCAGCGGGGCGGGGGGTGGTTGGCAGCTAAATTTCTATTGGCACCCGGCCGGCTCTGCCTCTTGTGGCGGCGGGTGGCGAAAGATCAAGGAAAAACTGATTTCCCGGGACATTTCCTGGAAAACGCTAAAACCGGGAAAAAGGTCTAAATCCCAGAAATGTCGCAGGAAATTCAGGACAGTTGGTAAGTATGAAGTAGTGGCAGGACAGTGGTGAGAGGGGTAGAAAAATACACCTTAGCCTGAGTAGACAAAAATCCTTGCAAATGGTCTTGCCTGTCACACAGACAAACTATCTGTACCGGAGTTCTGCCAAAATAGTCAATTCATCGAGATCTCCAATCACGTCACTTCGGGTTGCTGTAAAGCATCACTAATTGGAGATTTAGACAAGTTGCTGTTTTGACACAACATCGGCAAACGTGTATACTCCGGTACACAATATTATGAGCAGACATTCTTAGCCGGCTCCGATACAAACCAACAAAATGACCTCCTCCAAAGCAGCGACAACTTTTTCCTCCTTACCCACTGTTGTGTCAAAAAAGCAAAATCTTTGTGCACCGAAGTGTATATGTTTGCTGGTGTTGTGTCAAAACAGCAACTTGTCGAAATCTCCAATTAGTGATGCTTTACAATCTACTCAGGCGAGGGTGCAATTTTCGCCCCCCCCCGACACTGTCCTGCTGCTACTCCCCCCCCCACCCCTGTATGGCATACACTTTATTTGCATTTCAGTGTGTAATGAAGGGGGGTTATGCATTACCCACTGCCCCTCACTGACTACGGCCAGTTGGCAGGAGGGGTGAACTTCCACGCTGCGCCCATTAGGAGAGAGGGCACAGCGTTATGGAATGGAAGACAGGTACTTCGGCAAGTGGCTGGGGATTCGGATTTTATCGGCCAAAACAATACACAAAAATGTTCCATGCGCTCAGATCCACAAGGTAAACTGTAAAAGGGATACATCAAGAATAAATTAATTCTCTAGAAAATATACAGTATAAGCCAAAGGGTACCACTCTGCCAAAGCAGCAAACGTAGTATCAGTTAATTGATCAGGACACAGGTATCCCCAGCAGAGAACCACAATGAGTGATCCTGGGTGTACACTATAGCTCGCATGTGAATCACACAGGAACCCCACCGCATTCCTGTGCAATTCACATGTGATTCTGTGTGGTGCAATGTGAGCCCATTCTCAAATTGTACCGCATAGCTCAAAAAAATGCACCTTTATTGAGCCGCACTGGAATCGAATCGCACTGCATTTGCGACTTGCTTTTGGGATGTCTCTACTTTGAATTGGCACTTGCAAAAGATCACAAAACACAATGCGATTATAATGCGGTGGGGAAACACACAGGGATTCCTGCCTTTCCCGCACCACATATGTGTGAACTAGGGCTGAAACTGTGAAGCAGTCCTATGCAGCCTGGATGGTAGAGAAAGGGAACTCTCTCAGGGCCCAGAACACGGTGCGGGGAAACCTCTTTTTTCTGTGTGTTTCCCGCACTGCATTCCAAATGCACAGCCCTTGCAATCTGCAGCCGGTGTGAGTGCAATGTTAATGACACCCCCAAATGCAGGTTGCAAATGCAGTGTGTTTGCTTTCACCAGATTGTATGGAATAGAAGTGCCATGTGATCCAGTTTCAGTGTGTTTCCAGTAGTGCATGCACTACTTTTGGTACAGTGCAGTGAAATTTCTGCCAATTTTAAATGAATGGGCCATAAATCACACTGTACTGTACTGCACCCGGATTGCATGAGAATTGCACAGGAATGCCTTCAATCTGTAAAAAACAAAGAAGCCAGCACAAAAGGAGCCTGTAAGTGTAAAAACAAAGAATTTATATGTAAAACAAGATCTAAACGCACTCAGAAAAGGAGAATTGATCAGTCAATTAACCACTTAGCAGCCTCTTGGAAGGGGGGCTTTGGCGCCGAGCAGCCGCATATTTGTGTGAGTTGCTCCAAATACAGCTGTGCCAAGAATGTGCACCCCATGCTCCCGGCAGTTACCAGCGGCTAACAGAAAGCTCCCGGTCACTGTTATTGAAGCTTTCCAATCATGTGACAGCCAATCACAGCGGTCACATGATCCTAAACCTCGCCCCGCCTTCCTGCATCCTAAATCCCTTAAAGGGCCAGGGAGGCGCTTGTGCCAGGGGTTAACAAAGCTGGGCAGAAGATGACACACTGCTCTGGGATCGCAACCTGAATCGGTAGGAGAGCGGGGGCCAGAGCAGACAGTCAGGGGATCTCATGCTGTGACTCACATCACTTGGAGATGAGACGCCAGCCACTATCAAACAAGGTCCCACCTCCTGAAATGGCTGCTATGATGGACGTCAACACTGGTCCAATTTCTAGCCATTGGACCTGTGTGCCATCCATCATAGGAGATAATCCAGGAGGCGGGACCTTGTTTGACAGCGGCTGACTCTCCTCCCGATTCAGGCTGTGATCCCAGTGCAGGGTTTCATTTTCTGCACAGCTTTGGTTAATGCTTGATCCACACCTCCCAACTTTTTGAGATGGGAATGAGGGACACCTATCAGCAAAAGTATACGGGCATAGGACACACCCCTTGCCACACCCCCTTAAAGGAGAATTGTACAAAAAACAAAATTGGTTAAACCAACAAGTGCTTTTTTTTACCACTACTATTCGTTCATATTGGCTTTTGGAAATTTACAAATGCAGCAATTTAGAAATCAGATGAAAGGTTTAGCACTGGGAAACACTTTTCAAAAGATAAAAAGTGCATTTTATATACAACTATATAGATCAAATGAGGGACAAATGAGGAGGAAAGAGAGACAGAGGGACATTGCTCCAATACAGGGACAGTCCCTCGAAATCAAGGACAGTTGGGGGGTATGCTTGATCGCTTCTCCTTTTCTGAGTGCATTTAGTTTTTTCTTTTAACTGCTTTCCCACCACCTCACATAGGAGTACGGCGGCAGAGCGCCTCTCCTGCACGAGATCACCTATCTAATATGTGATCTGGCTCTTTCTGATAGGGGGGCGTGCACATGACCGCCACCCCTACTGCGCTGTGATTAGTCACAGCACAAGCCAATCAGCGGGTCCCAGCCAATGATTGATGGCCCTGCTGATCAGTAGGGATGAGCTTCGTGTTCGAGTCGAACCCATGTTCGACTCGAACATCGACTGTTCGGTCGTTCGCAGAATTGCGAACGATATGGGGCGTTCGCGCCAAATTCGTGTGGCGCGTCACGGCCCATAATTCACTGCGGCAGTGCATTGCTTGCTGATGATTGGCCAAGCATGCACTATGACCCGCATGCTTGGCCAATCACAGCGCCGCCTGAACAGAGAGCCGTAATTGGCCAAAGCCAAGGAGGCCAATTATGGCTCAGGGGATTTAGTACACGCCCCACACTATATAAGGCCGCCTGCACGGCGGCCCTGTGCAGTGGGTTCCGGTGTGCTTAGAGAGAGAGAGAGACAGTGTCATTTCATTTGAGTTAGCTAGATTAGGCAGGACAGTCAGTCAGTTAGCTGCACTTAAAGTGTATTGTGTATATATATGCATCCCAGGTGTTGCATATATATATATATACACTGTATTCAGTTTAGCTAGATCCGTTCCTGTTATCTTCTAGACTATTTACATTTAGTGCAGTGCGTCCTGCTCACAGTGTTCAGCTAGATCCGTTCCTGTTATCTTCCTACTGACAGGCAGGCTTGTCTTGTTACAGTATATAAAGCTACCTGAAGAAAATTACTGGTGTTCTTTTGATCCTATTAGTACCACGGTCAGGCAGCTAGACTATTTACAGTTAGTGCAGTGCGTCCTGCTCACAGTGTTCAGCTAAACCTACAGGTTAGTGGGGTGCGTCCACCTCACAGTGTTCAGCTAAAGCTACCTGTAGAAGGTTGGTGGTGTTCTCATACTACAGGCAAGCAGTTGATTTTGCTAGCTGCAGTATCAGTACATCCTCCTGAGGAGTCCCTCGAACTGTTTGACCACAGTGTTGGGTACATGCTCCAGGAGGATGCCCAGCGTTTGGAAGGCTCTGATGATGATACTGAGCTCGATGAAGGCAGTAACATGAGCACGGACAGAGGGGGTGCCCAAGAAGGACAGCAATCTGGCAGTCATGCTCCCCCTGCTGCAGCATACTGCCAGGTTTGCTCCAGTGATGAGGAGGGAGGGGATGATGAGGTCACTGACTCAACGTGGGTGCCTGATAGGAGAGAGGAGGAGGAGGAGGAGGCGGCACATCACCAACGAGGCAGGATGCCCTCCAGGGGCCAGCCTAAGGGCAGCACATTGACTGCATCACACCCCAAAGCTCCACATGTGCAGGGCGCTGCAGTCTCTGCGCGTTATTCAAAAAGTTCTTTGGTGTGGGCCTTTTTTGAGACGAGTGCATCAGATCGCACCGCTGCTATTTGCAACATATGTCTCAAGCGTATCTCACGTGGCCAAAACATCTCCCGCTTGGGTACCACATGCTTGACCAGACATATGTTGACCTGCCATGCAGTTCATTGGCAAGCGTATCTAAAAGACCCACACCAAAGAACAAAGAGGATCTCTCCTTGCTCCTCATCAGCTGAGATTTCCAACCCCACTAGACCTCCAGTCCTCTCTGAGACCTGCAGTGAGAGGAATGAAGGTGTAGAATTAGGTGTGTCACAGCCAAGTACTTGTGGGCAATCTGCTTTTGGTACACTGACGTCAGATTGTACCAGGCAAATTTCCCTGCCCCAGCTGCTGCACCGCCGAAAGAAGTTTGCTCGCAGCCATCCACATGCCCAGCGGTTGAATGCTAGCTTGGCAAAATTGCTAGCACTTCAACTGCTGCCTTTTCAGTTGGTAGACTCTGCCCCCTTCCGTGAGTTTGTGGAATGTGCGGTTCCTCAGTGGCAGGTACCCAAACGCCACTTTTTCTCACGGAAGGCGATTCCGGCTCTCTACCGGCATGTGGAAGGCAATGTCCATGCCTCGCTGGACAGGGCGGTCAGCAGTAAGGTGCATATTACCACTGACTCATGGTCCAGCAGGCATGGACAGGGACGTTACCTAAGTTTCACGGCGCATTGAATGACTCTGCTGGCAGCTGGGAAGGATGCAGGACAAGGTGCAGTAGTGTTGGAGGTTGTTCCGCCACCACGCCTCCAAAATGCTAATGATTGTGACACACCTCTCTCCTCCACCCCCTCCTCTTCTTCTTCCTCCATGGCCTCTTCCTCGGAACCAGCGGTGCTCCGTAGTCGTTCAAGGGGCTACGCAAGTACGCAGGCCAAAAGATGCCATGCGGTGCTTGAGCTGGTGTGCTTGGGGGACAGGAGCCACACTGGGGCAGAGGTTCTGTCAGCTCTGCAGGGGCAGGTTCAGAGGTGGTTGACGCCACGCCAACTTAAGGCAGGAATGGTGGTTTGCGACAATGGCACCAACCTCCTCTCTGCCCTCCGACAGGGACAAATGACCCATGTGCCCTGTTTGGCTTACGTCCTTAACTTGGTGGTGCAGCGGTTCTTGGGCAGGTACCCGGGCTTACAGGATGTCCTGAGGCAGGCCAGGAAAGTCTGTGTGCATTTCCGCCAGTCATATAATGCCAGTGCTCGGCTGACGGACCTCCAAAAGGAGTTTAACCTGCCCAAGAACCGCCTAATCTGTGACATGCCCACAAGGTGGAACTCAACGTTGGCCATGCTGCAGCGGCTGCACACGCAGCAGAGGGCCATTAATGAGTACCTGTGCGACTATGGCACCAGGACAGGGTCAGGGGAGCTTGGTTTTTTTTCCCCACGCCAGTGGGCCATGATCAGGGATGCATGCACTGTCCTGTCACCATTCGAGGAGGCCACGAGGATGGTGAGCAGTGACAGTGCATGCATCAGTGACACTGTCCCCCTTGTCCACCTGTTGGAGCACACGCTGCGTGGAATAATGGGCAGGGCACTTGAGGCAGAACAGAGGCAGGAAGAGGAGGACTTCCTTAGCTCTCAAGGCCCCCTTTATCCAGACAGTGTTCCTGCGTGCCCGCCGATCACACAGGAAGAGGAGGAGGAGGAGGAGGAGGAGGAAGATTGTGTCAGTATGGAGGTGGAGCCTGGCACTCAGCATCAGCAGCAGTCTTTAAGGGATCAGTCCCAAGAAACACATGGACTTGTACGTGGCTGGGAGGAGGTGGCTGCGGACGTTGTCGTCCTTAGTGACCCAGAGGACTCCGGACCGAATGCCTCAGCAAACCTACGCTGCATGGCCTCCCTGATCCTGCAAAGCCTGCGTAAGGATCCTCGTATTCGTGGTATCAAGGAGAAGGATCAATACTGGCTGGCAACCCTCCTTGATCCACGTTACAAGGGTAAGGTTGCGGACCTTATCTTGCCATCGCAGAGGGAGCTGAGGATGAAACATCTTCGGGAGGCCTTGCAGAAAGGTCTGTGCAACGCGTTCCCAGAGACTGGGAGGTTACAAACTCCTGTTCCTGGACAACGTGTTGCTGAGGCTTCGGTCAGTCAAAGATGGAGCGGTGGAGAAGGTGGCCGTCTGACCGATGCGTTCAGACAATTTTTTGGTCCGCAGCCCCAAGGTATGATCGGTTCCAGCAACCATCGCCAGCGTCCGTTTTACATGGTGCAGGAATACCTAGGGGCAAGATCAGACTTGGACACCTTTCCCACCGAAAATCCTCTGGGTTACTGGGTCTTGAGGATGGATCACTGGCCAGAGCTTGCACAGTATGCAATTGAGCTACTGGCCTGTCCTGCATCCAGCGTTCTTTCGGAACGCACATTCAGTGCTGCTGGAGGCGTGGTAACCGATCACAGGGTGCGTCTGTCCACCGACTCGGTCGATCGACTGACCTTCATAAAAATGAATCAGTCTTGGATCACCACCAGCTACCAAGCACCTGATGCTGATGTAACCGAATAATTTTTTTGGAAATCTCAGATGCCTTAAAAGACTGCCTATGCTGATGCTGAGTGACTATCCCTGAGTAATTATCCTCTTCCTCCTCAATCATCACACTGATAGCTTGTAAGAACATTTTTGGTTCTGGGCGCCACCACCAGTGCCTAAGGCACAATTTTTCAGCCCCTGTTTAACAGGGGCGTGTAATTACAATTTTTGATGTAATACTTTGCAGCAGGGCTCGTTCCTGCATTCCAACTAGAGTGTCTGTGAGGGGTTGCAGTGTTGTGGCACCAGCACCAGTGCCTAAGGCCCAATTTTTCTGCCCCTGTCCAACAGGGGCGTGTAATTACAATTTTTGATGCAACACTTTGCAGCAGGGCTCGTTCCTGCGTTCCAACTAGAGTGTCTGTGAGGGGTTGCAGTGTTGTGGCACCAGCACCAGTGTCTAAGGCCCAATTTTTCTGCCCCTGTCTAACAGGGGTGTGTAATTACAATTTTTGATGCAATACTTTGCAGCAGGGCTCGTTCCTGCGTTCCAACTAGAGTGTCTGTGAGGGGTTGCAGTGTTGTGGCACCAGTGCCTAAGGCCTAATTTTTCAGCTCCTGTTCAACAGGGGCATGTAATTACAATTCTTGATCTAATATTTCACAGCAGGGCCCTGTGAAGGCTTACAGTGTTGTGGCCACAGCAACACCTAAGGCCCAAATTTCTGCTGAGTATATAGGGCAGGACCCTACTTTCAAACATCTAACTTACAAACGACTCCTACTTGCAAACGGAAGGAGACAACAGGAAGTGAGATGAAATCTACCCCTAGGAAGGGAAATTCTCTCCTGTAAGAGTTAATATGGGAAAAAAAATTCTCCTTTCCACTGATGCTCTAATCACGTGCTTAAAAAAAAAACATTGGAATCCATGCACCCGGAGCCCTGCATGTAGATTAGGGGGCAGGACGCATGAATGGGGGGTGGCACCCCTTTGCCCCTAATAGAGCGGCCACCACTGACCCCTTCCCAGCCAGTGTCAGGCCGGGTTCACATATGTGCAGCCGTGGTACCAGCATGGGGTCCAGTGCTTTTCTGTTCACCGGTTCAGGTGCAAATCAGCTGCAAATTTTTGTCTGAATTTGCACCTGAACTAGATCCAGACACGCACAGGACCCTTTTGGAATGCAGACCATGGCCGCCCCAGACATATGTGAACTGCCTCTATGGAGAGCCGGTCCCACTCGCATGCCATGCAAATTGGATGCGGAGGAACCCACATCCAATTCACACATATGTGAACCTGGCCTTAGTGTATATTTTTAGAACTGATCACTGTATTAGTGTGACTGGCTGCCACAAAGTGTCAAAAAGTATCAGTTATGCCGCGTACACACGGTCGGACTTTCTGGCATACTTGGTCCGGCACACTTTCTGACGGACTTTGTCCGCCAGGTGCGCCGGACTTTAAAACGGATGGACTTGCCCACACACGACCGGACTTTCCGGCGGGCTAAGTCCGCCCGTCTTTCCAAGAGACTTTCGATGGAGTTACGGTGGACTTTCAGAATGAACGCACTTGCCCACACATGGACAAGTCCGTTCATTTTGAACGTAACTCAGGTGCGACGGGACTAGAAAAGGAAGTCAATCTTGCCGCTTTTATCGGCGAGATTGACACCTTGCGAGCCCCGTCGCAGGGCATACCAGGCCTTTAGGTCTAGTATGGATTTTAAAGGGAAGCCCCTACGCCGAAAAAACAGCGTGGGGTCCCCCTAATATTCATACCAGACCCCGATCCGAGCACGCAGCCCGGCCGGTCAGGAAAGGGGGTGGGGACGAGCGAGCGCCCCCCCTCCTGAACAATACCTGGCTGCATGCCCTCAACATGGGGGGTGGGTGCTTTGGGGGAGGGGGGCACCCTGCGGGCCCCCCCCACCTCAAAGCACCTTGTCCCCATGTTGATGAGGACAAGGGCCTCTTCCCGACAACCCTGGCCGTTGGTTGTCGGGGTCTGCGGGCGGGGGGGCTTATCGGAATCCGGGAGCCCCCTATAATAAGAGGGCCCCCCCACCCTATGTGAATGAGTATGGGGTACATGGTACCCCTACCCATTCACCTAGGGAAAAAGTGTCATTAATAAAACACACTTCGGGGTGTTCTTCCGGCTTCGGGGGTCCCTCCGGTTCCTCTTCTCCCGGCATCCAGTTGGTTCTTCTCCGCTCTCTCCGGCCTCTTCTCCCAGTGTTCCAGTTCTTCGGCCGGCTCCTCCGCTGTCTTCAGGCCGCTCTCTTGCCAGCGGAGGTCCGGACTTCTGGGCTTCTTGTCTTCTTCCCCCTTCTCTTCTCCAGATGTTGACACAACGCTCTCTCCGGCTGGACTGCTCTCTGAGGGCTCCGTTGTGACTTATATAGGCGGAGACCACGCCCCCTTATGATGTCACAGTCTCTGGGCATGCGCGTTACGACACCGTCACGTGTCTTCATCTGGGGAGCAACACTTAATAAATATTCCCCCTTTGATTTTAAAACTTTAATGCACTAGTGGAGCCTTTTTCTTCTCCCCCCTCCCTATTTTATCCCCTCCTACTGAGTTTACCAGAGCGGAGCTGTATAGAGGGAATGTTGGAGGAGAGAAAATAACAAAGAAAGAAAAGGCTGCCAGAGACCACTCCCACACCTTAAAGACATACTACTGAATGCCTGATTACTACCAATGGAAGGTGAGGGAGACACCAGCAGCAGAAGGATACATATTTGTCACATTTTAATTTCCAAGATCAAATAGAAGAACTTTTCACAGATTTTTTTTTTTTTGTTCATATATAAATACTCACTCACTTTTGTTTAAAGCACTTCGCCACTTAAATACTTGCACTTTATTGTAGTACCAAAACGGACTTTTTACACTTATTTTGAATGACCACTATTTATATGTGTATCTATTAAGTTAGCACTTATGTTTTACTGCACATTTTTCGATTGTGGATTTTAGAAGATTTCATTTGTTTTATTCACCAGGAATCATTTTTTATGCACGTATTCTTTTATGCAGATTACAGGGTGGCATTAATAATACTTTAACACTTGATTAGCATTTTTAGAAGATTTTATGGGTTTTTTATCCACCAGGATTTGCCATTGTTTATTCTTGCATGCTAGTTACAGGGTGGCATGTTTACTATTCTAGTATTTACTGCAATTATTTGATTATTATTACTATATTGGCAGATAGCAGCAATTACTATAGTGCATAATAGAGATCCTTGATCCTAGCACTAACACCAATTAGTCACCAGTGTCCCACATTCACATAATAATATGCACTTTATATATTTATCTACACACTTTACTTTGGTTTAATATTGCGCAAAATTTATTCAAATATTCATGATATTAAGTGTTTGGTGTGAACACCCTCATTTTGCTGCAATATTATCACTTACTTCACATATCACTACCCATTTTTTATTATTTGGCCACTCCACCCTTTATCATCCACCAGCGCGAAGGACAATCTTATATCTACTTTCTTTACATAGTTACATAGTTACATAGTTACATAGTTAGTCAGGTTGAAAAAAGACACAAGTCCATCCAGTTCAACCATTAAAAAAAAAAACTAAACAAAAACTAAAAAAATATTGTACAATCCAATAGACCCAATTCTATACCCACAGTTGATCCAGAGGAAGGCAAAAAACCCCAGCAGAGCATGCTCCAATTTGCTACAGCAGGGGAAAAAAGAGAGACAATCGGATTTTCCCTGGATCAACTTTACCTATAAATGCTAGTACCCAGTTATATTATGTACATTTAGGAAAGTATCCAGGCCTTTCTTAAAGCAATCTACTGAGCTGGCAAGAACCACCTCTGACGGGAGTCTATTCCACATTTTCACAGGTCTTATGCCCCCTACACACGGTCGGACATTGATCGGACATTCCGACAACAAAATCCTAGGATTTTTTCCGATGGATGTTGGCTCAAACTTGTTTTGCGTACACACGGTCGAACAAAGTTGTCGGAATTTCCGATCGCCAAGAACGCAGTGACATCAACCACGTACGACGAGACTAGAAAAGGCCATTTCAGAACCAAGCGCGGCACCCTTTGGGCTCCTTTTGCTAATCTCGTGTTAGTAAAAGTTTGGTGAGAGACGATTCACGCTTTTTCAGACTCGTGGCTTTCAGATCGTTTTCTGCGGTTTAGTTTGTGCTTGTGGGTTTGTATCTGCTCTTCAGTGCGTGCAAGCAAGCTACGCGTGACTTTCATTAGTCATTGTGTTCTTGTTCGTTCGTTGCTGTTTTTCAGGTCTCTCTTCACAGGCCTTGCTGTTCTTCAGTGCGTTCTGTTACTACGTTCTGAGCAGCCGACTGTTTTCTAGCCATGTTGCGTATACGTACTCCTCGTAGAGTTCGTGCTGTGCGGGGTTTGGTGTTGGGGTCCTGACCTTGACACAAGCCCAGTCCATGAACAGGGTGGGGAGGAGTTCATGGACCAAGAATTGGTTGCTTCAGCGTGACCAGTTCTCTCATATTCCTTTGCTCCGTGAGATCCGTGAGAATAATCCTGACGTTTTCAGGAACTTTCTCAGAATGACGGACCCCGTATTTCACCGTTTGTTGGCTTCGCTGACCCCCTATATCAGCAGGCAGGATACCTGCATGAGGCAAGCCATCACTCTGGAGCAGAGGCTCGTCGCTACCCTGCGGTACTTGGCGTCAGGGAGAAGCCTGCAGGACTTGAAGTTCTCAACAGGCATCTCCCCCCAGGCTCTGGGGATCATTATCCCAGAGACCTGTTCTGCCATCATCCAGGTCCTGCAGAAGGAGTATATGAAGGTAAGATTTTTATCCTTTAATATCACATTTTATTGTATTGAATGTTTTCTAATATATTGTATTTCTTTCCTCATTCTCTAATTACCATGATTGGAATATGCTGTGAATGTCCACTTTGTCCTCATGCATGCTGGAATTTTATGGGTTTTTTTTTTAGTCCTTCATACATATTTGCCTTCACTTACCTCCCCAGCATGCTCTCCTGGCCCTATATTCAACTCATGTAGTCACTTAACAATGTATTTTATCAGCTCTATAGTAGTGCTTTACCCCAAACACCCCTAAAATGTTTAGAAATGTGATTTGTGCTTTAAATTCAGGCAGAGTGCCAGAGGCTTTTTTTTTGTAGTGTCCCCAAATCATTTTTATTAACTCTCCCTCCACCCAACTGCTAAGTCAGCTGATCCCAATTCTCTATCTATCCTCAATCATCTATCTGCTGACTTTGCCAAACCCATACACACTATACCCACCTCTTTTGTGCTCAGATGTATGGATGAATTCCCCAAAGCATGTAGTGCAAGGGCCTGCCTGTATACTTTCAAATGGTACTGTTGAAAGTTTTTGTATCCTATTATTATCTTGATAGGTAATAGTAGAATTTCCAAATGTGCTCAATTGTGTACAATGTATATTTATATCTTTGTATTATGACACTTCTTACCTGTCCAGTGGGCTGCCAATAGTGTAACTAAGGATGGGCTGTTCCAAGTAATACCCATTATTTAGGCATTCATCTCTCAATGAAGTGGAGAGGGTTACCTGTCCATGATTCCCCCCCTATAATGTTAGAAATGGCAGATGAGAGGGGGGGAGGGGGAATAAGATAGGTGTACCTTATACTTTGGTGTTGTAAAATTCCCCTTAATAAATGTTATCTGGATGTTGGCCAAGAATGTTTGTGTCTAATCTGCTTTCCATGTTTATGTGCAAAAATACTATTTTTTTTTTGGTTTTCCTCAACAGTTTCCTTCCACGCCACAGGAATGGCAGACTGTGGCCTCCCACTTTGCCCAGCGGTGGGACTTTCCTAACTGCGGAGGGGCAATTGATGGGAAACACGTCCACATCGTCCCAACTCGGGGTCGTACTATTATAATTACAAGGGGTTCAATAGTATTGTGATGTTGGCGGTGGTGTCGGCTAATTACGAGTTCCTGTATGTGGACGTGGGGAAGAATGGCCGGATGTCCGATGGTGAAGTCATCGCCCAGACTGAGTTTTACAGGCGTCTCCAGAATGGCAGCTTGGACTTGCCACCTCCAGAAGAGAATGTGGAAGGACTCCCATTCGTCTTCGTTGCAGATGAAGCATTTGCGCTGGGGGACCATCTTATGCAGCCATTCCTGATGAGGACCCTCACCCCGGAACAGAGGGTTTTTAATTACCGGCTGGCCAGAGCCAGAAGAGTGGTGGAGAACACATTTGGAATCATGGCCAGCCGGTTCCGCCTATTTCTTACACCCATCCATATGGCGGAGTATAAACTGAATCATATAATCCTGGCGTGCTGTGTTCTACATAACTTTTTACGGCAACATTTGGTCAACTATGCTGGCTCAGTTGGGCCTGATTCCGGAATTATAAATGAAACAACCCTGACGGTGCTTGAAAGTGGCCGTCCTGGCTTGCCCTCCCTGAGTGCCCATGATGTCCGGTTAAGATACCTTGAGTTCTTTGCGGGTAGGGGGGGCATCAATATGCCAGACAATTTGTGAAACCTTGATCCAATAAAAAAAAATTAAGCAAATCTTTGGTGACATTTACTGCTTGTGTTTGTTTTAGCTGACCCTGACAGAAATGTGGTGAGTCCAGAAAATGGCGTGATTGTGTAACCTTATACAAAGCACAGTTGGGTGTTATTTACTAAAGGCAAAGACACTTTGCACTACAAGTGCACTTGAAACTGCACTGAAACTGCACTTGTAGTGCAAAGAGGATTTGCCCTTAGGAAATAACCCCCATTTTCACAGAAAGCAGCAATTACATCACCACAAAAGTGTTGTAGCGTTGAGACAATAATCCACACATTCTTGATTAACAATCTTTTTAATACCTGCACAATCACATGTGCATTTAGAAAAGGTTTTTTAAAAAAAAACAACATGTTTGTTGTATAACAATTTTTGGGGTGGCATTATCAAAAATAGAAATGTCCATTTAAGATAAAAAAGGCATGTGTAAAACCAACAAGAAAGACACAAATCTTGAACTTACAAAGTTTACATTAGGTAGAACTTGAAGGCAATATCATACATGAGTATTTAGGAACTGTGTTTGATATTGCGTTCAGATGGGGTGAAGTCACCCCCGGAAAAGCCAAATTTAGAAGATGCATACAAATTTAAGAAGTTCAACATGTGCTAGCTGCCATCACGGGGGATCAAGGGACGTGCTTTGGGGGAGAAACACCTTCCTCTCAGCTACTTTATTATTGAGGAAGGGGTTGCACCCCCAAAACGCATCCATTGATCTCCCGTGATGGCAGATAGCACATGTTGACACACTGTGTGCATCCTCCAAATTTGGCTTTTCTAAAAATCGCTAAAACATTTTGAACATTGTAGCACACAAAAAAAAACAAAGTGATTTGGAGGGGTTTTAAACTCTACCCAAAACATCAATGATGTTTTTATTTTTTTGAATAACATCATTGATGTTTTTCTTGAGGTTTTCCAATGCTAAATTACACCCCATGATCTCCCCGATCAGGATCTGGGCACTTTCTGATGTGAAAGGATCTGGATCCACAACATCACGATCACCTAAAAAGAGAGAAAACAAACAAAAATAGGTATAAAAAATATGCCGGCATCCATCTTTTACCTGAGCCTGTGGTCGCAGACACTCACCTGTTGTGGTGACTAGTTCCACCACGTCTTCTTCCTCCTGCTCTTCTTGTGTTGGGGGGATTTCCCCTTCTTCCAGGGGGGGGGGCTCTGGTCTCCTCGGATGAGGGGTGTCCTCCGAGTCTTTTCTCCCCTATGTAAAACAAAAATGGTATACTTAGCACACAGATATTTGAGGGAAGAACTACAAAGATGAAACATTGCTTGGAAGTGGGGTACAATTGTCTATTTTGGCATAGTTCAAAGATGTAGAATTTTATTGTCCTTTGTCAAGCTGCAATACTTTACCTGTCTTGTACAAGCTTCACAGATGGAGACACCCCTATAGTTTACACTGGAGCACCTGTGTGGGCCCCCTAATAAAAATGGTGTTCTTGTGTCCCACACTAGTGCTCCAGTGTCCAGATGTGAAAACAGCTGCTCAGTGTCCTCTCCTTACACAGAATCTAGTTTGCATTTTATTCTAGTTACAAACCCATCTACACAACCAAATTATTTTTATACAAGTAGTCCCTAAAAAATGTGGGCAAATACATATGGCCAAAACAATGGTGTTTTATAGGCCTAAATAAAAATGTTTGATACGAACGAATAATGTGCCCATGAACATGAAAGTTGCCATTTTAAACTGTACAACAGTTCCTAAAAGCACATGGAGCAGCACGAACGTAATAAACAGAAAAAGAATAGGAACACAGGACAACTACTTACTTTTTTGCAGCACTCTCCGGATCTTTCTGTACTGCTCATGTTCTCATAATTTCAGGTCCGACCACCGCTTCCTGAGCTGATCTTTCGATCGACGTATCCCAAAATTCCGGTGCAGACTCTTGACTACTTTCGCCATGATCTTGGCCTTTCGGACATTGGGGTTGGGGTAAGGTCCATACTTCCCATCATAGTCTGCCCTTTTCATTATGTCGACCATCTCCACCATCTCCCCAAAGGACATATTTGAGGCCTTAAATCGTCTCCTTCTTGATCGGGATGTTTCCGGATCCGGGCTTTCCTCCCCCTCCTCCTCGTTGCTATAATTAGCATGCACTTGCTGTGTCTCCGCCATGTGCTCTTCCCCCACTGCGCTGAACAAAAAGGGCGGGGAATAGACTAGAAAGAACGTCAGGGGCGGGCGGAGTTCCACGCATGCGCAGTGTGTATAAAGCGTAACACGCGTGCATATTACGTACGATCTGTGATCGGAGGAAGGAGCATCGGAGGCGCCGATCGTAATAACGAAGATAAGAGACAAACTTGGGCCTATACTGCTTCTAGATTGAGGCCTATATTGTAACAAGATTAGGAGAGTTTTGCCTGACATTAGGGTTTGTCTTGTGTTGTGTCTTGCAGTGAAAATGGATATCTTGAACGATACCGACTTCATGGCAATCTTCATTGACATGTTCAGGGAGCTGCCTTGTCTGTGGGAGATAACCCACCCACATTATAAGAACCAAACAAAGAGGAAGGCAGCGCTGGATCAATTGGTGGAAATTGTGAAGCAGGTGATCCCCACGGCAGACATCACCTATTTGAAGATCCCAATTGGTGGCCTGAGGAGCACATATCTAAGGGAGCGCAAGAAAGTCCAGGATTCGCAGAGATCCGGAGCAGCAGATGACATCTATGTCCCCAGGATGTGGTACTACGACAGGCTGCATTTTCTGGCAGGTCAGACTGAACCCAGGTCATCACTCTCCAGTCTTCCTTCCACGCTTCCTTCCACCCCAGCTGAGACTTCTGACGCCCAACCTGGGCCTTCCAGGCAGCAACATGTGGAGGAGCCCAGCTTGAGCCAGGTATAGCATTCCTCTAAATATTTCAGGTTGTCCAATCAATGATGTTAACTAGATGTTAGTTTGGAGTACTAATTTATGATTGTGATTGAAATGCAAAACATTAAACCATGTCCCTTTTTCATACACAGGGAAGTCTCAGCCAGGAGGTGGCCGGGCCGAGCAGGCTGCCTGATATGCAGGTCCCTCCCCTACACCCGCAAAGAGAAAGTGGCAGGAAGAGGAGTACCCTAGAGGAGGCTGCCATAGGCCTCTTTTGGAAGGCTACAGAGGCCCTGGGAGCCCCCCACACTGTGGAGGAGGACTTTGCTGGCATAATTGCCTGTAAAATTCAGCGGAGGGAGGAGGGCCAACAACTCATGTGTGAGTCCTTAATGTTGGAAGCTCTCAAAAAGGGGTTGAGGGCCCAAATAACATCTGCTACCCACATTTGTGACCTCACACATGATCCTCCTCCTCCTCCTCCTCCTCCTCCAGGTCCTACTACTCCTCCTCCTCCTCCTCCTCCAGGTCCTACTAGTCCTCCTCCTCCTCCAGGTCATACTCCTCCTCCTGCCACATCTCCAACAGCAGAGCCACAGCCAGGAGGAAAGCGTTGAAGGAAGACAAGAAAGTGATGACCCTGAATCCAGTCTGGTCTGGCAAAAGATGCAGCCTCTTGTGGTACCACAGCCTGGGGACACAGATGTCATCTGCTGCTTTCCGGATCTCTGGGACTTCTGGACCAGACTGCACTCCCTTACATATGGACTCCTCAGGCCACCAATTTTAATGTTCAAGAATTGATGTCTGCCCTGGGGGTCCAACGCTGCACTAATTTCTGCTGTTTCTCCAGCGTTGCCTCCCTCTTTGTTTGGTTCTGAGCCCTTAATAAAGGATTTTTGGTTTCAATTATACTCTCCTATGTGTTTTTTCCTTCAAAAAGGACAGTTTGTTTGTGAGGATTCAGGTACATTTCTAAAGTACAATGTGAAATTAACAAGGGACACCAACACCAAACAATCTCCTTGAGATTAAATAATACAAGATATCAATGGTGTGGTGGTAACTTGACACACAAAACACACACAAAAATATTCTGGAGTAAAACTAAAAAAAAAGAAAACAAAGATCAGCCTTGGAAAAAATACAAACCTAAAATAAAAAAAAATCTGCCTTTAAAAAAATAAAAAAATAAAAAAAAAACAACACAAAAATATTTTTGTCAGATGTGACAAATCAAAATATATTAAGGGAATCCCGATAAATAATAAAGAAAGAAGTTTGTGAGAAGTCTGTGTGAATATGAGCAGCAAAACTACTTCATTCTTCTCACATTATAAAGAAGAAGAGAGTGCGCTGTATTAAACCATTTTTAACATAGCACCGTGACGAAAGTGCTGTATCCATTGCGAACGCTAAGTTTACCAGACCGAGCTGTTCCGTCTCGGAATTTCTTCTGAGCATGCGTGGCACTTTGTGCGTCGGAACAGGCAACGCGATGGAACAGGCAACGGTCGAATTGACGCGATCGGATTTTGTTGTCGGAAAATTTTATAGCCTGCTCTCAAACTTTGTGTGTCGGAAAATCCGATGGAAAATGTCCGATGGAGCCCACACACGGTCGGAATTTCCGACAACACGCTCCGATCGGACATTTTCGTCGAAAATTCGACCGTGTGTATGGGGCATTACTGTGAAGAAACCTTTCCGTATTTGGAGATGAAATCTCTTTTCCTCCAATCGTAAAGAGTGCCCCCTTGTCCTCTGTGTTGACCGTAAAGTGAATAACTCAACACCGAGTTCACTATATGGACCCCTGATATATTTGCACATGTTGATCATATCCCCCCTTATTCTCCTCTTCTCAAGAGTGAATAAATTCAGTTCCTCTAATCTTTCCTCATAGCTGAGCTCCCCCATGCCTCTTATCAGTTTGGTTGTCCTTCTCTGCACTTTCTCCAGTTCCCCGATACCCTTTTAGAGAACTGGTGCCCAAAACTGAACTGCATATTCCAGATGAGGTCTTACTAAGGATTTGAATAGGGGCAAAATGATATCTCTCTCTCTAGAGTCCATACCTCTCTTAATACAAGAAAGGACTTTGCTCGCTTTGGAAATCGCAGCTTGGCATTGCATGCTATTATTGAGCTTATGATCTACCTAAACCCCCAGATTATTCTCCACCACGGATTCCCCCAGTTGTACTCCCCCTAGTATGTATGATGCATGCATATTCTTAGCCCCCAAGTGCATAACTTTACATTTCTCAACATTAAACCTCATCGGCCACATAGACGCCCAATCAGACAGTGCATTGAGGTTGGCTTGTAAATTGGAGACATCCTGTAAGGACGTTATTCCACTGCATAGCTTGGTGTCATCTGCAAAGACAGAAATGTAACTTTTGATCCCAGACCCTATATCATTTATAAAGATATTAAAGAGTAAGGGTCCCAACACTGAACTTTGGGGTACACCACTGATAACCTTAGACCATTCACTCTCTGAATTCTGTCTTTTAGCCAGTTTTCTATCCATTTACAAACTGATATTTCCAAGCCAGTAGACTTTAACTTACACATGAGCTGTGTGTGTGGAACTGTATCGAACGCTTTTGCAAAATCCAAGTATACCACGTCCACCGCCACCCCTCTGTCCAAGGTTTTACTTACCTCTTCATAAAAAGAAATCAAGTTTGTCTGACAACTTCTGTCTTTCATGAACCCATGCTGTCTGTTGCTTAAAATGTTTTTTTCCAGCAAGAACTCGTCTATGTGGTCTTTTATTAAATGTTCCAGTATCTTCCCGACTATAGAATTTAAACTAACAGATCTATAGTTACTTGGTAAAGACTTTGATCCTTTTTTAAATATAGGCACCACGTTCGCCCTGCGCCAATCCAGTGGTACTATTCCCGTCATGAATGAGTCCCTAAAAATTATATACAATGGCTTTGAAATTACAGAGCTCAATTCTTTTAGGATTTGTGGGTGGATGCCATCAGGTCCAGGTGCTTTATCCACCTTTATTCTGGCTAAATATTTCTGGACCATATCACTTTTGAGCCATTGTGAATCATTCGGGCTGTGTCAATACCACCCTCATTATGGACATGAGCTCCCCCATGCTCTTTTGTATACACAGAGCTGAAGAAAGTATTTATTAAATTAGCCTTCTCCTTGTCCCCAGTCACCCACTCTAGATTATTTTGTAAAGGGCCTACATGCTCAGACCTGACCTTTTTACTATTAATATATTTGAAGAATATCTTTGCTAAGTTCTCTGGTGCTTCTACCCTTCTGGTGAAGGCTGACGTTGAATCTGCCTTTCACTTCCTACTGTACACTGCGACTGTTCCATCCCCACAACATGGAAGGTCCTGCCCATGTTCTGTCCTTTTGGGCATTGAGATTGGCATTGTGGGGATGGTCTGCCGACTTCCTGGGGTTAGCTTCTTTCCTTGGTTAAATTCCCAAGGGACTCTAGGAAGCTAGGGCTGTAGCAGTTTCAACCTTTTTGGGCCATCTTGTTTTCAGATTCCACATACTTCTGATGGGCAGTGCCTTCTGTGGGCCCCTATGATATGTATATCAGATACACGTCATTACATACCACTTATTAGCTCCTATGCGTGATGACTTGGAAGCGCGGTTGTCCTTCTTGCACTTCTCTAATGGTCCTTCTTGGATGAATGGAGGAATTGTCGAACACACAGCTGGAGATTTTTACAGGTCTGCATTCAGCTCCTGTAGCTTTGGCATTTTATTCCAGGATGACTGGTCTGCTGAACCTTGGCTGGCTTCATTGGCCCAACTATTTGTTGTGTAACATTATGCTGTTATGGCCCTTACCTATTATAGTCAAGTGGTTAACTGCCTTTATGCACGCTCTCCACGTTTGTTCTCCCTGTTGTGTTTTTCTGGTGCTTGGATGTCTTCAGTTGACTGTGTGTTTTCAGATGTAGCTAATTGCTGTGGGTCTTCCTTGTCCTTCATTTTTTGTGTAGTCTCTTTTTTGACACCTGTTGCTCCCCCTCCGTGCCTCCCCTCCTAGACAATCCAGGTAGAGTTCCTGACCGCGAGATTGTGTTTCCAGTGCGATACCATCGCGCTGGTTCTCTGCGACAGGGTACTGTGCATGTCGCGCTGGCTCACTCATCGGGAAAGGAAAACTTTGTTTTCCTTTCGCGATGAATGACAGGCAGTGCTGACAGCTGTCTGGTATGAATCATGAGGGGGAACGCCGCGCCAAATTTTAAATGAAAAAAATGGCGTGGGTTCCCCCCCAGGGGCATACCAGGCCCTTAGGTCTGGTATGGATTGTAAGGGGAACCCCCTACGCTGGAAAATCGGCGTGGGGGTCCCCCCAAAATCCATACCAGACCCTTATCCGAGCACGCAGCCCCGCCGGTCAGGAAAGGGGGTGGTATCTTTTGCTTATTCTTCCAACCTCAACAAATTAGAATTTTTTTGGGTCTTGCGCCTTTTCCTTTTCCCAGCTGGTCTTGCCTCCTCATGATTTTTCCCACGTATTCTTTTCCCATTGGCGCAGCCATTGCTGCCCATGGGGTGGGTTTTTTCGGATGACAGAGATGGCTTTTAGGTAGATGGTAATCTTTGGAATTTTTGCTAAGTGTTCGTCCTGACCTTTTGTTCTGATTTGATGTCTTTCCCCAGAATTATTTTGGATCATCGTTGACTCCTTCGTTTATTGGGCCTCTTGCTATGCCGAATTTTGATACTGTGGGGAGAATTTTTCTTTGCAGTTGGCAGAATTTGTTGTTGCAGTTTTCATGGCCTACACTGGCTGCTGGTATTACCTGAGACAATTTTGTTTTAGGCTCCTTCATTCTTATCATTCATGTATGGGGTAACAATGTAGGGCATTACCGGCCTGTAGATTCCACCTCCTATATTAAGCATGGTATTGCTCCGTGTTGTGCCAGTTTTACCGATCTATTGTTTGGTCCAACTGTTCCCTCTTTTTCTCGTTTTGGCCCGTCACATACTTTGTTCTTGTTTCTAGTTCTTGTTTGGAGCTGTTTCGTCGCAAGGTGAATGCCTATGTTTTCAAATTTGTCCACAGGATTGGTGGCATTGTTGTCTGCCGCTGGGGTCTTGAGGGAGATAACAGTATTTATTAAGACCTGATGGGGTTAATTTAAATAATTGGCCTAAATATGTTCACCTTTACCTACAATTTGGTGTCGAGCAGGTGCTGGCTGCGGTGGGGCACTCGTCAGTGTACCACTGACTTTCGTGTGGCGGTTTTGACCTTGCCAGCAATTGATGTTGCTTTATGGGCTATGCCCTCAAGTTAAATTCTGGGGTCAGTCTAATGCCTGTCTGCCACTGATGGTAAGGACAGGCCTCTTAGACTATGTGAGTTTATATTTATAGATGTTCATGGTATACTGTGACTGGCATTGTTTGGTACATTTGGAAAGTTGTGCTTTTGAAAAGTTCAATAAAGCTGTGGCCTTGCCCTATTTCCAACTTAATCAGCTTCTGTGTCTTTTTGGGGGGGCAAGGTATTGGTTTATTATTTGGTCATACATGAGCCTATGCTTCTCAGCAGTCAAGGTGAGAGGCTGCAGCAGAGGCTGATTTGTGTCAGGATTACTGAACACAGCCAAGAACTGCACAGGCACAATGATTTATTTGACTTTGTCATCCCTGAGCCGACATCTCAGCCCTGGCAGTAGATGGTGACCCTGGGTGATGCCTGAACAAAGATGGTGCTGTCTGAAGTGAAAATGAGATGAAGACATTGTGAGGGGAGTTCTGTGATCTCTGGGAGAGGTAATGAATACCTGGAAGGGTTAAATATTACCAATCATACACTTAACATAAAAAGTATATCTGATGTTAGGTCAGCTTTAAACAGACAATATAATCTAATAGAACCATTTACTTACTTACCCACAACTAACCCTTTACCCTCCGATCATCATTCCTGACACCCATATAATCATCCCGAAATATAACAAAAAAAAAGATGATGAGAAAGGATTCATTTATCCAAATTATACATGAAGTAAGAATAGGAAGAATACATCACTGAGATTATCAGGACTATACAATGTGGTTATACATGGAATATACAAAAAACTTAGGGTTACAAAATGCACACAGCAGTTTTCTCAGGAAAGTTCATGTACATTCATTCTGTGTGAATGGGGCAAAACAAACAATTATTATTAGGCTATTTCATGTGCTGGATTAATATTTTCATTAATTTAAAATGAAAAAAAAAAACTGTATTTGGCCACTAGATGGCACTAATTATGAGAGAAAATATTTAACACCTTCTAGTGGCCAAATCCAGTATTTTGAATGAAATAAAATGTCCAGCACAGGAAATGTATGGAAAAAATTGCCCCAGGGATATTGCGGACAAAGAGGAAATTAAGAGTAGGGTACACCAAATAAGAGTATAAGGTAGGTAAAAAATCTATAAACATTATTAGTACAAAAATGAGCAACGATATATGTATATACAAAAATCACCTAAAAACAATGAATAGAATACTTGTAACATGTTACTTTAATATTGATACCCCCCCCCCTTTTTCTTCAATAGAAATAGAACAGCATGCTTTCATGTAACCCCTGAAGAAGGAAATATATACGTCAAAAAAATCCCCCCCTCGTTTTCGGAAACATGTTGGGAATCTTGGCTCACACACCACATTAGCTTAACGCTCAGTCTGGACCTGCGGTGAGTCCCAAGTATAGCAGCTGTTTTATTATTTGCCATGTGTTCTATTCATCGTTTTTAGGTGATTTTTGTATATACATATATTGTTGCTCATTTTTGTACTAATAAAGTTTATAGATTTTTTTACTTACCTTATACTCTTATTTGGTGCACCCTACTCTTAATTTCCTCTTTGTCCGCAATATCCCTGGGGCAATTTTTTCCATATATCTTCCATTGGGATGTGACATAGAGTGTCGGGTCCTCCAAAATTCCTGGTTGGTTTCCACTTCTTTCTTCTTCTTGCACCACAGGAAATGGCCCAATGACAAGGGCTGCTGTGAGCTCCTCCCTCCTCTCCCTCCCTCCGGCTGTACTGCAGGGGGATTGGTTCTAGCACATGCACTGCTTTCATCTGTTCATCCCCCCTGTGTGTCCCTTTCCCCCGCAGCGCTTCTGGCTTCCCTCCTCTCCTCTCCCACTGGCAGCTGCTGCAGGCACACAGATGGATGTTTCAGGAAGGAGAGCGAGGGAAGGGGTTGATAAATATGTCATTTTCTGGCCCCCTTACTTTCCTGAATGAACACATTGAGCAATCGGTACCAATCACTCCTGTGTTCATTCAGCACGGAAGCATGGTAAATTGTATTTGCTATGCTTACGCTTGTAAATGTGCAGGAACCCTTCCTATTCATCTGTGCAGCTGAGGTTGTAGAGAAAGGGATTGATAAATCAATGTCCTCCTTAAACTTCGGCCCAAGGGGAGGCCCAGTCAATTAGGCTGTATGGGGCCCCCGTGATTTCTAACAGCAGCCCTGTCAATGACATTTGTTCATTTGCCCCATTCACATAGAATGAATGTACATGTACTTTCAATGGGCAAATTGCTGCGCACATCGATTATAAGTACATCCCTTAGTGATAGCAAAATTATTTCTGTAGTTTGTAATTGAAGGATTGTATATACCGGAACACAATGAGGGGATTTAGCAAAACTGGAGCAGACAAAATCTGGAGCGGCTGTGCATGGCAACCAATCAGCTTCTATCTTCAGCTTGTTCAATTAAGCTTTGAAAATAAAAGATAGAAGCTGATTGGTTGTCATGAACAGCTGCTCCAGACTCTGTGTGCTCCAGTGTTGATAAATTCCCCTCTATATGTGAAACTCCAATGTTGTTGGGGAGAGCGATCCTCTCCAATACATCCCCATACATTACTAATATTGTAACAAACGTTCTTATAAATAACTTCCCTACCTCTGTTCTGTAGGTACTGAGATGTTTATTTTTAGCACAAATAATGAAATCCATTAATATGAGTGCCAAATAGAAGTTTGGTCTTATTATATTATAATCGTAGTACAATAAAACATTCCTAGAGAGAGATATATCAAATAACTAAAGCTACTTTAACCACTTGCTGACCGCCAAATGCCGTAGGCATCACGTCCCTTTAAATTTGCCGCCTAGCGGGCGCATGCCCGCCGTGCACCACGGGAGTGTGCCCACGGGTCCCACGAACTTGATCTATTACGGCGGCCCGCGATCGCTGTGAGGAGAGGCAGAACGGGGAAATGTAAACAAGGCATTTCCCTGTTCTGCCTAGTGACACGACAGGGATCTACTGTTCCCTGTCATCGGTAGCAGTGATCGCTGTCATGTCGGTGGTAGCCCATCCCCCCCTACAGTTAGAATCACTCCCCTAGGACACACTTAACCCCTTGATCGCCCTCTAGTGTTTAACCCCTTCCCTGCCAGTGTCATTTATACAGTAATCAGTGGCTATTTGTAGCTCTGATCGCTGTATAAATGACAATGGTCCCAAAATAGTGTCAAAAGTGTCAGATGTGTCCACCATAATGTCACAGTCCCGGAAAAAAAAATCGCAGATCGCCGCCATTACTAGTAGAAAAAAAAATAATAATAAAAATGCGATTAATCCATCCCCTATTTTGTAGACGCTATAACTTTTGCGCAAACTAATCATTATATGCTTATTGCTGGTTTTTTTTTACCAAAAATATGTAGAAGAATACATATCGGCCTAAACTGAGGAAAATAGTTTAAAAAAAAAAAATTGGGATATTTATTATAGCAAAAAGTACCAAAATATTTTTTTTTTAAAAATGGTCGCTCTTTTTTTGTTTATAGATCACAAAATAAAAACCGCAGAGGTGATAAAATACCACCAAAAGAAAGCTCTATTTGTGGGGGAAAAAAGGACATCAATTTTGTTTGGGTACAACATCGCACGCCTGCGCAATTTTCAGTTAGAGCAATGAAATGCTGAATCGCAAAAAATGCTCTGGTCAGGAAGGGGGTAAAATCTTCCGGGGCTGAAGTAGTTAAAATTTCCAGTGCAGTGCTAGGAATGTCATAGTCAATGGACACATCAATCATCTGTACTATGAATTAGAATGTTCTGGAATCTTCTGAGAGAAGTAATGAGCCCATTATATCATCGGGGAATGAAGATTCTCATAAATTCTGTTCACACCCTGATTACTGTGGCCATAATTGTGAGGAAAATATTTTAAATGTTTCTCCAATTAGAGAAAATCAATGGAAAGGTTATTTTTAATATTTGTAAATGGTTTGCAGATAATAAGTTGGATGAGGAATTACATGTTTGTTGGTTTGTCTTCTCTGTTTAGCTATTGAACATTTTCTTTAAGCTTTGCAGGGCTTCTTCACTTGTGATGGATTTCCAGCCATCTGGTATTTCTGCTGGTTTTGCTTTGTATTCTTTAGCAAACTTCTCATTAAACATCAGAAAAATATATTTCCAGTAATCTGATGACTTGATGCTGGGATCTGGTTGTATGGACCAGTCTGGATAAATGGTACGATACTTTTTGTATGGGTGTGATTTCCCTTCTGTGGCTGAACATTGAAATGTGCGATCAGATACAACATCTGTACTACATATATCAGTGACTAAGCTTTCAGTAGCACTCCGTCTGCATCTTCCCAGTCCTTGTGGTCTATGGATGGTAGCAAAGTGCTCCTTGTGTTCATCACCTCCGGCCTCACAGGGCACATCACAGAATGGACATTGCTTCCCACAGCCAACAACCTTCCTGAACAATTCATCCTGAGGCTTCACCCTCACCCTGGAGAGTACAGACTTTATATCCATAGATTGCAGCTCTGATAAGATTTCTGTTTCTGTATCTCGGAGGAAGAGCTGAATGTCAGATGAAAATTGTCCAACATCAGCCGTGTTCTGGAAAGTGACCGCTTGCATCTCATTCTGTGCGATCACTAATTCTTCCTTTAGTATCTCACATACACTTTTCAGAAAATCTGAGACTGTCGATCTTTTAACAGAGTTGTCTTCAGTAAGAGCTTCATTTATCTTTTTGTCCAGTGAAGAGAGCAGATTTTCTTGTAATGGTTTTAGGATTTGGGGCTTTGCATAGGTCTCAGTGTAATTTAGTATCCAGACTTTTGTATATTCCTCATAGTGACCCATATAGTCCACATATTTCTGGAAGGACATTTCTTTCAGCAGCTCCTTCATTAAAAACTCTTGAAAGAATGTTCTAGTGCTGAATTTCTTGTTGTCTGGACTACCTTCTATGGCATCCACTATTTTCTGCCCAAGATGGTGGAAAACATGTTTCATCATTGCTGGTTTTAGACATCGCTCACACAATGCTTTGGCTTTAGTCTGACAAATATTTTTCTCCTGAAATATGCTGATAAATGTTTCTAAATATCCAGGCTTTAGTTTCTCCAAACACAGTTTTGGATCATTCTCTCTAATGAATTTCTCATGCATCTCTTGAAACTCTCTGGAAGCTTTTCCAAGAATGTGAAGCTTGATATCCACTTCAAACAATGAGGACAAATGAAGATTTTTGGACTGTTTAAAAATCTCTGTTGTAATCATATTAAGTAATTCCTGGCAATAGTTGTCACAATAGTCCTCTCCAGTTTCCACCTTCTCTCTGATATATTTCTTACAGTTATCTATAAGACAACGAGCAAAATCATGTATTTTGTCAAAATGCTTATTTCTGTACCTAAATGTATCTTTCGGTTTTGTAAACCAACCCTTCTCAATATATTTCTTATCCATCTTGAAATCAGTCTGTGTGATATCTGCCAAGTCCTTCACACTCAGCAAGTGTTCATTTACAGCTGATCCTTTATTGCTCATGTCATTCATTAGCTGCTGAAACATATATCCACTGACAATGCGTGTTTTTAATTTCACTATCTGTAGATCAGTCAGTGTCCTCTCCCACATGTCCTCAAATTCTTTCTTTAACTGTACATTGTTTAGCTTCTTTTTCTTCTCTCGGCATCTATTGAGGAGATCTGTGATTTTGTCTTCAATCAATTTCTGGGCATTATTTTGCATATTCTGAATCTTGAATTTCCCTTTTTGAATTGAAACAGCCTCATCCAACTTCACAAGAGAGTTCATTTTCAATACCTCCTTCAGGGATGTTGTGCTCAGAATAAAATCTTGTTTGTATCGTTCTATTAGATGAACATTTTCATTTTTATTGTCAAAGTAGTTTTCCAGCAATTTCAACATTTCACTTTCTCTAATAATCAACAAATTGTTGAGCTCATTCTTAAATGTGGAGCAACGTTCATCATTTAGACTCTCTGCATTCTGATTCTTAATCTTTGTCTCTGTAGGGATCAGCCAATCATGGACAGTTTTTCGGAACTCCCATTCCCACTGTGAGTATTGTATAGACAGTTTATTATAAGCTTCTGCCACCAAACTGTTCCTGAAGCTGAAGATGAATTTCTCATGTTTTACAGCATTCCATAAACTTTCTATCCATGTTATAAATTCCGGAATGGTTAAAGGCTTGTTCAGGGATTGTTTGCTTGTCATTAATTCTAATAAATACTTTTTCAGTTCAGACACATGTTCACTGTAGCCAGAATTTACTGGAGCCATTGGTGGGACCCCAAGCCAGAGCCCAGGAATGTACCAGTTGTCTTTCTCCAGGTTGTAGTCCATCACATCACTGAAAGTTTTGAGTTCACTTTTCTTTTCCATCTCTGCAGCTACTTTTGTCATTTCATTCAGCTGTTCTAGAAGTTTCTTCCTATCTCTCATGTTCTTGTCATGAGCAGACACATCGCTCACATTCTGATGTACAAACTGGCAGTTGGGTCTCTTTCCTACTTCTTTCATTCTAAGAAAAGCATGGACCACAATCTGTAAAATATCCTTAATTTCTGATGTATTTTCCATGGCCATATTGACTATAGTCATATCGCTCAACCCAACCACTAGTGTGGCCAGTTCATTGTCATGTTCATAACTGTCCTCCAAGGAAGCCAACTCTGGAGCTTTTAACCCCTCGGTGTCAATCACCAGGATGAAGTCACAGCCCAGCTCCTCCTGGAAGTTTTCTTTTACAATTAGAAGAGTCATGAAGGCTCCTCGTGTGCATCTTCCACTGGCCACCGGGAACTGCAGGCCAAACATGGTGTTTAGAAGAGTGGATTTTCCCGTACTCTGCACTCCCAGGACAGTGATTACTCTCATTCTGCATTTTCCCCCTGTTTTGGTGTCCAGCTCAGTCAGGACATCAGTTATCCACCGTAAGGGAATGTTGGAGGCATCTCCATCTATCAGCTCCAATGGGAAACCATCCAGCAAGAGATCAGCAGCAATTTGTGGCAGTCTAAAAAATTGTCTTTTTCTTTCATCTATTTTGCTTTCTTTAACCATGGAACACTCAGCTTCATAAAACTGTCCCATCTCACGTAGGAAATGTTCAATTCCAAAAGAACTGTCAGAGATTTGTTGGTCTATCTTTCTGAGCTCTTCCTTATTACTTGAGATAGTGTTACATTTTTCTTTGTATTCAGCTTGAAGATTAGAAAGATGATCTCTAGCAATTGAATCAAGTTCAAATTTCACCCATTTCAGAAAATAATGTTTCTCAGTCTCAGACAATTGAGTGATTGCATCAATAAAGAGCATTAAACCATGGGGCAGATTATGTTTATATTGTTTCTCATGTAGTGAAATACGTTCCTTTCTCAGTTCATCTTGATATTGTTGTGTGTCTTTACCACCTTGCTTTTTCATTCTGCAAAGTTCCTTTTCCACATTAGATAGCTGTCTCCAGAGATCTCCCTGTAACTTCATAGTGTTCTTTTTGTACTCAAACACATCTGTTATTCCTTCTGTAATTTCCTTGACAAGTTCCCTGGCCTTCTGACATGCTGGAATATTCTCATCCACTTGGATGTCCAATCCATGAATTTCTTTCTCAAGATCTCTTATACTATTTTCTTTCAGTTTGCTCTTTAAGAAACTAACAATACTTCTTTGTAGTTTTTTCACAGATGCTGCTTCATTTGCTGTGCCTGCATGTAATATCACATTTGAGGTTTTCAACTTTAGCACTGACATTAATTCTTGAAGGGTCTTCAGTGTCTGTTTACTCACAGTTTTGCCAGGACCGGGAGTAACAATGAAGTAATATTTGGTGTCAGTAGTAGGGTAGGATGAGAACAATCCAAATTCCCTCACAGAAATACTGTCAATGAATATAAACACAGCTGAGGAAATTCTAGTCAGAAATGTGAACTGGTCCCAGTTGGCCTCCAGATCTCCTCGTAGGTTGGTCACTGTGATGGGCTCTGGGAAAACATCAGACTTGCCACAGGGAAAATACCAGGAAATTTCAACAAGGCCATCAGATATTTCCCTCCTAATGTTCCCTCCATCCATATTGTCATGTATGAAGACATTATTTTGTTGCTGAGATGGATTAAGAACTTGGTTCAGGATTTTTGATTTGGATAATTTGCTTTTTCCCAATCTGACATAAGAGAAGATTGGCATGAAAGTATTCACTACATTTTCTTCTCTGAACCCTTTACTGTTTGCTAATGACTGAGGTCTCCACTTCTTCACTATGTCTCTCATTGCCCCCAACATGAGGGTGCAGTGTGATCCGTCACCAGCAGGGAGCAACAGTGGGATGGCAAACTGGCACATGGACAACTTGGTTACAATCTCTCGTTGGAGAAAACTGTCTGAGCAATGCAGGAGGACACACAGGACATCCAGGGGGTGAATAGAGGCAGATGAATTTTCACCTGGAAACAAAGAAGCATTAAATAGGTTGCAATCATCATCATCAATATCATCATCTTCATCAATATCATTATCTTCATCATTATCATCATATTCATCACTATTTTTATATATGTTAACACCAGTAGACTGATCTTTCTCAACAAGACTGTCCCTTGCAGTCCTGTTTAAGGCCATGAGTTTTCTTAAGTAATTCCAGGGAAGATCCTCTACAGTTTTTGGTTGTTTGGCATGTACATTCTCTGAGCCAATAGTCAGAATATCCCTCAGAGCCAATTTTGAAGTCAGGTAAGGTTCCATGTTCATTCCTTTTACCAGCTGCTGAAAGGTATTTTTTCTGGAAGGAAACTCTGTAAGAAAAAAGACAGTCCAATGTTATAATGTTTCTATGTTAACCAGTTAGTCTACATGCAAAATTTTATTCAACTGGAAAATACAGTACAGTGGAAGCTCGGTTTACGAGTAACGCGGTTAACGAGCGTTTCGCAAACCGAACACTGTATTTTTAAAAATCCTAACTCGGTTTGCGAGTGTTGTCCCTCAAAACGAGCAGGATTCAGGCCAAAAGTGGTGTGCAGTACCGCTTTTGGCCTGAGGTGGGGGGCGTCGGAGCCGAACAGCGCCGAACGTCGGCATTCAGAAATGCGCGGAAAGGCCCGAGGACAGTTCGGCTGACCTCGGCAAACCTCGGAAAGGCTCGTGAACAGAGTCTTTCCGAGGTTTTCCGAGGTTAGCCGAAGTGCGCTCGGGCCTTTTCGGATGTTTCTCGAGGCTCTCCGGCGCTCCCCGCCTCTGGCCGCATGCGGTATTGCATCCTATTGAAGTCAATGCGGAACTAATTATTTTCGTTTCCATTGACTTCAATGGGAAAACTTGCTTTGATATGCAAGTATTTTGGATTACGAGCATACTCCTGGAACGGATTAAAAGTTATAGCGTCTACAAAAAAAGGGATAGATTTATGGCATTTTTATTATTTATTTCTTTTTTACTAGTAATGGCAGTGATCAGTGATTTTTAGTGGTACTGCGACATAGCGGCTGACAAATCGGACACCTAACGGACATTTTTGACACTTTTTTGGGAACCAGTGACATTATTACAGTAATCAGTGCTAAAAATGTGCACTGACATTGTACTAATGACACTGACAGGTAAGGGGTTAACATCAGGGGCGATCAAAGGGTTAAATGTGTTCCCTCACTGTGCGTTCTAACTGTTGGGGGGACTGTGTGACTGGGGAAACACACAGATCCTGTCTTCCTGCATAGCAGGAAGACAGGATCTGAGTAATCTCCACTGTCAGAATGGAGATCTGCCTTGTTTACACAGGCAGATCCCCGCTCTGTCACTGCGGGGGGCCAACGGACTCGATTCCTCACACAGACAGTCCTGATCCCTTCCTCCCACCCCGTGATGGTGACGCCAGTTAAATTTGAGAAAATATTTATTGTAACACTTTTAATAAACTCACCATCAGAGTCCTGAGATGTATTATGTGTTCTTTTTGCCATACCAAGCAGATAAAGGACTGGAAGAAGCCAGTTCATGCAGACCATCAAGATTATCTTCAGTCTATTTATATTTCTTAGGAGCCATGAGTTCTCTTCCAACTCTTTACAATGTCGTGGTGTGGAAAGGCTGGTAGACTCCAGGTTACACAAGCTGTCCACATTCTCTTTATTATCCTCTTCCATTTCTTTATCCTCCTGGGGTGTTGCAATTCTGGGAGACTTCAAGTCGCAGAGACTGTTCATATTCTGTTCAAACTTTGTATTTTTTGTAAGAGTAGCATGTGTAATAACTTCAACATTTACAGAAGTGTTCTGCACTAAATTCAAACTCCACTCATTTTCTGATGCTTAATGGTTTGTGGTTTCTTATTGCGGAAATTTAATGATGTGTAGGTATACCATCTGAAAAGGAATACCATAAAAGATGTCAGCCATCAGTAATCATGTCCTTTAATTCAGGCTATATTACATACACATATACTATACACAGCCCTCAAAAATTCCACTCACCTGCTCGTATTTTGCGAGTGGAATTTAGTGAGGAGCAGGGGCAGACCAGGCTGACAGTTTCCTGGCTGATCGCTTCTGGCAGAAGCAGTGTGGCCATCAGAGCGGCCAGGAGAAGGGGCCCCCTGGGACGCTCTGATGTCCCATAAAAAAGCCTGCATAGCTTCTGCCAGAAAACTGTCAGACAGAGGACACAGAGCAGCAGGGCCGGACTGCCCTGGGGCTGCTTTGAGCTGAGCTGGGGCTGCAGCACTCCCTTCCCTCTCTCCCTCTTTCTCCTGTGTATCACATACATCTCCTCCTGTGTGTCACGAAGCTGGGTCTGTGTTCGATGGCGGCACTGTAACAAGGTCCCACCCCCTAGACCGGCTTGTGCGATAGTAGATAAAACACTGTTTGAATCAGTGTTCTGCCTATCACACGAGCCGGTCTAGGGGGCGGGACCTTGTTACAGATGCGCTGAACACACACAGACCCAGTTCCGTGAAACTCAGCAGGAGATGCCCCTGTGTGTGTGTGATCTATCATCCAGGCAATGAATGGTGACTCTGTATTGATGATGGGCAAAGTGAGGCTGCATTCATGGGCACAGTAAAGCTGCATTTGATGGGGCATAGTGAGGCTGCATTGATGGGCTGAGGCTGCATTCATGGCCAGTGGGGCTGCATTCATGGGCACAGTGAGGCTGCATTCATGGGCACAGTGAGTCTGCATTCACGGATACAGTGAAGCTGCATTTGATGGACACAGTGAGGATGCATTAAAGGGCGCAGTGAGGCTGCATTCATGGGCACAGTGAAGCTGCATTCATGGGCACAGTGAAGCTGCATTCATAGGCAGTGAGGCTGCATTCATGGGCACAGTGAGGCTGCATTTATGGGCACAGTGAGGCTGCATTCATGGGCACAGTGAGGCTGCATTTATGGGCACAGTGAAGCTGCATTTATGGGCACTGTAAAGCTACATTAGTTTGACACGGTAAGGCTGCATTGATAGGCTGAGGCTGCATTTATGGGCAGTGAGGCTGCATTGATGGGCACAGTGAGGCTGCATTGATGGGCACAATGAGGCTGCATTTGATGGGCACAGTGAGGCTGTATTGATGGGCAGTGAGGCTGCATTCATGGGCACAGTGAGGCTGCATTCATGGGCAAGATGAGGCTGCATTCATAAGCACTGTAAAGCTACATTTGATGGGCAAAGTGAGGCTGCAATGATGGGCACAGTGAGGCTGCATTGATGGGCACAGTGAGGCTGCATTGATGGGCACATTGAGAGTGCATTAATGGGCACAGTGAGGCTGCATTTGATGGGAACAATGAGGCTGAATTTGTGGGCACAGTGAGAGTGCATTGATGGGCACTGTAAAGCTGCATTTGATGGGCATGGTGAGGCTGCAATGATGGGCACAGTGAGGTTGCAATGATGGGCACAGTGAAGCTGCATTTGTGGGCACCGTAAAGCTGCACTTGATGGGCACAGTGAGGCTGAAATGGTGGGCACAGTGAGGCTGAAATGGTGGGCACAGTGAGGCTGCATTGATGGGCACAGTGAGAGTGCATTGATAGGCACAGTGAAGCTGCAATGATGGGCACAGTGAGGCTGCATTTATGGGCACCGTAAAGCTGCACTTGATGGGCACAGTGAGGCTGAAATGATGGGCACAGTGAGGCTGCATTGATGGCACAGTGAGAGTGCATTGATGGGCACAGTGAGGGTGCATTTATGGGCACCGTAAAGCTGCATTTTCTGGGTACAGTGAGGCTGCACTGTTGAGCACTGATGAGGCTGCACTGATGCGTACTGATATGCTTTATGTTAATATTGTTAAAGTTGTTGTTAATATTTATTTTTGTAACTTAATTGTGCATATAACATTTAACATTTAAGGGCGTGTTTAGGCGCAGACTTAGGGGCAGGGCAGGGTAGGGGTTTGTTAGAATATCAGAATTTATGAATGGTTGAGTTCTTATGATAATTGAATTATATATATAAATATATATATATAAATATATATATATATATATCTTCTATGTTGGGAAAAGGTGAAGTTATATAGGTTTTTTTACTCATGAAAGTTTATGCTGGTATAGGCTTGGTATGCATTTCTTGGGAGAGATTCATCTCACATATGGATACAATTTAGTGTCGACCAATTCACCTCCCCCATCGTAAGAGATAAAGTTACAATCTATTCCAAAGACACAAAGTTTCAGTATGTTAAGAATATAAGCTGTTTTGTTACATTACTATATTTCTTGATTAGGATATTAATAAGAACACTACATTTTAAATATATGTATACTGATATGTAGGATTGTATATGTTTAAACGAAATATATATATATATATATATATTGTAAGTTAAATGATTCCTATTTTAGGTATCTTCATATAGTTCATAGCCCCACCCTTAGGAATGTTGGAGGGATTGAATTTCCCGGTCTTTTAAGGCTTTTTGGCTCTTTGGAAAAGGTGGGGGTTAATTGAAGGAGTACAGACAGGCTGTGGGGAAAGGCACACTTGCACTGCAGCTATCCACAAGGACAGACAGACACACATGTCAAGACATACACACAGACATATCTGATTTAAACTTAATTTTAAGAATAATCTATTTTTGTATTTTACATTTTGACATTGTTTTTGTAACATTTTGCTAATTGATCATTAAATCAATTTTGGAGTTTTTACACGAGAACTTAACAGATTTTTCTTGGAACTTTTCTCATCAATATGAATTATTGAAATATAGTTATTAATAGAGTAACAACTCGAATTTTACAGTGGCGAGCCTTTGCCAGATTCTTTTTGTCCGAATATCGATTTTTTTTCAATAATTTCTCCTTCCGCTTGTCGAGAGTGAATATCTGCAAAAACAGTGATTATTCAGACAAGCTTTCAGGAGAAATCGAAAAAGCTAATTTTCGGCATCATTGAATTGAACTTGGAAGGAAAAGAAACATCAGAATTGGTGAGACGTTTGCGCACTTGCAAGAAAAATCTGTTTCTTGATGACGTAATTTCCCGCCAAGAGAGGGAACGCGTGTTACATGAAGGAAGCCGTCTTACATTGGTAAGTTATGGATTTAATTCATGAATTATCCAGTGAGAGTGATTTAGAATTTAAAAATTTGTCAAAGTTTGTTAAAGATGATGAATTATGGTGTTACATGTTCAATGAATGCTTACAGGCTAATATGAAAATACAAAAGTCAAAATTTACATTTAAGAAATTCAGCAAACAGGTTAGGAATTTGATTAAGCTAATTAAAGTTTATGATACAATGATATCAGGAGTTTCTGAAAGCAATGTAGTTGTTACAAAAGAGGAAACAAAGGACAATAGTTTATGTACTAATTGTCAGATTTTGACTGAAAGGATTTGCAGAGTGCAATTCAAATAAAGGATATTCAGTTGTCTGAGTTACAGAATAATGTAAAGTTTAAAGCAGAGTCAAGCAAGAATTTAGAGATTAATGTTAATGCAGACTCTATGAATGTTACTGCAGATTCTATGCAGAAGCCTTTTGTACAAGATATGCGGTTTTTCAAGGTTGATGACCAAGAACATGAAGTTTTGCTTAAAACAAAAATACTGAATAAAGCTGCTGAATGCAGACACCGTTTAGATAAAGAAAAGCAAAATGGTGTTCAGAGTGCCACGTGTAAGGCCACACCCAGAGATGGTGAGATACACGTCACAGGCAGAACTAAAGTTTCAGAGCAGACAGGAAATACTTCCCTACATACTACACAAAGGAAAACTTTGAAAGTAGAAAATTCAGAACATATTTCTGAGCAATATATTCTTTCTTCTTCAAACAATAGTTTGACTGATTTGCCTTATGCTTCAGAAGTCAAACAGATCAGTACATTGACTGTTAATGACAGTTCAATCAATATGAAAAACAATGATGAAAATGAGAGGGATGGATTACTTCCATCACCATCAGGATTTAGGAAAAAAGGTTCTGAGTCATCTCCAACATTAAAATATGTGACTTCACTTTTATTAGATGAAAGTGGAAGGCCATGGGTACATGGTTTATTAAATGGCAAGGATACTAAATGGTTAATAGATTTAGGATCTGAACTCAGTTTAACTAAAAACAAATTACATGTGAATATTGATTCTCCAAAATGTAATTTAATTGGTTTCAATGGAAAAGAAAATACAGTTGCAGATAAAGTTTCTGGTGTGAATTTCGAGATTCCAGGAGTTTTAAAAACTAAAATAGACATCTGGTGTTGCCAAAATACAGAGAATATTTTAGGCATGCATGTGATTAGTAAATTAGATTGGATTATTGATTTAAGTAATTCTACTATATGGAAAGATTCATCTAGGCCCAAATCTAGGTTAATAGATTCTTCCATGTACAATAATGTTGGAAGTATTTGTACAGCAGTCGCTGACATTTCTTCAGATTTTAATTGGCCACACACAGGAACCAATCTCGAATTGGAACAATCGGTAAGAGCACATAAAAGTCTTTGGAGTCAGAACAAAATGGATACAGGTTTGTTTAAAGATATTGAGATAGAAATTGAGGGACGAGACCCTGAACCCCAAATTCAAAATAAGTTGCCACAAGAATCAATAGGTCCAGTTTCTGACATTTTACAATCATTTTTACAACAAGGAATATTAAAGAAGGCACAATCAGTGATAAATAATTGTATTTGGCCTATCAAGAATGCTGATGATTCGTATTCTTTATCAGTTGATTTAAGATCACTGAATAAATGCATTACAAATAACAAACCTATTGTTCCTAATTTAAATTTAATGTCACAAATGGATGCCAAGGCCAAAGTATTTTCAGTACTGGAAATTTCCAATAGTCATTTTTCAGTACCAGTAACAAACAGCTGACATTATAAACTTGCCTTCAGTTTCAATAAAGAAACTTATGCCTCCACTAGAATAATTCCAGAAATGGAAATCAGTGACGGAATAGTACACGAGTGTTTGGAGAAAGTTTTGTCAAAATTTTCTAGACCAAAATGTATTTTCCAACATGTGGACAAAATTTTGTTGTCTACCCAAAATACAGAGTTGACAGAGTTATTTACTTTGTTACAAACAGCAGGATTGAAATTGAACACAGAGTCAGTTCAGTTAATGAAAGATAAAGTTAATTTTCTTCATATGCAAATTAGTCATAGACAGAGAAAGTTATCACAGGAAAAAGTTAGAAACATTTCTGTTATTCCAGTTCCAACATCTTACAAGGCATTATATCAATATTTGAGTGAGGTAAATTCTTGCAAAGAGTTTTTACAGGAATATGATGATAAAGTTAAACCATTATTTGATTTCCTGAAACAAAAAGATGTTGTGTTTGATCAATGGTCTCAAACCCATACAGATGTTTTTGAAATCTTGAAAAAAGATTTGCAGAATGCTGTTTCATTGCATACAATCGAAATTGGAATATCTATGCCTGTTTTATGTTTAATTTTGACAAGGTTATTAGAAAGGTTTTATGGATTATAGATTTATGTTAAAAACAATTTGGAGGGAAAATATGAAACAAATTTTTGAAGTGATATTTATATTTCAAAGTATTGTACAACAATGTTACATTTATGAATCATGAAATTAAGGGGATTGATTTATTTGGTAAAAGAAAAAGAAAATAATAAGAGTGAAAATATTTTTATGGTATATGAAGATGAAGGGTTATGAATTCACTTTTCCTTATATAGAATCAAATTTCAAAATATATATTTAAGTCAATTATCTTAAGAACTTTGAGGATGAATGAATACAGATGTGATGCGTTTGAGGTATAAATGGATTTAGAGTTAGATTCAGATTTATATAGATTTAAAATGATAAGATTGTTTAAATCAATCATTTTGAGAGGGAAATGTTAGAATATCAGAATTTATGAATGGTTGAGTTCTTATGATAATTGAATTATATATATAAATATATATATAAATATATATATATATATATCTTCTATGTTGGGAAAAGGTGAAGTTATATAGGTTTTTATACTCATGAAAGTTTATGCTGGTATAGGCTTTGTATGCATTTCTTGGGAGAGATTCATCTCACATACGGATACAATTTAGTGTCAACCAATTCACCTCCCCCATCGTAAGAGATAAAGTTACAATCTTTTCCAAAGACACAAAGTTTCAGTATGTTAAGAATATAAGCTGTTTCGTTACATTACTATATTTCTTAATTAGGATATTAATAAGAACACTGCATTTTAAATATATGTATACTGATATGTAGGATTCTATATGTTTAACCGCTTCAATACCGGGCCCATTCTGACACTTTGCTCCTACATGTAAGCAAAGACCCTAGAGAATACAATGGCGGTTGTTGCAACTTTTTATCTCACACAGTATTTGCGCAGGAATTTTTCGAACGCGTTTTCTTTGGGAAAAAAACTGTTTTGTGTTTAAAAAAAAAACAAAACAGTAAAGTTAGCCCAATGTTTTTGCATTTTGTGAAAGATGAAGTTACGTCGAGTAAATAGATAATACCTAACATGTCACGCTTCAAAATTGCACACGCTCGTGGAATGGCACCAATGTTCGGTACTTAAAAATCCCCATAGGCGACGCTTGAAATTTTTTTACTGGTTACATGTTTTGAGTTACAGAGGAGGTCTAGGGCCAAAATTATTGCTCTCACTCCAGCGTTCGCGGCGATACCTCACATGTATGGTTTGAACACCGTTTTCATATGTGGGCGGGACTTACGTATGCGTTCGCTTCTGCGTGCGAGCACACGGGGACAGCGGCGCTTTAAACATTTTTTTTTTTTTATTGTTAATTATATATTTTTTTTTTATTTTGACACTTTTTTGAAAAAAAAAAAAAGATCACTTTTATTCCTATTACAAGGAATGTAAACATCCCTTGTAATAGCAATATGACATGACAGGTCCTCTTAATAGTGAGATATGGGGTCAATAAGACCCCATATCTCACCACTAGGCTGGGAAGCCTGAAATAAAAAAAATAATAAAAGCCGAAGCGGTGCCGTTTTTTGAATGGAGAGGCCGGGCGTGACGTCATAACATCGCACCCGGCCTCCGACGATCATAGAGACTCTGGGGACCATCTGGTCCACCGGAAATCTCTATGATCTGCATCCGGTGCCGGCGGATCCACTCTCCGCCTCACCGATCATAACGGAGAGTCGGAGCAGGCACCGGAGGGCGGCAGGAAGGGGGGGACGTCCCCTCTCGCCTCCCATAGGAACGATCAAGCGGCGAAACGGCCGCTATGATTGTTCCTATGGTGTAGAGATTCGCCGGCTGAAACCGGCAATATCTGAATGATATCTGTAACTACAGGCATCATTCAGATATACCTGCTCAAAGCCAAGGACGTCATATGACGTCCTTGGTATTGAAGTGGTTAATACAGTAACAACTCGAATTTTACAGGGTTGGTGGGGCAACTGTTCAGACATAGAACATCTTCAAAAGATACATTGAATGGAACTGATTTCAGTTCAGAAGCAACAGTTGAAATATGACTTAGTCACATGGTGTTACAATTTTGCACTCCATACCCTGGAAATGTAAGGCCCATGCACACTTCTGCACCAAAGATGCACTTATCCTTCCATGGATTTCCACATATTCTTCAAACACTTTATACTTGAGGGTTTGCACAGTTAGAAGTTTAACACACATTTTCAACATTCTCTTCTATTTTTTTATCACCCTGGGGCATTTCATAGGTGGGACCTAACCAGTGTACTCAAGTAAAAGTCAAGTAAAATTCTTGTGAGTAAACACACATGTACTGTATACAGTATTTAAACTTGGTTTACAGCAATGGCACTACATATGTTGCATTTCATAGACTTTTTCTGCAGAAGAGGGCACTGTTTATCCACAAGACACTTTCCCGTAGTAATATACACTATATTGCCAGAAGTATCAGGACGCCTGCCTTTACACATACATGAACTTTAATGGCATCCCAGTCTTAGTCCGTAGGTTTCAATATTGAGTTGGCCCACCTTTTGCAGCTATAACAGCTTCAACTCTTCTGGGAAGGCTGTTCACAAGGTTTAGGAGTGACTATGGGATCGTTTGACCATTCTTCCAGAAGCACATTTGTGAGGTCAGGCACTGATGTTGGACGAGAAGGCCTGGCTCGCAGTCTCCACTCTAATTCATCCCAAAGGTGTTCTATCAGGTTAAGGTCAGGACTCTGTGCAGACCAGTCAAGTTGCTCCACCCCAAACTCACTCATTCATGTCTTTATGGAAGTGCTTTGTGAACTGGTGCACAGACATGTTGAACCGGAAGAGGCCATCCCCAAACTGTTCCCACAAAGTTGGGAACATGGAATTGTCCAAAATGTCTTAGTATATTGATGCTTTAAGAGTTCCCTTCATTGGAAGGGGCCAACCCCTGATAAACAACCCCACACCATAATCCCCCCTCCACCAAACTTTAGACTTGGCACAATGCAGTCATGCAAGTACCGTTCTCCAGGGCAACCGCCAAACCCAGACACGTCCATCGGATTGCTAGCGATCCGTCACTTTGGAGAACACGTCTCCACTGCTCTAGAGTCCAGTGGTGGTGTGCTTTACACCACTGCATCCGACACTTGGCATTGCACTTGGTGATGTAAGGCTTGGATGCAGCCATGGAAACCCATTACATAAAGCTCTCTATGCACCATTGTTGTGCTAATCTGAAGCACACAAAGTTTGAAGGTCTGTAGCTATTGTCAGATAGTTGGCGACTTCTGCGCACTGTGAGCTTCAGCATGCGCCGACCCCGCTCTGTCATTTTACATGGCCTACCACTTTGCGGCTGAGTTGTTGTTGTTCCCAGTTGCTTCCACTTTGTTATAATACCAGATGACTATTTAGTAGCAAGGAAATTTAACAGATGTACTTATTGCCCAGGTGACAACCTATCACGGGACCACACTTGAATTCACTGAGCTCCTGAGAGCGACCCATTATTTCACAAATGTTTGTAGAAGCACTCTGCATGCCCAGGTGCTCGATTTTATACACCTGTGACCATGAAGGTGATTGTAACACCTGAATCCAATGATTTGGAGGGGTGTTCAAATACTTTTAGCAATATACTTTGTTCCAATACTTATTTTCAATCTTGAGGCACCCCAGTCCAAGGCTTGGTTCACATTACCGTGTGTCACGGAACACGCACAAAATCGCGCTCGTTCCTGACACACAGACAAATGCTCTGATCTTTAGGGGTGCAATTAATTCTTAATGGTACCCCACACATTGGAAAATGTGGGGTGCTTTTGGTGCAGTGCAATTTCAAAAAAAAGGTTGGGGACTGAATGGGCTGCCCTACACGCAGCACGCAGCCACACAGATGTGAACCAAGGGCTTGTTCACATGTCAGGTTGGAGGGGCGGTAAAACCTTGCTGTGGTTGTAGCTGGAGGTATACTCAGGGTGAATGAGGCTGCACTGCAACTACCCCGCAACTGTGTGCATTGCACGGTTGCAGTGTAGTGATGCTGCATTTACGGGCTTAAAATAGGTGGTGAGGAGGCAACATAATGCCTCTTTACTGCCTGTCAAATGCCTCTGAAAAGCGATACTTGCATGAATTGCTTTTCTGAGGATCAGCAGTCCTTGCTGCTATCACAAACAAGCCCTACAAAAGCAGTTCTGATGGTACAGGAATGGGGGGGAGGGTCAGGATTAAAAGTAACATACACATATAGACACATGCACACAAGCAAACAGACACATACACACATACAGACACATGCACACACACCTACAGATACATACACAATACAGACACATGCACACATACCTACAGATACATACACAATACAGACACATGCACACACGCATAAAGACACATACATACAGACACATGCGCACACGCATACAGACACATGCACACACACACACATACAGACACATACAGACACATGCACACACGCATACAGACACATACATACATACATACAGACACATGCACACACACATACAGACACATACAGACACATGCACACACGCATACAGACACATACATACATACATACAGACACATGCACACACGCATACAGACACATACAGACACATGCACACACACATACAGACACATACAGACACATGCACAAACACACACATACAGACACATGTGCACACAAACACACATACAGACACATGCACACACACACACATACAGACACATACAGACACATGCACACACGCATACAGACACATACATACATACAGACACATGCACACACACATACAGACACATACAGACACATGCACACACGCATACAGACACATACATACATACATACATACACATGCACACATGCATACAGACACATACAGACACATGCACACACACATACAGACACATACAGACACATGCACAAACACACACATACAGACACACACACACATACAGACACATGTGCACACAAACACACATACAGACACATGCACATGTTCAAACACACACATACAGACACGTGTACAGACACATACACACATACAGACACGTGTACACACTCACACACACAGACAGAGAGGCAGACACTCACACACACACAGACACATGTATAAATCCCTTTTAAAACAAATCTAGCTTCTAGCACAGTACTGTACCTTTCCAGTTTCCTCATTCAGCCGGGTACTGCACTGTAGGGGGGAGCAGAGAGCACAGCACACTCCCCTGCACTTTACTTTCACTTTTGAGGCTGACGGAGCTTCTCACAGTGCCGATGTACAGTTTGGCAGGGGATCGGGAGATTGGGCTCATCTGACAGCCCTTCTCTCCCCTGATCCCGCGGCACACCTGAGAACCTCTGACGGCACACCAGTGTGCCGTGGCACACTGGTTGAGAAAGGCTGTGCTAGAGGAACACTTCCTTTGGAGGGGGCTATTATTATTATTATATTATTATACAGGATTTATAAAGGGCCCACAGTTTGCGCAGCGCTGTACAACATGAGGGCAGACAGTACACTTAGAAAAAAAGTAAAAAAGTGTGGCGCTAGTGAATGGTGAAAGCTCCTGTTGTTAGACAGGTGGAAAATGTTTTAAAAGGGGAGTGAGAACACTTGCAGTGTCAATTAGTGAAGTGATAACTAATTGTTGTGTGAAACACCAAAAAATAAAATAAAAAATGAACATTTATTTTTTGGTGTTTCACACAACAATTAGTTATCACTTCACTAATTGACACTGCAAGTGTTCTCACTCCCCTTTTAAAACATTTTCCACCTGTCTAACAACAGGAGCTTTCACCATTCACTAGCGCCACACTTTTTTACTTTTTTTCTATGTGCAACAGTCTTATTGCTGTGTCGGCTGCTTTATTCACATCTAGGAGTTGGCGCAATTTTTACACCTTTCTTTTTTTCAGACAGTACACTTACAATACAAATCAATACAGGAGGGATCAGAGGGCCCTGCTCTTTAGAGCTTACAATCTAGAAGGGAGGGTCAAGTGGAAACAAAAAGGTTATAACTGTGGGGGATGAGCTGATGGAGAAAATGATAATACAGTTATTAGGTGTGGGTAGGTAGGGTAGGCTTCTCTGAAGAGAAGGGTTTTCAGGGATCGTCCAAAAGCTAATAAAGTAGGAGATAAGCGGACAGATTGGGGTAGGGCATTCCATAGGATTGGAGAGGCTTTGGAAAAGTCCTGGAGACGAGCATGGGAGGAGGTAACGAGGGAGCTAGAGAGCAGGAGGTCTTGAGAGGAACAAAGAGAACGAGTAGGTTGGTATTTAGAGACTAGGCTAGTGATGTAGCTGGGGGCTAAATTTTGGATGGCTTTGTACGTAGTTGTTAGTATTTTAAATTCAATGATTTGGCTGAGCGGAAGCCAGTGGAGGGATTGACAGAGAGGGGTAGCAGACACAGAGCGATTGGTAAGGTGGATGAGTCTGGCAGCAGCATTTAAGATGGATTGAAGAGTTGATAGACTATGTAGAGGTAAGCCAATGAGAAGGGAGTTGCAGTAGTCGAGGCGAGAGATGACCAGCGAGTGAATTAAGAGCTTTATTGTGTCATTGAGAGAAAGCACTCGGGCTTTCCCACTGGAGTGACAGGAGAGGCGATTTACAGGAGCTATTTTTAGCGCTAAAACACCTGTAAAACGCCTGTAAAGTGTGAAAATGTAGCCTTAAAAAAACATATACAAGAAACTATACAAAAGATGCCCTGGTTTTCCTCATTTAGTGGATGAAATCTCTTTATTATCTTACCTGTTATAGAGAGCTGAGATCCAGTCCTGTTATAATGTCAGTGTGCAACGTTCAGCTCCTTCCTCGCTCTTCCCATTATATGAACAATCGCAAATTCTTCACCCACTTTCACTTTCACTTTTCTCGCAGTGATCTCTTCAGAGAATTCACATGTTTTTTAGGTGTAGTAATATATTGAACGTCATTCAGTCTAAAGCTGAAGTCCAGGCAAGCAGCTCAATACACACATGCCTCCAGGGACACTGATCATGGGGCCCCGTACAGCCTACCTGACGGGGCCCCCTTCTGCTCTACCCCTGGTCCCGCCCCTGGTCCTTCTTTCAGCCCCACCACTGGCTCTGCCCCTGGCCCCTCCACAGACCCTGCCTTGAACCTGTCTCTGCAGCACATTATGGCATTGGCGGAATGGGTAGCACTGTCTCTGCAGGCAGCACATGCGTTATGGGCCATCTGCAGACAGTGGCACCCATGCCACCAATGTCATATTGTGCTGCAGACAGTGCCAACAATGACACTAATGTCATAACGCATGTGCTGCCTGTCGACAGTGCCACCCATGCTGCCAATGCCATATTATGCTACAGACAGTGCCACCCATGCCGCCAATGCCATATTGTGCTGCAGACAGTGCCACCCATGCCGCCAATGGCATAATGCCTTTGGCAGCATGGGTGGCACTGTCTCTGCAGGCAGCACATGCGTTATGGCCCATAACGCATGTGCTACGTGCAGACAGTGCCATAATGTATAGATGCTGCAGCAGTAGTAGTAGATCTTGAATCCCCCCCAAGCAAGCACACACCTGTTAGCCGGGCCCCAGGAGTCACTTCCTCCCTGATCCTGCTGCTGCCTGGACTGCAGTGTCCACAAACTATTCGATTCAGATGCCAGTTGCTTCTTTTTTTTTTCTCCCACCGACGCCTCCACTCGCCTCATTGCTTCTACTCTCAGGCCACGTGAGGAACAGAGCAGAGAGAAAGGAATCACTCCGCGGCACCAGGAAAGACACTATAGAGGACGCGCTGGCCGGGACTTGAACCAGCATGAGGAGCATGTGGAAGAGACTTTCTGACATTCTTCCGTGCCCGAAATAGGAGAAAATAGTCTCCCTCCCCGCTGCCACCTACATAAACACATTGAGCTATCGTAATAAAAAAAAAAAACAACATAAAAGGTGTGTGTGTGTGTGTGTGTGTGTGTGGGGGGGGGAACGATGTTCGGTCATGGTAGCTGGAGGAGTTGTTTTTTTTTTACATTAATTAGTTCTCTGTTAAGGGTTCCCGGGCCCCCCTGCTGGTCAGGCCCGGTACAATAGGGCCAGTTGTACTGGCCTATCAGCGGCCCTGCATAAAACACACATAACCATACCTCCCAAATTTTTGAGATGGGAACGAGGGACACCTATTACCAAAAGTTTGTTGACATAGGACACATACCCCTGCCACGCCCCCTTAAAGGAGAATTATACAAAAAAAATTGTTAGACCCACAAGGGCTTTTTTTTACCACTAAAACTGCTTTATATTGGCATTTGACACTTTAACATTTGCTGACTCTCCACAGTACATATACTGCATATAGTACCTGTACTTCACGGCGTTCTTCCGGGTACGCTCACACATCACCCAGGAACCTGTGCTGTAAATAGCTGCAACACAAGCCGATCAACGTGTCCTGGCCAATGATTTATGGCCGCTGATTGGCTGAGCGAATGACAGAAGAGAGCCCTGTGTTTGTAAATAGCAGTGTCAATTTTTTTTTCTCCCTGCAAAGGTAAAAACATGCACATTGCTTAGTAAAAGCAGCACACAGTTCACACACTAAACATTGTTGGGTACACAGTAAATGCCTTGATGCCCCTAAATGTTAACCCCTTCCCAGTCTCTGATCACCACCATTACTAGTATAAAAAATGTAGCCAAGTCCCAGACCCCCTTTGGTCTAATGAGAACTTCCAGAGTTAGGGACAGCTGACATCCTTTTATGTAGAGTAGGTTACGAGGCATGGTGAGTGCAAAGTAAGGTAGATTAATGGGCGTCCTTGAATACAAGGAGATTTATTGTCTCTTAAACAGAACTGTGAGAGAGAGGATTAGGGCCAGGACACCCTTTAGTGGTTGCAATGTTAATTGGCAGACTCCGAGACTTCTATAGGTAGACAGCTATGCAGGGAAAGGCATCCAGCAAGACACCACGTCTGCCTGAGAAGGATAGCTGTCTCCTATGGCAACAGTCTTATAATCTGCACAAGCCCCCCACCTCTGTCCCCTAATGTGCTAATACCGGATCTATCAAAAACTGGGAGAACTAATAGACAGAGGGGTCAAACTGCCCCGCATAACCAGAGAGGACACATCTCTGTCAAAGCTAAAACCAACAACAAAAATAAAAATAAATCTAAGAATGAAGGCAACCATTTTCACCAACAAGATGGTTTTCAACAACCCCGGCATAATGGCTCATTTGGCACCGGTTCTAATAGGGGAGGTTTTCAACAACATAAAACACACTGTAAATAATTATAGTCATCACAATCAAAGTGAATATAGAGGGGACCCCAGGGACTATTTCAACCAATATGGGGCGAATTTTAATAGACAGACCCCTAGAGACAATCGAATTCCCCTCCAAAACAGATATGCCCCACTCTCCTATCATCGGGATGATAATTATGAGGTAGAACCTGTTATTACTAGACATCCTAATCAATTTGTTAATTACCCACTAAGGCAAAGACAAAACCTACTCGACTCCCCTGTTGATTTTGGGAGAATGGAATCTTCTTGTTTTTTTCCCATGAGCGACAACAGACCCAAAAGTGGGTATGAAGAAAGAGAGGAGTCAGAGGGGGCAGGAGGGTCAGGTCCAAAGAAAAGAAAAAATAAATAAAAGTGGTGTTTTCAATCTGAGCTCTGCTCAACTTTCAGAAGGCGAGCAAAGAGTTCTTGGCCATGGACTCAAATTTGCCCCTCCACGTGGACTCAATAAATTCGAGACATTTATTGATGTCCACAAATTTATTTGTAAGATCAATATTTAAAGACATTTCTTACTTGACTCCTTGGGGAATCGGAGTCACCTGATTGTTAATAGTGCCCCTGAGGGTAATAATGTGGTGCCTATAGACAATTCTCAGAATCATATCCAAGGAGTTGATACCTCCTCCCAGGTGACATACTAAGTTGTCAAATGCTTCACTATTCAACCCCCCTGGTTTCGTTGCCCCATCCGTACAAATTTTTAAAGAGATGGTAGTCAAAGATCTGGTGGCTCTTAAAATACCTAGACCGAGAGGCAATGATCATTTTCAATCAAGTGTGAAACAGATTTGTGCACGTAATGACATTGTTATCCGCTCTGCGGACAAGAGCGGAGGTGTCGTTATTTTAAATAAGAGTGACTACCAGGAAGAAATGGATAGACTCTTATCTGACAATATGACTTACACGCAATTGGCCTCAAACCCTACTGCTAAATATAAGAGAGAGCTTTTGTCTATAGTTGATGGTTTTCAGTTGTCAATAAGAAAGAAAAAGCATACCTGGTGCCCTCTGCTCCGAAGGGTACCAGTTATGTATTACTTGCCCACCTGGCAGCCCTATCATCAGTGGTATAGATTCTGTGACAGCCAGAATAGGGAAGTATGTAAATGAATTTCTCCAGCCGTTGGTTGTAACAACTCCGTCATACCTCAAGGATACCACCCAGGTTATTAAATTACTGGCTGATTATGAATGGAAGGATGGTTGCATTTTGGCAACCGCTGATGTTGCTTCTTTATATACCGTCATATCACATCAGCACGGTTTGGAAGCTGTGAAATTCTATCTGGATCAGGATTATACTTTAACATCTATACAAAAAGATTTCATCATCAATCTTTTAATTTTTGCTACCAGCCATAATTATTTTTGGTTTGGAGGACATTTTTTCTTACAGACTTGCGGCGTAGCCATGGGTGCCAAGTTCGCTCTGAGCTTGGCGAACCTATTCATGGCTTATTGGGAAAGGGAAGTCATCGATGCTGATCCCCCATATGAGCTACGCCTTTGGAGAAGGTACATCGATGATGTACTTCTCCTATGGGAGGGCGATCGACCCTCACTTGAGGCCTTTTTTGCTAGACTCAATACCAACGATAGAGGAATTTCCTTGCAGTATGAGATGAGTAAATCAGAGATCTATTTCCTCGATCTTAATATCATTGTGAAGGATGGATGTTTGATTATACCACTCATTTCAAGGAAACTGATCGCAATGCGTTCATACCTTTAACAAGTTGCCACCATCCAACATGGCTTAATGCGGTCCCTAAAGGACAATCCCAAAGGATTAGGCGTAACTGCACCTCTGTTTTAGACTATTTTCAACAAGATTTGGTTTTGAAATCTAGATTTTTGGATAAAGGTTATAAAGAAAAAGATATTGATGAGACGATTAAAAATGTTGGTGATATGGACAGGGACCTGTTGTTAAGTGGTCCGAGTAGAGCCAATCCAATGCCGGATAATAAATTTGGCTTTTCCATGATTACTAGGTATTCCAACCAGCACTTTTCAGTCAGGAACATTTTCAATAAGCATTGCAGCATTTTAAAAAATGATAAAATACTTGGCCCTGTTATCCCCGACCGAACAGTAGCCATCTACAGAGGTGTTTCCTCTTTGCGTCACAGTATTGCTCCCAATGTTATAGACCCTCCAAAAACAATATCATTTTTTAAAACTATGACAGGCTTTTTCCCATGCAGAAAATGCAATAACTGTCAAATCAACTCTTTCAGAGCACGGAAATGTGAAAGTTTTCAATCCACTCAGACGAATAGATCCTATAATATAGAGACTTTTATCACATGTTCACATGTGCGTGTATACCTTATCCAATGTCCTTGCTCTAAACCAGTGGTCTCAAACTGGCGGCCCTCCAGCTGTTGCAAAACTACAAGTCCCATCATGCCTCTGCCTGTGGTAGTCATGCTTGTAACTGTCAGCCTTGCAATGCCTCATGGGACTTGTAGTTTCGCAACAGCTGGAGGGCCACCAGTTTGAGACCTCTGCTCTAAACAATATATTGGACGTACGAAAAGAGCCTTACATGTGCGTCTAGATGAGCATGTAGGAAATATCAAACATGGTTTCACTAAACACAACCTTTCTAGGCACTATGCCAAATATCAGGACACAAAGCACGACACAAAGCTCAAAGGGACTCTTTTTTTGGCCATTGATAAGATCAAACCAGTTTGGAGAGGTGTTAATAAGGTGAGATCAATCTCCAGGCTTGAAACAAAATGGATTTTTGATATGAAATCCTATGGGCCCTTTGGCCTAAACGTCGATTGGGATATAAACTGCTTTATTAATAATGCATAAATTTATTTGGGCTTATAATCCCTTTTTTTATTACACCATCATTTTTTCACATTTGTTTTATGGTTTTTATATATATGGTCTTTTATTAATTGTTTGATATTTATATCACATAAATATTATATAATATTATTATTGTGGACATATACGTTTTGGATGTGCATCTATTGCGTTTTTTTATCATAATGTAACTTCCACGTCTGCCTTGGCTTCCACCCCCTGTTACTCGCTGTGACCGTTGTCTAGTATACGTTCTTTAATACCATATTCTGCCAGTAGATGGCGCAATTACTTATCGCTTCCTCGTTATGCTCAGTTTAGGTCAGCTTGCCAATAGTCAAAATGGCGATAGCTCACATGCTCTATCATCATAATCATAGCGGCCCTGAGTTAAGATGGCGCCGATGTAATATTTAAATGATGTGCGTGATGACACAATCATAGCAGCCAATCCCCCGACGACGTCCTATCGTGATGAAACACGTAGGGTGGGCCTACTGACGTCATCACGTTTTGTCTCTTCAGAGATCGATGGTATAGGGAGCAGCAGGCAGAGGAAACCCGAGGAGACTTTGGTTTATTGATACACCGCGCGGATATGAGCTTCATCTTGTAAGTGCAATCTTTTTGATTTTAATAAATTATCCTTTTACATACTGCACTATGGGCGCAATTTTTTGTTTATGTCTCTGAGTGCCAAGGATCCAGCAGTTTTGGACGCCCACATAGGTTTTTGGGAGACTGAATTCCCTGAGCTTGTGAGACCGCTGTTGTGGTCATTTTTGCGAGTAAGGAGACTACATACTCACTTTGGGTGAAAAGCTTGCTTGGAGGAAGGGCCCCTTATCTCTTCACGGCTTTGTGTTTTCTTCATATCTCTTCACTTGCATGGACTTCTTTTGAATTAATGTTTGGATTATTGTTCAATTTATTTGGGACGTTATAAATTCACTTTTTATAGTCACAGATTTTTTTTAATACGTTTCTACACTGTTGGTTTTTTGTGAATCTTCATAGAACACTGATCTCATTCACTTGAACATTTTTTTGTGAATTCACTCTATTATCCTTTTTGGGATTTTTTCTGGCATTATATTATTCAATATTGATAATTGGATTATTCATAGAGTTTAATATTGCGTGAATAAGTTTATATATCTCACATGTATTGTTTTGCAGTCTCTCAATTTTAGTTATTGAGACTCTGCTTTAGTTTTCCACACAATTTTTCAGGATTTTCACCACTTCTGAATATTTGAAATTAACTTTCAATTTTTTGTTTTTTTTCTATTTTCATTTATACGCTGTTACTAGCGCTACTAGCGCTACACCCACCCCATGCTTTTCACAGATTTGAGTTTTGTATTTAGGACGGCTGGCAGCTTTATTTATTTTATTTATTTCAAATTCTTTTTATTATACATTGTCTTCAAGTGCAGCGTTAACCATTTGGTTCTTTTACTAACAGTCTTATAACAGTTTCTAACACAAATTTTAACAAACTCCTTTTTCTTCCTCTACAACCTCCTATTGTAGATCTTCACTCAGCTGAGCTTCCAATCTTTAAATTCATAAATTTAGGCCAATATGTATTCTGCTACATATTTTTGGTAAAAAAAAAAATCCAAATAAGCGTATATTGATTTGTTTGCACAAAATTGATACCGTCTACAAAGTATGGTATATATATTGGAACTGTTATTTGTTTATTTTTTTACACTAGTAATGGTGGTGATCAGTGAATTGAAGTGGAACTGCAATATTGTGGCAGCCAGTCTGACACTTTTGACACTTTGTGGGAACCAGTGACAATAATACAGAGATCAGTGCTAAAAATATGCACTGTCACTGTACTAATGACACTGGCTGGGAAGGGGATAACATCAGGGGCAATCAAAGTGTTAAATGTGTGCCTAGCCAGTGTTTATATGTGTACTGTAAGTTACTTTCACTAAGGAATGTGCTGTTTTTTTCCCCTGCTTTGCACTGACAGGACAGAGCTCTGTATTGATTATTTAGGCAGAGCGTTGTCCTGTGTGTCTCCTCACTGATAAGTGGGTGCCATCCATTGGCCTTCACCCGCTGATCAGCTTTTGCTGTGACTAACAGCAAAAGAGAACAAGAGGCGCACCGGTGGTGCAGAATAATGTATATATGTAGTGCAGAATAATGTATATATATGTGATTCTGCACAGAACAGCTGCCCTGTAACAGTAAAGCTACTGTAGGGCGGTCGTCAACTGGTTTTATCTCAAAAAATAAAAAACACAGAGGTGATAAAATACCACCAAAAGAAAGCTCTATTTGTGTGAAAACATGATATAAATTTCATTTGGGTACAGCATTCGATGACCGCGAAATTACCAGTTAAATTAGCGCAGTGCTGAATAGCAAAAATGTCCTGGTCATGAAAGGGTAAAATCTTGCGGAGCTGGCGTGGTTAAATTAATAGAATTGTGAGTAATGCCACGTACACACGGTCGGAATTTCCGACAACAAATGTTCGATGGGAGCTTGTTGTCGAAAATTCCGACCGTGTATAGGCTCCATCGGACATTTGTTGTCGGAATTTCCGACAACAAAAATTTGAGAGCTGGATCTCAAATTTTCCAACAACAAAATACGTTGTTGGAAACTCCGAGCTTGTGCAGACAATTCCGATGCACAAATTTGCACGCATGCTCTGAATCAAGTACGAGACAAAAGCGCTCGGTCTAGTAAAACTAGCGTTCGTAATAGAGACAGCACATTCGTCACGCTGCAAATTTTTAAATTTTTTAATGCAGCGTTCTGACAACCTGATTTCTTTATTATTTCTCGTGATCTCCTGAATAATCTTTTTTTTTTTCGCCAGATCCCTAGATGAATGTTTATAATTTTTTTTTTTAAAGTGATCAATTTTTTTTTTTTATCAAGATCTCCTGATTTTGAAATTTTTTAAACTTTTTCTATTGATCTCCATAATATTTTTAGTCGTTTTGTGTGTCAAGTTTCCACAACACCATTATTAACTTGTATTTTTTAACCTCAAGGAGGTTAGTTGGTGTTGGTGTCCCTTGTTAATTTGACGTTGTATTTTAGAAATGTACCTGCCTCCTCACAAACAAACTGTCCTTTTTGAAGTAAAACACATAGGCAAGTATTTTTGAAAAAAAAAATAGACATTTATTAGGGGGTCATAACAAAATAAAGAGGAAGGCAACACTGGATAAACTGGTGAAGTTTGCGAAGCCTTTGTACCCCAGGGCACACATCAACTATTTTAAATGCAAGATTGGTGACCTGAGGAGTCCATATAATAGTGAGCACAATCCGGTCCAGGACTCCAAGAGATCAGGAACAACAACAGATGACATATATGTCCCCAGGCTGTGGTCATACAACAGCCTGCGTCTTTTGTCAGACCAGACTGAACCCAGGCCATCACACTCTTGTCTTCCTTCAACTCTTCCTTCCAGGCTTGCTTGTTGGAGTTGTGGCAGGAGGTGGAGGAGGAGGAGGATGGTCAAACTCACAAACATGGCTTTTGCTTGTGAGTTCCCTCAACCCCTTATTTAGGGCCTGGAAGATAACTTCCTCACAGAAGAGGCATTAGCCCTCCTCCATTTCCTACATTTTGCAGGCTGCCATGCAGGCATAGGCCTCTTGAGGATTGGGGGGTTCTGAGGGCCGCAGTAGCCTGCCGAATTAAAGAAAGTGCTGACTCCTCCACGTTCCTCCCCTTCCTGGGCCTTTTGGTTGGAAGGTGGAGGGGAGGGATCTGGTATTCGGTCAGGCTACTGGGCCCGGCCACCTCCTGGCTGCCACTTTCCCCCACCGCCTACTGGCTGCCACATTCCACAGCCTCCTCCTGGCTGAGGCTTTTCTGTGTATGAAAAAGGGACATAGTTTTAGTTTTTTGGTCATCAATCACACACAATTTTGAGCTCATGACTGTTGCAAATTGAATGCTAACAAATAGAAAAGACTATCATTCTGACCCAATTATTTTTATCCTTAATTTTTTGACAATAAATATGTTGAACAATGCTATACCTGACTCAAGCTGGGCTCCTCCACTTCTTCTTCCTTGGGCTGAGCGGTATCATCGCGCCACCTCCCACTGTCGCTGTACATCTAACAGGACGAGCTATCTGTGGTCATCCGGCCGGTGCCACAGTCTGTTCTTCCATTGATGATGCTGATTGTCTTACTTACATGTGAGTGTTTACACTTTTTTCTACAATAAATTGCTATCTGATTTACACTATGGGAGCCCTCCCTTTCTTTTCTCCTATGATGACATTACTTTGCTGAGGGCTGAGCCCCCTTCCTGTGGACCCATCCATCTCCATCCCAGCATTTGATGCCCCTTCCAGTCTCCACTTCCATCTTCGCTCCTGGGAAATCCGGACTATTAGGATCTCATAAGCCCTTTTAGACCCTCTCTAACGGGGGGTCATGGGGTTCTGGTAAGCGGCCAGGCTCTTACTGTTGGTGGTAGTCCCACACATCTGAGGCTCCATGTGGTTGCAAGACCCGTGATTGCTATTTCACCCCCTTTCTTTTTGGGTGCTTTTTATGGACATTTTTTTACCATTCACAATGATTTTCTAAACACATTTATTTTGCTTGGACTTTATTTTTTACATTTGTTTGCACTGATTGTGATATATTATTGCACATATGGTTTATGTATTCACTATTACTGTTGGTGTGACTATTTGGCCACACATTCACCATTTATATACCGCGAATCATCCCATTTTTTTCTTCCTGGGTGGAAGGCCCAGGTTGGACGTCGGAAGCCTCAGCTGGGGTGGAAGGAAGAGTGGAGAGTGATTGCCTGATTTCAATCTGGTCAACAGAAAACACAGTCTGTCATAGTACCACAGCCTGTGTACATAAACGTCATCTGCTGCAGCTCCTGATCTCTGGGAATCCTGGACCTTCTTGAGCTCCCTATTATATGTGCTCCTCAGTCCACCAATTTTGGCCTTCAAATAGGGGATGGTTGCCGTGGGGATCTGCAGGTTCACAAATTTCAACAGTTTACCCAGCGTTGCCTGCCTCTTTATTTTATTAGTATAAGAGGGGTGTTTTGTCTGCCACAGACAGGGCAGCTCCCTGTACAGATCAATGAATTGGGGAGGAAGTCATGATCGTTGAATCAATCCATTTTCTCTGCAAGACACAACACAAGACAGACCCTAATGTCAGGCTAAACTCTCCTAATCTTGTCCCAATATAGGCCTCAATCTATAAGCAGTATAGGCCACTTACGCCCCAAGTTAAAATTGTACCTTCGTTAACACAATCGGCGCTTCCGCTACTCCTTCCTCCGCTCACAGATCGTACGTACGACGCACGCGTGTTACGCTTAATATACACTGTGCATGCGTAAAACTCTGCCCGCCCCTGACCTTCTTTCTAGTGTATTCCCCGCCCCTTCTCTTTCGGCGCAGTGGGAGAGCACATGGCGTAGACAGAGCAGGTGCATGATAATCTCAGCAATGACAAGGAAAGCCCGGAGTCAGAAACGTCCCAATCCAGGAGGATATATAAGGCCTCAAATATGTCCTTTGTACAGATGGTGGAGATTGTGGACATCTTGAAGAGGGCCAACTATGATGGGAACTATGGACCTTACCCAAACCCACATGTGAGAAAGGCCAAGATCATGACTAAAGTTGTGAAAAGTCTGCACAGTAATTTTGGGGTACGACGATCCAAGGAGCAATTGAGGAAACGCTGGTCAGACCTGAAATTGAGGGAGCACGATCATTACAGAAGGATCAGGATAGTGCTTCTAAAAAGTAAGTAGTCGTCCTGTGCTCCTATTATTATTATTACTTGCATGCTGCTCCATGTGCTTTGCTTTACTGTTGTACAGTTAAAAATGGCAACTTTCAGGTTTGTGGGCACAGTAATCGGTTGTAGTAAACATCGTTTGTTCGCCTAATACAATGTTTTTGACAGATGCAGGTTAAGTACATTTGGTCATGCCTATTTGTATTAAAAGAAGTTTAGTACATTGTAGTCTAGATGGGTTTGGAACTAGAATGAAATTCAAACTTGATTCAGTGTAAGGAGAGGACAATCAGCAGCTGTTTACACATCTGGACGCAGGAGCACTAGTGTGGGACACCAGAACAAACTTTTTAAGGTGTCCCACACAGGTGCTCCAGTAGATACTAGGGGTCTCTCCATGTGTGAAACTTGACCAAAACAGGTAAGTATTGCAGCTTTAGAAAGGGAAATAAAAAATGTCTTCAGCTTGGAACTCTGCCAAAAAAGACAATTGTACGACACTTCCAAGCAATGTTTCATATTCCTATTTCTGGCCTCAAATATCTGTGTGCTAAGTATACCTTTTTTTTTATTCACATAGGGGATAAAAGACTCAGGACATCAGAGGACCCCAGGGACCCACAACCTCCTAAAGAAGGAGAAATCCCTACACCACAACCAGAGGATTTGTAGGAAGGAGAGGTTTATGAAGTGGGCGAAATAGTGACCACAACAGGTGAGTGTCTGAGAACACAGCTTCAGGTAATAGATGTATGCCTGCATATTTATAATACATGATGTGTTTTTTAATTTTAGGTGATGAAGAATCTCATTTCACAAGTGCAAGTGCACACGTCCTCAACGGGGAGATCATGGTGTGCAATCAAGATTTACAGAAGATCAAGGAAGACATCAATGATGTTGAAAAAAGACTCAAAAACATCATTGATGTCTTAGGCAGTATCTAAAACACACCAAAAATAGTCAATTTTTTTTATATATTTTATATTTTTCTAACTTTTTTTACAGTATATTGAAAGCCAAATTTTGAAGATGCACACAGTGTGTCAACATGTGCTATCTGCCATCAAGGGATATCAATGTATGCGTTTTGTGGGTGCAACTCCTTCCTCGTAACTAAAGTAGCTGCGAGGAAGGGGTTGCACCCCCGAAACACGTCCATTGATCCCCCATGATGGGGACTAGCACATGTTGACATTATGCATGGGATCAGGAGGGAAATCCCCATTTTGACTCTCAATTTGTGTGCATCTTCAAAATTTGGCTTTCACAAGGGTGACATCACCCTATCTGATGAAGGCAAGATCAACACAGTTTGGACATACTAATGTCTGATGTGGACTTCAATTTATCAAAGTTGAACTTTGTAAGTTCCTGAGTTGTGTATTGTTTTATGGTTTTAAACATGCCTGTTTACCCCAAAAAAGGATATTTCTACTGTCAAACAAAAAAAATGTATTCCAAAAATATGTTGGTTTGTTCAAAAACCCTTTTCTAAAGCACATGTGAATATGCACAGAGTAAAAAGTTTTCTACTCAACAGTGTGTGGCTTCTTCTTTCAATTCTCAATACCAGTTTTTGGAGTAAGTTGGTGTTTACAGTGACAATGGGGGTTATTTACTAAAGGCAAATCCACTTTTCACTACAGGTGCACTTTCAGTGCAGTTTCAAGTGCACTTTTAAAGTGCACTTGTAGTGCAAAGTGGATTTTCCTTTAGTAAATAACACCCACAGTGCTTTAATATTAGCCACAAGGCTCCACTGCCCATTTCCTACTGAGTCGTGCGGCGCTTTGTGAATGGCCCTGTCGTTTTCTGGGACACACACATGTCCCAGAAGACAACAGGGCAGCTCGCCGAGGAGGAGGAAGTGAAGGAACAGCACCGCGGAATGGGAAGAGGCAGATTAGGAAGGCTGCCTAGCAACAGGCATTTCTGGTAAGTAAAAAAAAATGTTTTTTTTTTTCAATTTTTTTTTATATATTTTTTGTAGAATGTTAATGTAATTTTTAATTTTAGCGTGGACCTCCGCTTTAAGGACAGAAATAACATTTGTACACATTTTAGGGGGTATTTAGGGTAAAGCACTACAATGGAGCTGACAAAATACATCGTTAAGTGACTAGGCTAGGTGTGTATGGGCCCAGGATAGCATGCTGGAGAGGTTAGTGAAGGCAAATATGCATGAAGGACAAAAAAGGAACTTGAAAAACTTCCAGCATGCATGAGGATAAAGAGGACATTGACAGCATATTACAATCATGGTAATTAGGGAATGATGAAATAAATACAAGACATTAGCAATCATTAAATACATGGAATTTGATGTTAAAAGAGAAATCTTACCTCAATATAGTCCTTCTGCAGGACCTGAATGATGGCAGAACAGGTCTCTGGAATAATGATCCCCAGAGCCTAGGGGGAGATGCCTGTCGAGAACTTGATGTCCTGCAGACTTCTCCCCATCACCAAGTACCACAACGTGGTGACTAGCCTCTGTTCAGGAGTGATGGCTTGCCTCATGCAGGTGTCCTGCTTCATAATATAAGGGGACAACAAAGCCAACAAACGGTGAAAAATGGGGTCCATCATCCGGAGATAATTCCTGAAATAACCAGGATTATTCTCTTGGATCTCCCTCGACAAAGGCATGTGAGAGAATTGGTCATGCTGGAGTAACCAATTCTTGGTCCATGAACTCCTCCCCGCCCTGTTCATGGACTGGGCTTGGGTCAAAGTAAGAACCCCAACACCAAACCCTTGCACAGCACGAACTCTATGACGAGTACGTACCCGCAACATGGCTAGAAGACGGTCGGCTGGTCAGAACGAACTAACAGAATGCACTGAAAAACAGAAAGGCCTGAGAAGAGTGACATGAAAATCAGAAGTGAGCGGACAAGAATGCAGTGAAAAAAAGAGGCGAACTATAAAAGAATGCACTGAAAACCAGATACAAACTGACTACACGCACTGAAAACCAGATACAAACCCACAAACACAAACTGAAGAGCAGTAACGAACTGAAAAGCACGAGGCTGAAAAGCGCGAATTGTCTCTCACCAAACTTCTACTAACACGAGATAAACACGAGATTAGCAGGAGCCCAAAGGGTAGCGCACTTGGTATTGAAGTTCCCTTTCATAGTGCCCTTATACGTGTTATACGTCACTGCGTTCTTGACGTTCGGAATTTCCAACAACATTTGTGCGACCGTGTGTATGCAAGACAAGTTTGAGCCAACATCCGTTGGAAATAAATCCAGGATTTTATTGTTGGAATGTCCGATTGTGTGTACACGGCATAACTATGTGGATGAATAAATATGTGTTTAAACAGGTAGTGATTTTTGCTGCCCCGGAGGGGAAGTTAGGGGTTAACTGCACTCCCGGGTTTTTCATGGCGGGTTTTCTTGGGTTTGACTCTCTGGTCCTGTGTGCTATTTAAAGCACGAGGTTCTGGATCCAGCAGAGCAAAAAGAGAGCTCTGAGCCCTGGATAGAAGGGAGACTTGCACACACTCAGCCAGCAAGATGTAGGAGGATTGCTGGGACCTGCAGTCCTCCATTAAACCTCCATGTATTGGAGTATCACCTTAAGGGACTTTCATGATCATGGGCTCTTCCAAGTATGGACTCTTTCCTAATCAGGTATGCTGGGCTAGCCATAAGTCTAAGTTAGACCCCTTTCACACAGAAGCGCTGCTAAAACAGCGCAAAATTGCCTGTAATTTTTGCGGTGCTTTAGTTTTTTGGTCTCTACTGGGCCAATCTATTTAAGGTCATGTGACAACGTGACCTAAAAAAAAGGAAAAAAAGACCCATTTTGCAGTGCTTTCAAATCACTTTTAAGGTGCTTTGGAAGCGCCGCCCATTCATTTTAATGGGCAGGGGCATTTTTGGAGCACTATTCCAAACCCACCCCAAAGATGCTGCTTCCAGGACTTTTTTTACTGTCCCGCAAGCGCACTGCCCCAGTGTGAAAGCACTCATTGAAATGAATAGGAGGCAGTTTTCAGGCGTTTTACAGGCACTACCCGTTGATTTTAATGGGCAGGGGCGCTTTAGGTGTGTTGTATACACCGGAGAGAGGGGGTGTCTGAATGGATACACGGAGCTCTGACTCGGCTCCAGTGCCCCATAGGAAGCTGCTGGCTCTGGGGGCACTCAATAGAAGGGAGGGGCCAGGAGCAGCAAAGAGGGACCAGAGAAGAGGAGGATCGGGGCTGCTCTCTGCAAAACCAACTGCACAGAGCAGGTAAGTATAACATGTTTGTTATTTATTTATTTTTTTAAACAAGACTTTACAATCACTTTAATTTATTCATCAGGTAAAGTTTTTGAAACTTTGTTCTTGCCTTCAACTCTCACAGGGTGTGCCTGCCCATTCACCAGGAAACCTAGGGACTAAAAACAGACATCCCAAGTCTCCTGCGAGGTGCGGGAGTCTCTCGCATTTTTGCTGCAGCTCCCGCACACCGCAAGCGCCTCTCGATCTAACGGGAATGATTGGTGTGGTGGGAGGGACAGCTGTGATCACCGATCTTCCTGTATAGCTTTTACTTTGACAGCTGCGGGAGAGAGAGAAGGAGAAGCGTCTGTCAGCTAAAAACCTATACAGGGAGATCGGTGATCACAGCTGTCCCTCCCACCACACCAATCATTCCCAGCTGTTCTGTGTGCTCCTCCCCTGACCCCCTTCGTGTTCTTCTCCGCCCCCCTCTGTTCTCCTCTGCCCCTCCTGTCCTTCTCCTCCACCCCTCCGCCCCCCCTCATCCCCCGTAGCCAGCTCCCCTCTGGGGATCTGTCAGGAATTGGGCACAGTGAGCAAGATCACTCCTGTGACCTGTGATAACTGAGCAGAGTAAACTGTGTTTTATCTTCTTTACATTCATCTTGAGTGCTGTGTCCTCGGTCCTTTTTTCTGTCTCAAAGGGGAGATGTCAGGGGTCTGTTTAGACCACTGATATCTCACCTAAGCCCCCCAACAGGGCTGATAAATGATTATAAAAAAAACTAAAAAATTAAAGTGTAAAAAACAAAAAAAAAACTACTGACACCACTCTCTCCTGCCCTACCAACACTGTCCACTGCCTTAACCCCCTCCCCGCAAAAAGTATTGTGAAAAAAATGAAAAACAAATTATATTGTAAAAAAAAATCAATACGCAAAAATAAAAAAACACTCCCTGCCCCAGAAGCACTGTGAAAAAGTTTGAAAAGGTGATGTAAAAGCAGAGCGCCACCTCCCTGAAAAAAAAAAAATGATCCGCATATACAAAAATCCGATATATTATTTTTATATATGCGGATCATTGTTTTTTCACAGGATATTTCACACAGGTTAGCTAGCACCACATATTATCTCATATCTAGTACCACCAAGTACCTGGCCACCTAGTGGTAGAAGAGAAAAGTGAAACAAGGCCAAACTTAGGGAGAAATCAATAGATCTCTAATGCCGCGTACACACGGTCGTACTTTTCGTCTACAAAAGTCCAACGGACGCTGACGGACTAAAGCTGGCTGGTAATCCGATCGTGTGTGGGCTTCTCCGGACTTTCAACGTACTTTTTTAGCCTCAAATCCGACATACTTTAGATTTGAAACATGCTTTAAATTTTTACTTCGTAACTACGACGGACCCCGAAATCCGCTCGTCTGTGTGCTAGTCCGACGGACAAAAAGCCACGCTAGGGCACCTATTGGCTACTGGCTATGAACTTCCTTATTTTAGTCCGGTGTACGTCATCACGTACGAATCCGTCAGACTTTTGTGTGGTCGTGTGTAGGCAAGTCCGTTCGTTAGAAAGTCTGCCGCAAGTCCGCCGAAAGTCTGCCGGAAGTCTGCCGGAAGTCTGTCGGACAGGCTGTCTGACTTTTGTAGACGAAAAGTCCGACCGTGTGTACGCGGCATCACAATCGACCAGGATAACTATTCCTGGGAAGTAAATTTGTGAGGAGCAACCCTGCCTAAACTCCAGGGTGCTACATTTCTTTGTCCCATCTTTCCCTGTGGTATGCACCACTGGATCTCAAACATGCATTTATGAGGATTGAGATTCATTTGTTATAGCCTTTATATTTTCCTCTTTTTTCATATGTACTTTTTGTTTTCCCATTAGTCATCCTTGCAACGGTTACATGGACTGGCTCTAACCCCCCCCCCCCCTCCGCTTCTGACACAACACCACTGTCTTTAGCTTTGTCAGCGAGATAATTTTCTTCTGAGGCCTTGCACCTCCTAACTCTACTCATACAAATTCACCAGCAGTGGGGTTTGAGGCTGACCGATGTATCCATAAAGAGGAGAGGTAGTCGTAGATGGATAGGCTTGAGAAAGAGGTGGCACCGCCTCAAAACGTGTAGCCACATCTCCTCCTCATCCCCAATGACAGACGTCATCCAAGAACTTTTTCATACTGTTATGCCACGTACACACGACCGGTCTTTCTGTCGGAATGAACTCTGAAGGTTTTTCCGACGGAGTTCCACTGAAACTGCCTTGCGTACATACGATCACACCAAAGTCTGACTGTCTAGAACGCGGTGACATACAACACGTACGACTGGACTAGAAAAGGGAAGCTAAATAGCGAGTAGGCAATAGCTGCCATCTCGTACTTGCTTCAGAGCATGCTTCGTTTTTGGTCCATCGGAACAGCATACAGACGAGCGGTTTTCCCGATAGGAACTGATTCCGTCGGAAAGATTTGAAACATGTTCTATCCCTAGGTCCGTAAATTTTAGAAAGAAAAAGTCCGATGAGGCCCACACACGATCGGAATGTCCGATGAAAACATTCTGTCTGACTTTTCCTGCCGGAAAGTCCGACCGCGTGTAGACGGCATAAGACTGTAGCTCTCTGTGCTGCTGGCGGCTTTGCACTCCAGATCACTGCTGCTTGGGTTCCTGAGATGACTACTTCTGCTTTTATGAAATGCCTTCTTTTACTACACTAAATGTCAGTGCATTATTTATTTATTTATGTATTTATGGTTTTAGCAATAGATTACTTAACTTGCTGTACTTAGACATGCCCTCTGATGTTCATTTACTATATTATTTTTTTATTTTTTTTTTACTTTATTTAATATTTTATCCATACAAATCCAAAACCAATACAAAAGACACGAACTTACATAGTTCATAGACCAAGTAAAACATATTACTTTCATTCAACCCACCCTCCCACCCTGATCCTGCAGATAAGTTATGAAGGGGACTTCTTACACCTCTGATCCCCACATTGTTATCTAGTTCGTACATCCTTTATGCTACGTTTGTGACCTCCTCCAAGTAACTCCAGGTCTTTTTGTAATTTTGCCATCCTACCCATTTGCCCACCCGAACCTCTCCCTCCTCCGGTACCCCTCCTTCACTGTCAATACTTTCCACATTGTACACCTCGTTGATACAGAAGAGCCAGTCGCGTATATTTGGGCTAGCCGGGTCACGCCATTTCATTGCTATCTGCTTTTTGGCTGCGTCCAGCAATATAGGAACTATTGAGGATCGGTACCCCTTCAACGACTTTACCGTACCGTGGAACAAACACTCCCACGGATCTTCCGCGATGGCTTCCCCTGTAATTTCCTTAACCAATAATATGATTTTTTCCCAAAAGATTTTTATTTGGGGACACTCCCACCATATGTGGGCCATTGTTCCCACACTACTACACCCCCTCCAGCATGACTCCGATTTAGTACTATCAATTTTGTTTAACTTGTCTGGGGTGGCATACCATCTTGATAGACACTTATAGTGAGTTTCAATTCTCCTCGTGTCACGTGCAGCAAGGTGTACCAAACTCAATATTTTATCCAACATGGGTTTACTACATTGTGACCCTAATTCCCGCTCCCACTTTTGGATGTAAGTGGGTGCCTCCAGCTCCGACACCCCGCCCAAGATCCTATAAGTTTGTGCTATAGTTTCACCCGCATGCTCCCTCACACAGAGCCGCTCGAATGGTCTATAGTCCTCCTCACTTCTGAGTGGTTTCGGTAAATTTTCAACGAAATGCGAAAGCTGGAGATACCTCCACACATCTATCACCGACCGTCCTGGTTCTGCCCTTAACTCTGCAAACGTGCGTAGTTTCCCTTTATTCAAGAAATTTTTTAATTGAATGCCTTCTTCTTTCAACCAATTCCCTCCCACCTCCCTCATCCCTGGCTCAAAAAATAAATTATCTTTCATATAAATTAAAGGTGAGTTATGTGTCCATTTATTCTGAACGTGTAACAAATCCCAATGTTTTAAGCGTGTTCCGTGTCAATTCTGCTGTGCTTGTGCCCAGAGCTCTATACTTTGGAGGGTTCCAGATACTCCGTCCTAAATCTGTGTTGCTCAAATAGTGTTCTATGTTAACCCATCTTTTTTCTGAATCCTTTTTTGACCACTCAATCACACGCAATATTATAACTGCTAAATAATACTTATTAAAATCGGGTAGGGCTACTCCCCCTTTTTTTTCCCCCTGCTCAGAACTGCATATGAAATACGTGGTTTTTTGCCACCCCAGACAAATCTTGAAATCAAACTTCTTAACGCTCTAAGATAGTACTGAGGAAGAGGGATTGGCAACATCTGAAATTTAAACAATATTTTTGGGGCCAATATCATTTTCGCCGCGTTCACGCGTCCAAACCATGAAAGAGGCCTCGCTGCCAATCTTCTAGCTTCCTTCCTAATCTCGTCCAGAAGTGGAATGTAATTCTTTAGGTACAGTTTTTTGAAAGTATTGGATAGTTTTATCCCTAAGTACTTAATTTCTTTTTTCCAAGGAAAAGGGAACACCTGGGCAAGATGAGCTTCCTCTTGTTTACCCACACTAATGTTCAGGATCTCCGACTTCTTTAAATTTATTTTGAAATTAGAATTTTCCCCGTATCTTCTTAGGGTCTGTAGCAAGTTCGGGAGGGAGATTCTGGGATTTGTGATAAAAAAAATTACATCGTCGGCAAAGGCTGCCAGTTTTTGCTCCTCTGATCCTATCTTCACCCCACTACAATTTGGGTTATTACGAATAGTGGCTAGCAGAGGCTCCAGGGAAAGGACAAACAACAAGGGGGACAGCGGACACCCCTGCCTAGTCCCATTTGTCATGCTAAAGGGTTTTGAGAAGACCCCATTCACCCTGACCGAAGCCGTAGGATTGTTATATAGGGCCTTGACCCATGAAACATACCTCGGGCCCACCCCCATTACTTCCAGTGTTTTTATCATGAACCCCCAGTCTACCCTGTCAAACGCTTTTTCCGCGTCCACTGACAGGAATAAAACTGAGGGTCCATCTCGTTTACTAGCTTCCAACAGGAGCGCTGCTCGTACACCATTATCCCTACTCTGTCGCCCGGGCACAAAACCGGCCTGGTCAGCATGCACGAGAGTTGACATTTTATCCTTTAATCTGTTAGCCAACACTTTCGCATAAAGTTTTACGTCTGCATTTAGCAGCGAAATGGGTCTATAACTAGAGCAGAGCTGGGCATTTTTCCCTTCTTTTAATAGCAGGGTGATCGAGGCTGAAAGGGCCTCTCTACCCATTTCACAATTGGCATCCAATTTGTTCCAAAAATGGCAGAGTCTAGGGACCAGAATATGTTTCAGTTTTTCAAGGTACAGAGTAGTAAAGCCATCAGGCCCTGGACTCTTGCCCTTTGGGGAAGTTTTCAGTGCTGCCAAGATTTCCTCTTCACCTATCGGTCTATCAAGGATTGTTCTCTCTTCCTCAGTGAGCTCCGCAACTCCTGCCCCCTTCAAAAATTCCTCGACCCTGCCCCTCTGTGTTGGGTTGCCAACTCTATCTTGTCCAATGGAATATAGTGTCTCGAAAAAATTTTTAAACTCATTCGATATGCCTTTACTAGTCGATATTAATTCCCCTTTGTTGTTTTGTACTTTTTCAATAAAATTTCTGTCTCTTTTTTTCCTCACTAAATTGGCCAGGTGCTTGCTAGTCTTATTTGCCCATAGATAATTATCCTTTGTTATCCTATTGAGAGCTCGCTTGGATTCCTGTTCCAAGACGTCCCTCAACTCTTCCCTTTTGGCTGCTAGTTGTCGGAAGACTTCCTGGTTCGGCTCCTTGGACTTCTTGTGGGTCTGTTCTAATAGATGAACTTCCTCTATCATCCTCTCCCTTTCTACCTTTCTCTTTTTCTTTATCCCGGCTCCTATAGAGATGAGGACCCCTCTAATATACGCCTTGTGCGCTTCCCATACAACCGAGGGGGAAACCTCTCCCGTGTCATTAGTTTTAAAGAAAAACTCCACCTCCTCTTGTACCTTTTCCAATATTTCTGGTTCCCTTAACAGGGACTCATTCAGCTTCCACGAGAAGGGCCGCTCCTCCCTATTTGGGAGCCTCAACCTCACCGTGACCGGCGAATGATCCGATAAAGACATAATTTCTATTCTAGTCTCCTCCACCCATTCCAGTAGACTATGGTCCACAAAGATATAATCCAGTCTCGAATACATCCCGTGCACAGGGAAGAAGAAGGTGTAATCTCTATCCTTGGCATGTTGCAACCTCCATGCGTCCATCAGTCGGCAGCCAAATAGCCGTTTTCTGATTGCATTCCTTGAAGCCTTCCTAATCCCCTGGGCCCGGGACGTACTATCGAGACTGGGGTCGAGGCAGAAGTTAAGGTCCCCCGCCAACACCACCTCCCCCTCCCTAAACCTCATCAGCCTCGTGAGCACCTGTCCCAGAAATACCGTTGGGTTTTTATTAGGACAATAAATGTTCGCTAAAGTCATCATTTTATTCCCAATGTTACCCGTCAAAAAAATATACCGGCCATCCGGGTCCGTCATTCTGTCTACCAGGATGAAGTTGGAAGCCCTCGAGAGCCCTATTGCAACCCCCTTCGACCTCCTGATAGGGGAATCACTGTAAAACCAACACGGCAGGTCCGTAGAGAAGAGTCTAATTCTAGTATCTAGAACTAAGTGAGTCTCCTGAAGGAAAACTATATCGGCTCTGTACTGTTGGAGTTCCTTCAATATTTTGTGTCTTTTTATAGGGAATTTAGACCTTTTACATTACAGGATACAAACTTGAGGTCATACATTACCCTGACTTTCTCCCTTTGCACCTTCCAAGTGCTCCCCTAAACTAATTCTGCAGGATCTCGTCCCCCCTCCCTCCCCCTCCCTCCCAACACCCTCCCCCACCTCCCCCCCATACCCCCCCTCCCCCCTCCCGGCTGTAACCCAGCCCCAAGCCCGCACGTAGGAGATACTCCAGATCCCATACTGTGCGCTTCATGCTTAGGGGTGATGCTCCAACGACGGCGCCCGATACCCTCCCCACCCAACCATGCGGCGGAGTATGGTAAGGAAGGCGGTACGCCAACACCCCAGTTAGAGGTCGCCCCCCCCATGCCCTCCGCCCCCCCAGCAGCTCATACTTTTACCCCATATTCAAGTAGAAAAAAAGGAACACAAAGTCCAAAGTCCCGGCATCATATACACTCCCCGGGTCACCTGGTTGGGAGGGACAAAAAAAAAAAACACAAGGAAAGACATCACACTTTGTCCCCCTACCCCCCTCTCAGATGACCCACAGTTCCCAGTTCCTTTCATGTCGCCGGACTTTGAATCCATATCAATCCCTTCTTGAGTCTTCAGGTATCGGAATCCCCAGGCTGTCACAGAAGTCCTGCATCTCATCCAGGAATCTCATCTTGAAAGATCTCCCTTCCTTGCCAACTATCAGGGATGTTGGGAACCCCCAGCTGTACTTCAGGTTGGCCTTCCGAAGTTGTTCTAAGAATGGTCACATCTATCTTCTACGAGCCAAGGTTCCAGCCGATAGATCCGCAAATATCTGTATGTTATTGCTCTCAAAACAGATTGGGGGGCCCCCTTGAGATTCTTCCAAATTTTATCTTTGTCCCCGTATGCATGGAACTTCACAATTACATCTCTCGGGGTGTCTTGCTTAATATTGGGGGGTTTCCTCATCCTATGCACCCGATCGATCCTTAGCACCTCCTCCTCCTTTCTGCCCAGGATAGGATTGAATATTTTTCTCATCTTCTCCCCCAAATCCTCATTAAGTTGCTCGGGGATTGATCTAATACGCAGGTTTTATCGCCTGCTCTGATTCTCTTGCTCTTCCATTCTGTATGCCATCATGCGATTTTCATCCTGTATTTTCCTGACCTGTTCTTTAAGGGCCATGATCTCTTTTGCTTGATTGCCCGTTGCCTCCTCCGCCTCCTCCACTCTGTGCAGTAGATGGCCCATGTCTGTGCGTACGTTCATAATTTCGGTTTTTATAACATTTTCAAGTTTAGCAAACATTTCCAGCATTTCTGATTTGTTCAGACCGGGCTCCATATTTCTTTGATCTTCCAAGATGCAGCTGGCAACTGCTCCTTCTAGTTCAGACTCCTCTTTGGTCCTGTCCCCCTGTCCCACCTTCTGTTTCTGCTGATCTTTTTTCTTATCTTTTGTTCCTGATTGTTTCATGTCCATTCCGGGCTCTTTTGACAAGCCTCTTTGAGATATTTTTGTATAGAGCTAGAGTTAAGGCTCTCCCTTGGATTTTTAGGCTCAGTTGTTCTTAGGGACCGTCCTCTCATACTTCGATTTACTGCCCGCTTTCTTGCGCAGACAGCTTAATTTTTCCTGTATACTTTTGCGATTTCCCGGCCTCCTCTTGCCCTTATCCAGTCCCGTAACTTCGCAGTTTACCCGCACCCTCCCACCGGTGCGTCTCTACAACTATAATGACGAGTAGCAAAAAGAAAGAAGAAAGTCCTTGCCTCCCCCCTCTATCCTCCTCCCCTCCTTTTGCTCATATCCCTTATAAACGCAGGGACTTTTGTGGATTACTTCAGGGCTACCCCCTTCACAGAGTCACGTTTTTTCTTCCTTTTTTTCCTTTTTTCCTCCCTCCTTCTTCTCTCCCCCTCCTTTTCTTTTCTTTTTCCTTTTAACTCTTATGCCCCCCCTTTTGAGCGGCAGGGAGAAGAGGTATATGAGAAAACCAGACTCCAGTCAAACTCCAAGCATTAGTCAACCGATAACACTTAATCAACAGTTGTTCAGTTGTTCAATGATTCAGTATTCAATACTCAGTTATTCAGTTATCAGTTATTCAAATATAAGCGGATCTCCCTACAGTCCAGATCTCAAAAGATCATATGCCTCAGCTCTCCAGAGCTTGGTAAGGATAATGAACACTTTGCCTTATAGTTCGTCAGCATTTAGCATTTAACTATGGAAAAAAAAGTTTTCATACCTTTTGCCTTCTGATTCATGTCACTCACCCACAGCGCTGCTCTGTTTCTGTGGCTCTGCAAACTCTGTGACATACGTGAACCAAGGATCTTGGTGCAGGTGGAGGGGGATGGAGATGGAAGGTGGAGCAGGGCAGGCAGCAGGACATCAAGCATTTACGAGGTGACTGCTCTCTTTATGACGATACTGGCTCCAAAGCTCTTGGACGCACTGAATCCTCTCCCTTTCTGGCTCCCTGGACACCTGTGCATCCGATCCTTATGGATGATCCTCCATTGCCCGGTCACTCTAACTCCGCCATCATGCTCTTCACCCACTGCGCCAAACGAAAAGGGGCGGGGAATAGACTAGAAAGAACGCCAGGGGCAGGCGGAGTTACACGCATGCGCAGTGTGTATAAAGCGTAACACGCGTGCGTATTACGTACGATCTGTGAGCGGAGGAAGGAGCATTGGACGCGCCGATCGTAAGAACGAAGGTAAGAGACAAACTTGTGCCTATACTGCTTCTACATTGAGGCCTATATTGTAACAAGATTAGGAGAGTTTTGTCTGACATTAGGCTTTGTCTTGTGTTTTGTCTTGCAGTGAACATGGATATCTTAATGAAAGACAATGACTTCATGTCAGTATTCATAGATATCTTAAGGGAGCTGCCCTGTCTGTGGGAGATTAAACACCCCCATTTCAAGAACCAAGCAAAGAGGAAGGCAGCACTGGTGCAATTGTGTGAAATTGTGAAGCAGGTGATCCTCACGGCAGACATCACCTATTTAAAGATTTTCATTGGTGGCCTGAGGAGCACATATCTAAGGGAGCGCAAGAAAATCCTGGATTCACAGAGATCCGGAGCAGCAGATGACATCTATGTCCCCAGGATGTTGTACTACGACAGGCTGCATTTTCTGGCAGGCCAGACTGAACCCAGGCCATCCCTCTCCAGTCTTCCTTCCATGCTTCCTCCCCCCCCCCCGGCTGAGGCTTCTGACGGCCAACCTGGGCCTTCCAGGCCACATGTAGAGGAGCCCAGATTGAGCCAGGTATAGCATTCCTCTAAATATTGCTGGTTGTCCAATCAATGATGTTAACTAGATGTTAGTTGGGAGTACTAATTTAGGATTGTGATTGATGAAGCAACAACTAAAACCATGTCCCTTTTTCATACACAGGGAAGTCTCAGCCAGGAGGTGGCCAGGCCAAGCTGGCTGGCTGATCTGCAGGTCCCTCCACCCCCCCTGAAAAGAGAAAGTGGCAGTAGGAGGAGTGCCCTAGAGGAGGCTACCGGAGGACTCATTTGGAGGGCTACAGAGGTCCTGGGAGCACGACAGACCATGGAGGAGGACATTGCTGCCGTCATTGCCTATAAAATGCAGAGGATGGAGGAGGGCCAACAAGTCTTGTGTGAGGCGCTCATATTGGAGGCTCTTAACAAAGGTATGAGGGGCCAAATGACAACTCAGACACACCTTTGCGATGGTCCTCCTCCTCCTCCTGCAGGTCCTCCTCCTCCTCCACCTTCTCCTCCAGGTCCTCACAGTCCTCCTCCAGGTCCTACTCCTCCTCCTGCCACATCTCCAACTGCACAGCCACAGCCCGGAAGGAAGCGTGAAAGGAAGACCAGAAAGTGAGGACCCTGGATCCAGTCTGGTCGGCCAAAAAATGCAGCCTCTTGTGGTACCACAGCCTGGGGACACACATGTCATCTGCTGCTATCTGGATCTCTGTGAATTCTGGACCAGACTGCCCTCCCTTACATATGGACTCCTCAGGCCACCAATTTTGATGTTGAAGAATTGATGTCTGCCGTGGGGGTCCCAGGCTTCGCTAATTTCTCATGTTGATCCAGTGTTGCCTTCCTCTTTGTTTGGTTCTGATCCCTTAATAAAGAAAAAAGGGGAAAGGGGAAAGTGGGACTTTAAATGAGGCACCGGGGGTGCCTCCATCCCTGTATGCGAAAATTAATAAGAGTTGGGACTATAAATGAGGTCATGGAAGAAATGCAGGTACCAGGGATAACAGTGCAATTTTATTGGTCAAGTAACATGCATGAAAACAATTCAAGACAGGACCACATCATGTAAAGAAAGACATTGTGATAAATATCATTCCAAAATCACAGCACATGTATTTGTGCATAAGCGATCGGCATCAAGGATTCAATCAACTTGGCGCCACATGGTGGTCTCGTTGAGCGATTTGGTACATGTACAAAGAATGCATAAAATATACAAATAACAATACCACAGCACAACAAGAAAAACAAATAATATGTAAAAACCATAATGATTATTCTTGAGATGTTGCAATGTAAACATATGTTGGTGTCCCAAATGCCCGACGCGTTTCGTGTGGAATACACTCATCAGGGGCCAGATGGTCAGGGATTTCTACAAAAGTAATGCAACAAAAAGTGTTTAACTGGTAGCGCATACTCACAGCGAAAAAGGGGTTGATTCACCCTAAAACACTTACATGTGAGTAATGCGGTAGGACATGACAAGTACAGAGCCAAGACCAACAGGCATCAGTGCTGATCATGGAGACGGTGCATCCTCATCAGCACATGGCCGTGGGACACGCTTGGCCTTTTTTTCGGCAGCTGGCCGTGTTGAGCCGCAACATGCAGAAGACTTGGTTGAGTGGATGGCCAAGCCGTCCTCATCCTCCTCATCCTCCCTCACCCATACTCAGGGTACTTTGTCTGGCAAAGCAGCTGCCAACGCGGCCTCTTCCCTCGGCTCAATGGCATCAGTGGCTCCTTCCCTAGCCCCACCATGTCCTCCTGAGGAGTCCCTCGAACTGTTTGACCACAGTGTTGGGTACATGCTCCAGGAGGATGCCCAGCATTTAGAAGGCTCTGATGATGATACTGAGCTAGATGAAGTCAGTAACGTGAGCACGGACACAGGGGGCGCCCAAGAAGGACAGCAATCTGGAAGTCATGCTCCCCCTGCTGCAGCATACTGCCAGGTTTGCTCCAGTGATGAGGAGGGAGGGGATGATGAGGTCACTGACTCAACGTGGGTGCCTGATAGGAGAGAGGAGGAGGCACATCAGCAACGAGGCAGGATGCCCTCCAGGGGCCAGCCTAAGGGTAGCACACTGACTGCATCACACCGCAAAGCTCCGCATGTGCAGGGAGCTGCTGTCTCTGCGCGTTATTCCAAAAGTTCTTTGGTGTGGGCCTTTTTTGAGACGAGTGCATCAGATCGAACTGCTGCTATTTGCAACATATGTCTCAAGCGTATCTCGCGTGGCCAAAATATCTCCCGCTTGGGCACCACATGCTTGACCAGACATACGTTGACCTGCCATGCAGTTCGTTGGCAATCGTATCTAAAAGACCCACACCAAAGAACAAAGAGGACCTCTCCTTGCTCCTCATCAGCTGAGATCTCCAACCCCACTATACCTTCAGTCCCCTCTGAGAGCTGCACTGAGAGGAATGAAGGCGTAGAATTAGGTGTGTCACAGCCAAGTACTTATGGGCAATCTGCTTTTGGTACACCGATGCCAGATTGTACCAGGCAAATTTCCCTGCCCCAGCTGCTGCACCGCCGAAAGAAGTTTGCTCCCAGCCATCCACATGCCCAGCGGTTGAATGCTAGCTTGGCAAACTTGATAGCACTTCAACTGCTACCTTTTCAGTTGGTAGATTCTGCCCCCTTCCGTGAGTTTGTGGAATGTGTGGTTCCTCGGGGGCAGGTACCCAAACGCCACTTTTTCTCATTCACATGTTAGTATTCGATAGTAAGCGCCTAGAAAGAGTCTGGAGCACCGGCCGGAGGCTCACAGACAACCCGTCCTACTGGTAACCACAGCACAGTGGGTAGCACTCTCACCTTAGCAGTAAAAAGGGTCGCTGAGTGACTTAAGACTGAATCTGAAAACACAGCAGTATCTTCTTTGTAGAGCAGCTTTTGTGGCTTCTTACATGTAGTAACTTGCTGCTTGTAGGCCCCTTACACACAAATAGTATTAAAATAAAACACCTGTCCTTAGCATTGCATGTTACATTTTAATTTTCACATAGAGTAAGTGGAGCTAAACCAGCTACTGGAGGAAGCCGGCTGTCAGATAGCTCCCTTGGGCAGACGCGCTGTTGGTGGGCATCCATTGTTGGGGCGCGTCGGCGCGCTTTCCCGTGCGCGCCGCCGCGGGTGCCGGTGTGCGGGCACGTGCGTGTGTGCGGGGACGCGCGTCGGTGCGTCGGCATGCACGTGCGCCCTGTGTTTGGTGCCAACCTGCCTATTTAGGCCGTCTGCACAGGGGGCTCGGTGCTGTCCGATCTTCAGCTCCCTGTATCCCTGCACCTGCTTCCTGTATCCTGTTGAACCTGATCTCCTGACCACCGGCCTGTCTTTGATTCCTCCTTGCTTGCTGCCTGCCACTGATCCCGGACTGTCCTGACTACGAATCTGCCTGCTCCTCTGTACTACGCTGCCCGTCTGTTGCCGACCACTGCCTGTGACCCGACCTGCCTGCTCCAGTCCTGCTCTGCATCTGCTGCCTGTGCTTCAGTTACTGGAGATCTCCATAACCACCTTTACCGGGATCCCTCTGCAGCTAACCCGCCAGGCTCTCATACCATTCTGTGCCTCCTGTCCATACTACCAGGGGCCGGGAACCAGATACGTAAGGGAGGCCTCCCCCTGCTACATCGGGCTCGCCTGTCTGCTACGTGGAAGTCTGACAGTATCGGACAGCCATGTCCGAGCCCGAGCAGGGGACCTCCCCCATGGAGGAACTGTGTAGACACCTGGCGGGTCTCACACAAGCCGTGAAGAGCCTCCAGGAAGGCTACATAAGGTTGGAAGAACAAGTCCAAGTCCTGTAGGCTCTAACCTGTCCGCAAGCCGCCTCATCGACCGGAGCAACATCTGCACCCTCAGTAGTTATGCTACCCCCGGAGCCTAGGGTACCCATACCCGAGAGATTTACCGGTGACCGCAGTAAATTCCGGGCCTTTCGCAATGCCTGCGAACTATATTTTGCCCTGCAACCCCGCACCTTCTCCCTGGAGGCAACCGAGGTGGGCTTCGTAATCTCCCTCTTATCTGGTGAACCACAGACCTGGGCTCATCGCCTCCTGATGCAGAAATCTGGAGCTCTGGACAACCTTGATGCTTTCTTTACCATCATGTCCCAGTTGTATGAGGACCCCCAGGTGACAGGCTGCATTTTCTGGCAGGCCAGACTGAACCCAGGCCATCCCTCTCCAGTCTTCCTTCCACGCTTCCTTCCCCCCCGGCTGAGGCTTCTGACGGCCAACCTGGGCCTTCCAGGCCACATGTGGAGGAGCCCAGATTGAGCCAGGTATAGCATTCCTCTAAATATTGCTGGTTGTCCAATCAATGATGTTAACTAGATGTTAGTTGGGAGTACTAATTTAGGATTGTGATTGATGAAGAAACAACTAAAACCATGTCCCTTTTTCATACACAGGGAAGTCTCAGCCAGGAGGTGGCCGGGCCGAGCCGGCTGGCTGATCAGCAGGTCCCTCCACCCCCCCTGAAAAGAGAAAGTGGCAGTAGGAGGAGTGCCCTAGAGGAGGCTACCGGAGGACTCTTTTGGAGGGCTACAGAGGTCCTGGGAGCACGACAGACCGTGGAGGAGGACATTGCTGCCGTCATTGCCTATAAAATGCAGAGGATGGAGGAGGGCCAACAAGTCTTGTGTGAGGCGCTCATATTGGAGGCTCTTAACAAAGGTATGAGGGGCCAAATGACAGCTCAGACACACCTTTGCAATGGTCCTCCTCCTCCTCCTGCAGGTCCTCCTCCTCCTCCACCTTCTCCTCCAGGTCCTCACAGTCCTCCTCCAGGTCCTACTCCTCCTCCTGCCACATCTCCAACTGCACAGCCACAGCTCGGAAGGAAGCGTGAAAGGAAGACCAGAAAGTGAGGACCCTGGATCCAGTCTGGTTGGCCAAAAAATGCAGCCTCTTGTGGTACCCCAGCCTGGGGACACACATGTCATCTGCTGCTATCTGGATCTCTGCGAATTCTGGACCAGACTGCCCTCCCTTACATATGGACTCCTCAGGCCACCAATTTTGATGTTGAAGAATTGATGTCTGCCGTGGGGGTCCCAGGCTTCGCTAATTTCTCATGTTGATCCAGTGTTGCCTTCCTCTTTGTTTGGTTCTGATCCCTTAATAAAGGATTTTTGTTTTGAATTATACTCTCCTATGTGTTTTACTTCAAAAATGACAGTTTGTTTGTGAGGATTCAGGTACATTGCAAATATACAATGTGAAATGAACAAGGGACAACAACAACAAACAATCTCCTGGAGATTAAATAATAAAAGATATCAATGGTGTTGGGGTAACTTGACACACAAAACACACACAAAAATATTCTGGAGTAAAAATAAAAATAACATTGAACAAAGATCAGCCTTGGAAAAAATCCAAACATTAAATAAAAAAAAAATAAAATAAAAAAAACCCCATTCTGTCAGATGTGACAACTAATAACAATATATTCAGGGAATCCCAATAAAAAAACAAAAATAAAACTTTGTGAGAAGTGTGTGTGAATATGAGCAGCAAAACTACTTAATTCTTGTCACATTATAAAGAAGAAGAGAGTGCGTTGTATTAACCACTTGACGACCGCCTCACGCCGATGTACGTCGGCAAGGCGGCACGGACAGGCAAAATCACGTACATGGTACGTGATTTGCCTTCCGCGGGTGGGGGGTCCGATCGGACCCCCCCCGCCGCCCGAGGCGGTCCCGTTTTGTCCCCCGGCGATCGGAGACGAGGGGGAGGCCATCCGTTCGTGGCCCCCCCCTCGCGATCGCCGCCGGCCAATGGGAACACTCCTTTGCTGCTGTATGTAAACAGCAGCAAAGGAAATGATGTCATCTCCCCTCGGGTCGGTAGTTTCCGTTCCGGCCCGAGGAGAGACGACAAGTGAGTGACTGCACCAACACACACACACACAGTAGAACAGGCACACATTACACCCCGATCCCCCCCCCCCGATCGCCCCACGATCCCCCCCCCAATCACCCCCCCCCCCCCTGTCACAAACTGACACCAGCAGTTTTTTTTTTTTTTTTTTCTGATTACTGCTAGGTGTCAGTTTGTGACAGTTACTGTGTTAGCACAGTTACTGTTACCCCCCTGTAGGTCTAGGGTACCCCCCTAACCCCCCCTAATAAAGTTTTAACCCCTTGATCACCCCCCCTCACCAGTGTCACTAAGCGATCATTTTTCTGATCGCTGTATTAGTGTCGCTGGTGACGCTAGTTAGTGAGGTAAATATTTAGGTTCGCCGTCAGCGTTTTATAGCGTCAGGGACCCCCATATACTACCTAATAAATGTTTTAACCCCTTGATTGCCCCCTAGTTAACCCTTTCACCACTGATCACCGTATAACTTTTACGGTTGACGCTGGTTAGTTTGTTTATTTTTTATAGTGTCAGGGCACCGCCGTTTATTACCGAATAAAGGTTTAGCCCCCTAATCGCCCGGCGGTGATATGCGTCGCCCCAGGCAGCGTCAGATTAGCGCCAGTACCGCTAACACCCACGCACGCAGCATGCGCCTCCCTTAGTGGTATAGTATCTGAACGCATCAATATCTGATCCGATCAGATCTATACTAGCGTCCCCAGCAGTTTAGGGTTCCCAAAAACGCAGTGTTAGCGGGATCAGCCCAGATACCTGCTAGCACCTGCGTTTTGCGCCTCCGCCCGGCCCAGCCCACCCAAATGCAGTATCGATCGATCACTGACACTTACAAAACACTAAACGCATAACTGCAGCGTTCGCAGAGTCAGGCCTGATCCCTGCGATCGCTAACAGTTTTTTTGGTAGCATTTTGGTGAACTGGCAAGCACCAGCCCCAGGCAGCGTCAGGTTAGCGCCAGTACCGCTAACACCCACGCACGCACCGTACACCTCCCTTAGTGGTATAGTATCTGATCGGATCAATATCTGATCCGATCAGATCTATACTAGCGTCCCCAGCAGTTTAGGGTTCCCAAAAACGCAGTGTTAGCGGGATCAGCCCAGATACCTGCTAGCACCTGCGTTTTGCCCCTCCGCCCGGCCCAGCCCACCCAAGTGCAGTATCGATCGATCACTGTCACTTACAGAACACTAAACGCATAACTGCAGCGTTCACAGAGTCAGGCCTGATCCCTGCGATCGCTAACAGTTTTTTTGGTAGCGTTTTGGTGAACTGGCAAGCACCAGCCCCAGGCAGCGTCAGGTTAGCGCCAGTACCGCTAACACCCACGCACGCAGCGTACACCTCCCTTAGTGGTATAGTATCTGAACGGATCAATATCTGATCCGATCAGATCTATACTAGCGTCCCCAGCAGTTTAGGGTTCCCAAAAACGCAGTGTTAGCGGGATCAGCCCAGATACCTGCTAGCACCTGCGTTTTGCCCCTCCGCCCGGCCCGGCCCAGCCCACCCAAGTGCAGTATCGATCGATCACTGTCACTTACAAAACTCTAAACGCATAACTGCAGCGTTCGCAGAGTCAGGCCTGATCCCTGCGATCGCTAACAGTTTTTTTGGTAGCGTTTTGGGGAACTGGCAAGCGCCCGCGGCGTAGTACACCCCGGTCATAGCCAAACCAGCACTGCAGTAACACTTGGTGACGTGGCGAGTCCCATAAGTGCAGTTCAAGCTGGTGAGGTGGCAAGCTCAAGTAGTGTCCCGCTGCCACCAAGAAGACAATCACAGGCCCGTCGTGCCCATAATGCCCTTCCTGCTGCATTCGCCAATCCTAATTGGGAACCCACCGCTTCTGCAGCGCCCGTACTTCCCCCATTCACATCCCCAACCAAATGCAGTCGGCTGCATGAGAGGCATTTTTATGTCCTCCCGAGCACCCCTACCCAGCGAACCCCCCAAAAAAGATGTTGTGTCTGCAGCAAGCGCGGATATAGGCGTGACACCCGCTATTATTGTCCCTCCTGTCCTGACAATCCTGGTCTTTGCATTGGTGAATGTTTTGAACGCTACCATTCACTAGTTGAGTATTAGCGTAGGGTACAGCATTCCACAGACTAGGCACACTTTCACAGGGTCTCCCAAGATGCCATCGCATTTTGAGAGACCCGAACCTGGAACCGGTTACAGTTATAAAAGTTAGTTACAAAAAAAGTGTAAAAAAAAAAAAAATATATAAAATAAAAAAAAATAGTTGTCGTTTTATTGTTCTCTCTCTCTCTATTCTCTCTCTATTGTTCTGCTCTTTTTTTTTACTGTATTCTATTCTGCAATGTTTTATTGTTATTGTTATTGTTATTATGTTTTATCATGTTTGTTTTTCAGGTATGTAATTATTTATACTTTACTGTTACTGCTTGGGGTATAGCTTGGGGTGTCTACTTTCCAAAATGGGGTCATTTGGGGGGGGTTTGTGCCACCTGGGCATTCCATGGCCTCCGAACCTGTGATAGGCAGTAAAGAGTGAAATCAAAAATTTTCACCCTTAGAAATCCTGAAGGCAGTGATTGGTTTTCGGGGTCCCGTACGCGGCTAGGCTCCCAAAAAGTCCCACACATGTGGTATCCCCATACTCAGGAGAAGCAGCTAAATGTATTTTGGGGTGCAATTCCACATATGCCCATGGCCTGTGTGAGCAATATATCATTTAGTGACAACTTTATGAAAAAAAAAAAAAAAAAAAAGTGTCACTTTCCCGCAACTTGTGTCAAAATATAAAATATTCCATGGACTCAATATGCCTCTCAGCAAATAGCTTGGGGTGTCTACTTTCCAAAATGGGGTCATTTTGGGGGGTTTTGTGCCACCTGGGCATTCCATGGCCTCCGAAACTGTGATAGGCAGAGAAGAGTGAAATCATAAATTTACACTCTTAGAAATCCTGAAGGCGGTGATTGGTTTTCGGGGCCCCGTACGCGGCTAGGCTCCCAAAAAGTCCCACACATGTGGTATCCCCATACTCAGGAGAAGCAGCTGAATGTATTTTGGGGTGCAATTCCACATAGGCCCATGGCCTGTGTGAGCAATATATCATTTAGTGACAACTTTTTGTAAATATTTTTTCTTTTTTTTTTTTTTGTCATTTTTCAATCACTTGGGACAAAAAAAATAAATATTCAATGGGTTCAACATGCCTCTCAGCAATTTCCTTGGGGTGTCTACTTTCCAAAACGGGGTCATTTGGGGGGGTTTTGTACTGCCCTGCCATTTTAGCACCTCAAGAAATGACATAGGCAGTCATAAACTAAAAGCTGTGTAAATTACAGAAAATGTACCCTAGTTTGTAGACGCTATAACTTTTGCGCAAACCAAAAAATATACGCTTATTGACATTTTTTTTACCAAAGACATGTGGCCGAATACATTTTGGCCTAAATGTATGACTAAAATTTAGTTTATTGGATTTTTTTTATAACAAAAAGTAGAAAATATCATTTTTTTTCAAAATTTTCGGTCTTTTTCCGTTTATAGCGCAAAAAATAAAAACCGCAGAGGTGATCAAATACCATCAAAAGAAAGCTCTATTTGTGGGAAGAAAAGGACGCAAATTTCGTTTGGGTACAGCATTGCATGACCGCGCAATTAGCAGTTAAAGCGACGCAGTGCCAAATTGGAAAAAGACCTCTGGTCCTTAGGCAGCATAATGGTCCGGGGCTCAAGTGGTTAAACCATTTTTAATATTGCAGCGTGACGAAAGTGCTGTATCCATTGCGAACGCTAAGTTTACCAGAACGAGCTGTTCCGTCTTGGAATTTCTTCTGAGCATGCGTGGCACTTTGTGCGTCGGAACAGGCCACACACGGTCGGAATTGACGCGATCGGATTTTGTTGTCGGAAAATTTTATCTCCTGCTGTCCAACTTTGTGTGTCGGAAAATCCGATGGAAAATATCCAATGGAGCCCACACACGGTCGGAATTTCTGACAACACGCTCCGATCGAATATTTTCCATCGGAAAATCCAACCGTGTGTATGGGGCATTAGTGTAGCGCGAACTCTGCACAGTGTTCAGCTAAAGCTACCTGTAGAAGGTTGGTGGTGTTTTCCTGATCCTGTCACTACCGCAGGCAGCTAAATAAGCTACAAGTTAGTGTAGTGCGACCTCTGCACAGTGTTCAGATAAAGCTACCTGTAGAAGGTTGGTGGTGTTTTCCTGATCCTATCACTACCGCCGGCCGCTAAGCTTAGTGCAGCTACAGGCCATTAGTATGTCTGGAAGGCCAACAAGGAGAGGCAGACAGTCATAAGACAATAAAAGAGGGCATGCAGGCTCTGTGTCTAGAGGCAACGGTGCTGGTCATGGAGACGGTGCATCCTCATCAGCACATGGCCGTGGGACACGCTTGGCCTTTTTTTCGGCAGCTGGCCGTGTTGAGCCGCAACATGCAGAAGACTTGGTTGAGTGGATGACCAAGACGTCCTCATCCTCCTCATCCTCCCTCACCCATACTCAGGGTACTTTGTCTGGCAAAGCAGCTGCCAACGCAGCCTCTTCCCTCGGCTCAATGGCATCAGTGGCTCCTTCCCTAGCCCCACCATGTCCTCCTGAGGAGTCCCTCGAACTGTTTGACCACAGTGTTGGGTACATGCTCCAGGAGGATGCCAGCATTTAGAAGGCTCTGATGATGATACTGAGCTAGATGAAGTCAGTAACGTGAGCACGGACACAGGGGGTGCCCAAGAAGGACAGCAATCTGGAAGTCATGCTCCCCCTGCTGCAGCATACTGCCAGGTTTGCTCCAGTGATGAGGAGGGAGGGGATGATGAGGTCACTGACTCAACATGGGTGCCTGATAGGAGAGAGGAGGAGGAGGCACATCAGCAACGAGGCAGGATGCCCTCCAGGGGCCAGCCTAAGGGTAGCACACTGACTGCATCACACCGCAAAGCTCCGCATGTGCAGGGAGCTGCTGTCTCTGCGCATTATTCCAAAAGTTCTTTGGTGTGGGCCTTTTTTGAGACGAGTGCATCAGATCGAACTGCTGCTATTTGCAACATATGTCTCAAGCGTATCTCGCGTGGCCAAAATATCTCCCGCTTGGGCACCACATGCTTGACCAGACATACGTTGACCTGCCATGCAGTTCGTTGGCAATCGTATCTAAAAGACCCACACCAAAGAACAAAGAGGACCTCTCCTTGCTCCTCATCAGCTGAGATCTCCAACCCCACTATACCTTCAGTCCCCTCTGAGAGCTGCACTGAGAGGAATGAAGGCGTAGAATTAGGTGTGTCACAGCCAAGTACTTGTGGGCAATCTGCTTTTGGTACACCGACGCCAGATTGTACCAGGCAAATTTCCCTGCCCCAGCTGCTGCACCGCCGAAAGAAGTTCACTCCCAGCCATCCACATGCCCAGCGGTTGAATTCTAGCTTGGCAAACTTGATAGCACTTCAACTGCTACCTTTTCAGTTGGTAGATTCTGCCCCCTTCCGTGAGTTTGTGGAATGTGCGGTTCCTCGGGGGCAGGTACCCAAACGCCACTTTTTCTCATTCACATGTTAGTATTCGATAGTAAGCGCCTAGAAAGAGTCTGGAGCACCGGCCGGAGGCTCACAGACAATCCGTCCTACTGGTAACCACAGCACAGTGGGTAGCACTCTCACCTTAGCAGTAAAAAGGGTCGCTGAGTGACTTAAGACTGAATCTGAAAACACAGCAGTATCTTCTTTGTAGAGCAGCTTTTGTGGCTTCTTACATGTAGTAACTTGCTGCTTGTAGGCCCCTTACACACAAATAGTATTAAAATATAACACCTGTCCTTAGCATTGCATGTTACATTTTAATTTTCACATAGAGTAAGTGGAGCTAAACCAGCTACTGGAGGAAGCCGGCTGTCAGAGAGCTCCCTTGGGCAGACGCGCTGTTGGTGGGCATCGCATTGCGTTGGGGCGCGTCGGCGCGCTTTCCAGTGCGCGCCGCCGCGGGTGCCGGTGTGCGGGCGCGTGCGTGTGTGCGGGGACGCGCGTCGGTGCGTCGGCGTGCACGCGCGCCCTGTGTTTGGTGCCAACCTGCCTATTTAGGCCGTCTGCACAGGGGGCTCGGTGCTGTCCAATCTTCAGCTCCCTGTATCCCTGCACCTGCTTCCTGTATCCTGTTGAACCTGATCTCCTGACCACCGGCCTGTCTTTGATTCCTCCTTGTTTGCTGCCTGCCACTGATCCCGGACTGTCCTGACTATGAATCTGCCTGCTCCTCTGTACTACGCTGCCCGTCTGTTGCCGACCTCTGCCTGTGACCCGACCTGCCTGCTCCAGTCCTGCTCTGCATCTGCTGCCTGTGCTTCAGTTACTGGAGATCTCCATAACCACCTTTACCGGGATCCCTCTGCAGCTAACCCGCCAGGCTCTCATACCATTCTGTGCTCCCGTGCCTCCTGTCCATACTACCAGGGGCCGGGAACCAGATACGTAAGGGAGGCCTCCCCCTGCTACATCGGGCTCACCTGTCTGCTACGTGGAAGTCTGACAGTATTGGACAGCCATGTCCGAGCCCGAGCAGGGGATCTCCCCCATGGAGGAACTGTGTAAACACCTGGCGGGTCTCACACAAGCCGTGAAGAGCCTCCAGGAAGGCTACACAAGGTTGGAAGAACAAGTCCAAGTCCTGTTGGCTCCAACCCGTCCGCAAGCCGCCTCATCGACCGGAGCAACATCTGCACCCTTAGTAGTTATGCTACCCCCGGAGCCTAGGGTACCCATACCCGAGAGATTTACCGGTGACCGCAGTAAATTCCGGGCCTTTCGCAATGCCTGCGAACTATACTTTGCCCTGCAACCCCGCACCTTCTCCCTGGAGGCAACCGAAGTGGGCTTCGTAATCTCCCTCTTATCTGGTGAACCACAGACCTGGACTCATCACCTCCTGATGCAGAAATCTGGAGGTCTGGACAACCTTGATGCTTTCTTTACCATCATGTCCCAGTTGTATGAGGACCCCCAGGTGACAGCGACTGCCGAAGCCGCCTTGCACGCCAACAAGGGCGTAGAGCCGCAGAGGACTATGTGGTGGAATTTAGGCGGTGGAGCTCCGACACTGGTTGGAATGATGTGACCTTACGTTATCAATTTCGCATGGGATTGTCTGGTCCTCTGAAGGATGAGTTAGCACGGGTCGGTGTACCCCAAACCCTGGATGAACTCATCAATCTGTCTATCCAGATCGACCGACGCCTCAGAGAGCGTCGCTCCGAGAGGTCTACCAGCCAATTCCGCCCTACCTGGATGTTACCCAAGGTTCCAAGCTCTCCCAGCCAGTCCTTCCCGGGACACCGGCCACACCGGTTCTCGATACCTCCGAGCTAATGCAACTCGGTCTGCTCCGTCCCTCTCTCAATCCAGAAGAACGCCAACGCCGAAGAGTTAACAACCTCTGCATGTACTGCGGGGAGCCTGGACACTACGTGAGGTCTTGCCCAAACAAGACACGTAAGTCGCCTAAGTCGCTGCCAATCTCTTCAATTTGTGCTTCTGCTCTCTCTAAACCTGCTAATCATCTTGCTCACCTTACAGCTTCCAGGAAAGACTATTCCAGCTACAGTCATAATTGATTCAGGAGCCTGCAGCTGTTTCATTGACCTAACCTTCGCTGCCAACCATCACATCCCTCTCCAGTCTAAAGTTCGGGGACTTTCTGTACACCTCGCTGATGGCTCCTCTGTTCGTTCCGGCCCCGTCACGCAGGAAACCATCCCTTTTTTAGCCACCATGGGCTCTAACCATCAAGAACTCCTGCGCCTGGATGCCATCTCCTCTCCTCTTTTCCCCATCATACTTGGGATGCCATGGTTACAGGCCCATAACCCCAGCATTGACTGGTCTAGTGGTAAAGTCAAGTTCCTTTCTAACTATTGCCGGCAACACTGTCTACATACAAGTCCTGCTGAGTCTACCCGACTACTCTGTTTAGACGCTGAGTCCGAGTTACAACAGTTGGTCCCTGCACCCTATTGGGACTTTCTGGACGTTTTCAGTAAAAAAGGAGCAGAGACTTTACCTCCCCACAGGCCTTACGATTGCCCAATCAAGCTATTACCTGGAGCAGAAGTTCCCTTTGGGAGGATTTTCCCACTAACAGAGCAGGAGTTGGATACTCTAAAATATACATAGATGAGAACCTGAAGAAGGGATTTATCCGTCCATCTACCTCTCCGGCCGGAGCTGGTATATTTTTCCTGTAGAAAAAGGACCATTCCTTACGTCCTTGTATTGATTATCGGGAGCTGAACAAAGTAACAATCAAGAACCATTACCCTCTACCTTTAGTGCCTGAACTCTTCCAGAGATTGGGATCCGCAGTGATCTTTTCAAAGTTAGATCTCCGTGGTGCCTACAACTTGATCCGTATTCGGGACGGAGAGTGTAAGACAGCTTTTCGCACCAGATTTGGGCATTACGAATACCTTGTTATGCCCTTCGGCCTGTGCAACGCACCTGCTACGTTCCAACATTTTGTCAATGACATTTTCCGTGACTTCTTGGATCTATATGTTATAGTCTATTTAGACGATATTCTGATCTTCTCCTCCTCAGTCTCAGATCATCGCAGGCACATCAGCAATGTGTTAGCTCGTCTCAGGCAGCATGGACTTTACGCTAAACCAGAAAAATGCCAGTTTGAACTTCAAAGTATCCAGTTTTTAGGCCTAATAATTTCCGTTGAAGGTATAAAAATGGATCCGCAAAAGGTATCAGCCATTCTGGAGTGGCCCGCTCCCTCCGATAAGAAAGGGGTTCAAAGGTACATTGGCTTCTCGAACTTTTACAGGAACTTCATTAGGGGCTTTTCTGCAATAATTGCCCCCATCACTGAAATAACCAAACAAGGGAACCGATTCCAGTGGTCCCCTAAGGCACAATCCACCTATGAAAAACTCAAGGAGCTGTTCACTTCTGCTTCAATCTTAAAACACCCAGATCCTGCCCTACCATTCGTCCTGGAAGTGGATGCTTCAGAGGTTGCAGTCGAAGCTGTTGTGTCCCAACGGCAAGGTCCAAAGACCCTTCTCTACCCAGTGGCCTTTTTCTCCCACAAGCTCTCTTCTGCGGAGAGAAATTACGATGCTGGTGATCGGGAGCTTCTGGCCATCAAATCCGCTTTGGAGGAGTGGCGTTATTTACTGGAGGGTGCAGCATATCCTATCCTGGTCTATACGGATCATAAAAATCTGGAGTATCTCCGAACAGCCAAGAGACTGAAACCTCGGCAAGCAAGGTGGGCCCTATTTTTCTCCAGATTTCAGTTCCACATAACATACAGACCTGGTTCCAAAAATACCAAGCCGGATGCTCTGTCCCGTATGTTCCCTGATTCCGGCAAACCTGTGCATCTGGACACTATTCTTCCATCCGGAAATTTTCTTTTACTCCAAGAGGATCTACTATCCCGCATAAAACAAGCCTCTTCAAATTGGACCCCAAGTTCCGGAGAGGAAGTGAGGGCCCAGGATGGTCTTTTTTGGCACAAGGGTAAAATCGTGGTCCCTGCAGATTTGAGGGTGGCAGTGCTAGAGCTCTGCCATGATCACAAGATGGCTGGACATTTCGGTGTGCTAAAGACAACTGAATTAGTGCAGCGCACTTTTTGGTGGCCTCTGTTGGCAAACGACTGCAAGAATTATGTAGAATCTTGTACTACCTGTGCTCAGAGCAAAAGTAGCCGGACTAGAGACTGGGGTCTGCTAAAACCATTACCCGTCCCGGAAAGACCGTGGAAGATGATATCAATGGATTTTATTGTAGAGCTTCCTCAGGCAGAAGGCTTCTCTACCATTTTCGTCGTCGTAGACAGGTTAACCAAGATGGCTCACTTTCTGCCTATGAAGGGCACGCCTTCAGCCATGGAGACAGCAAGGGTCTTCATTAAAGAAATTGTCAGGCTACACGGAGTCCCAGCAAATATCATATCGGATCGTGGTGTTCAGTTCACCTCTCGGTTCTGGAAGGCTCTCTGTGATTCCCTGGAAATCGAGCTGGCACTCTCCTCTGCTTACCATCCCCAGACTAATGGGCAGACGGAGAGAACTAATCAAACTTTTGAGCAATACCTCCGTTGTTTTTCATCTTTCTCACAGGACAACTGGGTCTCTCTTCTGCCAATTGCGGAGTTCTCCTATAACAACTCTCTACATTCGGCCATTAAGCAAACACCCTTTTTTGCCAACTACGGCTTCCACCCGTTCTTCCTGCCCAGGTCTTTACCCGAATGTGCGATCCCTGCGGTCTCTGAGACCATGCACTTTTTTCTTTCTAACAACAAACTCTTGCAGGAAACCATGGCTAAGACCCAAGAGTATAATAAGAAGATGTTTGACAGGAAGAGGTGGGGAGAGCTCATCCTGGAACCTGGCAACCAGGTTTGGTTGTCCACGACCAATGTAAGAATGGCCTGCCCTTCAAGGAAATTGGGTTCCAAATTCATGGGCCCGTTCTCAGTCAAAAAGAGAATTAACAATGTGGCCTATGAACTCAAGTTACCTAGTACTCTGAAGATTCATCCGGTCTTTCACATCTCATTGTTGAAACCTGTTATACCCAACACCTTTGCTGGCCGTAGTACTGACTCACCGGAGCCCATAATTGTTGATAACAAAGAAGAATTCGAAGTGGAGGCTATATTGGATTGTAGGAGGAGACGCAACCAGTTGCAGTACCTGATCAAATGGAGGGGGTACGGACCGGAGGATAACTCCTGGGAGCCAGAGGGCAACTTACATGCCGAAGAGCTTCTGAGGACTCTCAGGAGTACTCACGCCGCCAGATTGGCACAGTTGGACATCCAGACATTGGACAGCTGGACATCTGTCAGAGAGCTCCCTTGGGCAGACGCGCTGTTGGTGGGCATGGCGGTGCGTTGGGGCGCGTCGGCGCGCGCGTTCCCGTGCGCGCCGCCGCGGGTGCCGGTGTGCGGGCGCGTGCGTGTGTTTGGCGCCAACCTGCCTATTTAGGCCGTCTGCACAGGGGGCTCAGGGCTGTCCGATCTTCAGCTCCCTGTATCCCTGTACCTGCTTCCTGTTTCCTGTTGAACCTGATCTCCTGACCACCGGCCTGTCTTTGATTCCTCCTTGCTTGCTGCCTGTCACTGATCCCGGACTGTCCTGACTACGAATCTGCCTGCTCCTCTGTACTACGCTGCCCGCCTGTTGCCGACCTCTGCCTGTGACCCGACCTGCCTGCTCCACTCCTGCTCTTCATCTGCTGCCTGTGCTTCAGTTACTGGAGATCTCCATAACCACCTTTACCGGGATCCCTCTGCAGCTAACCCGCCAGGCTCTCATACCATTCTGTGCTCCTGTGCCTCTTGTCTATACTACCAGGGGCCGGGAACCAGATACGTAAGGGAGGCCTCCCCCTGCTACATCGGGCTCGCCTGTCTGCTACGTGGAAGTCTGACACCGGCATTAGAACTTCCATGCTGACCTACAGATTGGGAATCCTGATATGCTCATCCATGCTATTTGTGTGTAAAGGGCCTACAAGCAGCAAGTTACTACATGTAAGAAGCCACAAAAGCTGCTCTACAAAGAAGCTACTGTTGTGTTTTCAGATTCAGTCTTAAGTCACTCAGCGACCCTTTTTACTGCTAAGGGGAGAGTGCTACCCATTGTGCTGTGGTTACCAGTAGGACGGGTTGTCTGTGAGCCTCCGGCCGGTGCTCCAAGCTCTTTCTAAGCGCTTACTATCGAATACTAACATGTGAGTGCATTACTTTTGATTATTTTAATAAAGCTAAACGATTTTACACTATTGGAGCCTTTCTATTTTTCATGCCACATCCACTTTGCTGTGGGCTGATGCCCCATTACCTGTCAGTGTGAACATCTCCATCATAGCACCATGGTCTTTGATGTCTCATCCCAATGCAAGGCTTCTGATCTATTGGTTGTGATCCGGATCACTATGTTTAAACAAGCTCTTTCTGACCCTCTGTAGTGGGGGGTCATGAATTTCTGGTAAGCGGATTATTTAGATTTTTTCACTCGGGTGGTTTATATGAACTATATACACATGAACTTTTGTTCTCACTGTTGCATAATAGAAATGCACGTTTGATGGACTATCAATTGCCAATTTGTTTTATTTTTTTCTATTGTGTTTTATTTTATCACATTGTGCTTATTCACATATTGATTAATACTGTGGACTGGTGATCATATGTATGGTTACTAGTCCCTTTCAGCGCAATTCCATTATTTCGAATTTTGCCCAATTTTTAAGCCCCTGTTTAACAGGGGCATGGAATTACAATTTTTGATGCAATTCTTTGCAGCAGGGCTAGTTCCTGCGCTCCAACTAGAGTATCTGTGAGGGGTTGCAGTGTTGTGGCACCAGTGCCTAATGCCTAATTTTTCAGCCCCTGTTTGACAAGGGCGTGTAATGACAATTTTTGATGCAATACTTTGCAGCAGGGCTCGTTCCTGCATTCCAACTAGAGTATCTGTGAGGGGTTGCAGTGTTGTGGCAACAGCACCAGTGCCTAAGGCCCAATTTTTCAGCCCCTGTTCAACAGGGACATGTAATTAGAATTCTTAATCTAATATTTCACAGCAGGGCCCGTTTATGCGCCCACCAAGAGTAACTGTGAGGACTTACAGTGTTGTGGCACCAGCACCACCACCACCACCAAAGGCCCAATTTTTCTGGCCCTGTTCAACAGGGGCATGTAATTACAATTCTTGATCTAATATTTCAAAGCAGGGCCCGTTTCTGCGCCCACCAAGTGTAACTGTGAGGATTTACAGTGTTGTGGCACCAGCACCACCACCACCACCAAAGGCCCAATTTTTCTGACCCTGTTCAACAGGGGCATGTAATTACAATTCTTGATCTAATATTTTCACAGCAGGGCCCTGTGAGGGCTTACAGTGTTGTGACCACAACAACGCCTAAGGCCCAAATTTCTGCTGAGTATATAGGGCAGGCCCCTACTTTCAAACATCCAACTTACAAACGACTCCTACTTGCAAACAGAAGGAGACAACAGGAAGTGAGATGAAATCTACCCCATAGGAAGGCAAATTTTCTCCTGTAAGAGTTAATATGGGAAAAACTTTTCTCCTTTACACTGATGCTTTATCACCAATCCTTGTTTCACTAAAAACCCCAAATTTTCAAAAAACTTTTGTCATTGGGACAAAAAGTGAGGTTAAATCTTCTGAAGAGGAGCACAGACAGCAAATCAAATGTCACAGGGGTGATAACCCTTCCCTATGTTTTCCAAAAAGCTTAAAAACAGATTTTTTGGCTGGATCTACACTTTGAAAATGTACCAGTTCAAAATTACAAACAGATTCTACTTAACAACAAACCTACAGTCCCTGTCTTGTTTGCACTGCCTGTATACTGCTGTTCAGAGTATATAGGGCCTGGGGGCCCCACACCTTTCCTTTTTTTAATTTGGGTGCGGGGTTCCCCTTAATATCCATACAAGACCCAAAGGGCCTGGTAATGGACTTGGGGGTACCCATGCTGTTTGTCTCACTGATTTTCATCCATATTGCCAGGACACAACATTACAATAAAGCCGCAAGCAGTTTTAAATGACTTTCTTTCCTTTAAAAATGTCATTTTGTGCAGGGACTGTTCTAAGCATGGGAAACACGCACTATTTTACAGGCATACTATAGACACCCCCCAGGTACGATATTTAAAGGAATATTTCACTTTTTTTTTTTTTTTTACTTTAAGCATCATTAAAATCACTGCTCCCGAAAAAAACGGCCGTTTTTAAAAGTTTTTTTTGCATTGACACATGTCCCCTGGGACAGGACCCGGGTCCCCAAACCCTTTTTAGGACAATACCATAAAAATTATCCTTTAAAATGAGCACTTTTGATTTTGAACGTTCGAGTCCCATAGACGTCAATGGGGTTCTAATGTTCGTGTGAATTTTCGGTCCGTTCGCAGGTTCTGGTGTGAACCGAATCGGGGGGTGTTCAGCTCATCCCTACTCCTGTTTACCATTTTCTCTGAAAGTGAAAATAAAAGAAAATCTGAAATTTTGGGTCTGCAGGACAGGAATAGCAGGGAAATCTTCCATTGGGGACATTCGTTCTGATAACCCTGGTGACAACTGTGGTGGAGTTTTTGAAATCCATATTTATATCAAGGAGCTCCAAGGGAACCATTGCAAGGACTCTAATTAAATTGCCATGCCCCATTGGATGTATGTATACATATATGTATGTATGCGTGTGTGTGTGTGTGTATATATATATATATATATATATATATATATATATATATGTGTGTATGTAGGTAGATGTTTTTAAAGGAAGATATATATAGTATGTGATATCATGATAAAATAAGGGGCCAGCTTACCTTTTAAAAATCCTTTATCTCCTGTCTTGTCCCCAGGTGTTAATTGAATCCCTTGTGTTTTACAAAGAGTCTTTGCAGACGTTAAGGCTCCACCTCACCAGGGGGCCGTTGACGTGCAAATGTCAGAACTGTTTGGGCTGGGGATCAAAGGGAATTGTTCATTAATTCATAGACTTAATGGCACCGGAACTTTAAAACCTGAGCATGAACATTTAGGAAGCTTCAGAGGTAGCCAATGAGAATTTGAGGCAACTGTGAATCAATGAACATTAGGCTTCAGAGGTAGCCAATCAGAATTTGATGCAACTCTGAACCAATGAATGTGTTGCGTCTGTTGATTGGTGGAGAATGCATATAAAATAGGGGGAGAGCTAATTGTTCTCTCTGTTCAGCTCCAGACCATTGAGATGACAGGATGTCTGTGTTAAGTATTCCCTTATCTCTCTACTTTTTCCCTAATGCCACGTACACACGAGCGGACTTTACGGCGGACTTTGCCCGGCGGACTTTTCGTCGGACTTTGTTGGCTCCTTGCGCCGGACTTAAAAACGGACGGACTTGGCCACACACGCTCACTGCAAAAGTCCGCTGGTTTGGAACGCGGTGACGTATAGCACGTACGACGGGACTAGAAAAAGGAAGTTCAAGCCCCACTACGGCACCCTTTGGGCTCCTTCTGCTAATCTCGTGTTTATCTCGTGTTAGTAGAAGTTTGGTTAGAGACGATTCGCGTTTTTCACACTTCAACTTATTTCGTTCATTTTCTGCAGTTCAGTTTGTGCTTGTGAGGTTTGTATCTGCTTTTCAGTGCGTGTTGGTCAGTTCGTAACCTGCCTTGCAGGCCGTTCTGCTCCGCTCGTTCCTGATTTTCAGGTCGTTCTTCATAGGCCTTGCTGTTCTTCAGTGCATTTGTTATAAGTTTGTTTGTTTGAGCAGCCGACCGTTTTGAAGCCATGTCGCGTGGACGTTCTCGTTCTCGAGTTCGTGCTGCGTGGGGACTTGGTGTTGGGGTTAATACTTTGACCCGAGTCCAGTCCATGAACAGGGTGGGGAGGAGTTCATGGACCAAGAATTGGTTGCGCCAGCGTGACCAGTTCTCTCATATGCCTTTGCTCCGTGAGCTCCGTGAGAATAATCCTGAGGATTTCAGGAATTTTCTCAGGATGACGGACCCCGTCTTTGAGCGTCTGCTGGCTATGCTGACCCCCTATATCAGCAGGCAGGATACCTGCATGAGGCAAGCCATCAGTGCGGAGCAGAGGCTTGTTGCCACGTTACGTTACTTGGCGACAGGGAGAAGTCTTCAGGACTTGAAGTTCTCAACAGGCATCTCCCCCCAGGCTCTGGGGATCATAATCCCAGAGACCTGTTCTGCTATTATTCAGGTCCTGCAGAAGGAATATATGAAGGTAAGTTTGATCCTTTAACCTTACATGATATGTATTAAATGTTTTTTGATGTATTGTATAACTGTCCTCCTTACCTAATTGCCATGCTTTCAATATTCTGTGAATGTCCCCTTTATCTTCATGCATGTCTGTTTTAATCATTTATTGTCCTACATGCATATTTTCTTTCATTAACCTCCCCACCATGCAATCCTGGGTCCATTTATATCTCTAGCCTATAGTCCCTTGAACAATGTATATTGTCTGCTCCATTGTCTTGTTTGACCCTTCCCCACCCCCCAAATGTTTCAACCAGTCAGGTGTGTTTGTTAACCTAATTAGAACCCCTCCCCCACCCCACAAATGTTTCAACCAGTCAGGTGTGTTTGTTAACCTAATTAGAACCCCTCCCCCCACATTCAAATGTATCAATGGGCCATCAGAGGGGGTGATTAATCTTATAAGTGTGCCTTATGTTTTTCAACATTTCAATTACAAACACACATATTAATAATATTTGACTGCTGTTGTTTACTAATGTTTAGGTGTAATCTGATATACAATTTATGTTTTAAAGTCCTTATCTTATTTTTTTTGCACTCCACAGTTTCCTTCAAGTACACAGGAATGGCAGACTGTGGCCTCCCAGTTCGCTGACCGTTGGGACTTTCCCAACTGTGTAGGGGCGATTGACGGGAAGCATGTCCGGATTGTGCCACCACCACATTCGGGGTCTTATTTCTATAACTACAAGGGGTTCCATAGTGTAGTTTTGATGGCGGTGGTCTCGGCACATTTGGACTTTATGTTTGTGGATGTGGGGAAGAACGGCCGGATGTCTCATGGAGGAGTCTTTGCACAGACCGAGCTGTGCCATCGTCTCCAGACCGGTGGCCTGGAATTGCCACCTGATGACGAGAACGTGGATGGACTCCCCTCAGTTTTTATTGCTGATGAAGCATTTGCTCTCAGTGAGAACTTGATGAGGCCGTTCCCCCAAAGGACACTCACCCCTGAGAGGAGGGTATTTAATTATCGGATTCTGGCCAGCCGGTTCCGTTTATTTCTTTCTTCAATTAATTTGGCAGACTATAAACTAAACTACGTCATCCTTGCTTGCTGCATCTTGCATAACTTTTTAAGGAGACATTCAGCAACATATATATCCTCTGTTGGGCCTGAGGCCAGACTGGAACAGGATAGCACTTTGACAGGCCTAGAAATTGGCCGTATTGGCTTGGCCCCCCGAACCGCACGTCAAGTGCGTGAGCGTTATGTCAATTATTTTAATGGTCGGGGGGCCATTGCTATTCAGCAACAGCTGTAATTTTCTTCAAAAAATTAAAAATAAAATAGTTTTCTCAAAATATCTTGTTTTTATTGTTGTTTACATTTAGTTATGTCTGTCTCCTAGTGCAATTGTAGTAGTGTCAAGTGCATTTAGCTTTAGTTAATCCGGCATACAAAAACAAACCACAAAATTTGACTTAAAGAATCAGCCACACACATTGTATTCCGTAAAAATATTTACTTTGTGCACATTGAAAGGTGCATTTTTGATTTTTTTTTTTTTGTTTTTTTTTAGAAAATTATTTTACGTTGTTTAATACATTTTTTTTTTACAAAATTATTCAAGGCATATTTTCACAAATATATAGACCTTTTATATAAAAAGATTTACAAACACAACAGTGTTTTGCAAAACCAACCAGAAAAAAATAGAACTTACAAAGTTCAACATTTAGAGAACGGTGCATGTGATGTCACCAGTGGAAATTGTTCATTTTGAATATGCTCAAACTTGAGCTTTACAAAAGGGTCAAGTCAACATGTGCTATCTCCTATCATGGGTGAGCAATGTACGTGTTTTGTGTGTGCAATCCCTTTTTTGGTTCCTCTCACCACCAAAGAATTTTCAGGATGAAGGGGTTGCAAACACAAAACAAGTACATTGCTAACCCATGATGGAAGATAGCACATGATGACACACCGTGTGCATCAGAATGTAAATTTGGGTAGACCCCAAAAATTAAACTAACAATTTGTGCAAAAACCAAAATTCACAAGGAAATGAAGAACATGATTGATGTTTTTAGGCCAAACGTGATTAGATTCGGCCCAAAACATCAATCATGTTCTTCATTTCCTGTTGCATGGAGTCCAGGCGAAGTTGCATGCTGTGAATTTGGTCACGCATTTTATCGATGTGGCCATTCCACAGCATTATCTGGCCAATCAGTCTTTGTGCACTGTCTGTGGTGAAGGGCTCTGCCGCTTGGCCTTCCACAACCAGAAACTCACCTAAAATGAGTGAATAAAAACAAGGTTTACAATATGCACGCCAAAATACAGTAACTCAAGCTGGGGTGTCAGTCACTCGCTTGGTGTGCTTGAAACCTCGCACACTTCCTCCACCTCTCCTTCCTCAAGGTCGTCGGGTGGGCGTGGTCTTGGGCTGGGGCTTGGGGTATCTTCTGCCTCAGGCTGGTGACTTGGGGGGGTCCTGAGATCCTTGGACTGTTGTCTGAGTCTTTTCTCCCCTATGAGAATTGAACAAAAGGTATAGTTAAAACACAGTGATATTTTATCTTTTAATAAATAAACTTAAACGTTGGTTATGAGTTGTGTCCAATTTTTCATCATAATAAATTTTGAAGACAGGATGAACATTACCTCTGAACAACAATTATAAACACTGCTCATTTTCTGGCAGGTTTCACAGATGCAGACACCTCAATGATCTCCTATGTGTATTACCCCTCTAAAATTTATTTATGGTCACATAGTACACTATAGTGCTCGTGAGTCCAGATGTGGAAACAGCTGCTGTGTCCTGTCCCTACATTACACTGAATCATTTTTGAAGAAGCATTATATTTTCAAACACATCTACACCACATCAACTAATTGTGTTAATTTGACAAATTAGCAAGACATAAATGTATGTCCAACCCTGTCCCATCGTATTTGGCGAAAAAATAACGTCACTTTCTAAAGTATCATATATATTCTAAAGAACGGTCTTTACGAACGATGCTGAATAAAGTCCAAAAATAAGGATCAGCATGCAAGTTAAGTATCTCAATAGTAAAACACAAGTACTTACTTTTTTTAAGCAGCTTCTTTATTCGCCAATATTGTTCTGGCTCCCGACTTTTGATGTCAGACCACCGCTTCCTCAATTGTTCTTTCGAACGTTTTGTACCAAATTTAGCTTCAAGAGCGGTGACAACTGAGGACATTATTTTGTCCTTCCTCATATTCGGTCGTGTGTACGGTCCTTTTTTGCCATCGTAGTCCTCCCTTCTTAATATGGACACCATCTCCACCATCTCTTCAAAAGCCATGTTGGTGGCCTTATATCTCCTCCGGGATGTGGATGTTTGGGGTTCCGGGCTTTCCTCCGCGCTACTTCCACTGATTCTCTCCGCCATCTTTTGCTATCTACTCCCACTGTGCAACGAAGAGTGAAGGGGCGGGGCCAAATCGTACTTACGAACGTCAGGGGCGGGCGACGCAGGCGGAGCATGACACATGCGCAGTGTATATAAAGCTATTACGATGGCCTACGTATGTCCGTGCGGAAGTAGCGAGCGTCACAAACGAAGGTAAGATTAAAGTGTGTGTGTGTGTGTGTGTATGTATGTGTGTGTGTGTGTGTGTGTATGTGTCCCCTAGATTACAACCAAAACGAATCCTGTGATTTGGGAATGACATTTAAGTTTGGATCTTGTGTCTTGTCTTGCAGAAAAAATGAATCCCTTTAAAGAGGAAGAATTTTTGTGCCAATTTATTGAGCTCTATGAGGACAAGAAAAACCTGTGGGAGGTCAAACACCCCCTATATTATAATAGGGATGTTAGGAAGGCAACACTGGGCACACTTTTAGAGTTTGTGAAGACTCGACTCCCCCAGACAGACCTCAAGTTTGTGGACAAGAAGATTGGTATCTTGCGAAACAAGTATAAGCGGGAACACAAAAAAATCCAGGAGTCGCTCAGATCCGGTGCGGCAGCTGACCAAGTATATGTACCCAAGTTGTGGTACTACAACAAAATGCGATTCCTGGATGACCAGACCGAAGCCAGGCAATCACTTTCCACCCTTCCCCCCACCCTTCCCTCCAGCCTTCCTTCCACTCTTCCCTCCAGCCTTCCATCCACCTCCACCCCAGCTGAGGAGTCCCAGGATGAACTGGGCCTTTTCAGCATTGATGAAGTTGATGCGCCCAGCTTCAGCCAGGTATCCTTTTTTTTTAAATTTGGGATTGTGTAAATGTTATTAATGATGTTCACGTGTTAATTTTGCAAGTGCTTCCTAAAAAATGACTTCTGCACAAAGATTAATATGTAGACATATCACTAGACAGTAGTGTCCAAAAATATACTTAACTTCAGATCTTGATGATCATCTGAAATAATGGTGGTGTCAAATAGATAGCCTTTACTATTTTGTGTAATTATATTTGAAAGTCATGAGCTGAAAATTGTGTGTGATTGCATAACACAAAATTACAACTATGTCCCTTTTTTTTTACACAGGATGACCTCAGCCAGGAGGAGGCCTTGCCCAGTGGGAGAGAGAAGAAGGCCTTGCCCAGTGGGAGAGAGGAGGAGGCTGTGGCTGGGCCAAAGTCAAAGCCGCACAGAGTGTCAGGTGCCTCCCCTCCGCATTCTCCACAAAAGGCCCAGGAGAATGACACCAATTGAGCAGGAATCCCTAGCCCTCATACGGGAAGCAAGCCTCATCCTCAGCAAACCACCCAATGCCGAGGAGGCGTATGGCACCTATATAGCCAGAAGATTGCTGGAGTTGGAAAAGGGCCAACGCCTTCTCTGTGAGGGACTAATTTTTAAGGCATTTGAGAAGGGCTTGAGAGGGGAGCTTACTGCTACCACATATCTGGCAGATGAAGCCACTCCTCCTCCTCCTCCTGCCCCAAGTACACCACCAGAGGCACAACCTCCAAGGAAGGCTGCAGAGAAGCGTGGAGGGAAGGCTCCACGGAAGAGTCGAAAGTGATTGCCTGGCTTCTGTCTGGTCTGACTGTGCTCCCTGTGCTCCCTATAGTCGCAAGATACCAATTTTCTTGTCCTCAAACTTGATTTGTGTCCTGGGGGACGAAAGGCTTCCCAGATTCTAAAAGTGTCTCCAGTGTTGCCTTCCTAATTTTTTAAAAAAATAAATAAATACATTTTTGGTTACCTTACATTCTTACCTATGTGTTTTGATTAAAAAACGCCATTTTCTTTGGGAGTAGGCAGGTACAGGTCCAAAAGACTATGGGGTTGATTTGAGAAAAGCAAATAGTCTGTGCACTTTGCAGAGGGCAGTTGCCCTCTGCAAGTGCAATTGCTCCAGAGCATCCGAAATTAGTTAAAAGCTTGACTTTGCAAAGAGTACCCAATCCTGTGCAAGTAAAATTATAAAAAAAGCATTTTTGCTTGCACATGATTGGATGATGGAAGTCAGCAGAGCTGCTTCACATTTAATAAAGCTTGGGAGCAACTGCTCTTGCAGAGGGCAACTGCACTTTACAAAGTGCACAGTCTTTTTCCCTTTAGTAAATCAACCCCTATGTGTGTTTTTGACAAAAGGCTAAATCATTTAAGAATATCAAGTGAAAAGTACTAGTGAAAAGTTCACTTGAGAAATTGCACAGCAAGTGTACTTGTTGGAAGTGCAGTCGCTGTAGATCTGAGGGGAAGAGCTGAAATTCGGGGAAGCTCTGCTGATTTATTCTGAAAATCATGTTAACTAAACATTATTTTCATTTTTTTGGGCTTCCTTGCATGTGCCCCTCGGATCCACAGCGAAGGCACTTCAAAATGCTCTTTCTGTGGAATTCAATGTAGAATTAGCACTTGTAGTGAAAAATGATTTTGCCTTTGTTAAATACACCCCCCTATGTCTAATGAACAAGGGACAAAAACCTCATTAAGGTTCATTAGAAAAACACAAAATATGAATGTTAATTGTGGTAACTTGAAAATACACACAAAAAATTTGGTTAACATTTAACACTAGGGATGAGCCGAACACCCCCCGGTTCGGTTCGCACCAGAACCCGCGAACGGACCGCAAGTTCGCACGAACGTTAGAACCCCATTGACGTCTATGGGACTCGAACGTTCGAAATCAAAAGTGCTCATTTTAAAGGCTAATTTGCATGGTATTGTCCTAAAAAGGGTGTGGGGACCCGGGTCCTACCCCAGGGGACATGTATCAATGCAAAAAAAACTTTTAAAAACGGCCGTTTTTTCGGGAGCAGTGATTTTAATGATGCTTAAAGTAAAAAAAAAAAAGTGAAATATTCCTTTAAATATCGTACCTGGGGGGTGTCTATAGTATGCCTGTAAAGTGACGCGTGTTTCCCATGTTTAGAACAGTCCCTGCACCAAATGTCATTTTTAAAGGAAAAAATCTCATTTAAAACTGCTTGCGGGTTTAATGTCATGTCGGGTCCTGGCAATATGGATGAAAATCAGTGAGACAAACGGCATGGGTACCCCCCAGTCCATTACCAGGCCCTTTGGGTCTTGTATGGATATTAAGGGGAACCCCGCACCCAAATTAAAATAAGGAAAGGTCCCTATATACTCTGAACAGCAGTATACAGGCGGTGCAAACAAGACAGGGACTGTAGGTTTGTTGTTAAGTAGAATCTCTTTGTAATTTTGAACATTTTTAACGTGTTTAGCTCCAGCCAAAAAATCTTTTCTAAGCTTTTTGGAAAACATAGGGAAGGGTTATCACCCCTGTGACATTTGTTTTGCGTCTTTCCTCCTCTTCATAAGATTTCACCTCACTTTTTTGTCCCAATAAAAAATGTTTTTTGAAAATTTGGGTTTTTTTGTGGAACAAGGATTGGAAAGCATCAGTGGAAAGGAGAAATTGTTTTCCCATATTAACTCTTACATGAGAGAATTTCCCTTCCTAGGGGTAGATTTCATCTCACTTCCTGTTGTCTCCTTCCGTTTGCAAGTAGGAGTCGTTTGTAAGTTAGATGTTTGAAAGTAGGGTCCTGCCCTATATACTCAGCAGAAATTTGGGCCTTAGGTGTTGCTGTGGCCAAAACACTGTAAGCCCTCACAGGGCCCTGCTGTGAAATATTAGATCAAGAATTGTAATTACATGCCCCTGTTGAACAGGAGCTGAAAAATTAGGCCTTAGGCACTGGTGCTGGTGCCACAACACTGCAACCCCTCACAGACACTCTAGTTGGAACGCAGGAACGAGCCCTGCTGCAAAGTATTGCATCAAAAATTGTAATTACACGCCCCTGTTAGACAGGGGCAGAAAAATTGGGCCTTAGGCACTGGTGCTGGTGCCACAACACTGCAACCCCTCACAGACACTCTAGTTGGAACGCAGGAACGAGCCCTGCTGCAAAGTATTGCATCAAAAATTGTAATTACACGCCCCTGTTAGACAGGGGCAGAAAAATTGGGCCTTAGGCACTGGTGCTGGTGCCACAACACTGCAACCCCTCACAGACACTCTAGTTGGAATGCAGGAACGAGCCCTGCTGCAAAGTATTACATCAAAAATTGTAATTACACACCCCTGTTATACAGGGGCTGAAAAATTGTGCCTTAGGCACTGGTGGTGGCGCCCAGAACCAAAAATGTTCTTACAAGCTATCAGCGTGATGATTGAGGAGGAAGAGGATAATTACTCAGGGATAGTCACTCAGCATCAGCATAGGCAGTCTTTGAAGGGATCTGAAAAAAATTATTCAGTTACATCAGCATCAGGTGCTTGGTAGCTGGTGGTGATCCAAGACTGATTCATTTTTATGAAGGTCAGCCGATCGACCGAGTCAGTGGACAGACGCACCCTGTGATCGGTTACCACGCCTCCAGCAGCACTGAATGTGCGTTCCGAAAGAACGCTGGATGCAGGACAGGCCAGTAGCTCAATTGCATACTGTGCAAGCTCTGGCCAGTGATCCATCCTCAAGACCCAGTAACCCAGAGGATTTTCGGTGGGAAAGGTGTCCAAGTCTGATCTTGCCCCTAGGTATTCCTGCACCATGTAAAACAGACGCTGGCGATGGTTGCTGGAACCGATCATACCTTGGGGCTGCGGACCAAAAAATTGTCTGAACGCATCGGTCAGACGGCCACCTTCTCCACCGCTCCTTCTTTGACTGACCGAAGCCTCAGCAACACGTTGTCCAGAAACAGGAGTTTGTAACCTCCCAGTCTCTGGGAACGCGTTGCACAGACCTTTCTGCAAGGCCTCCCGAAGATGTTTCATCCTCTGCTCCCTCTGCGATGGCAAGATAAGGTCCGCAACCTTACCCTTGTAACGTGGATCAAGGAGGGTTGCCAGCCAGTATTGGTCCTTCTCCTTGATACCACGAATACGAGGATCCTTACGCAGGCTTTGCAGGATCAGGGAGGCCATGCAGCGTAGGTTTGCTGAGGCATTCGGTCCGGAGTCCTCTGGGTCACTAAGGACAACAACGTCCGCAGCCACCTCCTCCCAGCCACGTACAAGTCCATGTGTTCCTTGGGACTGATCCCTTAAAGACTGCTGATGCTGAGTGCCAGGCTCCACCTCCATACTGACACAATCTTCCTCCTCCTCCTCCTCCTCCTCCTCGTCCTCTTCCTGTGTGATCGGCGGGCACGCAGGAACACTGTCTGGATAAAGGGGGCCTTGAGAGCTAAGGAAGTCCTCCTCTTCCTGCCTCTGTTCTGCCTCAAGTGCCCTGTCCATTATTCCACGCAGCGTGTGCTCCAACAGGTGGACAAGGGGGACAGTGTCACTGATGCATGCACTGTCAGTGCTCACCATCCTCGTGGCCTCCTCGAATGGTGACAGGACAGTGCATGCATCCCTGATCATGGCCCACTGGCGTGGGGAAAAAAAACCAAGGTCCCCTGACCCTGTCCTGGTTCCATAGTCGCACAGGTACTCATTTATGGCCCTCTGCTGCGTGTGCAGCCGCTGCAGCATGGCCAATGTCGAGTTCCACCTGGTGGGCATGTCACAGATTAGGCGGTTCTTGGGCAGGTTAAACTCCTTTTGGAGGTCCGTCAGCCGAGCACTGGCATTATATGACCGGCGGAAATGCACACAGACTTTCCTGGCCTGCCTCAGGACATCCTGTAAGCCCGGGTACCTGCCCAAGAACCGCTGCACCACCAAGTTAAGGACGTGAGCCAAACAGGGCACATGGGTCAGTTGTCCCTGTCGGAGGGCAGAGAGGAGGTTGGTGCCATTGTCGCAAACCACCATTCCTGCCTTAAGTTGGCGTGGCGTCAACCACCTCTGAACCTGCCCCTGCAGAGCTGACAGAACCTCTGCCCCAGTGTGGCTCCTGTCCCCCAAGCACACCAGCTCAAGCACCGCATGGCATCTTTTGGCCTGCGTACTTGCGTAGCCCCTTGAACGCCTACGGAGCTCCGCTGGTTCCGAGGAAGAGGCCATGGAGGAAGAAGAAGAGGAGGGGGTGGAGGAGAGAGGTGTGTCACAATCAGCATTTTGGAGGCGTGGTGGCGGAACAACCTCCAACACTACTGCACCTTGTCCTGCATCCTTCCCAGCTGCCAGCAGAGTCACCCAATGCGCCGTGAAACTTAAGTAACGTCCCTGTCCATGCCTGCTGGACCATGAGTCAGCGGTAATATGCACCTTACCGCTGACCGCCCTGTCCAGCGAGGCATGGACATTGCCTTCCACATGCCGGTAGAGAGCTGGAATCGCCTTCCGTGAGAAAAAGTGGCGTTTGGGTACCTGCCACTGAGGAACCGCACATTCCACAAACTCACGGAAGGGGGCAGAGTCTACCAACTGAAAAGGCAGCAGTTGAAGTGCTAGCAATTTTGCCAAGCTAGCATTCAACCGCTGGGCATGTGGATGGCTGGGAGCAAACTTCTTTCGGCGGTGCAGCAGCTGGGGCAGGGAAATTTGCCTGGTACAATCTGGCGTCGGTGTACCAAAAGCAGATTGCCCACAAGTACTTGGCTGTGACACACCTAATTCTACACCTTCATTCCTCTCACTGCAGGTCTCAGAGAGGACTGAAGGTCTAGTGGGGTTGGAAATCTCAGCTGATGAGGAGCAAGGAGAGATCCTCTTTGTTCTTTGGTGTGGGTCTTTTAGATATGCTTGCCAACGAACTGCATGGCAGGTCAACATATGTCTGGTCAAGCATGTGGTACCCAAGCGGGAGATGTTTTGGCCACGCGAGATACGCTTGAGACATATGTTGCAAATAGCAGCGGTGCGATCTGATGCACTCCTCTCAAAAAAGGCCCACACCAAAGAACTTTTTGAATAACGCGCAGAGACTGCAGCGCCCTGCACATGTGGAGCTTTGGGGTGTGATGCAGTCAATGTGCTGCCCTTAGGCTGGCCCCTGGAGGGCATCCTGCCTCGTTGGTGATGTGCCGCCTCCTCCTCCTCCTCCTCCTCCTCCTCTCTCCTATCAGGCACCCACGTTGAGTCAGTGACCTCATCATCCCCTCCCTCCTCATCACTGGAGCAAACCTGGCAGTATGCTGCAGCAGGGGGAGCATGACTGCCAGATTGCTGTCCTTCTTGGGCACCCCCTCTGTCCGTGCTCATGTTACTGCCTTCATCGAGCTCAGTATCATCATCAGAGCCTTCCAAACGCTGGGCATCCTCCTGGAGTATGTACCCAACACTGTGGTCAAACAGTTTGAGGGAATCCTCATGAGGACATGGTGGAGCTAGGGAAGGAGTCACTGATGACATTGAGCTGAGGGAAGAGGCCGCTGCTTTGCCAGACAAAGCACCCTGGGCATGGGTGAGAGAGGATGAGGAGGATGAGGACGGCTTGGTCATCCACTCGACCAAGTTTTCTGCATGTTGCGGCTCAACACGGCCAGCTGCCGAAAAAAAGGCCAAGCGTCTCCCATGGCCACGTGCTGATGAGGATGCACCGTCTCCACGACCAGCACTAGACACAGAGCCTGCTTGCCCTCTCTTATTGGCTTGTGACTGTCTGCCTCTCCTTCTTGGCCTTCCAGACATACTAATGGCCTGTAGCTGCACTAAGCTGGGATAGAACACCTGTAATTTTCTTCAGGTAGCTTTATATACTGTAACCAGACAAGCCTGCCTGTCAGTAGGAAGATAACAGGAACGGATCTAGCTGAACACTGTGAGCAGGACGCACTGCACTAAATGTAAATAGCAGGAACGGATCTAGCTGAACACTGTGAGCAGGACGCACTGACTGCACTAAATGTAAATAGCAGGAACGGATCTAGCTGAACACTGTGAGCAGGACGCACTGCACTAAATGTAAATAGCAGGAACAGATCTAGCTGAACACTGTGAGCAGGACGCACTGCACTAAATGTAAATAGCAGGAACGGATCTAGCTGAACACTGTGAGCAGGACGCACTGCACTAAATGTAAATAGCAGGAACGGATCTAGCTGAACACTGTGAGCAGGACGCACTGCACTAAATGTAAATAGCAGGAACGGATCTAGCTGAACACTGTGAGCAGGACGCACTGCACTAAATGTAAATAGCAGGAACGGATCTAGCTGAACACTGTGAGCAGGACGCACTGCACTAAATGTAAATAGCAGGAACGGATCTAGCTGAACACTGTGAGCAGGACGCACTGCACTAAATGTAAATAGCAGGAACGGATCTAGCTGAACACTGTGAGCAGGACGCACTGCACTAAATGTAAATAGCAGGAACGGATCTAGCTGAACACTGTGAGCAGGACGCACTGCACTAAATGTAAATAGCAGGAACGGATCTAGCTGAACACTGTGAGCAGGACGCACTGCACTAAATGTAAATAGCAGGAACGGATCTAGCTGAACACTGTGAGCAGGACGCACTGCACTAAATGTAAATAGCAGGAACGGATCTAGCTGAACACTGTGAGCAGGACGCACTGCACTAAATGTAAATAGCAGGAACGGATCTAGCTGAACACTGTGAGCAGGACGCACTGCACTAAATGTAAATAGCAGGAACGGATCTAGCTGAACACTGTGAGCAGGACGCACTGACTGCACTAAATGTAAATAGCAGGAACGGATCTAGCTGAACACTGTGAGCAGGACGCACTGACTGCACTAAATGTAAATAGCAGGAACGGATCTAGCTGAACACTGTGAGCAGGACGCACTGACTGCACTAAATGTAAATAGCAGGAACGGATCTAGCTGAACACTGTGAGCAGGACGCACTGCACTAAATGTAAATAGCAGGAACGGATCTAGCTGAACACTGTGAGCAGGACGCACTGCACTAAATGTAAATAGCAGGAACGGATCTAGCTGAACACTGTGAGCAGGACGCACTGACTGCACTAAATGTAAATAGCAGGAACGGATCTAGCTGAACACTGTGAGCAGGACGCACTGACTGCACTAAATGTAAATAGCAGGAACGGATCTAGCTGAACACTGTGAGCAGGACGCACTGACTGCACTAAATGTAAATAGCAGGAACGGATCTAGCTGAACACTGTGAGCAGGACGCACTGCACTAAATGTAAATAGCAGGAACGGATCTAGCTGAACACTGTGAGCAGGACGCACTGCACTAAATGTAAATAGCAGGAACGGATCTAGCTGAACACTGTGAGCAGGACGCACTGCACTAAATGTAAATAGCAGGAACGGATCTAGCTGAACACTGTGAGCAGGACGCACTGCACTAAATGTAAATAGCAGGAACGGATCTAGCTGAACACTGTGAGCAGGACGCACTGCACTAAATGTAAATAGCAGGAACGGATCTAGCTGAACACTGTGAGCAGGACGCACTGCACTAAATGTAAATAGCAGGAACGGATCTAGCTGAACACTGTGAGCAGGACGCACTGCACTAAATGTAAATAGCAGGAACGGATCTAGCTGAACACTGTGAGCAGGACGCACTGACTGCACTAAATGTAAATAGCAGGAACGGATCTAGCTGAACACTGTGAGCAGGACGCACTGACTGCACTAAATGTAAATAGCAGGAACGGATCTAGCTGAACACTGTGAGCAGGACGCACTGCACTAAATGTAAATAGCAGGAACGGATCTAGCTGAACACTGTGAGCAGGACGCACTGCACTAAATGTAAATAGCAGGAACGGATCTAGCTGAACACTGTGAGCAGGACGCACTGACTGCACTAAATGTAAATAGCAGGAACGGATCTAGCTGAACACTGTGAGCAGGACGCACTGACTGCACTAAATGTAAATAGCAGGAACGGATCTAGCTGAACACTGTGAGCAGGACGCACTGCACTAAATGTAAATAGCAGGAACAGATCTAGCTGAACACTGTGAGCAGGACGCACTGCACTAAATGTAAATAGCAGGAACAGATCTAGCTGAACACTGTGAGCAGGACGCACTGCACTAAATGTAAATAGCAGGAACGGATCTAGCTGAACACTGTGAGCAGGACGCACTGCACTAAATGTAAATAGCAGGAACGGATCTAGCTGAACACTGTGAGCAGGACGCACTGCACTAAATGTAAATAGCAGGAACGGATCTAGCTGAACACTGTGAGCAGGACGCACTGACTGCACTAAATGTAAATAACAGGAACAGATCTAGCTGAACACTGTGAGCAGGACGCACTGCACTAAATGTAAAGAGCAGGAACAGATCTAGCCTAATCTAGCTCTCAAATCAAATGACACTGTCTGTCTCTCTCTCTATCAGCACACCGGAACACACTACACAGGGCCACAGTGCAGGCGGCCTTATATAGTGTGGGGCGTGTACTAAATCCCCTGAGCCATAATTGGCCAAAGCCACCCTGGCTTTGGCCAATTACAGCTCTCTCTACTGACGGCGCTGTGATTGGCCAAGCATGCGGGTCATAGTGCATGCTTGGCCAATCATCAGCCAGCAATGCACTGCGATGCCGCAGTGAATTATGGGCCGTGACGCGCCACACGAATTTGGCGCGAACGGCCCATAACGTTCGCAATTCGACGGACGGTCGAACAGCCGATGTTCGAGTCGAACATGGGTTCGACTCGAACACGAAGCTCATCCCTATTTAACACACATTGTAAAATAGATAAGTGTTGAAATAAAAAAAAAAAAAAGAGTCAAAAATCGATTTTAATTTTTATAATTTAGGTAGATCTGGCTTTTACAAAATATTATATTAGTCATGGCAGGAGGATAAATCATGAAGAAAGTAGTTTGTGAGAACTCTGTGTGAATATAAAGCAGAAAAACAACTTCATTCCTCTCGCATTATCAATCCTAAAAAAAGGCTGTATTAAAAGACCACAGAAGAGGAATGTGCTAGCTTCAAGACGAAGGCTAGTTTTACCAGACCGAGCGCTTCCGTCTTGTAATTGCTTCAGAGCATGCGTCAGTTTGAGTTCGTCGGACTAGCACACAGACGATCGGTTTGTCCACTAGAAAGAAGAGTCCGTCCGATAAATTTTAAACAAGTTTCAAATCTAAATCCGTCCAACTTTTGAGCAAACAAAGTCCGCTGGAGCCCACACACGATCGAATTGTCCGACTAAATCCAGTCCGCTGGGCAAAGTCCGCCGTAAAGTCCGCTCGTGTGTACGCGGCATAACTTTTTCTATCCTAGGATTTGTCTTAGAATATTGATAGCCTGTGTATGCCCATTGTAACCATATCTGAGTTTGGCCTAAATTATCTTTGCAGCCTAAGCAACACTGTACCTGTAACATCACTTGAGTTATTTGATAAGTTCTAATTATTCTAACGTTTCTTTTCTGTATAAATAAATGTAATTGTTTTTTTTTTCACACTGTTATTGTTTGTTTTTATTCCTATATAGACAAAGATTTTAATCACTCATTCTATGTATCATTAATCATTTAAGTGAGGTATGAACATTGCCAACACAGATGGTGCCCCGTGTGAGGAAGTTTAACGTGGGTGAATGTTATTTCATGTATGGAAGACAGAGCTGGTCTAACTCCAGAAACGCTAAGCATTTTTTTTATGTCTTTTGTTTTCACCTGTCTCTGAATACCCAGACTAACAAACTTCTCAGAACTTATTTTTTTTTTCACCTTTTTGTCTATGTGCCTCTCTGCCAAAAAGCAATTTCAGTTGACCCTTTGAATGAGATTAGGCCAATCTTTGTGATTGAAAAACACCTGTGGGTGTAGGGTTGCATTTGCACTGGCACAACTCAAATGTCACATGATTTAGAGTGTGACTGTGAGATGCAGCTTTAGTGTGACTGTGGTGTGTTTTGTTTCGGAAATATTTATACATCACTTATAGGATTAACGATACTAATATAAGTGATTAAACCTTTGTCTATATAAGAATAAAAACAAGCGATAACAGGGAAAAAAAAAGATAAACAATTACATTTATTTACACATAAAAAGAAAGTTAGAATAATTAGAATTTATCATACATCTCTAGTGATGGCATAAGTATAGTGTTTGCTCTAGGCTGCAAAGTTAATTTAGGCCAAACTCATAAATGTTTGCAATGGACATATACAAGATATACAAAGTCATAAGACAAATCCTAGGATACAAAAAGGTTAGAAAGAAAGAAAAAAACAGATTCCAGTATACATTACGCAGACAGCATATCCCCTAGATGGTCTCGGGCTGGACAGTCTAAAAACCAGTTAGCCCTCTCTCTCTTTTATATGCATTCTCCACCAATCAGTGACGGAACTATAGGGGTCGCTGCAGTCGCACTTGCGACTGGGCCCTGCCATTCTGCCGCTGTGGGGGGGCCCAAGACCTGGCATTTCTCCCTGCACCTCTGGCTTGCCGTTTGGAATGCAGTGGGGGGAGGTGGGAGGCAGCGATCGGCAGCTCTATTGTGCCTGTGAGCGGTGGGATCTCCCTGCAGCTTGTAGTTCTCTCTTCCCGAGTGTAAACAGGGGAGAGAGGAGGGGAGGGGCCCGGGCAGGTGTCAGTTTCACTTTCAGTGAGTTGCTCTGCTGATACATGCCTGGGTCAGAGGCCCCTCCCCTCTCCACTGTATACACTCAGGAGAACTACAAGCCACATGGAGATTCCCTGCCTGTGGACACCATAGAGCTGCTGATCGCCGCCTCCCACCTCCACCAGCCAGGTACATGGGGAACCTCATGAAGGAGGGGGGGCAGCAGTCTGGGGACCCTGATGTAAGGGGGGGATCCCTGGGGACCCTGTGTAAGGGGGGTTCTCTGGGGACCCTGATGTAGGGGGAGGCTTTCTGGGGACATTATTGTAAGGAAGGGGCCCTCTGAGGACATTAATGTAGGGGGAGGTTCTCTGGGGACACTGATGTAAGGAGGGGCTCTCTGGGGACCCTGTAAAGTGTATTATTCCCGCACTACCATGTAGTCAGTATAGTACTAAGGGGTGAAGCTGCTTGCACCGGATGGGGTCCAACCTGGCCCCTAATAGAGACGTAAGCTAGCAAGTGAGTGTGGTGCTGTGCTAATCCTGGTAACTAAACAAATGCATGAGTGCAACCGTGCTACAATGTTGATGAGTCAGAGGCTAGTCACCTAACGTGAGCGTGGGGTGTGAATAATCAGACAATAGACAATTTTTGAGCACTTATTGTTTGCACTGGACACTTTTTTTCATTTCCACGGGCATTGTGATCTCTCCGGACGTACAGTGTAACATTACACTTTTTTGTTTTATTTTTCTGGAAGTTGTATATTGTGCTATTAATGTTTTAGTCACCCACTTGCCTATATGTTTAGTCCGACACTGCATGCCTTTTAACTGCTTATGTTAATGCTATTATTGCAATTTTCATAGTCCAGACACTTTTACCCAATTTAGTCACTTTTTAAACTGGGCGGAGTATATTTATATTTTTATTCTCTTACAATGGTGTTTGATGATTATTCAGTTATTTGGTAACTAAACAAATGCATGAGTGCAACCGTGCTACAATGTTGATGAGTCAGAGGCTAGTCGCCTAACGTGAACGTGGGGTGTGAATAATCATCAAACACCATTGTAAGAGAATAAAAATATAAATATACTCCGCCAAGTTTAAAAAGTGACTAAATTGGGTAAAAGTGTCCGGACTATGAAAATTGCAATAATAGCATCAACATAAGCAGTTAAAAGGCATGCAGTGTCGGTGTCACGTACCTGGTAGGTGGAGCCCGGAATGCAGAGAACGGCCTCTCGTATACCTCTGACTTAAGAACCCCTGAAGGTGTGAACAGGGACTCGAAAGTACAGAGGGGCACAAGTGCCTGACTGGAACACTGGAGCAGAAGGCAGGATCCTGTAGTCAGCAGGGAGGTGCACTGTAGTCCCGTAGCAGGTTGCAGACAGCAGGGAGGTGCACTGTAGTCCCGTAGCAGGTTGCAGACAGCAGGGAGGTGCACTGTAGTCCCGTAGCAGGTTGCAGACAGCAGGGAGGTGCACTGTAGTCCCGTAGCAGGTTGCAGACAGCAGGGAGGTGCACTGTAGTCCCGTAGCAGGTTGCAGACAGCAGGGAGGTGCACTGTAGTCCCGTAGCAGGTTGCAGACAGCAGGGAGGTGCACTGTAGTCCCGTAGCAGGTTGCAGGCAGCAGGGAGGTGCACTGTAGTCCCGTAGCAGGTTGCAGACAGCAGGGAGGTGCACTGTAGTCCCGTAGCAGGTTGCAGACAGCAGGGAGGTGCACTGTAGTCCCGTAGCAGGTTGCAGACAGCAGGGAGGTGCACTGTAGTCCCGTAGCAGGTTGCAGGCAGCAGGGAGGTGCACTGTAGTCCCGTAGCAGGTTGCAGACAGCAGGGAGGTGCACTGTAGTCCCGTAGCAGGTTGCAGACAGCAGGGAGGTGCACTGTAGTCCCGTAGCAGGTTGCAGACAGCAGGGAGGTGCACTGTAGTCCCGCAGCAGGTTGCAGACAGCAGGGAGGTGCACTGTAGTCCCGCAGCAGGTTGCAGACAGCAGGGAGATGCAGACAAGCCGGGTCAAGGTACTGGCGGGCAGATCAGGTACAGAAGGGCAAACCAAGAGAATAGTCAGAGTCCAAGCCAAGATCGGGGCGGGCAGCAAGCAGGTAAGTCAGGAACAAGCCAAGTAAATACTGGATACAAGAAAACTGGTAACAAGGTAGCAGGGGTCTCAGGAAACGCTGTAGACCGGACAGCAAGGCAGCATTGAAACAGTCTTCTTTAAAAAGCCTATCTTTGGCGCCAAGTGGCGCTATTGCGCATGCGCGTACGCACGTTAGCACCATTGGCGCTATTGCGCATGCGCGTACGTTTGTTAGCACTATTAGCGCCATTGGCGCTTCTATGCACAGGCATTCGTTTAAAACTGCAAGAGGGCTTTTCCTGACAGTCGGACTAAACATATAGGCAAGTGGGTGACTAAAACATTAATAGCACAATATACAACTTCCAGAAAAATAAAACAAAAAAGTGTAATGTTACACTGTACGTCCAGAGAGATCACAATGCCCGTGGAAATGCAAAAAAGTGTCCAGTGCAAACAATAAGTGCTCAAAAATTGTCTATTGCCTGATTATTCACACCCCACGTTCACGTTGGCGACTAGCCTCTGACTCATCAACATTGTAGCACGGTTGCACTCATGCATTTGTTTAGTTACCAGGATTAGCGCAGCACCACACCCACTTGCTAGCTTACGTCTCTGGGGACCCTGATGTTAGGGGGGCTCTCTGGGGACCCTGATGTAAGGAAAGGGGTCTCTGGGGACCCTGATGTAAGGAGGGGACTCTCTGGGGACCCTGATGTAAGTGAGGCTCTCTGGGTACCCTGATGTAAGGGGGGGGGGGATCCCTGGGAACCCTGATGTAAGGAGGGAGGCTCTCTGGGGACTCTAATATAGGGAGAGGCTCTCTAAGGACCCTGATGTAAGGGGAGACTCTCTGGGGACCCTGATGTAAGGGGAGGCTCTCTAGGGACCCTAATGTAGGGGGGGCTCTCTGGCAACCCTGATGTAAGGAGGGCTCCCTGGGGACACTGATGTAAGGGGGGTTCTCTGGGGACCCTGATGTAAGGGGAGGATCTCTGGGGACCCTAATGTAGGGGGAGGCTCTCTGGGGACGCTTATGCAAGGGTAAGCTTTCTAGGGACTCTTATGTAGGGGGAGGCTCTCTGGGGACCCTGATGTAAGGAGGGGCTCTCTGGGGACCTTGATGTTAAGGGGAGCTCTCTGGGGACCCTGATGTAATGAGGGGGGCTCTGAGGACCCTAATATAAGTAGGGAGGCTCTCTTGGGACCCTGATGTAAGGGGAGGCTCTCTAGGGACCCTAATGTAGGGGGGGGGCCCTCTGGGGACCCTGATGTAAGGAGGGCTCCCTGGGTACCCTGATGTAAGGAGGGTTCTCTGGGGACCCTGATGTAAGGGGAGAATCTCTGGGGACCATAACATAGGGGGAGGCTCTCTAAGGACCCTGATGTAAGGGGGGGCTCTCTGGGAACTCTGATGTAAGTGGGGCTCTCTGGGTACCCTGATGTAAGGGGGGGATCCCTGGGGACCCTTATGTAAGGAGGGAGGCTCTCTGGGGAACCTAATATAGGGGGAGGCTCTCTAAAGACCCTGATGTAAGGGGGGGGGCTCTCTGGGGACCCTGATGTAGGTGGTGGATCCCTGGGGACCCTGATGTAAGTGGGGGATCTGCATTCAGATATGTAACGATATATATATATATATATATATATATATATATATATATATACACACATACATACACATATATATTATATATATGTGTATGCCCGCCAAAGTGTATGACTTTCCTTACTTAGCTGCTATAGGCTCTAGCCCGAGATCTTTTGTAGACCTAGCAACGCAACTGGTGGGGGCCCTTCATGGTTTCTTGCACCGGGGCCCTGAAGATTCTAGTTACGCCTCTGCCACCAATCAACAGATGCAACATATTGATTGGGTCAGAGATGTCTCAAAGTCTGGTTGGCTACATTTCGAAGCCTCTTTGCTAATTGGTTTACAGATGTCGACCAATTCTGATTGGTCAAATCTGAAGCTGTCTGAAAGTTCATGCTCGGACATTGCTGTTACATTGCGACCCCCTCGGTGCCTATCAGTCTATGAATTAATGAACAATCTCCTTTGATCTCCCAGCCCAAACAGTCCCGACAGTAGTATGTTAATGGCCCCTGGTGAGTTGATTCAATTAATGCCTGGGGACCTTTCCTGTTTCCCCCCAGTGTATTGGAAGCATGTTAATGGCCCCCTGAAGAATGGATGCCTTAAGGTCTGCCAATACCCTTTGATCCAATTAATACCTGGGGGGGGGGCCTTAACTACATTCCTAAGGTGAGCTTTGTTCTATCATGATATTAAGAAACATACCCATATATAAATATATATACCCACACATAGATACACACATCTACACGTAGATATATATATATATATATATATATATATACACACATACATACATCCTATGGGGCCAGGCAGTTTAATTGAAGTCCTTGCAATGGTCCACTTGAACCTCATTGATATAAATATGAAATTCAATATCTCCATCACACTTTGAATGTGACTTTGATCCAGAGTCGCATCAGAGTGGTGCAGGTACCTTTTCAGAGTCGCTGCAGCTTTGAGTCACATAGATTGAAACGGGTGCTATTGAAATCAATGGGCTGAGACTTGTATTGTGACTTTGTGTCCAAAGTCGCATGACAAATTGCATCAGAGGAAAAGGAGACTAAATCACACAGAATGATCTTGGGTATGAATCTTTCTTCTTAGCAATTACTAACTGGGGATTGTAAGCTTTGTAAGTAGACCTGGGAGCATTGGCTATACTGTAACAGATACAAATCATATTGCAAATGAGTGTGCCTCAGTTAACTGCCTTCTATACTCCAAGCATGCATATACTTTCGTGATTATCCAAGTTTGCTCTAATAATTCTTGAGATAACAAAAGTAATAGCCCTACTTTAAGCCACTTTTAGAATATTTTAGAAAAGTCCACGGGGGAGATTGAACTAAAGAGTTCGGGAAAATCTCCAGACTGACTTGAAGGACTATCGTCACGAACAGGGAAAATATTGTTCTGAGAAGTAGTGAAAAGCAGCAACGATGGCAGGAGTGGTACCTATCAACCCAATCATGGTCCAGAGAGTAGCTACCTCTGGAGGAGAAACCTATAAAAGGTTGGGAAATCAGGTCAGGGTCCAAGGGTCTGTAAGGATGGGTAATAGAATCGCTTCAAAGAGGGGGTCTGAATGGGGTAAACCCTATGAAATGACTCCAAGGGAAGAGATGATAGATAAATATGGGACCTGGGTGGTAAAATATATGTGTGAGTGGGATAGGTGGACAAAAACAAGTTTTTCTAAGAAAGGTACATTTAAACTTAAAGTATGGGAAGATCTGTACCGTGCTCACCACAAAAAGATGACACGGCCATATGAAAAAGATACTTTATTTATATGGATGCTGGAGTTAGCGAATAAAACAGAAGAAATGAATGTTATTACTATGGGATTTAAGGAGAAATCATTCCAAACAATGCTTGAACGTAGGGACAGGCGGAAACCATCACAACCCCCAACAAGTGGTGACAGTGATTGTCAGGGAGACAAGGTGCAGTTGTCAGTACTTGGGCCTTATGCAGTTGCCCAGTCCTTGTCAGCAGAGTGCTCATGGGCTGACATGAACTGTCACCTTTCAGTGGTGGACAAAAAGGAAGAGCCACAACACAAGTCTGAAACCCCAGTAAAATGTGGATTACAGGGGGATTGTGAGGTACAGGAAGAGGAAGGCAGAGTAGCAGGACATGGAGAGGAAATGGCCATGCTGGCATTAAGGGAGGAAGGTCTCCAGGCAGAAGGGACACTTTCTGTCCCGCTGATGGGAGAGGATTTGAAATTAAATTTCACTGAAAGAAGCTGTAGTAAGCACATGGGGAAAACGCCGCTAATCTTTGCGGCCAGGTGGTTAGCAAAACAGTACGAACATTTGAAAGTGCAAAACACATCCCTAAAAGAAGCGCTAGAAATAACCAACTAACTTCCGTACTTTTGAAGCTTCTATGTTAAATTCTGACGCTATCTACCAGCAATTAGTACTAGAAAACCAAAGATTACAGGAAGACGTTCATCTGTTGGGAGAAAGACTGGAGGATGCAGAAAGAGAAGTGAAAACATTATCTGTCAGCTGCCAGGAGCCAGTGGCTCAGTTTTCAGATAGAGAAGATAACAGGGTAACTGATTTGGATAGGTCTGAATTCAGGGGGACGTCCTCCACACCTAAGGTATGTACCAACAAGAATAAATCCCTGGAAGGTAAGAGCTCTTTAAAAAGTTCCCCTATATTTTGAAAGCCGCAGGTAAAAACTACTAATCCAGAAAAAGCCATCCCACATTCTCAGTCATCTAAAACAAAGCCTTTTGTTAAGAGATGTACCACTTTAGATAAGATAAAATGTCACTTATGTGGTTTTATTTGGCTACATCGCTAGATTCTGTCTATCCAGTTCCAGTCAAAAAGTCAGTAAACATAACCCATACAGGACCACAAGACATGATTATGAAGTGTACTCAGTGCGCTTTGCAAAGTGGCCTAGGTGTACGAAGTATGAACCGCCTACATCATGGTCCCATTCCAAAATCCTGAAATCCTGAGAATGCATCCATACAGGCTGAGAAGGGGCTCACGAAATGGGATGGATCTTCAAAAGAATTTCAACCTTACAAAACCGATGTTATGGGTTTAAGAAGAAGTACAGGTTATGATAGTGTGTGAATGTGTGTGTGTGTGGAGTATGGAGCTACTGACAGCCCACCTAAATGACCCCCCTTCTTTCCGAACAGATCTGTGAGGATGTAAAGCGAACTGTATTGACATGCAAATGACCTGAGCCAAGATAATTATCTGTACTAGTGAATTGAAAGATACATTTACTAAAATGTGTTTGTTTTCCATAGAAACAGTACTGGAGAGGATCTTTGTGGTGAGGTATTATGATCTGTTGATAAATGGTACAGCTAAAAGGTTTATTGTGAGTTGCTAATTTTTTTTCATCATAGTGAATACATTTTTTGGGGGGGAATTATTGGTATACCATAAAACAAAAATCCACGTAGTATTAATATGTATTAAGTAATACATATTAATAATAAGTTGAGCTCAACAATTTTTGGTATTTTAAAAAAAAAGTGCACTGTTTATGTAATGTAATGTAATGTATATTTGTCTAATATGCTTTATTTATTGCGAGTTGCTAATTTTTTTTCACCATGGTGAATAAATTTTTTTGGGGGGGAATTATTGGTATACCATAAAACAAAAATCCACGTGGTATTAATATGTCGTAAGTAATACATATTAATGATAAGTTGAGCTCAACAATTTTTGGTATTTAAAAAAAAAGTGCACTGTTTATGTAATGTATATTTGCCTCATATGCTAATGTCTTGTTACAGGTATATAACCATTGTTTTTTTGTTTCTAGGCAAAAAAATGGAATGTTTATTACTAAATTTTATTGGTGTTTTATCCCTCAGATTCGATAATTGGGTTTCTTGGCTTTCAGAACAAAAGGAAAACACAGCCTCACAGCCTCCATAGACAACTTTATACAAAGTTGTTTTTCGTTTTCCTGGTTTGTCGGGTTTTTAGGTTTTCATCACCATTATTTAGTTGGTGCTTTTGTTTCAGTCCATTTGGCTATGGTTGAACTAACTTGTGTATGTGTGGTATGTTCTGATCCAACAAGTATGAAGCTCTGGTATGAATGAGTTTCTTTGCTCCACTGATTAGCTATGTTGATACTTGTAGTTCCATGAATTTAACTGTTAAGGGTCGGCTATTACATGTTATCTCACAAGACTTGTGTTTAAGACTGCTTCACCCCCATGCTGTTATTGTAATTAGTTACACGCCCAGCCATGCCTGGCTGTTCCAGCTCTGCTCGTTGCCTCAGGCTAAGGTATGTTAATGTCCCCTAGCTATATGTGTGTCCCCAAGTGTAGTTCACACCTGTTTCCTTCCATGTTACCATGCACTCCTATTTTCTCATAGAGTTTCCTGTTTGTCTGTTTTTATGTGGCTATTTGTTAGCAGTTACCTAATGAATATCTGTGTGTTTCAAGGTACACCGGTCAGCTCGTGCACCCGCTACTTTGCAGTGATCCCGGCGTCTCAGTGCCGCAAGGGATTTTTCTTTGCCTGTTGGCCAGTTGTGTCTGGTAGCAGCAGTTCCTCGAGCTGGATACACATTATGCAATTTTTTGTTGTTCGGTTTCCTTTAGATTTACCTTCAGATGTGTAGTACGAGGGCCTGCCTGATGGCATGCAAGTTGAGAGTGTATAGGTCTGGCCTCATATTGTATAGTTTTGGGTGAGTCTGGAGAAGAGTTGTGCAGGAAGATTGTGTGGGGTGTTACCAGCTCTTGGCTGTTCCAAGGGCCCTCACTTTGGTTATATGTGTGGGCATGCTGTATTCTCCTCAGTTAATATCCATAGGTGTCCTTCCTGTCCTAGACTCCTTGTGTACCTTAACCAGTTGTCTGTGTCCTGCATGCCAGAAAGACCAGCGCCCCAATGCTGCAATATGCCCCTGTCATTCATGTGAGTTCTGTCTGAATAGTGTGGACAGTTTATTTTGTATGGGTGAAGGATAACATGGTCTGATTACCGAATTGATAAAGGAGGGAGAAGGTGTGCAGCCTCTATAAAGAATTCATCTGTTGACAGGTGGTTTTCAATCTGGGTATTCAGACTATTTCCCATACTTAGGATAAAGAGAGGCTTAATGGAGACTGCCGTTGGAGCTGGAGGTGGGGCACTGGGTACCTTAAAACACTATGGACCTGGAGATACTCAGGATCACATTGGGAGGTCTTGTACTACATATCAGGGAAGGGGTTAGGAAAGCATCACTTTCCAAGGACAGGCAGGTGGGGGTAGTATCCAGGTTGCCTATGAGTCATAACAGATTGGTGGATGACTCAGTTCCAGGATCGTCAAAAATCTAACTTGCACTGTTCTCATCCCTAATGGCAGGGATGGAACATTGTGCAGATATCACGGTCAATCTGGGTACTATCCTATCAGACTCTACTGTGTTTCACCTTGGAGTCTATCTTGTTCTGATCATTTGAGTCTGGACAGCCTCAGATGACTGGTACTAATGAGTGCTGGAGAAAGGAAGGTGTGCTATGGGAAAAGGCAACAATGCTGGCACACCAGGGGGTCGTGTCTAATGGATGCCGGGGTAGTGTCCCAACTGGTCCTGAACAAAGTTAAAAATACTTGAGACCTGAGACCAGGGTGCTGGTGCTGGTATCACATGTCTAATGATGCACTGTTTTCAGCATCAGGTTAAATGGTACTCAGCAGGGTACACTACCTCAGGGAGTCTATTGTACATCTCCTCTTGACCTTGGCATGGATATAGCAGGAACACCGGGTTGTACCCCGATCACCCCTGAAGAAAAGGTTTATAGCAAACCTGACATCCCCTTAGACCTCCTGAAACTTCTGTTGGGATTTGGGGAGGAGTTAAAAGTTGGGTAGTTGGGTAGTTTGGGCAACAGGTAGATAGTGCCAACAGTTTGTGCAGAATAGAAGGGCCCTGTTCATGATCTAAGGGGAGGAGGGTGGTACAAAAATAATAGCGGCTGGGAATATGGAGCTGGCTAAGGGAACATTTTAGGTGGAGGCGGGGTAGGCTTCCCGGAATAAAAGTTTTTTTAGGGATCACCTAGGTGTGAAAAGGATAGGGCCTGGCTGGACATATTGGGGTGGGGGAGTTCCAGAGGTTCTAGAGTGGTTCTGATGTTGAGCATGGGAGGAGGTAACAAGGGAGCTGGAAATCAGGATGTCTTTGGAGGAGTGGATGATTTGGGTGATCTCAAGATCAAAAGAGGTCAATCCAAATATCTCAAACAAAGGTTTTTTATTGACAGAAAAACACAGAATTGTTGACATTTTTGCAGATTTATTAAAAAAGACAAAACTGAAATATCACATGTAGGGATGAGCTTCGAGTTCGAGTCGAACTCATGTTCGACTCGAACATCGGCTGTTCGCCTGTTCGCCGAATAGCGAACAATTCGGGGTGTTCGCAGCAAATTCGAAAGCCGCGGAACACCCTTTAAAAGTCTATGGGAGAAATCAAAAGTGCTAAATTTTAAGGCTTATATGCATGGTATTGTCATAAAAAGTGTTTGGGGACCTGGATCCTGCCCCAGGGGACATGGATCAATGCAAAAAAAAGTTTTAAAAACGGCCGTTTTTTCGGGAGCAGTGATTTTAAAAATGCTTAAAGTGAAACAATAAAAGTGTAATATTCCTTTAAATTTTGTACCTGGGGGGTGTCTATGTTATGCCTGTAAAGGGACGCATGTTTCCCGTGTTTAGAACAGTCTGACAGCAAAATGACATTTCAAAGGAAAAAAAGTCATTTAAAACTACCCACGGCTATTAATGAATTGCCGGTCCGACAATACACATAAAAGCTCATTGATAAAAACGGCATGGGATTTCCCCACAGGGGAACCCCGAACCAAAATTTAAAAAAAAAATGGCGTGGGGTTTCCCCTAAATTCCATACCAGGCCCTTCAAGTCTGGTATGGATTTTAAGGGGAACCCCGTGCCAAATTTTTAAAAAAAAAATGGCGTGGGGGTCCCCCTCAAAATCCACACCAGACCCTTATCCAAGCACGCAACCTGGCAGGATGCAGGAAAAGAGGGGGGGGACGAGAGAGCGCTCCCCCCTCCTGAACTGTACCAGGCCACATGCCCTAAACATTGGGAGGGTGCTTTGGGGTTACGTAATGGGTGACCCCGCCCCTCTCCGACATCACGGGGGAAACCCATAAGGAAGTCCCTGTCGAATCCCCATGCGTCAGAGGGGGGCAGGGTCACCGAGTGGCCCCACCCTCCGTTATTTAAGAAGTGTCAGAAGACGAGAAGCGTCACACAGCGGGAGCCTCCCATCATGGATGCGGAGCGGCCCGAGAACGCAGAGGAAGTTGCCAGACGAGAACACCGGAGCAAGAAGCAGAGGATCGGAGGAAGAAGCAGAGGAAGAAGAAGATGGAGGAAGAAACCGAAAGAAGATAGAAGAAAGAAGATGGAAAGAAGACTTTAAATAAAGAAATTGTCAAAAACTGTCTCTTGTCATTTTTAACATTTTTGACACTTTTTTTGTGAAATGGTAGGGGTACTTTTGTACCCCCTTACCATTTCACACGGGGGGCAGGATCTGGGGGTCCCCTTGTTAAAAGGGGCTTCCAGATTCCCATAAGCCCCCCACCGCAGACCCCCACAACCACCGGGCAAGGGTTGTGGGGATGAGGCCCTTGTCCCCATCAACATGGGGACAAGGTGCTTTGGGGGACCCCAAAGCACCCTCCCAATGTTGAGGGCATGTGGCCTGGTACGGTTCAGGAGGGGGGGCGCTCTCTCTTTCCCCCTTTTTTTCCTGCGGCCTGCCAGGTTGTATGCTCGGATAAGGGTCTGGTATGGATTTTTGGGGGACCCCACTCCATTTTTTTTTTAAATTTTGGCGCGGGGTTCCCCTTAAAACCCATACCAGACCTGAAGGGCCTGGTATCGAATTTAGGGGAACCCCACGCCATTTAAAAAAAAATTTTGGCTTGGGGTTACCCTGTGGGGAAATCCCATGCTGTTTTTATCAATGAACTTTTATGTGTATTGTCGGACCGGCAATTCATTAACCACTTCAGCCCCGGAAGAATTTACCCCCTTATTGACCAGAGCACTTTTTGCGATTCGGCACTGCATCGCTTTAACTGACAATTGCGCGGTCGTGCGACGTGGCTCCCAAACAAAATTGATGTCAGTTTTTTCCCACAAATAGAGCTTTCTTTTGGTGGTATTTGATCACCCCTGCGGTTTTATTTTTTGCACTATAAACAAAAATAGAGCGACAATTTTAAAAAAAACGCATTATTTTTTACTTTTTGCTATAATAAATATCCCCCAAGTTTTAGGTATTCTTCTACATATTTTTGGTGAAAAAAATCGCAATAAGCGATTATTGATCGGTTTGCGCAAAAGTTATAGCGTTTACAAAATAGGGGATAGTTTATGGCATTTTTATTAATAATTTTTTTTTTTTAAATGGCGGCGATCAGCGATTTTTATTGTGACTGCGACATTATGGCGGACACATCGGACATTTTTGACACATTTTTGGGACCATTGTCATTTATACAGCAATCAGTGCTATACAAGTGCACTGATTCCTGTGTAAATGACACTGGCAGTGAAGGGGTTAACCACTAGGTGGCAGTGTAGGGGTTAAGTGTGTCCTAGGGGTGTGTTTCTAACTGTGGGGGGTGGCTGTGTGTGACACATCACTGATCTCTGCTCCGATGACAGGGAGCAGAGATCCAGTGACACTGTCACTAGGCAGAACGGGGAGATGCTGTTTACATCAGCATCTCCCCGTTCGTCCGCTCCGTGAGGTGATCGCGGGTATCCCCGCGGTGATCGAGTCCATGGGACCCGTCTCACGGAGCTTGCCGCGGGCGCGCCCGCTGGCCGCCTCTTAAAGGGGAACGTACAGGTACGTGATTCTGCCTGTACGTGCCCTTCTGCCAGCGTATATCGTCGTGAGGCGGTCGGCAAGCGGTTAATAGCCGTGAGTAGTTTTAAATGACTTTTTTTCCTTTGAAATGTCATTTTGCTGTCAGACTGTTCTAAACACGGGAAACATGCGCCCCTTTACAGGCATACTATAGACACCCCCCAGGTACGAAATTTAAAGGAATATTACACTTTTATTGTTTCACTTTAAGCATTATTAAAATCACTGCTCCCGAAAAAACTTCAGTTTTTAAAACTTTTTTTTTGCATTGATACATGTCCCCTGGGGCAGGACCCGGGTCCCCAAACCCTTTTTAGGACAATACCATGCAAATTAGCTTTTAAAATTAGCACTTTTGATTTTGAACGTTCGAGTCCCATAGACTTCAATGGGGTTCTAACATTCGTGCAAAGTTTTGGTCCGTTTGCAAGTTCTGGTGCAAACCGAACCGGGGGTTGTTTGGCTCATCCCTAATCACATGGTCCTAAGTATTCAGACCCTTTGCTGTGACACTCATATATTTAACTCAAGTGCTGTCCATTTCTTCTGATCATACTTGAGATGGTTCTACACCTTCATTTGAGTACAGCTGTGTTTGATTATACTGATTGGACTTGATTAGGAAAGCCACACACCTGTCTATATAAGACCTTACAGCTCACAGTGCATGTCAGAGCAAATGAGAATCATGAGGTCAAAGGAACTGCCTGAAATGCTCAGAGACAGAATTATGGCAAGGCACAGATCTGACTAAGGTTACAAAAAAAATTCTGCTGCACTTAAGGTTCCTAAGAGCACAGTGGCCTCCATAATCCTTAAATGGAAGACATTTGGGACGACTGAGCTATCGGGGGGAGAAGATTGAAAAGAAAACAAAGTAGATGTGGCGCTGTACTATTATGAACCTATCCTTAATAAGCCTTAATAAGCCAAAGAACTACTGATGTGAACAAAATATAATCAATTGATTAAATAAGATTGTGCACTGGTACATGCATTTGCATAAAGGTGAATTAACATATTATACTCCATGTCTTCAGATATGTGTTAAAGAAAAAGCAAAACTTAATTCCAAACAAAAAAACAAAAAAAAGAACCAAGTAAATATAAAATATCTGTGTAAGATATGCAATCCCAAATAATGAATAGATAATGGGACTAAATTAGTGCCAATACTTCCATGGAAATATAAAAAATCACATTGATAAATGTACAAATAAATTGCTTTTGTGCTAGTGAAAACCTAATTTAAATATATGCATTTGAAAAATAAATAAAAATAAATAATCCCAACAATGAATGTACAAAATAAAGTGCTTCTGTGCTTCTGTGCTGGTGAAACCAATTTTTGATAATTTCCACTTTTCAAAGGTGATCATATCATGCGTGTCTTATCCGTGCTTTTATTGTGGCTGAACTCACCCGAATGTCCCCCCCCCCCCTCCTGGGGTGTGGAGCATTCACAGTATCTGCCACTGTGTAGCACTTTGGAGGCTGGATGTTCCCCGATATAATGGCAGTTTCCACTCTTGTCTCATATACCATAATAGCATAGAGGAACAAGGATTCCAAATAGTGTAATATTGTTTCAACGAATTTATTGCTTCAAAATCATAAGAAAGGTACTCACATTCAGTGAAAAACTTTAAAGCATTTGTTGCTGACGCAAAAACCAGCGACCGTAAGTGATGCAGGAGCGTGTGCTGACCCCGCTCGGCACGTGACCGTGATGTCACGCGTAGGGAAGGGACAGGCACTTTGATACTGACGTAGGCAAACGAGCTTGCCGCTCGTAGGAGATAAGTCTATTGTTTTTTTTTTATTATGTAAGTTATGTGAGCACCCCTATCTCTAAACTAATAAACATCTACTACTGATTGAAAATACTACACTATCTGGCCCCCTTTTTTCTTTACTTCCCCTCCTGTTTCCGCTGAGAGACAAAGACATACTGAGAACCCCATCTGGTCCAGGAATATCAGGGAGAAGCTGCCATTACCAGTGACTATATGCGGTTACCTCTTTACCGCAAGGTAAGAGGCCACTTCTCACCAGTGTGTGTCCTGTGCACAAAGAGGAGATACCCACTTTTTCCAGCACCTTATTGCACCATTTTACACATTGGAATGCTCTTTCACAGAAAGAAGATATAATCCCATTGAACTATATTCTCAGTTCTATTGTTATTTTGCATACTTTTTAATTATTTTGCGCACCTTTGATCTATTTGGACTTCTATAGTCTTTACAGTTGATACACTTTTTTGCTATATGCTTGGTTTGCACACTGATTTGAATTTTGCACAGGCCCTTTGCACTCTGCACAGGAAAATTTACTATTGCTATTTTTTGCATAGTTTCAATTTTTTTTTTTTTATATATTTATTTTTTTATATTGTTTTGTGAATTTGCACAGTTTATTTAGTTTTGTTTCATATGTATATCTATTACACCCATTTGTAGTTGGATACTTACCACATCCATTTAGTGGCACCATCAATTTACCTTTGCACGCTGCACTTTGTCACTATCGCTTATTATTGTGTTATATTGCACGTACTGTTTTACAGAAGCTTTCTAACAGTGTTTTTATATTTTTGTATTATTGGATTGTTCTGCACATGCGGACACTATGTCTTTGTACTGCTACCTTTAGCAGTATATTTTTTGCACTTTGCTCGGAATAGCGCAGCACCAACCCCCACTTTTATACGTAGCAATAACTCTCGGTGGAGCTGCTGGTTTAAGCGGGCTTGTTACCTTCACTCTCCTTCCCTCTGTTTCACCGGTACCGGGTCTAGGGTTCCGTTGAGTTTACCTCCGGACGATATAAGCACCAACACTTGAGTATGTTTTCAATGCTTTATTGAACAATTAACGAAGGAAGTAGCAGGAAAGAGGCAGAAGGGAAACTGCAGGGAAGCTCAAATACCTTTCTGTAGGATTCTTGACAAATGTCCTTTAGAGTTGAATATTGCAGTAGAATGCGCTCCCCTTGTGGAACACACTCCTTGCTCGCCTGGATAGGCCTTTCTCACTTGCCTAGCAGCCAGTACGTAGCACAAACAAAAGTCTCTGCCACAGACTTGCTTGAGATGAACCCGTACGATCCTCTGCCACAGGATGTACTGGTTTTGCGGTGAATGTCAGACACAGTGCTTGAACCTTTAAGCCAAACCCGGCAGCACTATGCTGTAAAATTACTTTAGGATACGTCCTCCAACTGAGTCACCAGGCCCCTCTACACACCAGCACTCTGCATGATCCTTCCATGACGGGTCCTACCCTGGGATCTCCTCGGTTGTCCAGCTTCTTCACTCTGGATAGACAGCTCAGGACCATTCCTCGGCTGCTGTGGTAGGCCCCACACAAGCTTCTGGGCCCACCTACGCGCCGCAGCGGCGCGGGCCTCCAGAACGGAGGACCATGAGGTAGCACTCTAACGCATACCTGTCAGCCAGGAGGGCCAGCAGGTGGCTGTAAAACAACCCTAAAACATGGCATTTGTCCCATAAATACCCTCTCCCAGAATCCAACTCGGAGGACCACCTCCACCGAGTTGTCTCCGGGACAGAAGAGCACCCATATGCTTCGACGCCTTGCCTTTCCAACACTAGCCAATGGTAACAACGACACCCACCGGCTCAGTATGGAAACACACGCAACGTCAGCCAAGCTGGAACAGAGGCAAATCTAACTTCCTTTAACGAGCAATTTACTAAATTTACCTATCAGATGGTAGATCATAAATCTACCAGCGCTACATATATATAATATAAAACTGCATGCAGGGCACTGGACAAACCACTAGGGACAAAGGGGATGTGTAATTATTTAATACAGTACTGTAATCTGTAAGATTACAGTATACTGTATCTATACTGTGTTTTTTACTTTTTAAATTTGGCGCCGAACTCCGTCCCAGTGCGTCGCAACGCTCGCAGGAACAGAGCTTGGCACTGTGAATAGAGCAAGACACGGCAGCTCGCAGATCACAGCGGGGAAACATCGCAGGATCCAGGGGACAAGGTAAGAAAGCTCTTCCTGGATCCTGCAATGCGATCCCGAGTCTGGCTCGGAGTTACCGCTTTTGGTACTGAAATCTCACCCCGAGCAAAACTCGGGAATACTGCCAGGGGGGTTAAATGATAATCCTATTGCTTCTGTTTGGGCGCCACCTACTGCCCCTATAGGTAATTGCACACAAACTTCTTTGTTAAATTCTAAAACAGTTTGTTCTTTAAACACTAGTATAGACAATGCTAGGTTACAGAATTTACCAGAAACATGTCTTAAGGAGTGTTTATCCTGTGAGGTATCTCCGCTGGGTTATCACCTTACTCTCAGCATTAACCACTTCCCACCCGGCCACTGCACATATACGGCCGGGTGGGAGCTCCCTCCTTCTGACTGGACGTTCCCGAACGTCCTTCAGAAGGAGCGGGATCACGCGGGCGCGCTCCCGCGCAGCCGCGCAATCCCGATGCACGCGTGTCACTCGGACACGCCGCATCTCAGAGCGGCAGGAGGGCAATGTGATTTGCCCTCCTGATCCGCACGATGGCTGTGTGTAATCACAGCCATCGTATAGTAAACAAGGGGGAGGGGGTGGCAGATGACAGGAGATCGCGCCGCCACGTGCCCGCGCAGCGGCGCGATCCCGATCTGCCTGTGTCCCCCAGAGACAGCACAACACAGGAGGGCCCTGTGATTGGCCCTCCTGATCACATGACGACTGTGTCCAATCACAGTCGTCATGTAATGTAAATAGAGAGCGTAGTAACTGCTCTCATCTCTTCCTCTCCTCACACAGAGCCTGTCAGTGAGGAGAGGAAGAGAGATCTGTGCTGCAGCCAGGAGATCAGTGAGTAATAAAGCTGTTTGTCTGCTGTTTACCCACTGATCACCCAGCTAGTGTCCCCAAAACACAGTGTCCCCAAAACACAGTGTCCCCAAAACACAGTGTCCCCAAACAGTGAAAACACCTGTCAGTGAACATCTGCCCGTCAACAACTGGCACATCTGTCCGCCAACAGCGGGCACATCTGTCCGCCAACAGCCGGCACATCAGCCCGTCGTCATCAGGCACATCTGCCCGCCTGCCATCAGGCACATCTGCCCGCCATCAGGCACATCTGCCCGCCTGCCATCAGGCACATCTGCCCGCCAGTCATCAGGCACATCTGCCCGCCAGTCATCAGGCACATCTGCCCGCCAGTCATCAGGCACATCTGCCCGCCAGTCATCAGGCACATCTGCCCGCCAGTCATCAGGCACATCTGCCGCCCGCCATCAGGCACATCTGACACCGTCAACAGCTAACACATCAGCCCGTCATCAGCTGACACATCAGCCCATCAACAGCTGACACATCAGCCGCCCACCATCATCAGGCACATCTGCCCGCCTGCCATCAGGCACATCTGCCCGCCAGTCATCAGGCAAATCTGCCCGCCTGCCATCAGGCACATCTGCCCGCCTGCCATCAGGCACATCTGCCCGCCAGTCATCAGGCACATCTGCCCGCCAGTCATCAGGCACATCTGCCCGCCAGTCATCAGGCACATCTGCCCGCCAGTCATCAGGCACATCTGCCTGCCAGTCATCAGGCACATCTGCCGCCCGCCATCAGGCACATCTGTCGCCCGCCATCTGACACCGTCATCAGCTGACACATCAGCCCGTCATCAGCTGACACATCAGCCCGTCAACAGCTGACACATCAGCCGCCCACCATCATCAGGCACATCTGCCCGCCCGCCATTAGGCACATCTGCCAGCCGCCATCTGCCCACGATCAGGCACATCTGCCCGCCAACATCAGGCACATCTAGCCACCCACCATCTGGCACAGCCGCCCACCATCTGGCACATCTGCTGCCTGCCATCTGACACATCTGCCCGCCAACATGACAAAAAGGTCTTACAGCGCAGAGGAGGCTCTCCAAATACTCCAGAGTATGTCGGACGAGAGTAGCGGGGAATTCTCTCCGTCAGACTCGGATAGTGACTATGAGCCAGGGGAAAGCAGTGGCTCCGAGTTGGAAACAGAGGAAGATACAATCCTAACAAGGAGAATCAGGAGAAATGAGCAGGAGGAGGCATTCACCAGCAGCGCAGCACTCCAGGGCATCCACCAGCAGGCATCCACCAGCAGCGCAGAACTCCAGGATGATATGCAGGCATCCACCAGTAGCGCAGCACTCCAGGGCATCCACCAGCAGGCATCCACCAGCAGCGCAGCACTTCGGGATAGGCGGGCATCCACCAGCACTTCTGCAACCTTCCTAGAAGATAGGCCAGATGCTAGCAACGGATCCCATCAACGAGGCAGTGCCCATACTAGCCTCCCAGATGTTCTACTGTATCCAACATGGCTGCCCGATACATCAGTAGAACCTGTAATACCCCTTTTCACAGCCCAGCCAGGCCCTCAGATGCAGACGGAAAATGTAACCCCACTTTATTATTTTCATTTATTTTTTACCAATGATCTCTTAACCTACATTGTGGAGCAATGTAATCTATACGCCAGCCAACACATAGCCAACAATCCCAGTTCCTCATATGCCCGTCCTTTTGTTTGGAAACCCCTCACCGTAGAAGAATTTAAAATTTTCCTTGGCCTAACCCTCAACATGGGGCTGACAAAAAAAATGAACTCCATTCCTACTGGTCTACCCAACCTATCCACCACATGCCGATCTATTCGTCATTTATGCCCAGAACCCGTTATGAGATGATCATGAGATTTTTACACTTCAATAACAATGCCCAATGCCTCCCTCGAAATCATCCCAGTTACGATAAGTTATTCAAAATTCGGCCCCTAATCAATTTTTTTTGCGCCAGCTTCAAGGAGATGTTTACCCCTGATAGAAACATATGTGTGGATGAATCCCTGGTGCACTTCACCGGAAGACTGGGAATAAAACAATACCTCCCCAGTAAAAGAGCCAGACGTGGGGTAAAATTTTATAAGGTGTGTGACAGGGCCACGGGTTACACATATGATTTTATGATTTATGAGGGAAAAGACAGACAGCTAAACCCCCCTGGATGCCCTACCTACATGGGAACAAGTGGCAAAATTGTCTGGCAGCTGATCCAACCATTACTTGGGAAAGGTTACCACCTTTACGTAGACAATTTCTACACTTTTCTCCCACTTTTCCGCCATTTGTACCTGAAGAACACTGTGGCCTGTGGGACAGCACGGACCAACCGCAAAGGCTTCCCACAAAGATTGGTCGCCAAGAAATTGAAGAAGGGTGAAATGGCCAGTATGCGAACTGAAGAAGTACTAGCGGTGAAGTGGAGAGATAAAAAAAGACTACATCCTTTCAACAATACATGACGACACCTTGGTGGAACTTCAGAGAAGAGGAGGCCCCATACAGATGCCAAAATGTGTGCATGAGTACAACCTATACATGGGGGGGGGGGTGGATATGAACGACCAGATGATGCAGCCCTACTTGGCCACCAGGAGATCACTATTTTGGTACAAGAAAGTCGCCATTTATTTGATGCAACTTGCCCTATTTAATTCCTATATCATTTTTTCTAAGTGCACCCAAAGTTCCCTACCCTATCTAAAATTCCAAGAAGAAGTTTTCACAGCCCTTCTCTATCCCCAAGGCCAAGCCCCTCAACTAATTCGCTCCGATGCGTTAGCCAGACTCCATGAAAGGCACTTTCCCGAAATCCTCCCTCTTACCCAAACAGGTCGCAAACCCCAAAAAAAATGTCGTGTATGTGCAAGTAGAGGAATTCGCCGTGACACCCGATACTACTGTCCCCAATGTCCCTCCGAGCCAGGGCTCTGTATTGGAACATGCTATCGGAGCTATCATACTTCACTACACTATTAGTACAGTGAAGGTGATTTTTTTCCACTATCTGCCATTTCTGTGAATGACCCGGACTGTTAACGACTATGCCTCTGCCAAACATGTTTCTGCCTTCAGCGTAAATTGACCCGGACTGTTAACGACTATGCCTCTGCCAAACATCTTTCTGCCTTCAACGTGAATTGACCCGGACTGTTAAATGACCATGATTTTTGCCTGCCTCCTGAACTGATCATTTGCCCTGCCACTGTACAGCACAGGGGTCTCACATATGTGAGGGGCTCCAGAAAAGGTTTTCCGAGTGGAGAAAACATTTTTCTCCGGGTTTTTAGTTTTCTCGGATTAGGGTCTGGAGACTCGGAGGCTTCGTAGAGATTTGGGTGGGAAGAAGCCTCTACCCCTGTCCTCAGGTCTTACCTGACTAAGGCCCAATGTACAAAGTGCTGCCTGCTGCCACCTGAACTGGCCATGCCTTTTGCCTGCCACATGACCTTGCCATGCATTTGCCTGCCACATGACCTTGCCATGCCTTTGCCTACCACCTGGACTGGCCATGCCTATGCCTGTTACCTGAACTGCCTGCTAAACCTTGGACTGTACTGAACCATGTTCATACTTTTCCATATCTGTCTGCTGCCTGGACAATTCCTGGACATTTCCTTTGGCTGTCTGGACAAATGCTTTGGCTGCTCTGGAACGGTATTCCTGCCTGCTAAAACCACAGGTGAGCTTTTTTTTTTACCTTTTGCTCAGCAGAATGTATTTTGGGGTGTAATTCTTGGTGTGTACATGCTATGTGTTAGAAGCCTGGAGGTGCTACTTGCATGTTGGGCCTCTGTATGTGGCCAGGCTGTGGAAAAGTCTCACACATGGGGTATCGTCACACTCAGAACGAGTAGCAGAATGTATTTTGGGGTGTCATTTTGGCTATGTACATGCTATGTGTTAGAAAGATCTTCTAAATTGACAATTTTGTGAGAAAAAAATAGGTTTTCATTTTCTTTACACATTTTCCAAAAACTTGTGGAAAGAAATGACATTTTCAAAAGACTCAGTATGCCTCATAGAATATACATTGGGTTGTTTTCTTTCCAAAATGGGGTCATTTTGAGGGTAATTCCATTGTCCTGGTGCTCCAGGGCCTTCAAAAATGTGATAGGTACTCAGGAAATGAAATGTGTAATTTATGCCTTTAGAACGCCTGATGGTGCTATATGGATGTTGGGCCTCTGTATGTGGCCAGGCTGTGGAAAAGTCTCACACATGGGGTATCACCATACTCAGGACGAATAGCAGAATGTATTTTGGGGTGTCATTTTGGCTATGTACATGCTATGTGTTAGAAAGATCTTCTAAATTGACAACTTTGTGAGAAAAAAATAGGTTTTCATTTTCTTTCCACATTTTCCAAAAACTTGTGGAAAGAAATGACATGTTCAAAAGACTCAGTATGCCTCATAGAATATACATTGGGTTGTTTTCTTTCCAAAATGGGGTCATTTTGTGGGTAATTCCATTGTCCTGGTGCTCCAGGGCCTTCAAAAATGTGATAGGTACTCAGGAAATGAAATGTGTAATTTATGCCTTTAGAACGCCTGATGGTGCTATATGGATGTTGGGCCTCTGTATGTGGCCAGGCTGTGGAAAAGTCTCACACATGGGGTATCGCCATCCTCAGGACGAATAGCAGAATGTATTTTGGGGTGTCATTTTGGCTATGTACATGCTATGTGTTAGAAAGATCTTCTAAATTGACAACTTTGTGAGAAAAAAATAGGTTTTCATTTTCTTTCCACATTTTCCAAAAACTTGTGGAAAGAAATGACATGTTCAAAAGACTCAGTATGCCTCATAGAATATACATTGGGTTGTTTTCTTTCCAAAATGGGGTCATTTTGTGGGTAATTCCATTGTCCTGGTGCTCCAGGGCCTTCAAAAATGTGATAGGTACTCAGGAAATGAAATGTGTAATTTATGCCTTTAGAACGCCTGATGGTGCTATATGGATGTTGGGCCTCTGTATGTGGCCAGGCTGTGGAAAAGTCTCACACATGGGGTATCGCCATCCTCAGGACGAATAGCAGAATGTATTTTGGGGTGTCATTTTGGCTATGTACATGCTATGTGTTAGAAAGATCTTCTAAATTGACAACTTTGTGAGAAAAAAATAGGTTTTCATTTTCTTTCCACATTTTCCAAAAACTTGTGGGAAGAAATGACATGTTCAAAAGACTCAGTATGCCTCATAGAATATACATTGGGTTGTTTTCTTTCCAAAATGGGGTCATTTTGTGGGTAATTCCATTGTCCTGGTGCTCCAGGGCCTTCAAAAATGTGATAGGTACTCAGAAAATGAAATGTGTAATTTATGCCTTTAGAACGCCTGATGGTGCTATATGGATGTTGGGCCTCTGTATGTGGCCAAGCTGTGGAAAAGTCTCACACATGGGGTATCGCCATACTCAGGACGAATAGCAGAATGTATTTTGGGGTGTAATTGCAATTATGCCTGCACCGTGTGTGAGAAATAACTTGTAAATATGACAATTTAGTGAAGAAAAAAAAAATCTATATTTCTTAATTTTCCAAAGCATTGTGGGGAAAAAATTTCAACTTCAAAAAATTCACTATGCCTCTTACTAAATACCTCAGACTGTCTTCTTTCCAAAAAGGGGTCTTTTGGGGGGTTATTGTACTGTCCTGACATTTTAGGGCCTCAAGAAATGAGATCAGTGCATTCGGCCATCAGTGCATTAGGATTGATACATTTTCAATAATGCGTAGCATGGCTTGTAGACTCTATAACTTTCACACAAACCAATGATCATACAATTATCAGGATTTTTTTTACCAAAGACATGTGGTAGAATACATTTTTGCCTAAATTTTCGACAAAATTAAATTTTTTTGGTTTCTTTTAAAAGAGAAAGTAGAAAATTTTGTTTTTTTTTCAAAATATTCGCTCTTTTTTCGCTTATATCACAAAAAATAAAAAATGAAGTGGTGAATAAATACCACCAAAAGAAAGCTCTATTTGTGTGAACAAAATGATAAAAATTTCATTTGGGTACAGTGTAGCATGACTGAGTAATTGTCATTCAAAGTGAGAGAGCACTGAAAGCTGAAAATTGGTCTGGGAAGGAAGGGGGTGAAAGTGCCCAGTATTGAGGTGGTTAAAGAAAAGATTTGGAGAGGCAAGTTTATTGATATTTTAACTCTTTTACCATCTTTCAAGGAATTTTTATCTAAGGCTGAGAAAAGAGATGATAGAGCAGAGGAAGACAGGAATCGACCAGTAGCTAGATCTTTTAATAATTGGTTGCAAGCGTTTTGCATTTTTAGTAGTGTGTTATGTGAAAAATGCCCAGAAAAGAGCTCGGGTCTTTTTCAGCACATTGAAATAATTTTGGAAGCATATAAAAACTTTGGAGGGACAGCGTGGTTTTTATATGACGAATCTTTCCGTCAAAAACTCTCTGTCCATCCTATTCTGAAATGGGGAACTAAGGACGTCGGCCTATGGCTGAACCTTTTTCGCCCCCAAAGAGTTTCCTTCAACAGTCAACTAACATGGTACCCCCGTCGACAACAAGCTTTAGAAAAGGTATATGCTTTCATTTCAACGAAGGACACTGCAGATGGCCGAATTGCTGCAAATTTAGGCATGAATATGCCTTTTGTGCAGGAGGCCACCTGGTTGGCAAATGTTTCAAAAAAACGTCTTCATCCAACATTCTTTTTTTTTTTTTATTCTTTTTATTGAAATTTTTCTTTTTTTAAACAAACAGACATACAAGTTAACAAAAGAGTGACTCTAGCACACTGCCAGATCACTCAATGACCATCCGGTCATTCTTAATCAATCTATCTAACATTAGCACCTAACTAAGTGCATAACCCTCCCCCTAACCCCCCACCCCCTCCCCCCTACAACCTGTAACTCGGTTCACCCCAATCTTCAGACAGGACATTCACCTTATCTCTCAAAGGTACAACTCATGATACATACAGCGGATATAACCAAGTGTCTGAAGTATTACCCAGGTATTGCACAGCTATTTATCCCTCAAATACTGTTAAACCCAAAGAGCATATTTACCAATACAATGCCAACCCCCTTAACAGAAATGGAAGGCCAAATATACTGTCAAACAACAATGATTTTAGCTTTTGATTACATGGAACAATATATCAAACAGACCTATCCAGCAGTATTATCTGAATTAAACCACGCTTGCCACACTTTATTAAACTTTTTCTCACACCCCCTGGAAAGGTAAGTTGCTTTATAGTAAGGGAGCATGGAATTCACCATTCCCTTCCAAAAGGGTATACCTGGAGGTGTAGAAGACCTCCATTTCAATAGAGTAGCCTTTCTCCCGTAGAAAAATAGTATGATTAATAACGTTCTATGAGCCGTTGAGGGAACCACCTCCTCAACCAAACCCAATAGACAAACCTTAATTGAAATTGGGATAGGGATCTTCAGTATATCTGATATGCACAAGACCATCCCCTCCCAGAAGGGCCTAATGTGAAACATTCCCAGAAGATGTGCTCGGCACCAGCCGGTGAAAAACCATATCTCCAACACTCCGCGGAAATTGAAGGGTATATTGCTGCTAGTCTGGCAGGAGTGAAATTCTGTGTAAAAATTTGAAGTGTATTAGTTTATTTCTCGCCGAGACCAAATGTTTGAAGGGGCAGCCCTACATATCATCCCAATCCTCCCCATCTATGTCAGGGACCTCCACCTCCCAACGTTGCCTACACTTTGACAATGCCACAGGACTTTTCTTAAACATTTCTCTATAGGTGACTGATAGTGTTTTAGGAAGTTCTTCCCGCATAAGTATATCTTCCATGGATGACGGGATGGATTTTACCACTTGATCCCCAAACTGAGCCTAGAAGGCGTGGCAAAGTTATAAGAATCTGAAAAAATACGAGTTGGGGAGATCATGTCTGGCCTTAAGTTGATCGAAAGTCATAAGACTCCCATCCATTGTAATATCTTTTAGGGTTTTAATGCCCTTGACTAGGGATGAGCCGAACACCCCCCGGTTCGGTTCGCACCAGAACCTGCGAACGGACCGAAAATTCGCACGAACGTTAGAACCCCATTGACGTCTATGGGACTCGAACGTTCGAAATCAAAAGTGCTTATTTTAAAGGCTAATTTTTATGGTATTGTCCTAAAAAGGGTTTGGGGACCCAGGTACTGCCCCAGGGGACATGTATCAATGCAAAACAAACTTTTAAAAACGGCCGTTTTTTTGGGAGCAGTGATTTTAATGATGCTTAAAGTAAAAAAAAAAAAGTGAAGTATTCCTTTAAATATCGTACCTGGGGGGTGTCTATAGTATGCCTGTAAAGTGGCGCGTGTTTCCCGTGCTTAGAACAGTCCCTGCACAAAATGACATTTTTAAAGGAAGAAAAGTCAACTGCTTGCGGCTTTAATGTAATGTCGGGTCCCGGCTATATGGATGAAAATCAGTGAGATAAACTGCATGGGTACCCTCCAGTCCAGTCCATTACCAAGCCCTTTGGGTCCTGTATGGATATTAAGGGGAACCCTGCACCCAAATTAAAAAAAGGAAAGGCGTGGGGCCCCCAGGCACTATATACTCTGAACAGCAGTATACAGGCGGTGCAAACAAGACAGGGACTGTAGGTTTGTTGTTAAGTAGAATCTGTTTGTAATTTTGAACTGGTACATTTTTAAAGTGTAGCTCCAGCCAAAAAATCTGTTTTTAAGCTTTTTGGAAAACATAGGGAAGGGTTATCACCCCTGTGACATTTGTTTTGCTGTCTGTGCTCCTCTTCAGATTTCACCTCACTTTTTGTCCCAATGACAAATGTTTTTTGAAAATTTGGGGTTTTTAGTGAAACAAGGATTGGTGATAAAGCATCAGTGGAAAGGAGAAAAGTTTTTCCCATATTAACTCTTACAGGAGAGAATTTCCCTTCCTATGGGGTAGATTTCATCTCACTTCCTGTTGTCTCCTTCCGTTTGCAAGTAGGAGTCGTTTGTAAGTTGGATGTTTGAAAGTAGGGGCCTGCCCTATATACTCTGCAGAAATTTGGGCCTTAGGTGTTGTTGTGGCCTCAACACTGTAAGCCCTCACAGGGCCCTGCTGTGAAATATTAGATCAAGAATCGTAATTACATGCCCCTGTTGAATAGGGCCAGAAAAATTGGGCCTTTGGTGATGGTGGTGCTGGTGCCACAACACTGTAAGTCCTCACAGTTACTTTTGGTGGGCGCTGGAACGGGCCCTGCTGTGAAATATTAGATCAAGAATTCTAATTACATGTCCCTGTTGAACAGGGGCTGAAAAATTGGGCCTTAGGCACTGGTGCTGGTGCCACAACACTGCAATCCCTCACAGATACTTTAGTTGGAACGCAGGAACGAGCCCTACTGCAAAGTATTGCATCAAAAATTGTAATTACACGCCCCTGTTAAACAGGGGCTGAAAAATTGGGCCTTAGGCACGAATACGCCCAATAGGGCGTACACACGGTCGGACTTTGTTCGGACATTCCGACAACAAAATCCTAGGATTTTTTCCGACGGATGTTGGCTCAAACTTGTTTTGTCTACACACGGTCGCACAAAGTTGTCGGAAAATCCGATCGTTCTAAACGCGGTGACGTAAAACACGTACGTCGGGACTATAAACGGGGCAGTGGCCAATAGCTTTCATCTCTTTATTTATTCTGAGCAATGCGTGGCACTTTGTCCGTCGGATTTGTGTACACACGATCGGAATTTCCGACAACGGATTTTGTTGTAATTTTGTAATTACTCAGGATAGTCACTCAGCATCAGCATAGGCAGTCTTTGAAGGGATCTGACATTTCAAAAAAAAAATATTCGGTTACATCAGCATCAGGTGCTTGGTAGCTGGTGGTGATTCAAGACTGATTAATTTTTATGAAGGTCAGTCGATCGACTGAGTCGGTGGACAGACACACCCTGTGAACGGTTACAAAGCCTCCAGCAGCACTGAATGTGCGTTCCGAAAGAACGCTGGATGCAGGACAGGCCAGTAGCTCAATTGCATACTGTGCAAGCTCTGGCCAGTGATCCATCCTCAAGACCCAGTAACCCAGAGGATTTTCGGTGGGAAAGGTGTCCAAGTTAGATCTTGCCCCTAGGTATTCCTGCACCATGTAAAACAGACGCTGGCGATGGTTGCTGGAACTGATCATACCTTGGGGCTGCGGACTAAAAAATTGTCTGAACGCATCGGTGGATCAAGGAGGGTTGCCAGCCAGTATTGGTCCTTCTCCTTGATACAACGAATACAAGGATCCTTCCGCAGGCTTTGCAGGATCAGGGAGGCCATGCAGCGAAGGTTTGCTGAGGGATTCGGTCCGGAGTCCTCTGGGTCACTAAGGATGACATGGTCCGCAGCCACCACCTCCCAGCCACGTACAAGTCCATGTGTTTCTTGGGACTGATCCCTTAAAGACTGCTGCTGATGCTGAGTGCCAGGCTCTACCTCCATACTGACACAATCCTCCTCCTCCTCGTCCTCTTCCTGTGTGATCTGCGGGCACACAGGAACACTGTCTGGATAAAGGGGGCCTTGAGAGCTAAGGAAGTCCTCTTCTTCCTGCCTCTGTTCTGCCTCAAGTGCCCTGTCCAATTTTCCATACAGCGTGTGCTCCAACAGGTGGACAAGGGAGACAGTGTCACTGATGCATGCACTGTCACTGCTCACCATCCTCGTGGCCTCCTCAAATGGTGACAGGACAGTGCATGCATCCCTGATCATGGCCCACTGGCGTGGGGAAAAAAAACAAGCTCCCCTGACCCTGTCCTGGTGCCATAGTCGCACAGGTACTCATTGATGGCCCACTGCTGTGTGTGCAGCTGCTGCAGCATGGCCAACTTTGAGTTCCACCTGGTGAGCATGTCACGGTTCTTGGGCAGGTTAAATTCCTTTTGGAGGTCTGCCAGCTGAGCACTGGCGGAAATGCACACAGACTTTCCTGCCCTGCCTCAGAACATCCTGTAAGCCCGGGTACCTGCCCAAGAACCGCTGCACCACCAAGTTAAGGACGTGAGCCAAAAAGGGCACGTGGGTCAGTTGTCCCTGTCGAAGGGCGGAGAGGAGGTTGGTGCCATTGTCGCAAACCAATATTCCTGCCTAAAGTGGGTGTGGCGTCAACCACCTCTGAACCTGCCCCTGCAGAGCTGACAGAACCTCTGCCCCAGTGTGGCTCCTATCCCCCAAGCACACCAGCTCAAGCACCGCATGGCATCTTTTGGCCTGCGTACTTGCATAGCCCCTTGAACGCCTACAGAGCACCGCTGATTCCTAGGACAAAGCACAGGAAGAGGCCATGGAGCAAGAAGAAGAGGAGGGGGTGGAGGAGAGAAGCGTGTCACGATCATTAGTAGTGGCATTTTGGAGGCATGGTGGCGGAACAACCTCCAATACTACTGCACCTTATCCTGCATCCTTCCCAGCTGCCAGCAGAGTCACCCAATGCGCGGTGAATCTTAGGTAACATCCCTGTCCATGGCTGCTGGACCATGAGTCAGCAGTAATATGCACCTTACCGCTGACCGCCCTGTCCAGCGAGACATGGACATTGCCTTCCACATGCCGGTAGAGAGCCGGAATCGTGGCAAAAAAAGTGGCAATTGGGTACCTGCCACTGAGGAACCGCACATTCCACAAACTCACGGAAGGGGGCAGAGTCTACCAACTGAAAAGGTAGCAGTTGAAGTGCTAGCAATTTTGCCAAGCTAGCATTCAACCGCTGGGCATGTGGATGGCTGCGAGCGAACTTCTTTCGGCGGTGCAGCAGCTGGGGCAGGGAAATTTGCCTGGTACAATCTGATGTCAGTATACCAAAAGCAGATTGCCCACAAGTACTTGGCTGTGACACACCTAATTCTACACCTTCATTCCTCTCAGTGCAGGTCTCAGAGAGGACTGAAGGTATAGTGGGGTTGGAGATCTCAGCTGATGAGGAGCAAGGAGAGGTCCTCTTTGTTCTTTGGTGTGGGTCTTTTAGATACGCTTGCCAATGAACTGCATGGCAGGTCAACATATGTCTGGTCAAGCATGTGGTAACCAAGCGGGAGATGTTTTGGTCATGCGAGATACCCTTGAGACATATGTTGCAAATTGCAGTGGTGGGATCTGATGCACTGGTCTCAAAAAAGGCCCACACCAAAGAACTTTTGGAATAACGCGCAGAGACAGCAGCACCATGCACATGCAGAGCTTTGCGGTGTGATGCAGTCAGTGTGCTGCCCTTAGGCTGGCCCCTGGAGGGCATCCTGCCTCATTGGTGATGTGCCTCCTCCTCCTCTCAGGCACCCAAGTTGAGTCAGTGACTTCATCATCCCCTCCCTCCTCATCACTGGAGCAAACCTGGCAGTATGCTGCAGGAGGGGGAGCATAACTGCCAGATTGCTGTCCTTCTTGGGCACCCCCTCCGTGCTCACGTTACTGCCTTCATCTAGCTCAGTATCATCATCAGAGCCTTCTAAACGCTGGGCATCATCCTAGGGCATGTACCCAACACTGTGGTCAAACAGTTCGAGGCACTCCTCAGGAGAACATGGTAGGGCTAGGGCAGGAGTCACTGATGCCATTGAGCCGAGGGAAGAGGCCGTGTTGGCAGCTGTTTTGCCAGACAAAGTACCCTGAGCATGGGTGAGAGAGGATGAGGAGAATGAGGACAGCTTGAGGTCATCCACTCGATCAAGTCTTCCGCATGTTGCGGCTCAACACGGCCAGCTGCCGAAAAAAAGGCCAAGTGTGTCCCACAGCCACATGCTGATGAGGTTGCACCGTCTCCACAACCCGCACTGTTGCCTCTAGACACAGAGCCTGCTTGCTCTCTTTTATTGGCTTGTTACTGTCTGCCTCTCCTCGTTGGCCTTCCAGACATACTAATGGCCTGTAGCTGCACTAAGCTGGGATATATATATATATATATATATATATATATATATATATATGAGGGTTCGTGGGTGTAACTGGTGTCGTGCGTCCACGCACAGTGGGAGCCGGGGAGGACTCTGTATGGAGAGACACCCTGCACATAGATCTTCTCGTTACACAGTAAACACTGTAATTGGTAGGAATGGGTAACCTTACCGGAAAAGTTGGACACAGTCACCGTATAGTGAAGTGTCAAACAGGCTTGGGGGATACACCGATCCCAGCGATATCCAGCTGCAGGGGTCCTCACAGTGAATCGCATCCAAGATCCAAGTCGGTGGATGGTGATGTAGGGGTTCCTGGTCTTGCGAAGTCTCCCTTTCAGATGGGAGGGGTTTGGAGGTAGAAATGGTTGGAGCTCAGCAGGATCCCAAACATAAAAGGAGATAAGAAAAAACTTCCACATAGGGCATGAATCCGTTTGGAACGAGAAGCTTTATTGAAAGCTGGGAAAAAAATGTGCTACACAGTGCACTTCGTGGGATAAAATGTGATCACAAAAGGTAAAAATCGGATAAAATTGCGTGGTAACAGGTCATTTAATGGCGTGAGCAACCCGACATGTTTCGGAGCATCGATGCTCCGAAACATGTCGGGTTGCTCACGCCATTAAATGACCTGTTACCACGCAATTTTATCAGATTTTTACCTTTTGTGATCACATTTTACTTTCAAAATCTTTTATTGGTTTTGTACAAAAACAAGAAATTATAAAGCATAAAATAAAATACAATACAGGATTACAAATCACATATCTTGTAACATCCTCTGGTGCATAAGATACGCCTGCTGGGGCTAGAGTGTTATCATTTATAAGGCACATTGAATATTGATAAGTCTGGTGTATAGTAATCAAAACTTGAAACCTAGCAACTGATGCGAACATAGAACGTTTTCCCTAGGGGGATTGTCTGGTGTCTAGTGAGGCGCTAGGGGGTCGCACCGGCACCCCTGACGGGATCATTCTGTGCACAGTGCGAGCCCCCCTCCCCTCCTGACCTGGTATTGACCAAGGGTCCTAGGTTCTCAATGATCAATATAATAATGCAGTGGAGACTACCACCTATCTGAGAGGAACAATCTACGAGATGAGTAATGATTGTCTTGAAATGAAGTAAAACTGGTCAGAAAGCACAATACAGTCATTACCCATTGAACTATCCTAGTTTCCCCCAGCAGAGGGACTGGATCAAACAAAATACATTTGGAAGGACAGAAAGGAGGAAGAGGAGAAAGGAAGAGAGTGAGAGAAATGTTAGCCGTCCGTCTGGAGGGGTCCCCGCCTCATAAGTTGATCCCTGTTAGTTTTGGGGTGGGACTCCTGGTATGAGAGAGATGCCGACGAATTTTGCCCAGGGCTCCCATATAGCTTCAAATTGCTTAGTTTTGTCATCTAAAATGCTAGCCAGTTTCTCTTGGGACATGATCCATGATATTTTGTGGATAGCTGCTTTCACCGAGACTTTGTGCTGTTTCCAGGCCTTAGCGATGGTGAGTTTTGCACCTAAGAGTATGAAATGTGTCAGTTTGCGTGAGTTCTTCGGCAACCCGGGCAGGTTGTCATTAAGAAGAGCTATGGTAGGGGATTTCGGGATTTGGATCTGAGTCGTTTTCCTTATCAGGGAAAAAATCTTGTTCCAGAAGGGCCTTATTCTGGGGCATTCCCACCACACATGGGCCATTGTGCCCACTAGCTGACACCCCCGAAAGCACCTGGGGTCAGCTGTTGGGTACATTCTGGAGAGCTTGACAGGTGTGAGGTACCACCTAGTCAAGACCTTAACCCCTCCTTCGATTAAGGAGGTGTTTTTGATGCCTTTAAAGGCTCTGTCGAAGGAGCATCTCCATTTAGAGGTCTCCCATTCAAAGGCTAGATCCCTCTCCCAATCCAGCATATAGGGGGTTTTTTGGGGGTGCAAGGCTAGTGACTGGTAGATGACGGAGATCCCCCCTCTCTGTTCACAGGAGCGACCACACCATGATTCGTATGGCGTAAAGGCGTTGTGTGAGGGGATTCCCCTTTTCCAACGTTGACAGAGGAAATGTCTAATTTGGTGGAATCTGAAGTGCTCAGAATGTGGAATTTCCAGTTGCCTTATTCCTTGCTCCAAGGAGATAGGACCCTCATTCGTGAAGAAGTGTCCGATTCGATACAGTCCCTTGTCCAGCCACCAACGAAAAGCCTTAATATCCAACCCAGGGGGAAAGTCAGGGTTGTTGAATATGTGTGCTAAAGGAAGACATCTAGAGATTAATGCCGGATTTTTTCTTAAATTATCCCATAAATGGAATGATTGAGATAAGGATGGGGAGAGAATTGGGGGTCTCTGTTTGGGGGGGGTCCAGAGGAGATAGTCCAGGGTGTATGTGGGGACAGCCTGTCGCTCTATTTGGATCCAGTCTGGTTTCTCTGTCCTGGAGTAAACCGTGGACAGTTGGGCCAGCCTGGCCGCTTGAAAGTACCAGTGAAGCTGCGGGGCCCCCATGCCACCCTGGTCTCTTGGAAGGAATAGGGTTTTTTGTTGAAATCTATGTCCTCTCCCCCCCCAGATAAATTTGGTGATCTTCTTTTGGAAATTGGAAAGGTGTTCTTTGGTTATATTTATCGGGATGGCTCTGAAGAGATATAGCAGTCTGGGAAGAAGAGTCATCTTCACAGCATGTACTCTGCCCAGCCAGGAAATTTCACCCTTGGACCAAGTTTCCAGATCAGCTGATAATTTCCGGTACATAGGTGGGAAGTTTAGGGGGTATAGTTGCTCTATCCTAGCTGGAAGTTTGATTCCTAAGTAATCTATCCATTGGTCGTTCCATTTGAAATCAAAGGAGCTTTTAAGAGCGGCAAACGTACCCGGCTGCAGGGAGATGTTTAAGGCAGAAGATTTAGAGTAGTTCACTTTGAGGCCAGAGGTGTTAGAGAAATCTTTCAGTAATTTGCATAAATTAGGGAGTGAGGTGATAGGGGACGTTATGAATAGGAGCATGTCATCGGCGAAGAGCCCACACTTGTGAACTTGTTCCCCACAGGATACGCCGTGAATGTTAGGGTTTGATCTAATCGCTATTGCCAGTGTTTCGATAGCCATAGCAAAAATGAGAGGGGAGAGAGGGCAGCCCTGTCTCGTCCCTCTCATTATTTGAAGGGGTTTGGAGTATTGTCCCTGCAGTCGAATTATTGCCGCCGGATTGGAGTAGAGGGATCTTAGTACCCCTAGGAAGCTAGCCCCGAAACCCCATCTCTCCAGGATGGAGAAAAGGTAAGGCCATTCGATCGAGTCGAAGGCCTTATGTAAATCTAGTGACAACAACATACCTGCTTGTTTAGTGCCCCCATCCCAATTTGATTGGAGAATGGAGACAATGTCCACCGCTCTCCTAATTTGATCTGGACCCTGCCTTCCTGGAATGAAGCCTACCTGATCTTTGTGAACGTACTGCTTGATGAAGGAGGCTAGACGGTTGGCTAAGATTTTGGTGAGTATCTTGAGATCGTTATTGATAAGGGAAATGGGCCTATAGTTCTCTACTTCTTCGTGGTTCTTATTTGGTTTGGGTATTACTGTTATGAATGCTGTATTCAAGTGGGGGTCTAATGGGGATCCCGTTCTCTTAGAGTTGAAAAATTTGGCCATGTGAGGGGCCAGAATATCCCCGAACTTTTTGTAATAAGGGACTGACAAGCCGTCCGGCCCGGGGGCCGAGCCTGTCTTGAGGTTTTTGATAACTTCCTTAATTTCGTCTGAGGAGAAGGGCTCCTCCATCAGGTCTCTGTGGTCTTTGGAAAGAGATGGCAGTTTGACATTCTCGAGGAAGGAGACGGTCGAACTGTCGCTCTGTGTTTGCGTGGCTTTGTATAAGCCTGAGTAGAAGTCATGGAAGGCTGTCATGATTTTGGATGGATTGGCCGTGGGGGGTTGACCCGCTATGCGCACTTTGGGGAAAGTGCGAGATTGGAATTTGGGGGAGAGTTTCGCGGCTAGCATTGTCCCTTCTCTGTCTTTGTGGCAGTAGAATTTAGCACCGCTCCATCTAATGTGTTTTTCAGCTTTTGCCGTTAAAGCTAGGTTGAGTTCCAATCTAATTGTGTCTAATTTGTCATTGAGGTTTTTAGATGGGGATTTTTTGTGTTCGGTTTTTAAAGCTATATATTTTTGTTCCAGCCTGAGAATGTCTATCATCCTTTCCTTTTTAACTTTAGTGGCTAATCTGATAAGCTCACCACGGACCGAGGCCTTGTGGGCTGCCCATAGTGTTTCGGGGGAGATATTACCCACATCATTCAACCGAAAATATTCCCTGATCGCGTCTGCTACTAATTTGGCTTGAACTGGATCCCCCAGGAGAGACTCGTTCAGTCTCCAGTAAGAGCCTCCACTACGTGATAGCACATTTTTCAGAGTCAGGAGGACCAATGAGTGGTCCGACCAGACTATGTCTAGGATTTTGGCTTTGGTGGCTAGAGGGATGAGATTAGTCTGGATAAGAATGTGATCTATCCTTGCGTAGGTCTGGTGGGGTGAGGAGAAGTGAGTAAAGTCCCTGGAGGTGGGATTCAGCTCCCTCCAAATATCTGCTAACCCCTGGGAGTGGATCATTTTAGCTATTCTAGTGCTTAGTTTGGTGGGGCGTGTTAGTTTTCCTTTGAGAGGGTTGGTTTTGTCTAGACCCTGGTCAAGCGCTACATTTGAGTCCCCTCCCCAAATGACTTTCCCCTCCAGGAGGGGGCCAAGAGTTGCAAAGAGGTTCTGGAAGAAGGATGCTTGGCCCTTATTAGGGGCATAGTAGGAGATTATGGAGTATAGTACTCCCTCCAGAGTGCCCTTCACAAGGATGAACCTACCCTCTGGGTCTTTAAAGTCAGAGATATGGTTAAATTTGCTATTTTTAGAGAAAAGTACTGCTACCCCTTTGGTTTTGTTTGGTGCGTTGGCTATGAAGAATGATGGGTAGAAGGCGTGTAAGAACTTGGGACTGTATCGAATCGGAAAGTGAGTCTCCTGCAGGAGCACTACGTCCAGTTTGAGGGATTTATAATGGTCTAAGGCGACCCTTCTTTTCCTAGGAGAGTTGAGTCCCTGCACATTGTGAGAGGCGACCCTAAGGTCCAGGCCTCTAGACACTTGATCAGTCATGGGAACAGAGAGAGGAGTGATCACCGGCCCAGCAGCCGCTTACCTTGTGATGGGGAGAGCTCCTTGAGAACGAGAAGGTGGGCGGGTCCGTGCTATAGTAGCTTGTGGGAGGGATCGGGGGATCTCCAGACGGCCAGCTAGGAGGAAAAGAAAAGGTGAGAGGAGGAGGAGGGAAGAAGAAGGAGAGACAAGTAAATAAAAAAAACAACAACAATAAAGACAAAAACTGTAGCGACAAGGGTCTTCTAGAAGGACCCTTGGAGGAAAGCGGTGTGTCAGGCCGCTTAAACTCCAATTTAAGTCTTCCCTCGTCCATATTGGTCAAGAGAAGTCTCACTCTTCGGGGGCTCAGTGGTTGCCCTCGAGGTGAGAGGAGGCGCATGGGTACCACCCCGGACCCATACTTCTAAGGAACCGTAAATATATACTATTTGCATAACGTGGTGTAAGATCTACAACTCAATAAGTGCAATTTGATACTGCTGTTTCCGTACAGAAAAAACTTTCGTGGGAACTATAAAAGAGATTCAAGCAGAGCTGAGAACCGAAATAAACCTGATAAAAAAAAAAAAAGAAATACCAAAAAAAATAAAAAATAAATAAAATTAACAACGGGGAGAAGGTAATTCAATGTCGTGGGAGGAGCATGACCTTCTACCATAGGTGACCTGCAACCTGGATCCTGGATCTGAAAAGGAAATTGGTTATTGAGGGCTATTAGGAACTGAGGTCTCGTTGGTAAAAGTCTCAGATTGGGATGGGGAGCGAACTCTCCTTGAAAAGGCCAAGGGATCGTGAGGACTGTTCTCCATAGGATGGATACTTTATAGGATTTCATCCGTAGACTTAGTCCCGTCTGTAGAAAAAAAAGAAAATTTTAAGATCGAGGACCTGTGCCTGAGGTCTCGTTGGGGTCTTGGGATTGAAAAGAGGAGCGTTAGCTCATTCAAAGAAGGGGGAACGTCCCCCACAGGAAAGACCGTGAAAGGCCTGGGTGTGTAAGAAGAGGGTCTTCTTGCTCCGTTAAGGGGGCTTGCCATCTTTGCTCCTCTTAGTGGGGCCCTTGTTCCAGAGAGGAGAAACTGGGCTGCCCGGTGGGGGTCGTTTGGATGAGCCCGAGGCAGATGAGGAGAGCTCCATGGGGGCTTCCTGGGAGATCAGCTTGAGGGAGAGGAAAAGTTTTTCACCTTCCGGGAGATTGGAGAAAGTGTGGGTCTTGCCTTGTATGGTGAACTTTACCGCGAAGGGGAATGTCCAGCGGTATTTGATGTCTCGTTCCATCAACACTGACAGGAGGGGTTTGAGGGTGCGTCTTCTTTGGATGGTGGATTGAGCGAGGTCCGCAAAAACCTGAATTTGGTGGCCCTGGTGTTGAAGCTTGGGCTTCAGGCGAGATTGTCTCATTACCTCCTCTTTTACCGCGTAGAAGTGCGGTTTAACTATTATGTCCCTCGGGGTCCCGTCTTTCCTCGGGGGACCCAGGGCTCTGTGCGCCCTGTCCAGCTCCAGCCTATGGGGCGGGATGTTGGGGATGAGGTCCGAGATAAAGTCCTGCACCGTGAGGGGGATATCCGTGAAGGATTCAGGAAGGCCTCTAATTCGGAAATTGTACCTCCTGGACCTGTTCTCAAGTTCGTCAATTCTTGATAGGGCCGTTTCTAGCTGTTCTTGGACTGACTGGAGGTGTGCGGCGTTCTGGTTGGTTCTGGCGACAGTATGGTCAATTTTGTCTTCCATCGCCTCCATCCTAGAGCCCAGGTTAGAGAGGTCTGATTTAATAGCATTTGTGATCTGGGAGGCAGTATTGGCTAGGCCCCTTTCCAAGAGGGTAGAAAACTTGGAGAAGAGTTCCTCTTGCATGACAGATATGTCCTGAAATGAGTATCCAGGTGGGAAGCCTGTATAGGAGGAGAGGTGAGGGGGAATGCCTGAGGGAGAAGCGCCATCATCCCCCTGCTCTCTGCTGTGAGAGGCTCTGGGAGCAGCCTGTGGAGCTTGGTGCTGGTGCTCGGTCTGGAGCGTGTTGTGGCCTCCCTGTGTTGCCTGGGCATAGGTCAGGGTCGGAGGGGTGAGGATGGGACGCTGTTCTGATCCCTTGGGAAGAGAGGCTGTGTGAGGCCTAGCAGTGTCCCCGTCGGCGGCCATCTTGGTGGACCCGTCCGCCGCTACCGCTGCAAATTGCGGGCCCAGATCACGTCGGGCCTGTGCGCCGGCCATCTCACCGTGTTCCCCCGCTGTTCCGCGAGCGGGGGGAGTGCTTGAGATAGTCCTCCTCCTGCTGGGGCCGGGGATATGCCGCTCGTCGGTCCGGGGTGGTGCGGAGCTCCGGGCTTAGGCGGCCATTACGGAGCACTCGCGCATGCGCACTTGTGATCACATTTTATCCCACGAAGTGCACTGTGTAGCACATTTTTTTCCCAGCTTTCAATAAAGCTTCTTGTTCCAAACGGATTCATGCCCTATGTGGAAGTTTTTTCTTATCTCCTTTTATGTTTGGGATCCTGCTGAGCTCCAACCATTTCTACCTCCAAACCCCTCCCATCTGAAAGGGAGACTTCGCAAGACCAGGAACCCCTACATCACCATCCACCGACTTGGATCTTGGATGCGATTCACTGTGAGGACCCCTGCAGCTGGATATCGCTGGGATCGGTGTATCCCCCAAGCCTGTTTGACACTTCACTATACGGTGACCACCTTTTCCGGTAAGGTTACCCATTCCTACCAATTACAGTGTTTACTGTGTAACGAGAAGATCTATGTGCAGGGTGTCTCTCCATACAAAGTCCTCCCCGGCTCCCACTGTGCGTGGACGCACGACACCAGTTACACCCACGAACCCTCATGTGTGCTTAGGACTATTTATACACTTATGGACTTTGTTTCTTATTTGATACACATTTGTTTTTTCACTTTATGAGTATAGTTTTTCTCTCTTACACTTCTTTATGGACATTCAATTCCAGAATTGTATACACTTGTGAGCGCTGCATGTTTTTTACTTTATTTTTCTCATACATTGCCCACCACTGTGTTACATGCCAGCAGCTGCTTTTTTAATTATTTTTGTAATAGCGCAATTATTGTTTGTTTTGATATGTATATATATATATATATATATATATATATATATATATATATATATATATATATATAACAGTGCAGCGCTGGATAACAGTGAATGATATATAAGCAAAATAAATACAGTGTACGTGAAATAGGCTTTGCAGGATCAGGGAGGCCATACAGCGAAGGTTTGCTGAGGCATTCGGTCCGGAGTCCTCTGGGTCACTAAGGACGACATGGTCCGCAGCCACCACCTCCCAGCCACATACAAGTCCATGTGTTTCTTGGGACTGATCCCTTAAAGACTGCTGCTGATGCTGAGTGCCAGGCTCTACCTCCATACTGACACAATCCTCCTCCTCCTCCTCCTCGTCCTCTTCCTGTGTGATCGGCGGGCACACAGGAACACTGTCTGGATAAAGGGGGCCTTGAGAGCTAAGGAAGTCCTCTTCTGCCTGCCTCTGTTCTGCCTCAAGTGCCCTGTCCAATTTTCCATACAGCGTGTGCTCCAACAGGTGGACAAGGGGGACAGTGTCACTGATGCATGCACTGCCACTGCTCACCATCCTCGTGGCCCCCTCAAATGGTGACAGGACAGTGCATGCATCCCTGATCATTGCCCACTGGCGTGGGGAAAAAAAACAAGCTCCCCTGACCCTGTCCTGGTGCCATAGTCACACAGGTACTCATTGATGGCCCACTGCTGCGTGTGCAGCCGCTGCAGCATGGCCAACTTTGAGTTCCACCTGGTGGGCATGTCACGGTTCTTGGGCAGGTTAAATTCCTTTTGGAGGTCTGCCAGCTGAGCACTGGCATTATATGACCGGCAGTAATGCACACAGACTTTCCTGGCCTGCCTCAGAACATCCTGTAAGCCCGGGTACCTGCCCAAGAACCGCTGCACCACCAAGTTAAGGACGTGAGCCAAAAAGGGCACGTGGGTCAGTTGTCCCTGTTGGAGGGCGGAGAGGAGGTTGGTACCATTGTCGCAAACCACCATTCCTGCCTAAAGTGGGCGTGGCGTCAACCACCTCTGAACATGCCCCTGCAGAGCTGACAGAACCTCTGCCTCAGTGTGGCTCCTGTCCCCCAAGCACACCAGCTCAAGCACCGCATGGCATCTTTTGGCCTGCGTACTTGCATAGCCCATTGAACGCCTACGGAGCACCGCTGGTTCCGAGGACAAAGCACAGGAAGAGGCCATGGAGGAAGAAGAAGAGGAGGGGGTGGAGGAGAGAAGTGTGTCACAATCATTAGTAGTGGCATTTTGGAGGCGTGGTGGCGGAACAACCTCCAATACTACTGCACCTTGTCCTGCATCCTTCCCAGCTGCCAGCAGAGTCACCCAATGCATGGTGAATCTTAGGTAACATCCCTGTCCATGCCTGCTGGACCATGAGTCAGCGGTAATATGCACCTTACCGCTGACCGCCCTGTCCAGCGAGACATGGACATTGCCTTCCACATGCCGGTAGGGAGCCAGAATCGTGGCAAAAAAAAGTGGCAATTGGGTACCTGCCACTGAGGAACCGCACATTCCACAAACTCACGGAAGGGGGCAGAGTCTACCAACTGAAAAGGTAGCAGTTGAAGTGCTAGCAATTTTGCCAAGCTAGCATTCAACCGCTGGGCATGTGGATGGCTGCGAGCGAACTTCTTTCGGCGGTGCAGCAGCTGGGGCAGGGAAATTTGCCTGGTACAATCTGATGTCAGTGTACCAAAAGCAGATTGCCCACAAGTACTTGGCTGTGACACACCTAATTCTACACCTTCATTCCTCTCAGTGCAGGTCTCAGAGAGGACTGAAGGTATAGTGGGGTTGGAGATCTCAGCTGATGAGGAGCAAGGAGAGGTCCTCTTTGTTCTTTGGTGTGGATCTTTTAGATACGCTTGCCAATGAACTGCATGGCAGGTCAACATATGTCTGGTCAAGCATGTGGTAACCAAGCGGGAGATGTTTTGGCCATGCGAGATACGCTTGAGACATATGTTGCAAATAGCAGTGGTGCGATCTGATGCACTCGTCTCAAAAAAGGCCCACACCAAAGAACTTTTGGAATAACGCGCAGAGACAGCAGCGCCCTGCACATGCGGAGCTTTGCGGTGTGATGCAGTCAGTGTGCTGCCCTTAGGCTGGCCCCTGGAGGGCATCCTGCCTCATTGGTGATGTGCCTCCTCCTCCTCCTCCTCTCAGGCACCCAAGTTGAGTCAGTGACTTCATCATCCCCTCCCTCCTCATCACTGGAGCAAACCTGGCAGTATGCTGCAGGAGGGGGAGCATAACTGCCAGATTGCTGTCCTTCTTGGGCACCCCCTCCATGCTCACGTTACTGCCTTCATCTAGCTCAGTATCATCATCAGAGCCTTCTAAACGATGGGCATCATCCTGGAGCATGTACCCAACACTGTGGTCAAACAGTTCGAGGCACTCCTCAGGAGAACACGGTGGGGCTAGGGCAGGAGTCACTGATGCCATTGAGCCGAGGGAAGAGGCCGTGTTGGCAGCTGCTTTGCCAGACAAAGTACCCTCAGCATGGGTGAGAGAGGATGAGGAGAATGAGGACAGCTTGGTCATCCACTCGACCAAGTCTTCCGCATGTTGCGGCTCAACATGGCCAGCTGCTGAAAAAAGCATGTCCCACAGCCACATGCTGATGAGGATGCACCGTCTCCACAACCAGCACTGTTGCCTCTAGACACAGAGCCTGCTTGCCCTCTTTTATTGGCTTGTTACTGTCTGCCTCTCCTTGTTGGCCTTCCAGACATACTAATGGCCTGTAGCTGCACTAAGCTGGGATATATATATATATATATATATATATATATATATATATATATATATATATATATATATATATATATATATATATATATATATATATATATATATATATATATATATATGTATATATATATATATATATATATATATGTATATATATATATATATATATATATATATATACAGTGCCTTGCAAAAGTATTCGGCCCCCTTGAACTTTTCAACCTTTTGCCACATTTCAGGCTTCAAACATAAAGATATAAAATTAAATTTTTTTGTGAAGAATCACCAACAAGTGAGACACAATTGTGAAGTGGAACGAAATCTATTGGATATTTTAAACTTTTTTAGCAAATAAAAAACTGAAAAGTGGTGCGTGCAAAATTATTCGGCCCCTTTAATTTCAGTGCAGCAAACTAACTCCAGAAGTTCAGCGAGGATCTCTGAATGATCCAATGTTGTCCTAAATGACTGATGGTGATAAATAGAATCCACCTGTGTGTAATCAAGTCTCTGTATAAATGCACCTGCTCTGTGATAGTCTCAGGGTTCTGGTGAAAGCGCAGAGAGCATCGTGAAGACCAAGGAACACACCAGGCAGGTCCGTAATACCGTTGTGGAGAAGTTTAAAGCCGGATTTGGATACAAAAAGATTTCCCAAGCTTTAAACATCCCAAGGAGCACTGTGCAAGCGATCATTTTGAAATGGAAGGAGTATCAGACCACTGCAAATCTACCAAGACCTGGCTGTCCCTCTAAACTTTCAGCTCAGACAAGGAGAAGACTGATCAGAGATGCAGCCAAGAGGCCCATGATCACTCTGGATGAACTGCAGAGAACTACAGCTGAGGTGGGAGAGTCTGTCCATAGGACAACAATCAGTCGTACACTGCACAAATCTGGCCTTTATGGAAGAGTGGCAAGAAGAAAGCCATTTCTCAAAGATATCCATAAAAAGTCTCGTCTAAAGTTTGCCACAAGCCACCTGGGAGACACACCAAACATGTGGAAGAAGGTGCTCTGGTCCGATGAAGCCAAAATCGAACTTTTTGGCCACAATGCAAAACGATATGTTTGGCGTAAAAGCAACACAGCTCATCACACTCAACACACCATCCCCACTGTCAAACATGGTGGTGGCAGCATCATGGTTTGGGCCTGCTTTTCTTCAGCAGGGACAGGGAAGATGGTTAAAATTGAGGGGAAGATGGATGCAGCCAAATACAGGGCCATTCTGGATGAAAACATGTTGGAGTCTGCAAAAGACCTGAAACTGGGACGGAGATTTATCTTCCAACAAGACAATGATCCCAAACATACAGCAAAATCTACAAAGGAATGGTTCACAAATAAACGTATCCAGGTGTTAGAATGGCCAAGTCAAAGCCCAGACCTGAATCCAATCGAGAATCTGTGGAAAGAGCTGAAAACTGCTGTTCACAAACGCTCTCCATCCAACCTCACTGAGCTCGAGCTGTTTTGCAAGGAAGAATGGGCAAGAATTTCAGTCTCTCGATGTGCAAAACTGATAGAGACATACCCCAAGCGACTTGCAGCTGTAATCGCAGCAAAAGGTGGCTCTACCATGTATTAACGCAAGGGGGCCGAATAATTTTGCACGCCCCACTTTTCATTTTTTTATTAGTTAAAAAAGTTTCAACAATCCAATAGATTTCGTTCCACTTCACAATTGTGTCCCACTTGTTGGTGATTCTTCACAAAAAATTAAAATTTTATATCTTTATGTTTGAAGCCTGAAATGTGGCAAAAGGTTGAAAAGTTCAAGGGGGCCGAATACTTTCGCAAGCCACTGTATATATATATGTATATATATATATATATATATATATAAAACAGTGCAGTGCTGGATAACAGTGAATGATATATAAGCAAAATAAATACAGTACGTGAAATAGTGATGAAAAATCAACACTACATAATGGATCAACTACATAATGCGCGATCCAATTTTAAACAGCGCTGTAGCGGTTTTTTATCCTGACTGTTTCTTTGCGGTTTTTACTTTGTATTTGTGCCATATATATGGCTATTGCTTGGAACTTTTAAATAAACCCCTTTTTTGACTACTTACACAATGAGAATCCCCCTTTTTTCTCCTACTTGGTTCACCTGCTGGAGTGCCTGAGTTACAGGTTACCTTGTCATTTGATTATCTGGAACGCTAGCAGCCACCATTAAGGATATTCCTGGGAACGAGGAAGCAGAGTTGAGGACCATCAGTACACATCTCATTGTGACCTCTTCAGTGATCTACTAAGCCTGTATTGACCCCCCTAAGTAAGGGCGGTCGCAGGCTTTCTGGTAAGCCTCCATTTCCTTACACCTGGTGATGGGAAACACTTCTCACTCGGAATACTACACAGAGATTCTTTAAACAAGCTCTTTGTATATGCAATCAAGCTTAGATTTTCTGGACTTTTTTAATTGTTTTTGAAATGTTTATATATTTTTCTCACTATTTTTTTGGTCTGAGAATCTAAACCCATTCCATTATGTAGTGTTGATTTTTCATCACTATTTCTTGTACGCTGTATTTATTTTGCTTATATATCATTCACTGTTATTCAGCGCTGCACTGTTTTTTTTATGTATTTACTGTTTCTTGCCCTTATATCAGGGTTATAGTGCTCATCAGCAGGACTTCCATCACGGTAACATTACTAACTTGTAGTTTTAGCCGAACACTGTGAGGAGGACGCACTACACTAACTTGTAGCTTATTTAGCTGCCTGCGGTAGTGATAGGATCAGGAAAACACCACCAACCTTCTACAGGTAACTTTAGCTGAACACTGTGCAGAGCTCGCAAAAAACTAACTTGTAGCTTATTTAGCTGCCTGCGGTAGTGATAGGATCAGGAAAACACCACCAACCTTCTACAGGTAGCTTTAGCTGAACACTGTGCAGAGGTCGCACTACACTAACTTGTAGCTTATTTAGCTGCCTGCGGTAGTGATAGGATCAGGAAAACACCACCAACCTTCTACAGGTAGCTTTAGCTGAACACTGTGCAGAGGTTGCAGTACACTAATTTGTAGTTTTAGCTGAACACTGTGAGGAGGATGCACTACACTAACTTGTAGCTTATTTAGCTGCCTGCGGTAGTGATAGGATCAGGAAAACACCACAAACCTTCTACAGGTAGCTTTAGCTGAACACTGTGCAGAGGTCACAAAAAACTAACTTGTAGCTTATTTAGCTGCCTGCGGTAGTGATAGGATCAGGAAAACAACACCAACCTTCTACAGGTAGCTTTAGCTGAACACTGTGCAGAGCTAGCAAAAAACTAACTTGTAGCTTATTTAGCTGCCTGCGGTAGTGATAGGATCAGGAAAACACCGCCAACCTTCTACCTGTAGCTTTAGCTGAACACTGTGCAGAGGTCGCAATACACTAACTTGTAGCTTATTTAGCTGCCTGCGGTAGTGTTAGGATCAGGAAAACACCACCAACCTTCTACAGGTAGCTTTAGCTGAACACTGCGCAGAGGTCGCACTACACTAACTTGTAGTTTTAGCTGAACACTGTGAGGAGGACGCACTACACTAACTTGTAGCTTATTTAGCTGCCTGCGGTAGTGATAGGATCAGGAAAACACCACCAACCTTCTACAGGTAGCTTTAGCTGAACACTGTGCAGAGCTCGCAAAAAACGAACTTGTAGCTTATTTAGCTGCCTGCGGTAGTGATAGGATCAGGAAAACACCACCAACCTTCTACAGGTAGCTTTAGCTGAACACTGTGCAGAGCTCGCAAAAAACTAACTTGTAGCTTATTTAGCTGCCTGCGGTAGTGATAGGATCAGGAAAACACCACCAACCTTCTACAGGTAGCTTTAGCTGAACACTATGCAGAGGTCACACTACACTAACTTGTAGCTTATTTAGCTGCCTGCGGTAGTGATAGGATCAGGAAAACACCACCAACCTTCTACAGGTAGCTTTAGCTGAACACTGTGCAGAGGTCGCAGTACACTAACTTGTAGTTTTAGCTGAACACTGTGAGGAGGATGCACTACACTAACTTGTAGCTTATTTAGCTGCCTGCGGTAGTGATAGGATCAGGAAAACAACACCAACCTTCTAAAGGTAGCTTTAGCTGAACACTGTGCAGAGCTAGCAAAAAACTAACTTGTAGCTTATTTAGCTGCCTGCGGTAGTGATAGGATCAGGAAAACACCACCAACCTTCTACAGGTAGCTTTAGCTGAACACTGTGCAGAGGTCGCAATACACTAACTTGTAGCTTATTTAGCTGCCTGCGGTAGTGTTAGGATCAGGAAAACACCACCAACCTTCTACAGGTAGCTTTAGCTGAACACTGTGCAGAGCTCGCAAAAAACTAACTTGTAGCTTATTTAGCTGCCTGTGGTAGTGATAGGATCAGGAAAACACCACCAACCTTCTACAGTAGGGATGAGCTTCGTGTTCGAGTCGAACCCATGTTCGACTCGAACATCGGCTGTTCGGTCGTTCGCCGAATTGCGAATGATATGGGCCGTTCGCGCCAAATTCGTGTGGCGCGTTACGGCCCCGCCCCCCGTTATTTAAGAACTGTCAGACGAGGAGCGCTGTCACACAGCGGGAGCCTCCCTCCATGCCAGCATGGGTTGCGGAGCGGCCCGGAGAAGAAAATGAAGAAGAGAAGAAGAGAAGAGCGGGAGCCTCCCCCCCATGCCATGGGTGCGGAGCGGCCCGAGGAGAAGAAGATAGAAGACGCCGCGGAGGAGATGCTGGATGAGAACGCCGGAGGAAGAACCAGAAGAGCCAGAAGAACCAGAAGAACCAGAAGATGAAGGAAGATAGAAGAAAGAAGAAGCATTTAAATAAAGGAATTGTCAAAAACTGTCTCTTGTCATTTTTAACATTTTTGACAGTTTTTTAGTGAAATGGTAGGGGTAAGTACCCCCTTACCATTTCACACAGGGGGGGGCCGGGATCTGGGGGTCCTCTTGTTAAAGGGGGCTTCCAGATTCCGATAAGCCCCCCGCCCGCAGACCCCCACAACCACCGGCCAGGGTTGTGGGGATGAGGCCCTTGTCCTCATCAACATGGGGACAAGGTGTTTTGGGGGGCTACCCCAAAGCACCCTCCCAATGTTGAGGGCATGTGGCCTGGTACGGTTCAGGAGGGGGGGGCGCACTCTCGTCCCCCCTCTTTTCCTGCGGCCTGCCAGGTTGCGTGATCGGATAAGGGTCTGGTATGGATTTTTAGGGGGACCCCACGCCGTTTTTTTTTTTTTGGCGCGGGGTTCCCCTTAAAATCCATACCAGACCTGAAGGGCCTGGTATGGAATTTAGGGGGGCTCCCACGTCATTTTTTTTTTTTTGGCTCGGGGTTTCTCTTTGGGGAATTCCCATGCCGTTTTTATCAATGAACTTCTATGTGTATTGTCGGCAATGCAATAGCCGCGGGTAGTTTTAAATGAGTTTTTTCCTTCAAAATGTCATTTTGCTGTCAGACTGTTCTAAACACAGGAAACATGCGCCCCTTTACAGGCATCCTGAAAAAACGGCCGTTTTTAAAACTTTTTTTTGGATTGATCCATGTCCCCTGGGGCAGGACCCGGGTCCCCAAACACTTTTTATGACAATAACTTGCATATTAGCCTTTAAAACTAGCACTTTTGATTATTCATGTTCATGTCCCATAGACTTTAACGGTGTTCGCGGGTTCGAGCGAACTTTTTTCCTGTTCGCATGTTCTGGTGCGAACCGAACAGGGGGGTGTTTGGCTCATCCCTACTTGTAGCTTATTTAGCTGCCTGCGGTAGTGATAGGATCAGGAAAACACCACCAACCTTCTACAGGTAGCTTTAGCTGAACACTGTGCAGAGGTCGCAATACACTAACTTGCAGCTTATTTAGCTGCCTGCGGTAGTGTTAGGATCAGGAAAACACCACCAACCTTCTACAGGTAGCTTTAGCTGAACACTGTGCAGAGGTCGCACTACACTAACTTGTAGTTTTAGCTGAACACTGTGAGGAGGACGCACTACACTAACTTGTAGCTTATTTAGCTGCCTGCGGTAGTGATAGGATCAGGAAAACACCACCAACCTTCTACAGGTAGCTTTAGCTGAACACTGTGCAGAGCTCGCAAAAAACTAACTTGTAGCTTATTTAGCTGCCTGCGGTAGTGATAGGATCAGGAAAACACCACCAACCTTCTACAGGTAAGCTTTAGCTGAACACTGTGCAGAGCTCGCAAAAAATGAACTTGTAGCTTATTTAGCTGCCTGCGGTAGTTATAATATCAGGAAAACACCACCAACCTTCTACAGGTAGCTTTAGCTGAACACTGTGCAGAGCTCGCAAAAAACTAACTTGTAGCTTATTTAGCTGCCTGCGGTGGTGATAGGATCAGAAAGACACCACCAACCTTCTACAGGTAGCTTTAGCTGAACACTGTGCAGAGGTCGCACTACACTAACTTGTAGCTTTAGCTGAACACTGTTCAGAGGACGCACTACACTAACTTGTAGCATTAGCTGAACACTGTTCAGAGGACGCACTACACTAACTTGTAGCTTTAGCTGAACACTGTTCAGAGGACGCACTACACTAACTTGTAGTTTTAGCTGAACACTGTGAGGAGGACGCACTACACTAACTTGTAGCTTTAGCTGAACACTGTTCAGAGAACGCACTACACTAACTTGTAGCTTTAGCTGAACACTGTGCAGAGGTCGCGCTACACTAACTTGTAGTTTTAGCTGAACACTGTGAGGAGGACGCACTACACTAACTTGTAGCTTTAGCTGAACACTGTTCAGAGGATGCACTACACTAACTTGTAGCTTTAGCTGAACACTGTGCAGAGGTCGCACTACACTAACTTGTAGTTTTAGCTGAACACTGTGAGGAGGACGCACTACACTAAATTGTAGCTTTAGCTGAACACTGTGCAGAGGTCGCACTACACTAACTTGTAATTTTAGCTGAACACTGTGAGGAGGACGCACTACACTAACTTGTAGCTTTAGCTGAACACTGTGAGGAGGACGCACTACCCTAACTTGTAGCTTTAGCTGAACACTGTGCACTACACTAACTTGTAGCTTTAGCTGAACACTGTTCAGAGGATGCACTACACTAACTTGTAGCTTTAGCTGAACACTGTGCAGAGGTCACACTAAACTAACTTGTAGCTTTAACTGAACACTGTGAGGAGGACTCACTACACTAACTGTAAATAGTCTAGCTGCCTGACTGTGGTACTAATAGGATCAAAAGAACACCAACAATTTTCTTCAGGTAGCTGTAAATACTGTAACAACACAAGCCTTCCTGTCAGTAGCAAGATAACAGAAACGGATCTAGCTAAACTGAATACAGTGCATATATATATATATATATATATATATATATATATATATATATATATATACAACACCTGGGATGCATATATATATACACAATACACTGTAAGTGCAGCTAACTCACTGACTGTCCTGCCTAATCTATCTAACTTAAATCAAATGACATTGTCTATCTGTCTATCTCTCTCAACGCCAGAACACACACTACACAGGGCCGCTGTGCAGGCGGCCTTATATAGTGTGGGGCGTGTACTAAATCCCCTGAGCCATAATTGGCCAAAGCCTCCTTGGCTTTGGTCAATTACAGCTCTCTGTTCAGACGGCGCTATGATTGGCCAAGCATGCGGGTCATAGTGCATGCTTGACCAATCATCAGCCAGCAATGCACTGCGATGCCGCAGTGAATTATGGGCCGTGACGCGCCACACGAATTTGGCGCGAACGGCCTATATCCTTTGCAATTCGGCGAACGGGCAAACAGACGATGTTTGAGTCGAACATGGGTTCGACTCGAAAACGAAGCTCATCCCTACCCCTGACCACCCACACCATGTGATCTGATAATGTATAAAAATGAGGATGAAATTAAAAACTTAGGATTCCCCCACAACGGAGTCAGTGGGGAGAAGCCCAAGTAGCTCGGACATGCTAATTGTTTCACCTCCTCCCAAGCCTTAATAGTAGCCTTCATAGCCAATGTGAGTGGTAAGTCTGATTTGATACCTCTGTAGAGGGCCAATCGAAGTGTCTCATATGATCCCAAATGAGCCGCCTCCACAACTGTAGCAGAATCCCCATCATCTGATAGCAACCATTTATGGGCAAACACCATCTGACCGGCCAAATAATACTTCCTCCAGTCAGGTAGGGCCAACCCGCCACTCCCCCATGGTTCCTGAAGTACTTTGAGTCCTATGCGTGGTTGCTTGGGAGCCCAAAGAAACGAGCTAGTGATACTGTCCAATTGTTTAAAAAATGATACGGGGCGTGTCTCAGGAAGTATAAAATGACTGGAAGAATTTTCGTTTTTAATAAATTTATCCTCCCTATGAGTAACAGTGTGAGTCTCTGCCACGCTTGAGCCTTTTGCTTGAAAAAATCCAGAAGTGGCACCAAATTAAGGGTCAAGTAGTCAGAACTATCAGCTGAAATCTTCACCCCTAAATATGTGATGGAAGATACCCATTTTAGCGGCAGACTATGGTCAGCCTTTTCTTTGGCCCCCTCATCTAACGGCAAAATTGAGGATTTACTCCGGATGATTTTTAACCCCGAAAAGGTGGTGAAATTATTTAGTATTTACAGAGCTGCCTGTAGCGAGGACCCGGGGTCCTCCAGAAACAATAACATGTCGTCGGCATATAATGCTAGACATTCTTTGATCGTACCGACTCTTATGGCTTGGACTTCACTAGATGACCTAAGAGCCACTGCTAAAGGTTCCATCATAACTGAAAATATAAATGGAGACAAAGGACACCCCTGTCTAGTACCTCTGCTCACTGAGAAAAAGGGAGATGTAGACTTACCCAGCCGAACTGCCACTCTGGGATTGCTATACAATAAGGTAATCCATTGCTGAAACACCTGGCCAAACCCAATTTACCCAGCACCCTAAGCATGTGCTTTTTCTATGTCGATCGACACAATTATTCTGGTGCCCGCCCCACACCCAGAAAGCTGAAGATGAGTAAACAATCTTCTCAGATTAGTATCTGTAGACTTTCCGGGCATGAAACCGGTCTGATCAATATCGACCAGAGAGGGGATCACCTCGACCAACCTATTTGCCAGGATCTTTGTCAAGATCTTCAGATCCATGTTTAGTAGAGTAATAGGTCTATAAGATGCACACTCTAATGGATCCTTTCCCGGTTTCGGCAACAGGACCATGTACGCATCCAGCATGGATGTTGGAAGCTCATTTAGTTCTAGACACTTGGCTAGAAGTGTATTCAGTCTAGGTGCCAATTCCTCAGCATAGATTTTATAAAAGTCTGCGAGGATGCCATCCGGTCTGGGGGCCTTTTTAGGGGGAAAATCAAAAATTGCTGCAACTATTTCCTTGTTAGTTATCCCAGCATCCAGCACCAACCTTTCTTCGTCAGATAACCTCGGGAGGGTGAGATCCTCCAGAAGGGCATCCAAGGCATCAGGGTCATAGTTCGGGATGGGGGCATATAGGTCTCAAAGAAATCACAAAATTCTCCTAGTATGTCCACAGGATCACTAATCAGCACCCCACTCTTCCCCCTAATTACCGGGATATTAGTAATCTGATTATCTACCACCACAATCTTGCCAGCAGTTTCCCATTTTTATCTCCTTCCGAGAACACAGAGTTTGCACTATGCAGGGCCGATCCTAGGGTCACAGATGCCTGGGTGCAGAAATATTTCTGGCGCCCCCACATGGGCGTGGTCATCTTACCAAATCCTCCCCTTTACAAATGTTTCTATGGCAACGACTCAAACACAAAAGATACTCCCCTTAGAAGTCTTCGTTACCTTGGGATCCCCCTATGATCTCTTAACAATAAAGAAAATACAGAAAGAGAGTACACTAATGAGACCTGGAGGGGAGTCTCTCTGATGCACACATAGAGGGCTGTCTGTTAGAAAGAGCCCCTAGACATAATACGGTCAAAGACTGCAGACATGATACAAGAGATGGTGAGAGACGGCAGACATAATACAGGAGATGGTCCGAGACTGCAGACATGATACAGGAGATGGTCAGAGACTGCAGACATGATACAAGAGAAGGTCAGAGACTGCAGACATGATATAGGAGAAGGTCAGAAACTGTAGACATGATATAAGAGACAGTCAGAGACTGTAGCCATGATACAGGAGATTGTCAGAGACTGCAGACATAATACAGGAGATGGTCAGAGACTGCAGACATGATACAAAAGAAGGTCATAGACTGCAGACATAATATAGGAGAAGGTCAGAAACTGTAGACATGATACAAGAGACAGTCAGAGACTGTAGACATGATACAGGAGATGGTCAGAGAGTGCAGACATAATACAGGAGATGGTCAGAGAATGCAGACATAATACAAGAGACGGTCAGAGACTGCAATTATAGTACAGGAGATGGTCAGAGACTGCAGACATGGTACAGGAGATGGTCAGAGACTGCAGACATAATATAGGAGAAGGTCAGAGACTGTAGACATGATACAAGAGACAGTCAGAGACTGTAGACATGATACAGGAGATGGTCAGAGACTGCAGACATAATACAGGAGATGGTCAGAGAATGCAGACATGATACAAGAGATGGTTAGAGACTGCAATCATAGTACAGGAGATGGCCAGAGACTGCAGACATAATACAGGAGATGGTCAGAGACTGCAGACATAATACAGGAGATGGTCAGAGACTGCAGACATAATATAGGAGAAGGTCAGAGACTGTAGACATGATACATGATACGGTCAGAGACTGTAGACATGATACAGGAGATGGTCAGAGACTGCAGACATAATACAGGAGATGGTCAGAGACTGTAGACATGATACAGGAGATGGTCAGAGACTGCAGACATAATACAGGAGAAGGTCAGAGACTGTAGACATGATACAAGAGACAGTCAGAGACTGTAGACATGATACAGGAGATGGTCAGAAACTGCAGACATAATACAGGAGATGGTCAGAGACTGCAGACATGATACAAGAGTGGGTCAGAGACTGCAGACATAATATAGGAGAAGGTCAGAGACTGTAGACATGATACAAGAGACAGTCAGAGACTGTAGACATGATACAGGAGATATTCAGAGACTGCAGACATAATACAGGAGATGGTCAGAGAATGCAGACATGATACAAGAGACGGTCAGAGACTGCAATCATAGTACAGGAGATGGTCAGAGACTGCAGACATAATACAGGAGATGGTCAGAGACTGCAGACATAATACAGGAGATGGTCAGAGACTGCAGACACAATATAGGAGAAGGTCAGAGACTGTAGACATGATACAAGAGACGGTCAGAGACTGTAGACATGATACAGGAGATTGTCAGAGACTGCAGACATAATACAGGAGATGGTCAGAGACTGCAGACATGATACAAGAGACGGTCAGAGACGCCAATCACAGTAAAGGAGATGGCCAGAGACTGCAGACATAATACAGGAGATGGTCAGAGACTGCAGTCATAATACAGGAGATAGTCAGAGACTGCAGGCATGGTACAGGAGATGGTCAGAGACTGCAGATATAATACAGGAGATGGTCAGAGACTGCAGTTCCTATGGATGTTTGGCCCTCTCACCTGACCCAGCGATACAGCAATGGTTCCTCTGATCGGGAGTCAGCTCACTCTGAATTGCCCGTGGCGACTGGTAGCACCCAGATCTGTATTCCTGCAATGACTCAATTCCTTTCTCTGCCAGGGTTGGCGCTAGGCTGTATGGCTTTCCCTCTGGTGGCGCAGGGCAGCGGGGTTCTCTCTCTGATGGGGTTCTCTCAACACTGCCCTCTCCTTCTGGAGTCCTGGGTGTACTTTCCTGGTTGTAGATCCCCCCAGGACAAACCACCCCCCTCCATTAGTACAGACCACCACCAGGACAAACCCCCCTCCATTAGTACAGACCCCCAGGACAAAATCCCCCTTCATTAGTACAGACCCCCCCAGGACAAACCCCCCTTCATTAGTACAGACCCCCAAGACAAACCCCCCCTTCATTAGTACAGACCCCCAAGACAAACCCCCCCTCCATTAGTACAGACCCCCCAGGACAAACCCCCTCCATTAGTACAGACCCCCCAGGACAAACCCCCTCCATTAGTACAGACCTCCCAGGACAAACCGCCCACCCTCCATTAGTGCAGACCCCCTTAGGACAGACCCCCCCTCCATTAGTACAGACCCCCCCAGGACAAAGCCCCCCTCCATTAGTACAAACCCCCCAGCACAAACCCCCTCCATTAGTACAGACCCCCCAGGACAAAGCCCCCCTCCATTAGTACAGACCCCCCAGGACAAACCCCCTCCATTAGTACAGACCCCCCCTCCATTAGTACAGACCCACCTAGGACAGAGCCCCCTCCTCCATTAGTACAGACCCCCCAGGACAAACCCCCTCTATTAGTACAGACACCTCAGGACGAACCGCCCACCCTCCATTAGTACAGACCCCCCCAGGACAACCCCCCCTCCATTAGTACAGACCCCCCTCCATTAGTACAGACCCCCAGGACAACCCCCCCTCCATTAGTACAGACCCCCCTCCATTAGTACAGACCCCCAGGACAAACCCCCCCTCCATTAGTACAGACCCCCCCAGGACAAAGCCCCCCTGCATTAGTACAAACCCCCCAGGACAAACCCCTCCATTAGTACAGACCCCCAGGACAAAACCCCCCTCCGTTAGTACAGACCCCCCCAGGACAACCCCCCTCCATTAGTACAGACCCCCCCAGGACAAACCCCCCCTCCATTAGTACAGACCCCCCCAGGACAACCCCCCTCCATTAGTACAGACCCCCCAGGACAAACCCCCCTCCATTAGTACAGACCCCCCAGGACAACCCCCCTCCATTAGTACAGACCCCCCAGGACAAACCGCCCCCCTCTCCATTAGTACAGACCCCCCCAAGACAAACCCCCCCTCCATTGGTACACACCCCCCCAGGAAACCCCCCCTCCAATAGTACAGACCACCTTAGGACAGATCCCCCTCTATTAGTAGAGACCCCCCCCTCCATTAGCGTACATAAAAACACCCGGGCGGCAGCTGGACAGGAGAGGACAGTGTGCAGCCGCGCCGCCCGGGTGGAGAGCAGATGGAGACAGGCTTGGGCGGGAGGGAAAGACAGAGGAAGAGAACACGTTAGGCACGGACTGCCCCCCCAGCGATGTTACTGCGCGGCTGGTCTCTCTCCACACAGAGACCAGCCACTCCGATCTCCGGCGCTGCTGTCCTTCTCTGACAGTCTGACAGGAGGAGGGAGGGGGGACGGGCTGCCGCTTAAGCCTCGAAAACTACAGCAGCGGCTGTGACCTGCGGAGGGAGCCACCTCTGGACACAGAGAGGAGGAGGAGGAGGGAGGGGGGCACTCTGGCGCTTCAGCGCCCCCACCTCTTTGGCGCCCGGGTGCACTGCACCCCGTGCACCCCGTCTGGGATCGGCCCTGGCCCTATGGGTTGCTTCGGTATGAGCCAGATCAGAGAAATGCAGGGAGAGAAGACGCCTAGCCTCCATCAACGACAAATATGTAGTATCAGAGGGGTCACTGGCATGTTTCTCCGCACATTCCTTTTCGTGGTCTTGTATCCTAAGTATTTCTGCATTGTGGGCCACTCTCTCAGACGTGATGGCGGAGATACACTCTCCCCTCACCACTGCTTTAAAAGCATCCCACACCACTGGTGGGTCGGCCGAGTCCTCGTTATTTGAACAATAAGAGGCAATTGACCCCCTTACCCGGGAAGATACCTGCTCATTTTGTAGCCACCCTGGAGAAAGCCGCCACCCCCCCCCCCCCCCGTCCCCCTCTCCACAGAGAAGTTAAGATTAAGGGACAGGGGGCAATAATCAGATATACCCCTGGCCAGGTAATCAATGTCCTTCACAAATGGAAGCACCGATTGGTTCCCAAAAGCTAGATCTACCCTGGCCGATGAACGGTGAGTCACAGAGACGTGAGAGTAAGCCTTGCGATGAGGATTTTTGGCTCTCCACAGATCAGTTAACCCAGTTACCGAAGCCCAGGAAAGAATATCTACCGACCAGGGGCGGACTGACCATTGAGCACTGCCCGAGGGCCCTGGGCCACTTGGGGGCCCCATCAGGGTTGCCAGCCTCAGTAAAACCAGGGAGAGTATGTATAAATCTGTGTTTTTTTTACATCTGTCTGTGTATACTGTGTATGCATGTATGTGTATACTGAGTGATTGTATAATGTGTGTGTGTATACCGTGTGGCCCCATAATCTCTGATTGCCTGGGGGCCCCATAATCTCCTATTGCCCGGGGGCTCCATGAGTTATCAGTCCGCCCCTGTTGCCGACCCCATCCTCCCCGGGTTGGAGGAGTCCAGGGCATCTAAAATAGCATTAAAATCGACCCATTAATACCAGGGGAAGGTGAGCAAATGGGGCTAATCTAGTAAACAAGTCATATAGCACTTGCACATTAATAGGGGGAGGTAAATATACATTTGCTAATATCATCTTATGTTGAAAAATGTCTAATAAGACAGCCACATATCTCCCCTCCTTTTCGGAGAACACCTGATGTATTGTACATGGTAAAGCTTTGCTAATAAGGATCGAGATTCCTCTGGCAAAAGTAGAAAAGGTCGTGTGAAAGGCTTTTTGAACCCAGGGCCTATGTAAAGCCAGGACCCTGCTACCATCGAGGTGTGTCTCCTGCAAGAAGGTGACATGGGACTTGGAATGCTTGAGGAATTGAAATATTGATATTCTTTTGTGTTTGTTATTCAATCCTCTCACATTCCAGGACACAATTTTAGCGCATTTAGCCATCAACCTGTACAGGAAAATTTGAGTTCCAGGAACCAGAGTGCAGTACCCAATACAATCTACAGGTACTGGATGAAACAATTGACCAATGCCCTAAACATCCTAAAGCATTTACCCCTTGTGAGTAGTGAACCGAGTTACAACAACCCCCCTCCCCCCCCCCCCCGCCATTATACCAGCCTTAAACAAAAAACAAAAAAAAAACCACATAACTACTGGTATGTGGCTTAATCCCAAAACTCCCAAAAATGGGGAGAGCAAAAAATAGACTAGGAAGTCAGTAACCTAGTGACGAAATGTTCGGCAAGTTTATTACGTATCCTCTTCTTGTCTTCTCTTCATGGAGCCCCATGGGAAAAGGATCAAGGAGCATTAGATATCATCTACCTGGCCGTATAGAAAGGCAATCAAACGGTCTCATGGAGCCCTCTAGTGGCCTCTTGCAGGTATAACAATGGAAGAAAGAAAAAGAAAAAAAGAAAAAATCGTGAGCAACAGGAGAAACAGAGTGCTTGTAGATATAAACAGCTCCTCGTGTATTATAGGAGAGGAAAAAGGTACTCCAAACATCAAAGGAGTAATCCAGAGGTTAATAAATGCAAAGTAAAGGCACAAAAAAACAAGATCACCAAGAGAGCCCAATGCGTGCAGCCAAACATAGTGATCTAATCTTCAAAGCTCACAGAAAATGCAATACTTTAGATAACTTTAGCATAGCACCCAGCAGCTTTAGAAATTTTGGTCAAGCCACTCGCTGGCTTCCAACGGATTATCAAAGAATTTAACTGTTCCTTTGTATTATACCCGCAGCCTGCTAGGGTATAGCATGCTATTTTGGATCTCTCTTTCCCTCATTCTCTTACAGACTTCATTGAAGGATCTTCTTTTCCGTTGAGTTTCCGCAGAGAAATCAGGAAACAGCATTATTTTGGTGTTCTCAAAGCGCAGCTCCTGAGGCTTCCTGAATTCCGTAAGGATCATATCCTGGTCCCTGTAGTTGAGAAATCTTACCAAGAATGGTCGTGGGAATGCTCCAGGTGGGCAAACTCCCGTAGGGACTCTGTGCGCACGCTCTACAACATATGTTTTTTTTTTTTTTGAAAAGATTTTTTATTGCGCACATAGCAAAATAAACAGACATTACAGTGGTTGGGATTACAGTTTCCAACAAGACATAAGTAAAAAAACATGTCCATCAGAATATTATCACAGATGTATGTGTCCATCTTTTTTTTTTATAGCTGTGCATTTTTTTCAAACAAAAAGAAACCAAAGAAGGGGGAGAAAGCCCCCCCCCCCCCCTCTAATAGACAAAACAAAAAAGGAAGGAGAACCTCCTATAACAGTAAAACAGAACACATTTCCCCCTGAGATGTCCGCACCCGGTGTCTCCAGCACTAGTCAAGAAAAATCTCATGCTCTAAACTCCGCAAGAGAGAAAGGAAACCCCATTCCCCCCTCCCCCCCCACCATGGAATTGAGAACATAACAACACAACAGTCCAACTGTCGTCCTTACTGTCCGCCATTCAATGACTCTCCCTCATCTAATGTGTTTTTCGAATCCACCCATCTAAACCAAACTTTCCTAAATTTTTTGGGAGCTCCCCTGGCCTCATATGTCATTTTGTACATCAGGACATCCGCATTAACTATTTTTATCCACATTCCCAATGTCAGCTGTTCTTCATAAATCCAGCGTCTGGCAATAAGTTTCCGCACCCCAAAGTATAAGATCCTAAGAAATAGCTTAGTATGTGCATTCATCTCTTCCTGGTCAAAGATCCCCACGAGACAACGTAAAGGTGAGCAAATGTTAGGTAAGGCAAACTTATCGCAGATAAACTCAGTTACCTGTGACCACAGTGGCCTCACCTTCCTACACTCCCAGACCATATGTATGAAAGTGCCCTCTGTCTCCCTGCATTTGTGACAGAGAGCTGTTTCTTTTCTTTGCATGCTGTATAGTCTAACAGGAGTATAATATTGTTGATGGAGGAACCTTAAACTGCATCATTTTATCTGTGGATGAGATAACTGTCACCACGTACGTATCTAGTACCTCCTGCCACTGCTCCTCCGACAACTCCGGGACAGCCTCCACCCATCGCTGCTTGGCTCTAGCTGTTATTATCTTTATTCCTGGTCCCACAGCCCCATAGTATCTAGAGATTCGCCCAGATGGTTCGGGGTCTATCAAGGCCTTCTCCAAATCCGTATTCTGGACCAAAATTATGTCCCCCCCAAACTGCACTCTCGCTGCATGTGTCAACTGCATATATCGATACGTCCATTTCCTGGGTACATTAAACTGGGCTCTCAATTGATCGAAGGTGGCCAGTCGATCATTCTGACAGATCTGATGTAGATATTTAATACCATATTTCGCCCAGGTCTTTTGCCCATCTGGTAATTTCAAAAACTCCCCCAGGGACCCATTGTACCATAACGGACTATTCGGGGATAGTGCCAATGGCGTATCTTTTCGCAATTTGGAGCATATGTGAAATACTTTCCCAGGAAGTGCCAGGACCGACCCCATCTTCTTCCCCGGAATTCCTTTTCTATACAGTATATTCTGGAGGGTTTCCTGAGAGGTAGCCAATGCCGCCTCAAACAAAGTAGTGGCATTGGGTTCCTGTGGGAACAATCTCCAGTGCAAGAAAACTAATTGGGAGGCCATAAAATATGAACGCAGATCTGGAAGTGCCAACCCTCCCATTGTAACCGGTAGTTTTAGGATTGCCAGGGACACTCTAGGCGCCCTGGCTCCCCAGAGTAACCCCACTACAATTGAGTCAATATGTTTAAATATTCGTAACGGCACAAAAACAGGGGAGTTCGAGAGAATGTAAAGAAACTTGGGCAGGAAAATCATTTTAAATAGATTTATCCTGCCCAACAAACTAAGCGGCATGTTCCTCCATCTCTGTACCTTCTCTCGAAAGTTTCCCACAATGGGTGACAGATTATTCTCCAGATACCTAGAGATGGGAAGCTGAATCTCAACCCCCAAGTACCTGAAAGAGGTGGATAATGGGATAGGACAATCTGAGGGAACAACCACTTCCTTATCAATAGGGAATAGTGAGGATTTCTTCCAGTTTATACGGAAACCAGAGTAATCCCCGAAATCCTGTACCAACTGAAAGGCTGTAGAAAGTGAGGGTCCTGGGTCCTGCAGGTATAGCAGCATATCATCTGCATACAGTGACACTCTTTCCTCAAATTCCCCAATCCTCAAGCCAGTCAAAGCCTTAGTAGATCTTAATTTAACTGCCAGAGGCTCAATCGCCAGGGCAAATAGGAGGGGTGACAGAGGACACCCCTGCCTAGTGCCTCGGAATATTGGAAAGGGGTCTGAGATAATGCCATTGATCCTCAGTCTAATCAAGGGATCCGTGTACAGGAGCCGTACCCATGAAATAAAAATAGGGCCAAAGCCAAATGACTCCAAGAGGTGAAACAGGTAGGGCCACTCCATGGAGTCAAAGGCCTTCTTTGTGTCTAAAGAAGCCACCATTCTAGTCCCAGAGTTGTCGTGAGTCGCCTGGAGGTTTAGGAAGAGTCTTCTAATATTCATTTGTGCGCAGCGGCCTTGTATAAATCCTGTTTGATCCGCATCCACTAGCTTTGTGATGACTGTTTGCAATCTACTTGCAAGAACCTTGGCCAGGATTTTTGTGTCAACATTCATCAACGAAATCGGACGGTAGGAGTCACATTCTCGGGGGTCCTTCCCCCCTTTGGGGATCAGGACCACCAAGGCCTCTCGCATTGACGGAGGTAATCTACCGTCCGACTTCGCCGCATCAAACACCTTTAGTAAACGAGGGGCTAAACCATATCTAAAAGTATAGTACCACTCAGACGGGAGACCATCTAAACCAGGAGATTTCCTTGGCGGGAAGGAGGCAATTGCCTTCTCCACCTCCTCCACCATAATATCAGTTTCCAGTGTATTTTTATCTTCCATGGTCAACTTAGGGAGATCAATGTCATTTATGTAAGTCAGCAAATCCGCTGTCCCCAGAGGAGTACAAGATTGGTATAATTCAGTATAGAATTGGACAAAGATTTTTAAAATGTCGGCCGAATCACATATTTCCAGCCTGCAATTATCATAAATTGACTTAATATACACCGGCACATAATCCGGACGCGCCAAGTATGCCAGAAGCCTGCCATTCTTGTCGCCAAATTCAAATATACGCCTGCGTTGAGCCAGGCAAAGTTTTGTGGTACGTTCCGTAAGGAGCGTCTTGTACTCCCTGGTTCTCATGCGTGAAGTCAGCAACCCCTCACTAGTGGGGTCCCTAATATATTCTGCCTCTGCAGAAGTCACCTCAGTTTCCTTACTCTGTATGGTGGAGGCTAATTGCTTCTTAAACCCGTGGACCCCCGCTATAAACACTCCTCTTAGTGTGGCCTTAAAAGCCTCCCACTGAAGAGGAGGGGTTCCAAAACTACCATTTTCTACCCAGAACTGTTTTATGGCCTCCGAGCACTTAATTATTATATACTCCTCCTGAAGCCAACTCGCCTCCATCCTCCAGAGGCGTATACCCGATTTCGGTCCTACATTAAGTTCCAATAGCATCGGAGAGTGGTCAGATATTGCTCTGGGTAGATAGGAGACCTTGTTAACCATACTGATCCCCTCCCCCTCCGACAGGATAGTGTCTATTCTGGAAAGAGTCTTGTGCGATTCCGAATAGCAGGAGTACTCCTTCACCTCAGGATTGTGAAACCGCCAGACATCTTTCAACCCATGAGTAGACATCCACCCTGCAAGGGGGGTTGGTGCATCAGCTTTACCCCCCAACCTATCCAAAGTTGGTACAGCCACAGAATTAAAATCCCCCAAAAGAAATATTTTCCCTTCAGCCACCTCATAAGTGGCCTGCATCATGTCATCTAGATGAGTCACCGAAAAGGGAGGGGGAACATAAACATTTACAATTGTTAGTACTGTATTCATCACCTTTAGCACCAGAATAACATATCTCCCCTTAATATCAGTGCGAACAGCTTGTATAGTTATGGGGAGAGCTTTAGTTACTAAAGTGGACACCCCCCTCGCATATGAGGAGTAACTGGCATGATAAGCTCCAGCTATATGAGCCCTCTTAAGAGAAAGAAGCCTGGAGCCCTGGAGATGTGTTTCCTGGAATAGTATTATATGGGGTTTGTACTTTTTAATATAGTCAAATACTAACGATCGTTTAAATTTTGCATTTAGACCTCTGACATTCCAGGCCAAAATGTTAAGCTTTACCTCCATCATGTAAGTGAGATAGAAAAAAATTGGGGGTCATTCCCCTTCTATAATAGAGGACACGGCGAGGACAGCAGGGCTCCAAACCTCCCCTCCCACAGATACAGAGCACAGTATGTATGACTAAATGCACCGAATGCAGATCATCCCCGACAGATATAAACATCATTTCCTCAACAAACCAGCAACCTCCCCTCCCCCCCCTCCCCCCTCCCTGCACCCAGCCCCAACTTGCTAGGCACTTTTTTCCCATAACCTGAGTCAAAAAATAGGCAGCAGAGATGCGACTTAAAACTGTCGCATAAAACCAGTTCCTTTGCCGGAGCTCTTGAGCAAAAAAAACAGTTCCCCGTACAAAAAATTTTTTTTCCTATTATCCAGATAAAAAACAAACTCTGTCTGTGTCTATTATGTCTTCCTTTAGAGCAGTTCACAGACTCATCATCGAGCCAGAGGCACAAGGCAGTATCAGGTAGTTCAATAGCAAAAGTTCCCCAGTGGGAGCCTCTTCATATCAAGGGCTGCCTAAGAAGAGAGCTGTTAGAATAGTTATTCAGACAAATGAACTTTAAACAGCCACAGGGCTTACCCAAAAGGCTCAAACGCATCGAATGAAAAAATAAAAGTAAGAAGACCGGAAAGAAAAATTTTTTTCCCCTTTTCTTTTATTCAGTCACCTCAGCAGTAAGGTAGTCCAGAAAAGTAGAGAGAAGTGTCATCCTTAACACATCTTGCCTGTCTCCCCCTGTTCTCTCTGGTGGGGGGGATCACGGTGAGCGAGAGGCGGATTTACCCCTGCGATTTCCACGTGAATCTAGCCACTCTGAAGCTTCAACGGGGTTTGTAAAAAAATATGTTTTTCCATTTTCTACTACGCGCAGTTTAGCAGGATACAGCATACTGTAGATCAGGTTGAGGTCTCTCAATCTTTTCTTTACAGGCTGAAAAGAGGCCCTTTGCTTCTGTGTGGCCGCAGAGAAGTCAGGATAGATCGATATTCGATAGCCATCAAACGATAGTTCAGGGCCAGTCCTGGCCGCACGCAGTATATTCTCACGGTCACGAAAGTGCAGTACCTTCGCTATCATGGACCTGGGAGGGGCTCCCTTCGGCGGTGCCCGGCCTGGAACACGGTGTGCCCTTTCAATGGCGAATAGCTTCGTAAAAGTGCCAGGTTCCATGTGATCAGTCAGCCATTTCTCTAGAAATTCTTCTACTCGCCTCCCCTCCGCACCTTCAGGGAACCCCACCAATCTAATGTTGTTCCTTCTCATGCGGTCTTCCATGTCGGCCATCTTTAAAGTGTGCTCAGTCAGGGTCTTTTTTGTCACCTGCGCAGCTGTATCTAACGGCCTGACAACATCTTCTAGAGAAGCAATGCGACGGTCTGAGATTTGCGCTTTTTCCCTTAGTTTTTGCATGTCATGCTTTAGAAAAGAAAACTCCATCTTGAGGCCTTCAAAATGATCAATCAGCTTAGTTTGGCAGCCCTGTATTGCATCCATAATCTGAGCCAGGGACGGTTCCTCCTCCCTCTCTCCTTCCACTGTTGGTCTGCTCCTGACATCCTGCAGCCTGTCTAAGGATCTCCCCCTTCTCAGTGTTCCACCTCTTTGGGGTTTAGGACTCACCCTGACCAGTGTGGAAGGCGGCTGGTGTGGGCTCTCCTCAGTCCTCTGCAGCGGTGGCCATTCCTCCTCCTCCTGTGAGCCGGCGCCATTTTGGGATCCCCAGGCATACCGCGCCAGTCTTTCTCCTGCCGTTTTGGGCCAGGGGGGGCCGTATTTTACCATCCCCGAGGGTTCCCGAGGGGTCCCTGCACACATCCCCTTCGAGTCTGCACAAAAACGGGGTGCCTCTGCTCCAGGATCAGTACAGAATCGTATGTCTGTGAACGGAGCTCAGAGCTTTCCCTCCTCACATGCCGCGCGCTGGCTCCGCCCCCTCTACAACATATGTAGGGGGAAGGTCGCCTAACTGCAGAATCTGCTTAAAAAATTGCTCAGTAAATGTGGAGGTTTTAACCCCTTCTATGTTGGAGTGATTTTACCATCTCTTGCAGCTCAGACAACTGAGCGCCCTGTGAGTGTGTCACATCCTCCACTTCAGAAATTCTGTCCTCTGCTGTGGTAAGTCTACCCCGGATTTTATCCAGGTCATGCCTAATGAGTGTGCATTCCATGGCAAGATGGTCAATCCTTACCATCACTGCAGCTTTGCTGGCATCTATGGCCTCTAGGATGGGTCTTGTAATCGCATCTGAGGCTGTCTCCTGACCTGGGGATGCCGGCAGGGGATTCTCCGGACCTGCAGCAGCCGCTGCTTTCTCCATCTGCCTGTCTTGTTTCTTAGCTCCTCCAGTGAACTGCCGAGGAGGTAAGATGGCGGCGGAGGATCCCTGTTCTGGGCCTCGTGTGGAGCATGGTTGCCTCTGGGAACGCTGGGATGTCTTGTCCTGCTTGCGCCCAGCCTTTTTCATGACTGGGACTTCCCGATCTCAGCCCAGTATAGTGAGCATAAGGCTCCGAAAATCGGATCAATCTTCAGGATAAATGCAGAGCTCCAGAGAAACACGTCTTGCCTTGTTCACATTGGGCCACGCCCCCTTCATCCAACATTCAACATAACAGGGAGGCGTTTCACATAGGAAGTCCCTCCAGTGAAGTTGCAAAAAATTCTTCCGTGGCTTCTAGTTTATCCAGACAGGCAGAAGGCCACCATGCTAATTAGTGGTTTTAACCCTTTCATGACTAAGCCTATTTTTGACATTTAGTGTTTACAAGTTAAAATCCGTATTTTTTGCTAGAAAATTACTTAGAACCCCCAAACATTATAAATACTTTTTTAGCAGAGAATCTAGAGAATAAAATGGCGATTGTTGCATATTTTATGTCACACGGTATTTGTGCAGCGGTGTTTTAAACGCAACTTTTTGGGAAAAGGGACACTTTCATGAATTAAAAAAAAAAAACAGTAAAGTTAGCCCAATTTTTTTGTATAATGTGAAGGATGATGTTACGCCGAGTAAATAGATATCAAACATGTCACGCTGTATAATTGCTCGCACTCGTGGAATGGCAACAAACTATGGTACCTAACAATCTCCATAGGCGATGCTTTAAATTTTTTTATGGTTACCAGGTTAGAGTTACAGAGGAGGTCTAGTGCTAGAATTATTGCTCTCACTCTGAGGATCGCGGCGATACCTCACATGTGTGGTTTGAACACTGTTTACATATGCGGGCGTGACTTCGGTATGCGTTTTCTTTGCTGCGCGAGCTCGCTTCGACGGGGGCCCTTTAAAAAAAAATGTTCTTATTTATTTTATTTATTTTTATATTAATAAATTGTGTTTAAAATTTTTTTTTTTTGATCACTTTTATTGCTGTTACAAGGAATGTAAACATCCCTTGTGACAGTAATAGGTGATGACAGGTACTATTTATGGAGGGATCAGGGGGGACCCCCAATCCCTCCTTTGCACTTCAAAGTATTCAGATCGCCATTTTCGGCAAGTCTGAATACTGTATATTTTTTTAAAACCGGCGCCATTGGCAGCCGAGTAAACGGGAAGTGACGTCATGACGTCGCTTCCGTGTTTACAATTAGGAGACTGGAAGGAAGCCACTTACGGCTTTGTTCCAGTCTGTCCCTAGCCGCCGCAGGTGGTGGATTGTGGATCGGGCCTCCCGGTGGAATGGGAGGCCCGGTAAGAGCGGCGGGAGGTGGCGGGAGGGGGGGACGTCCCCTCCCACTCCTCCCGTATAACAGCTGAGCGGCTTTTAGCCACATCGGTTCTTATCCCTGGAAAGCCGATCGCCGGCTCTAAAAAACAGTACTGGGATGATGCCCGCAGCTGCGGGCATCATCCCGGTATAACCCCCGAAAGCCGAGGCCGCACATCTGCGTACGCTCGGCGGGAAGGGGTGTTAAGAATGGCTTTAGTTTGCCAAAATTTATGGGTCAAGGTTGTACATTGGTGAATAATTTACAGTCTGTGAATGATATGAGAAAAGTGGTTAGGGAAACAATTTTTAAGGAATAGAAGGATGGTTTGAGGGCCCTTTTTCTGTACCGCCTTTTGTTAATTTCAGAATTTCTCCTTTGGATATTGTTCCCAAGAAAGAGACAAATTTGTTTAGATTCATTCATCATCTTTCCTATCCAGCAGGTGATTCTCTGAACGATCAAATTCCAGAAACAATGTCTACGGTTACTTACGCATCTTTTGAAGATGCTCCTAGTAAACTTAGGCTTTTGGGCCCGGGAGCTATGTTAGCAAAAGCAGATATAAAATCTGCATTTTGGCTTCTCCCAATTCATGCAGACTGTTTTTGTTCTCTAGGTTTTTTCTTTGATAATAAGTTCTATTTCGACAAATGTTTACCAATGGGCTGTTCTTTATCTTGTTTTTATTTTGAAAGTTTTTCCAGCTTTTTAGAATGGGTAGTTTCTTCAGTCAATGGTTCTTCCTTAATGATTCATTACTTAGATTTTTTTTTTTTTTAGGCCCACCCGGTACTTCAGATTGTCTTTTCCTGTTACAATCATTTTTTGAGGTTTGTCAACAATTTGGAGTTCCATTGGGAGTGGAGAAAACTTCTTTGCCTTCTACTTGCCTTGATTTTTTAGGTATAACGATAGATACAGAAGGAATGGAGTTTAGGTTGCCAGAGTCATAAATAGAAAGAATTAAAATACTATTATCTTTAATCATTAGAAGGAAAAAGGTTTGTTTAAAAGATATGCAATCCCTTTTAGGATCATTAGCTTTTGCTACACGTGTGATGCCAGTGGGTAGGATTTTTTCCAGGGAAGATCTTTTAGTTTGGGTACAATTTCTTGAGAACTTTAATGGTAAAGCAGTGTGGCAACCTGATTTTGTGCTTGACTCCGATTTTAACCTCTTTACGGACGCTGCAGGCTCCAGCCTGCTTGCAGCCTTTTGGGAAAAACACTGGTGCGCAGGAAGTTGGAGTTCTCATTGTCAGGTAAGTGGTAACTTAAAAAACATAGTCTTATTAGAGCTCTTTCCTACAGTGGTTGCCCTTGAGGTCTGGGGTTCTGAGTTTAAGAACAGGAGAATTTTGGTCAGTACAGATAATAAAGGGGTAGAATACGCTATTAACTGCTTGTCATCCAAGTCTCCACCTGTCATTATTTTTCTTTGCTACTTAATCTTTAAATGTTTAAGCTTGAACATTTGAATCAAGGCTAAATATGTGGCGAGGAAAAATAATGATTTGGCGGATTCATTATCTCGATTGCAGATGGACCGGTTTTTCGGCTTATTACCAACAGCGGATGCAGTGGGAGTGGAGTGCCCATCCCATTTTTGGGACTTGATCTAACTATAATTGAGGATAATATCATAAATTCGGTGACACCGGCTACCATGGCAGGTTATCGGTCGGCCTGGTTTCTCTGGTTAACCTTTCTAGACTCATTAAGCAAAAAAAATTGTTCTTTCTCTGGAAAATTAATTCTTTATTTTTAAATCATCTATTTCTGCAAAATTATTTGTGGTCTTATGTTAATAAAGTTATGTCCGGAATCTCTTTATTTTTCAAATTACAGAATTTACCTTCTTGTTCAAGTTTTTCTCGGTTAAGCAAGCCCTGAAGGGCTTTAAAAAAGGTAATTTTAGTGTGGATAAGTGGAGGCCTATTACTCCAGATATTTTAGGAAAGCTGTGTGACTCCACAGCACGAGTGTGTTTTTCTAATTTTGAAGCAGTAATGTTTAAGGCAGTCTTGAGGTTGTGAAAATTTTTATTAGACATTCTAAAACAGATCAGTTGGGTAAACGAAGGTGGGTTAGTCTGCATGCCTTTAGTAGCTCCTGCATATGTCCAGTTAAATTACTAGCAAGCTATTTACAAATAAGGCCTCATTTAGAGCCTTTTTTGTTTATACATACGGCTCGCCACTTACCAGGTTTCAATTTATTGGTGTTTTTAAAAAATGTCTTTCTATATTGAATCTACATGGACATTTCACATCCCATTCATTTCGAATTGGGGCAGCCACTGAGGCATCTAGAAGTGGGCTAGAAGTTATATGTCAGACCTAATTCATTCTTTTGAATCATTTCAGGTAATACACAAGTTATTTGGATCCTTGGCCACTCCTTTGTTTTTTGGGCACAGCGCAGAGCAGCCATCAGAGTATACTCTGAAAATTTAGATTTGAATCCAACCAGTTTTAAAGTTTTTTGGAGTGGAAGGAGAGGTATGGTGTGGGCAGATTTGTTTTTAGAATTGGCTTGTTTGAATACGTTTTTCCTCCCTCCTGATATTTTGATTATTCATTTGGGGGAAAATGACATAGGGCAAGAGAAAACGCTGGATTTAATATTTAGTATTCAAAATGATGTTATTCGTTTTAAGACATCTTTTCCGCAGGTCTTATGCCGCGTACACACGAGCGGACTTTACGGCAGACTTTGCCCGGCGGACTTTTCGCCGGACTTTGTTGGCTCCTTGCGCCGGACTTAAAAACGGACGGACTTGGCCACACACGCTCACTGCAAAAGTCCGCTGGTTTGGAACGCAGTGACGTATAGCACGTACTACGGGACTATAAAAAGGAAGTTCAAGCCCCACTACGGCACCCTTTGGGCTCCTTCTGCTAATCTCGTGTTTATCTCGTGTTAGTAGAAGTTTGGTTAGAGACGATTCGCGCTTTTCACACTTCAGCTTATTTCGATCGTTTTCTGCGGTTCAGTTTGTGCTTGTAAGGTTTGTATCTGCTTTTCAGTGCGTGTTGGTCAGTGCTTACCATGCCTTGCAGGCCGTACTGGTCCGCTCGTTCCTGATTTTCAGGTCGTTCTTCATAGGCCTTGCTGTTCTTCAGTGCGTTTGTTATAAGTTTGTTTGTTTGACCAGCCGACCGTTTTGAAGCCATGTCGCGTGGACGTTCTCGTTCTCGAGTTCGTGCTGCGTGGGGACTTGGTGTTGGGGTTAATACTTTGATCCGAGTCCAGTCCATGAACAGGGCGAGGAGGAGTTCATGGATGAAGAATTGGTTGCGCCAGCGTGACCAATTCTCGCACATGCCTTTGCTCCGTGAGCTCCGTGAGAATAATCCTGAGGATTTCAGGAATTTTCTCAGGATGACGGACCCCGTCTTTGAGCGTCTGCTGGCTATGCTGACCCCCTATATCAGCAGGCAGGATACCTGCATGAGGCAAGCCATCAGTGCGGAGCAGAGGCTAGTTGCCACGTTACGTTACTTGGCGACAGGGAGAAGTCTTCAGGACTTGAAGTTCTCGACAGGCATCTCCCCCCAGGCTCTGGGGATCATAATCCCAGAGACCTGTTCTGCTATTATTCAGGTCCTGCAGAAGGACTATATGAAGGTAAGTTTTATCCTTTAACATTACATGATATGTATTAAATGTTTTTTGATGTATTGTATAAATGTCCTCCTTACCTAATTGCCATGCTTTCAATATGCTGTGAATGTCCCCTTTATCTTCATGAATGACTGTTTTTGGACATTAATCATTTATTGATCTACATGCATATTTTCCTTCATTAACCTCCCCACCATGCAATCCTGGGTCCTTTTATATCTCTAGCCTATAGTCCCTTGAACAATGTATATTGTCTGCTCCATTGTCTTGTTTGACCCTCCCCCACTCCACAAATGTTTGAACCAGTCAGGTGTGTTTGTTAACCTAATTAGAACCCCTCCCCCACCCCACAAATGTTTGAACCAGTCAGGTGTGTTTGTTAACCTAATTAGAACCCCTCCCCCACCCCACAAATGTTTCAACCAGTCAGGTGTGTTTGTTAACCTAATTAGAACCCCTCCCCCACCCCACAAATGTTTCAACCAGTCAGGTGTGTTTGTTAACCTAATTAGAACCCCTCCCCCACCCCACAAATGTTTCAACCAGTCAGGTGTGTTTGTTAACCTAATTAGAACCCCTCCCCCACCCCACAAATGTTTCAACCAGTCAGGTGTGTTTGTTAACCTAATTAGTACCCCTCCCCCACCCCACAAATATTTCAACCAGTCAGGTGTGTTTGTTAACCTAATTAGAACCCCTCCCCCACCCCACAAATGTTTCAACCAGTCAGGTGTGTTTGTTAACCTAATTAGAACCCCTCCCCCACCCCACAAATGTTTCAACCAGTCAGGTGTGTTTGTTAACCTAATTAGAACCCCTCCCCCACCCCACAAATGTTTCAACCAGTCAGGTGTGTTTGTTAACCTAATTAGAACCCCTCCCCCACCCCACAAATGTTTCAACCAGTCAGGTGTGTTTGTTAACCTAATTAGAACCCCTCCCCCACCCCACAAATGTTTCAACCAGTCAGGTGTGTTTGTTAACCTAATTAGAACCCCTCCCCCACCCCACAAATGTTTCAACCAGTCAGGTGTTGTCACGTACCTGGTGGGTTGTGAGCCTGAAGTGCAGAGAAGGACCTCCCTTACAGCTCCCACTCCTGTTCCTCTGGAATGGAGACAGAAGGCCAGGAGTGAGGAGTGGTATGGGTGCCTGGCAGGATCGACAGTCACTGGAAGTTCAGGAATGGTGACACCCTCTGGGTCCAGAAGCTGAAGAGGACGCTGAATCGCAGAGAGGTCCCGGAGTCACAGCAGGTAAGGAAGCAGGTAAGTAAGCAGGTAAGTAAGCAGGACTGGAACCAGGAACAAAGCAGCAGGTAGTAGCCTGGAACGCTGGACTGGAACCTGGAACAAGCAGCAGGTAGTAGCCTGGAACACTGGACTGGAACCTGGAACAAGGCAGCAGGTAGTAGCCTGGAACACTGGACTGGAACCTGGAACAAGGCAGCAGGTAGTAGCCTGGAACACTGGACTGGAACCTGGAACAAGGCAGCAGGTAGTAGACTGGAACGCTGGACTGGAACCAGGAACAAGCAGCAGGTAGTAGACTGGAACGCTGGACTGGAACCAGGAACAAGGCAGCAGGTAGTAGACTGGAACGCTGGACTGGAACCAGGAACAAGGCAGTAGGTAGTAGACTGGAACGCTGGACTGGAACCAGGAACAAGCAGCAGGTAGTAGACTGAAGGGTGGTCAAACAAGCCGGAGGTCGGTATCGGTCGATCAGCAGAGGTACCAGGGACAACACAGAGGGATGGTCAGGCAAGCCAAGAGGGTCTGGTGCAGGCGGATAGCAGGATGGTCTAACAGGAAGCCGGGTCAGATAGCAGAGTACACAGGTCAGATCAGGTTAAGGCACACGGAACGCTGTAGAGCAGACAGCGGGGATGGAGTGTGACAGGCCGGTTTAAATAGCCCGCCTGGCACTAGCGGGAGTGCGCGCGCGCGTGCCCGTGCGTGACAGCACCCGTGAACGAGTGCGCATGCGCAGTGGAACCCGCGGCTGTGTCCCCCTGCGTCTGGATCGCTGATTATTGGCAGGATCTTCATGACATTGCCCCCCCCCAAGGGGCAGCCTCCGGATGCCCCTTTGAAGGAATTTCTCCGGATGGGCTCTTTTAAAAGATTGTAAAAGATTTTTAGCATGAATATTATCCTCGGGTTCCCAAGAATTTTCTTCTGGACCGAACCCTCTCCATTTTATCAAAAATTGATTTTGGTTGCCTCTTCTCCTATGGTCCATGATAGCCTCCACCTCGAATTCTTCCTCCCCATCCACCAAAATTGGATCAGGAGGATCCGTACTTCGGCCTGGAAATGGGTTAGAAACAGAAGGTTTGAGTAGAGACACATGAAATACTGGATGTACTTTTAATGAATCCGGAAGTTCAAGTTCGTATGCCACCTCATTGATCCTTCGCTTAACAGGGAATGGGCCAAGGAACTTGGGACCCAATTTCCTTGATGGACAGGCCATCCTGAGATTTACTGTAGATAACCATACCTGGTCCCCGGGTGTAAGTAACAGCTCACCTCGTCTCTTTTTATCAAAAGTTGCTTTATTATACTCCTGGGTCCTGGTCATGGTCTCCTGCAAAACTTGATTGTTGGAAGTGAAGAAGTCCAGCCTCTCCTGAACTGCGGGTACTGTGCACTCTGGAAGAGAATTAGGCAGAAAAGAAGGGTGGTAACCATAATTTGCAAAAAATGGGGTTTGTTTGATAGCGGAATGAATAGAGTTGTTGTAGGCAAATTCGGCCAATGGAAGAACAGAAATCCAATCATCCTGGGCAAATGAGGAAAAACAGCGTAAATATTGTTCAAGAGTCTGGTTTGTTCTTTCTGTTTGCCCATTAGTCTGGGGGTGGTAAGCAGATGAAAATGAGAGTTCAATCTTCAATGTTTTGCATAGAGACCTCCAGAATCGGGAGGTAAACTGTACCCCCCGATCTGAAACGATATTAGCTGGTACCCCATGGAGCCTGATGACTTTTCTAATGAATGCCTGTGCCGTCTCTGTAGCTGAGGGAGTGCCCTTCATTGGGACAAAGTGGGCCATCTTCGACAACCGGTCTACTATGACAAAAATTGAGGTGAAACCCCCAGCCGGAGGTAATTCCACAATAAAATCTATAGAAAGCATCTTCCAAGGCCTATCTGGGACAGGTAATGGCTTTAGCAAACCCCATGCCTTGGTCCTGTGCCCCTTGTTTCTGATACAGGTGGTACAGGACTCAACAAATCTCCTACAATCATCACGTAACTGAGGCCACCAAAAGGTACGCTGTACCAGATCAGTAGTTTTAGCCACTCCAAAATGCCCAGCAAAAGCATGATCATGACAGAGTTCTAGTACTGAAACTCGTAGTTCTTCAGGTATAAAAATCCTATTCTCGTGCCATAATAACCCATCCTTAACTTGGAGTTCTGGCCTAATGGAAGACCCCAATTCTGCGGAAGCCTGCTTAATCCGGGAAAGCAAATCTCCCTGAAGCAAAAGAAAATTCCCCGGGGACAGAATGGTGTCCGGAGGGGAAACCTCTTGGGGCTTGTGAAACATCCTGGATAGGGCATCAGGCTTGGTATTCTTGGAACCAGGGCGATAAGTGACATGAAAAGAGAACCTGGAGAAAAAGAGAGCCCACCTGGCTTGGCGTGGCTTCAACCTTTTTGCAGACCTCAAATACTCCAGGTTCTTATGATCTGTAAAAATTAAGACTGGATGAGCGGCACCCTCTAGCAGATAGCGCCACTCCTCCAACGCGGATTTAATAGCCAATAATTCTCTGTCACCTACATCATAATTTCTCTCTGCCGTGGACAATTTACGAGAGAAGAAGGCCACAGGATATAACAGGGCCTTAGTTCCCTGTCTTTGGGACAACACTGCCCCTACCGCAATTTCGGATGCGTCCACCTCTAGTACAAATGGCAGAGAGGAATCTGGATGTTTTAGTACGGAAGCAGAGGTAAAAAGGCCCTTGAGAGTCTCGAAAGCCTTTTGAGCCTCAGCAGACCAGTGGAAACGAGTACCCTGTTTAGTTAGCTGTGTGATGGGTGTAATGATGGCTGAAAACCCCTTAATAAATTTGCGGTAGAAATTAGCGAATCCAACGAATCGCTGGATCCCCTTTTTATCTGTTGGGACTGGCCAGTCTAGTACTGCAGTGACCTTTTGGGGGTCCATCTTAATGCCCTTGCTGGAAATGATTAACCCCAAAAATGGAATACTTTCCTGTTCAAATTCACATTTCTCAGCTTTTGCATATAGACCGTGTTGTTGAAGCCGGGCCAATACACTTCTGACGTGCCTGCGATGGGATTCAAGGGAACAAGAGAAAATTAGTATGTCGTCTAAATAGACGATAACAAACAGATCTAGAAAGTCTCGTAAAACATCATTGATGAAGTACTGGAATGTAGCAGGAGCATTGCACAGCCCAAACGGCATCACAAGGTATTCAAAATGTCCATAACGAGTACGAAAGGCGGTTTTCCATTCGTCTCCGTCCCTAATACGAACCAAATTGTAGGCTCCGCGGAGGTCAAGCTTAGTAAATATGGTAGCTGTCCCAAGTCTTTGGAACAGCTCTGGTACCAGAGGAAGAGGGTAACGGTTCTTTACAGTGATTTTGTTCAGCTCACGGTAATCTACACATGGTCTGAGGGTCTTGTCTTTCTTTTGTACGAAGAAGATACCTGCACCTGCTGGAGACGTGGATGGACGAATGAAGCCTTTCTTTAGATTCTCATCGATATATTCTTTTAAAGCCCCTTGTTCCACTTCCGTTAAAGGAAATATTCTTCCAAAAGGTATCTCGGCACCGGGGAGTAATTCGATAGGACAGTCATAGGCCCGGTGAGGGGGTAAGACCTCTGCCCCCTGCTTGCTGAATACATCTAAGAAATCATGATATGCAGAAGGGATGGAAAGGTGCAGGCTAGGATCTGTGTTTAAACAGAGCAAGGTAGGTTTCTTCTGAGTGTCCTGAAGTTTACAAGACTGTTGGCAATATGGGGAGGAAAAGGTAACCTCACCTGTGATCCAATTAATGTCAGGATTGTGGGCCTGTAACCATGGCATGCCGAGGATTATGGGGAACATAGGTGAAGCGATGATATCTAGACGTAACAGTTCTTGATGAGAATTGGAGATGGAAACGGGTATTGGAACAGTCTCTTGGGTAACAGGCCCTGATTTAATGGCCGTTCCATCAGCTAGATGAATGGAAAGTCCATGGGTTTTAGGCAACAGAGGTATCCGGTGTTGGGTAGCAAAAAGAGAGTCCATGAAACAACTGCAAGCTCCAGAGTCAATAATGGCGGCTATTTGCAGGGTCTCTCCTGGAAGTTGTAACAGGAGAGAGAGAGCAAGGTGAGTAGTGTTCTTAACCAGAGGCACAGCATAGTCAGAGGACAGAGATAGGCACTTACGGAGTTTAAGGGGACAGTTCCTGACATAGTGCCCAGGTTCCCCACAATACAGGCACAGATCTTTCACTCGACGACGTTGTCGTTCTTCCTGAGTAAGGGAAGGCCGCAGAACCCCTAATTGCATTGGCTCAGGTGGGTTAAAAGTAGGCATTGGTGGTGCTGGTGATGTATGATGGGGCACTTTAGGGGTAACCCAAGTTGGGCGAGAGATTCCCATCGCTCTCTCAGTCCTTCGTTCTCTTAGACGTCGATCGATCTGGATGGTTAGATCGATCAATGTGTTCAAAGTCTGTGGGGTACTCACCCTGGCCAATTCATCTTTCAGAGAGTCAGAAAGTCCCATTCGAAACTGATGGCGGAGAGCCGCATCATTCCAATTCGTGTCTACACTCCACTTTCTGAATTCCGCCACATAGTCTTCTGCAGCCCTGCGACCCTGCTGAAGGGTGTGCAAAGCCGCTTCTGCAGTCACGGACAGCTGGGGGTCATCATACAGCTGACCTAGTGCGTCAAAGAAGGCAGACAGATTAGTCAAGGATACGTCCTTTTGCTCCAAGAGGCGGTGGGCCCAAGTTTGGGGGTCACCAGAAAGCAGAGAGATTACGTAGCCCACCTTAGTAGCCTCAAGGGAAAAGGTACGTGGCTGAAGAGCAAAGAACAGTTCACAGGAGTTGCGGAAAGCTCTGAATTTGAGGCGATTTCCGGAAAAACGTTCAGGCGTCGGGACCTTGGGTTCTGGAGGGAGCATCACCACTGTTGAGGAAGGCCCGACTGAAGGAGCAGAAGCGGAAGGGACTCCCTGAGCCCCAATGGGATTAGACAAGGTTAACACTCGTTCCTCCAGCCTGGTGTATCCTTGCTGCAGATTCTTGACTGCTTCAGTCAATCCTGCCAGGTGTGCACAGAGTTCCTCCATGGGAGACGTTCCCTGCTCAGGCTCAGACATGGCTGTCTGCTACTGTCACGTACCTGGTGGGTTGTGAGCCTGAAGTGCAGAGAAGGACCTCCCTTACAGCTCCCACTCCTGTTCCTCTGGAATGGAGACAGAAGGCCAGGAGTGAGGAGTGGTATGGGTGCCTGGCAGGATCGACAGTCACCGGAAGTTCAGGAATGGTGACACCCTCTGGGTCCAGAAGCTGAAGAGGACGCTGAAACGCAGAGAGGTCCCGGAGTCACAGCAGGTAAGGAAGCAGGTAAGTAAGCAGGTAAGTAAGCAGGACTGGAACCAGGAACAAAGCAGCAGGTAGTAGCCTGGAACGCTGGACTGGAACCTGGAACAAGCAGCAGGTAGTAGCCTGGAACACTGGACTGGAACCTGGAACAAGGCAGCAGGTAGTAGCCTGGAACACTGGACTGGAACCTGGAACAAGGCAGCAGGTAGTAGCCTGGAACACTGGACTGGAACCTGGAACAAGGCAGCAGGTAGTAGACTGGAACGCTGGACTGGAACCAGGAACAAGCAGCAGGTAGTAGACTGGAACGCTGGACTGGAACCAGGAACAAGGCAGCAGGTAGTAGACTGGAACGCTGGACTGGAACCAGGAACAAGGCAGTAGGTAGTAGACTGGAACGCTGGACTGGAACCAGGAACAAGCAGCAGGTAGTAGACTGGAACGCTGGATGCAGGTGTCAGACTGAAGGGTGGTCAAACAAGCCGGAGGTCAGTATCGGTCGATCAGCAGAGGTACCAGGGACAACACAGAGGGATGGTCAGGCAAGCCAAGAGGGTCTGGTGCAGGCGGATAGCAGGATGGTCTAACAGGAAGCCGGGTCAGATAGCAGAGTACACAGGTCAGATCAGATTAAGGCACACGGAACGCTGTAGAGCAGACAGCGGGGATGGAGTGTGACAGGCCGGTTTAAATAGCCCGCCTGGCACTAGCGGGAGTGCGCGCGCGCGTGCCCGTGCGTGACAGCACCCGTGAACGAGTGCGCATGCGCAGTGGAACCCGCGGCTGTGTCCCCCTGCGTCTGGATCGCTGATTATTGGCAGGATCTTCATGACAGGTGTGTTTGTTAACCTAATTAGAACCCCTCCCCCACCCCACAAATGTTTGAACCAGTCAGGTGTGTTTGTTAATCTAATTAGAACCCCTCCAACACCCCACAAATGTTTCAACCAGTCAGGTGTGTTTGTTAACCTAATTAGAACCCCTCCCCCACCCCACAAATGTTTCAACCAGTCAGGTGTGTTTCGGGCCCTAATTAGAACCCCTCCCCCCACATTCAAATGTATCAATGGGCCATCAGAGGGGGTGATTAATCTTATAAGTTTGCCTTATGTTTTTGAACATTTCAATTACAAACACACATATTAATAATGTTTGACTGCTGTTGTTCACTAATGTTTTGGTGTAATCTGATATCCAATTTAGGTTTTAAAGTCCTTATCTTATTTTTTTTTCTTTTTTGCACTCCACAGTTTCCTTCAAGTACACAGGAATGGCAGACTGTGGCCTCCCAGTTCGCTGACCGTTGGGACTTTCCCAACTGTGTCGGTGCGATTGACGGGAAACATGTCCGGATTGTGCCACCACCGCATTCGGGGTCTTATTTCTATAACTACAAGGGGTTCCATAGTGTAGTTTTGATGGCAGTGGTCTCGGCACATTTGGACTTTCTGTTTGTGGATGTGGGGAAGAACGGCCGGATGTCTGATGGAGGAGTCTTTGCACAGACCGAGCTGTGCCATCGTCTCCAGACCGGTGGCCTGGAATTGCCACCTGATGACGAGAATGTGGATGGACTCCCCTCTGTTTTTATTGCTGATGAAGCGTTTGCTCTCGGTGAGCACTTGATGAGGCCGTTCCCCCAAAGGACACTCACCCCTGAGAGGAGGGTATTTAATTACCGGCTGGCCAGAGCAAGAAGAGTTGTGGAGAATGCCTTTGGGATTCTGGCCAGCCGGTTCCGTTTATTCCTTTCTTCAATTCATTTGGCGGACTATAAACTAAACTACGTCATCCTTGCTTGCTGCATCTTGCATAACTTTTTAAGGAGACATTCAGCAACATATATATCCTCTGTTGGGCCTGAGGCCGGACTGGAACAGGATACCACTTTGACAGGCCTAGAAATTGGCCGTATTGGCTTGGCCACCCGAACCGCACGTCAAGTGCGTGACCGTTATGTCAATTATTTTAATGGTCGGGGGGCCATTGCTATTCAGCAACAGCTGTAATTTTCATAAAAAAATTTAAAAAATATATTTTTCTAAAATATCTTCTTTTTATTCTTGTTTGCATTTAGTTATGTCTGTCTCCTAGTGCACTTGTAGTATTGGCAAGTGCATTTAGCTTTATTTAATCAGGCCCACAAAAAAAAATAACAATTTGTCTTCAATAATCAGCCACACACATTGTATTCTGAACAAAATTTTACTTTGTGCACATTGAAAGGTGCATTTTTTTTTCTTTTTTGGTTTTTTGTTTAAAATATGTTACGTTGTGTAAAAAATTGTTTGTTTACAAAATTATTAAAGGCATATTTTTAGCAAAAATAGACCTTTCTAAAAAGATTTACCTACACAACAGTGTTTTTAGAAACAAAACAAAACATTAAAGAACTTACAAAATTCAACATTTAGAGAACGGTGCATGTGATGTCACCCTTGGAAATCGTTCATTTAGAATATGCTCAAAATTGAGCTTTACAAAAGGGTCAAGTCAACATGTGCTATCTCCCATCATGGGTGAGCAATGTACGTGTTTTGTGTGTGCAATCCCTTTTTTGGTTCCTATCACCACCAAAGAATTTTCAGGATGAAGGGGTTGCAAACACAAAATAAGTACATTGATAACCCATGATGGAAGATAGCACATGATGACACACCATGTGCATCAGAATGTAAATTTGGGGATCCCCAAAAAATTCTAGAAACATTTTTGAAAAAAAACACAACTTCCCTAGGAAATGAAGAACATGATTGATGTTTTTAGGCCATACGTTATTATATTCGGCCCAAAACATCAATCATGTTCTTCATTTCCTGTTGCATGGAGTCCAGGCGAAGTTGCATGCTGTGAATTTGGTCACACATTTTATCGATTTGGCCATTCCACAGCATTATCTGGCCAATCAGTCTTTGCGCACTGTCTGGGGTGAATGGCTCTGCTGCTTGGCCTTCCACAACCAGAAACTCACCTAAAATGAGTGAATAAAAACAAGGTTTACAATATGCACGCCAAAATACATTAACTCAAGCTGGGATGTCAGTCACTCACTTGGTGGGCTTGAAACCTCGCACACTTCCTCCACCTCTCCTTCCTCCAGGTCGTCGGGTGGGCGTGGTCTTGGGCTGGGGCTTGGGGTATCTTCTGCCTCAGGCTGGTGACTTGGGGGGGTCCTGGGATCCTTGGACTGTTGTCTGAGTCTTTTCTCCCCTATGAGAATTGAACAAAAGGTATAGTTAAAACACAGTGATATTTTAGATTTTAATAAATAAACTTAAACGTTGGTTATGAGTTGTGACCAATTGCCTTTTTTCATCATAATAAATTTTGAAGACAGGATGAATATTCCCTCTGAACAACAATTATAAACAATGCACATTTTCTGGCAAGTTTCACAGATGCAGACACCTCAATGCTCTCCTATGTGTATTACCCCTCTAAAATGTATTTTTGTTAACATAGTACACTATAGTGCTCGTGAGTCCAGATGTGGAAACAGCTGCTGTGTCCTGTCCCTACATTACACTGAATCATTTTGGAAGAAGCATTATATTTTCAAACACATCTACACCACATCAACAAATTGTGGGAATTTGACAAATTATCAAGACATAAATGTATGTCCAACCCTGTCCCATCGTATTTGGCGAAAAAATAACGTCATTTTCTAAAGTATCATATGTATTTTACAAAGAACGGTCTTTACGAACGATGCTGTATAAAGTCTAAAAATAAGGATCAGCATGCAAGTTAAGTATCTCAATAGTAAAACACAACAAGTACTTACTTTTTTTAAGCAGCTGCTTTATTCGCCAATATTGTTCTGGCTCCCAACTTTTGATGTCAGACCACCGCTTCCTCAATTGTTCTTTCGACCGTTTTGTGCCAAATTTTGCTTCTAGAGCGGTGACAACTAAGGACATTTTTTGTCCTTCCGCATATTCGGTCATGTGTACGGTCCTTTTTTCCCATCGTAGTCCTCCCTTCTCAATATGGACACCATCTCCACCATCTCTTCAAAAGCCATGTTGGTGGCCTTATATCTCCTCCGGGATGTGGATGTTTGGAGCTCCGGGCTTTCCTCCGCGCTACTTCCACTGATTCTCTCTGCCATATTTTGCTATCTACTCCCACTGCGCAACGAAGAGTGAAGGGGCGGGGCCAAATCGTACTTACAAACGTCAGGGGTGGGCGACGCAGGCGGAGCATGACACATGCACAGTGTATATAAAGCTATTACGATGGCCTACGTATGTCCGTGCGGAAGTAGCGAGCGTCAGAAACGAAGGTAAGATTAAAGTGGGGGTGTATGTGTGTATGTATGTATGTATGTGTCCCCTAGATTAAAACCAAAAATAATCCTGTGATTTGTGACTGACATTAGTTTGGATCTTGTGTCTTGTCTTGCAGAAAAAATTAATCCCTTTAAAGAGGAAGAATTTTTGAGCCAATTTATTGAGCTCTATCAGGACAAGAAAAACCTGTGGGAGGTCAAACACCCCCTATATTATAATAGGGATGTTAGGAAGGCAACACTGGGCACACTTTTAGAGTTTGTGAAGACTCGACTCCCCCAGGCAGACCTCAAGTTTGTGGACAGGTAAATTGGTATCTAGCGAATCATGTATAAGCGGGAACACAATAAAATCCAGGAGTCGCTCAGATCCGGTGCAGCAGCTGACCAAGTATATGTACCCAAGTTGTGGTACTACAACAAACTGCGATTCCTGGATGACCAAACCGAAGCCAGGCAATCACTTTCCACCCTTCCCCCCACCCTTCCCTCCAGACTTCCCTCCACTCTTCCCTCCAGCCTTCCATCCACCTCCACACCAGCTGAGGAGTCCCAGGATGAACTGGGCCTTTTCATCATTGATGAAGTTGATGCGCCCAGCTTCAGCCAGGTATCCTTTTTTTTTGTAATTTGTGATTGTGTAAATGTTATTAATGATGTTAACGTGTTAATTTTTAAAGTGCTTACAAAAAATGACTTCTACACAAAGATTAATATGTAGACATATCACTAGACAGTAGTGGCTAAAAATATACTTAACTTCAGATATTGTTGGTCAGCTGAAATAATGGTGGTGTCAAATAGATAGCCTTTACTATTTTGTGTAATTATATTTGAAAGTCATGAGCTGAAAATTGTGTGTGATTGCATAACACAAAATGACAACTATGTCCCTTTTTTGACACAGGATGACCTCAGTCAGGAGGAGGCCTTGCCCAGTGGGAGAGAGGAGGAGGCCTTGCCCAGTGGGAGAGAGGAGGAGGCTGTGGCTGGGCCAAGTCGAAGCCGCACAGAGTGTCAGGTGCCTCCCCTCCACATTCTCCACAAAAGGCCCAGGAGAATGACACCAACTGAGGAGGAATCCCTAGCCCTCATACGGGAAGCAAGCCTCATCCTCAGCAAACCACCCAATGCAGAGGAGGCGTATGGCACCTATATAGCCAGCAGATTGCTGGAGTTGGAAAAGGGCCAACGCCTCCTCTGTGAGGGTCTGATTTTTGAGGCTTACCAGAAGGGCTTGAGAGGGGAGCTTACTGCTACCACATATCTGGCAGATGAAGCCACTCCTCCTCCTCCTCCTCCTCCTGCCCCAAGTACACCACCAGAGGCACAACCTCCGAAGAAGGCTGCAGAGAAGCGTGGAGGGAAGGCTGCAGAGAAGTGTGCAGGGAAGGCTCCACGGAAGAGTCGAAAGTGATTTCCTGGCTTCTGTCTGGTCTGACTGTGCTCCCTGTGCTCCCTATAGTCGCAAGATACCAATTTTCTTGTCCTCAAACTTGATGTGTGTCCTGGGGGACAAAAGGCTTCCCAGATTCTAAAAGTGTCTCCAGTGTTGCCTTCCTAATTTTTTTTAGAAAAAAAATAAAATTATTTTTTGGTTACCTTACATTATTGCCTATGTGTTTTGATTAAAAAACGCCATTTTCTTTGGGAGTAGGCAGGTACAGGTCAAAAAGACTATGGGGTTAATTTGAGAAAAGCAAATAGACAGTGCACTTTGCAGAGGGCAGTTGCCCTTTGCAAGTGCAATTGCTCCAGAGCATCAGAAATTATTTAAAAGCTTGACTTTGCAAAGAGTACCCAATCCTGTGCAAGGAAAATTCTAAAAACAGCATTTTTGCTTGCACATGATTGGATGATGGAAGTCAGCAGAGCTTCTGCTCATTTACTAAGCTTTGGAGCAACTGCTCTTGCAGAGGGCAACTGCACTTTACAAAGTTCACAGTCTTTTTCCCTTTAGTAAATCAACCCCTATGTGTGTTTTTGACAAAAGGCTAAATCATTTTGAATATCAAGTGAAAAGTACTAGTGAAAAGTTCACTTGAGAAATTGCACAGCAAGTGCACTTGTTGGAAGTGCAGTCGCTGTAAATCTGAGGGGAAGAGCTGAAAATAGGGGAAGCTCTGCTGATTTATTCATAAAATCATGTGAAAGAAAAATGTATTTCATTTTTTGGGCTTCCTTGCATGTGCCCCTCGGATCCACAACAAAGGCACTTCAAAATGCTCTTTCTGTGGAATTCAAAGTAGAATTAAGCACTTGTAGTGAAAAATGATTTTGCCTTTGTTAAATACACCCCCCTATGTCTAATGAACAAGGGACACCAACCTCATTAAGGTTCATTACAACAACACAAAATATGAATGTTATTGTGGTAACTTGAAAATACACACAAAAAACACCAAAAAAATGTGGTTATCATTTAACACACATTGTAAAATAGATAAGTGTTGAAATAAAAAAAAAAAAAAAAGATGAGTCCAAAATCGAATTAAATTTTTAGAATTTATGGAGATCTGGCTTTTTCAAAATATTATATTAGTCATGGCAGGAGGAAAAATCATGAAGAAAGTAGTTTGTGAGAACTCTGTGTGAATATAAAGCAGAAAAACAACTTCATTCCTCTCGCATTATCAATCCTAAAAAAAGCGCTGTATTAAAAGACCACAGAAGAGGAATGTGCTAGCTTCAAGACGAAGGCTAGTTTTACCAGACCGAGCGCTTCCGTCTTGTAATTGCTTCAGAGCATGCGTCAGTTTGAGTTCGTCGGACTAGCACATAGACGACCGGTTTGTCCGCTAGAAAGAAGAGTCCATCGGATAAATTTAAAACATGTTTCAAATCTAAGTCCGTCCAACTTTTGAGCAAACAAAGTCCACTGGAGCCCACACATGATCGAATTGTCCGTCAAAATCCAGTACGCCGGACCAAGTCTGCCGTAAAGTCCGCTCGTGTGTACGCGGCATTAGTGTTTTTTTCCGAAATAATTCCAAGGCTAAGGTGGTTGGAATCACCTTAGCTAAGGACACTAGAGAAAATTAGAAGAAGGGTGAACAGGGAAACTGAGAAATTTCTGAATTCTATTGGAGCAATTTCTTTCAGGCACAGGGACCTGGAAGGTGGTTGTTCCAGATTATACAGAGATGATGGAATACACCTGAATGACATAGGTTTAGACATTTTTAATATGGATCTACAGAGTTGTATTGAGCAGGCCGCGGTATGGGGTTGTTGTGACAGGTGGGTTTAGCCCCACCTGTCGTCTGGGAAGTGAAAAGTTTAAATTATTTAAGTTACAGCTTGAGCCGTGGTGGCTAAGCTGGTTTTGAGTGTGTAAATATATGTTTACAATGTTATTCTTTATTTGAAGTATATTATTATTTTAAACCAACAATAAAGGATGTGGCCAGCTTTTATCCAAAACAAACTCTGTGTCTGGTGTATTCCTTTGTTTGGTAAGTTGCCTTCCTGCCTGTTATCCCATTAGAATGTTCTGGAATCTTCTGAGAGAAGCAATGAGCCCATTAATTCATCGTAGTAAGGAGTATTCTTAAATTCTATTCACACCCTGATTACTGTGGCCATAAGTGTGAGGAAAATATTTTAAATGTTTCTCCAATTAGAGAAAATCAATGAAAAGGTTATTTTTTAATAATATTAAAATGATTTGCAGATAATAACTTGGATGGGGAATTACATGTTTGTAATGCTTTCCATCTATCTATTAAGTTCTTGTGGTAAAACCAAGGAAGCTTAGACTTCTGAAGTGTATCAATGCTTTACTAAACAGGGAAAAATCTGCACATACAAACTGTAGGATGCACAATACAACACTACTTCTAGCTTACAAAATATGCCTACAAATGTAAGCATGTACAATATATACACATTAAGTAAACTAAACAGTTACTCAACTTAGGGGTCCTTCATAGTTCCTTGCTCAGAGTCCAACTCACAACAGCGCCTCCAAAGTTATCGAGCTCCTCGCATCCATGTCTTCCTCTTTGTCCTCCAAAACCTCTCTGTCCCAAACACATGTTTCTTCTTCCACCTCTCCCCAAGCCCCTCCCACCCATTTCCTGCATACACCAACTTCCTGCAAAGAACATCCTGTCTCAGTTATTTATATATCAATGGAGGGGATAGGGCCTCTGTAAACATATGCTGTTACTAAACCTAACTATATTATTGCAATAAAGTCACTATACAAATGGCCATAGCAACACAATGTTGTTGATTTGTCTTCTCTGTTTGGCTATTGAACATTTTCTTTAAGCTTTGTAGAGCTTTTTCTTCTGTGACAGATTTCCAGCCATCTGGTATTTCTGCTGGTTTTGCATAGTATTCTTTAGCAAACTTCTCATTAAACATCACAAAAATATATTTCCAGTAATCTGATGACTCGATGCTGGGATCTGGTTGGATGGCCCAATCTGGATAAATGGTACGATAATCTTTGTATGGGTGTGATTTCCATTCTGTGTCTGAACATCGAAATTTACCATCAGATACAACAGATGTACTACATATATCAGTCTTTAAGATTTCAGTATCACTCCAAATGTATCTTCCCAATCCATCGGGTCTGTGGATGGTAGCAAAATGCTCCTTGTGTTCATCACCTCCGGCCTCACAGGGGACACCACAGAATGGACATTGCTTCCCACAGCCAAAAACCTTCCTGAACAATTCATCCTGGGGCTTCACCTTCAACCTGGAGAGTACAGACTTTGTATCCATAGATTGCAGCTCTGATAAGACTTCTGTTTCTGTATCTTGGAGGAAGAGCTGAATGTCAGATGAAAATTGTCCAACATCAGCCGTGTTCTGGAAAGCGACCGCTTGCATCTCATTCTGTGGGATCACTAATTCTTCCTTTAGTATCTCACATACACTTTTCAGAAAATCTGAGACTAATGAACTTTTAACAGAGTTGTCTCTATTAACAGCTGCTCTTATCTTTGTGTCTATTGAAGAGAGCAGGTTTTCTTGTAATGGTTTTAGGATTAGGGGCTTTGTATATGTTTCAGTATAATTTAGTATCCAGGCTTTCGTATATTCCTCATAGTGACCGATATAGATGACATATTTCTGGAAGGACATTTCTTTTAGCAGCTCCTTCATTAAAAACTCTTGAAAGAATGTTCTACTGCTGAATTTCTTGTTGTCTGGGCTACCTTCTATGTCATCCACTATTTTCTGCCCAAGATGGCGGAAAACATGATTCCTCATTGCTGGTTTTAGACATCGCTCACAGAATTCTTTGGCTTTAGTCTGACAAATATCTTTCTCTTGAAATATGCTGATAAATGTTTCTAAATATCCAGGCTTTAGTTTCTCCAAACACAGTTTTGGATCGTTCTCTCTAATGAATTCCTCATGCATCTCCTGAAACTCTCTGGAAGCTTTTCCAAGAATGTGAAGCTTGATATCCACTTCAAACAATGAGGACAAATGAAGATTTTTGGACTGTTTAGAAATCTCTTTTGTACTCATATGAAGTAATTCCTGGCAATAGTTGTCACAATAGTCCTCACCAGTTTCCACCTTCTCTCTGATATATTTGTTACAGATATCTATAAGAGAATGTGCAAAACCATTTATTTTGTCAAAATGCTCATCTTTGTGCCTAAATTTATCTTTCAGTTTTGTAAACCAGCTCCTCTCAATATATTTCTCATCCATCTTGAAATCAGTCTGTGTGATATCTGCCAAGTCCTTCACAACCAGTAAGTGTTCATTTACAGCTGATCCTTTATTGCTCATGTCATTCATTAGCTGCTGAAACATATATCCACTGACATTGTGTGTTTTTAATTTCTCTATCTGTAGATCTGCCAGTGTCCTCTCCCACATCTCCTCAAATTCTCTCTTTAACTCGTTCACCTTTTTTTTTCTTCTCTCTGCACCTCTTGAGGAGATCTGTGATTTTGTCCTCAATCAATTTCTGGGTATTATTTTGCATATTCTGAATCTTGAATTTGCCTTTCTGAATTGAGACAGCTTCATCCAATTTTACAAGAGAATTCCTTTTTAGTAGATCCTTCAGGAATGTTGTGCTCAGAATAAAATCTTGTTTGTATCGTTCTATTAGATGAACATTTTCATTTTTATTGTTAAAGTAGTTCTCCAGCAATTCCAATACTTTACTTTCTGTACTAATCAACAAATTGTTGAGCTCATTCCTAAATTCCAAACACAGTTCATCGCTTAGACTCTCTGCAGTCTGATTCCTAATCTTTGTCTCTGTACGGATCTGCCAATCATGGACAGCTTTTCGGAACTCCCATTCCCACTGTGAGTATTCTATAGATAGTTTATTATAAGCTTCTGCCACCAGACTGTTCCTGAAACTGAAGATGAATTTCTCATGTTTTACAGCTTTCCATAAAGTTTCTATCCATTTTTTAAATTCAGGAATTGTTAAAGGCCTGTGCAGAGATTCTTTGCTTGTCACTAATTCTAATAAATACTTTTTCAGTTCAGACACATGTTCACTGTACCCAGAATTTACTGGAGCCATTGGTGGGACCCCAAGCCAGAGCCCAGGAATATACCAGTTGTCTTTCTCCAGGTTGTAGTCCATCACATCACTGAAAGTTTTTACTTCACTTTTATTTTCCATTTCTGCAGCTACTTTTGTCATTTCATCCAACTGTTCCAGAAGTTTCTTTCTGTCTCTCATGTTCTTGTCATGAGCGGACACATCACTCACATTCTGATGTACAAACTGGCAGTTGGGTCTCTTTCCTATTTCTTTCATTCTAAGAAAAGCATGGACTACAATCTGTAAAATATCCTTCATTTCTGTTGTATTTTCCATGGACATATTGATGATGGTGATATCACTCAACCCAACCACTAATGTGGCCAGTTCATTGTCATGTTCATAACTGCCCTCCAAGGAAGCCAACTCTGGAGCTTTCAGCCCCTCAGTGTCAATCACCAGGATGAAGTCACAGCCCAGATCCTCCTGGAATTTCTCTTTCACATTAAGAAGAGTCATGAAGGCTCCTCGTGTGCATCTTCCACTGGCCACCGGGAACTGCAGACCAAACATGGTGTTGAGAAGAGTGGATTTTCCTGTACTCTGCACTCCCAGCACAGTGATCACTCTCATTCTGCATTTTCTCCTTGTTTTGATGTTCATATCATTTAGAACATCAGTTATCCACCGTAGGGGGATGTTGGAGGCATCTCCATCTATCAGCTCCAATGGGAAACCATCCAACAAGAGATCAGCAGCAATTGACGGCAGTCTAATAAATTGTCTATTTCTTTTACTTTTTTTTTTTTCTTGAACCATGGAACATTCAGCTTCATAAAACTGTCCCATCTCACGTAGGAAATGTTCAATTCCTAAAGAACTGTCAGAGATTTTCTGGTCTATCTGTTTGAGTTCTTCCTTGTTACTCAAGGTATTGTTACATTTTTCTTTGTATTTAGCTTGTTGATTAGAAAGATGACTTCTAGCAATTGAATCAAGTTCAAATTTCATCCATTTCAGAAAATATTGTTTCTCAGTCTCAGACAAATTGGTGATTGCATCAATAAAGAGCATTAAACCATGGGGCAGGTGATGGTTATGTTGTTGCTCATGCAGTGAAATACGTTTCTTTATCAGTTCATCTTGATATTGTTGTGTGTCTTTACCACCTTGCTTTGTCAATCTGCAAAGTTCCTTCTCCACTTTAGATAACTCTTTCCAGAGATCTCCCTGTAACTTCATAGTGTTCTTTTTGTACTCCGACACATTTATTATTTCTTCTGTAATTTTCCTGGCATGTTCCCTGGCCTTCTGACAATCAGGATCACTTTCATCCACTTGGATGTCCAATCCATGAATTTCTTTCCCAAGGTCTATCATTATTTTTTCTTTTGGCTTACTGTTTATTAAATTAATAATATTACTTTGTAGTTTTTTTACAAATGCCGCTTTATTTGCTGTGCCTGCATGCATTATCACATTTGATTTTTTTACCTTCAGCACTGGCATTAAGCCTTGAAGGATCTTCAGTGTCTGTGTACTCACAGTTTTGCCAGGACCAGGAGTAATAATGAAGTAATACTGAGTGTCAGTGGTAGGGAAGGATGATAACAAACTGAATTCTCTCTCAGAAATATCCTGAATGAATATAAACACAGCTGACGAAATTCTTGTTAGAAATGTGAACTGGTCCCAGTTGGTCTCCAGATCTCCTCGTAGGTTGGTCACTGTGATGGGTTCTGGGAAAACATCAGACTTACCACAGGGAAAATACCAGGAAACTTCTACCAGTCCATCAGATATTTTCCTCTCAATGTTTCCTCCATCCATATTGTCATGTATGAAGAAGTTATTATGTAGCTGAGCTGGATTAAAAACTTGATTCAGAATTTTTGATTTTGATAATTTGTTTGTTACCAATCTGACATAGGAGAAGATTGGCATGGAAGTATTCACCACATTTTCTTCTCTGAACCCTTTACTGTCCGCTAATGACTGAGGTCTCCACTTCTTCATTATGTCTCTCATTGCCCAAAGCATGAGGGTGCAGTGTGACCCATCACCAGCAGGGAGCAGCAGAGGGACAGCAAACTGACACATAGACAATTTGGTTACAATCTCTTGTTGGAGAAAACTGTCTGAACAATGCAGGAGGACACACAGGACATCCAGGGGGTGAATGGAGGCAGATGAATTATCACCTGGAACCAAAGAAGCATTAAATAGGTTGTAATCATCATCCTCATCATCATCATTATCATATACATCAGCACCAGTACACTGATCTTTCTCAAGAAGAATGTCTCTTGCAGTCCTGTTTAGGGCCATGAGTTTCCTTAAATAATTCCAGGGAAGATCCTCTACAGTTTTAGATGATTTGTCATTCACATTCTCTGAGCCAATACTCAGGATGTCCCTCAGAGTTAATTTTGTAGTCAGGTGAGGCTCCATGTTCATTTTTTCTGCAAACTGATGAAGGGTAGTTTTTCTTGTTTGAAGTTCTGTATGAAAAAAAAATGTTATTTTATTATATGTTTCTATATTACCAATCAGTCTATTTGCAAATCTGTAATCAACTGTAAGTGATTGTAGCCACATTAGTGCACTTGTGACAGAAACAGAAAGTGAGTACTGTCCATGATAATTTTTTATTTGCACTAACATACAATTTTTCAGGACAAGCTTTTGGGGTATGTCCTCTTCTTTTGGGGTGTGTCCAAGCAGTACTAATTCACAAGGTTTTAGCAGAATGTTAAATAAAGATAATCTCATGGGGAAAAAAAAGCAAAAAAACACAAACAAATGTACAAAGCAACGGTAATTAAACTAGGGTAGTTAGTGAGTTAAGAACGAGTGGAAGCTATAGACCTAGGGAGGTGGGTGACAGTCACAGTGGGGGTCATAAAACTGTTGGATAATGAGTGAGAAAACCCAAGTTAAGATTTAGGCCGTTATCTTCTGTGTCAAATAGAACTATCATTCTTAGTTCAAAAGTTTTCCTTTCCTGAATACTTTTGAATTCCCTTTAAGAACTAAGACATTGAGGTCTTCCATAATGAGAGCCTCTTGAGCCCATCGGGAGAGAGAGCCCTGACTGATGGGGGCATGGCCAGGGAGGAGTCGCAGAAAAGTTGTTATAGTTCAGGATTGGTACAAAAGGGGAAAAGGGTTGGGCCTGAGCTCAGGAGTTTGGCACCCCAGGGGATTATGGTCCTTTTCGGACGGAAGAATGGAAGAGCTCGGACCTGACCCTGCGGCTCCAGCTATGGACACAGATCACCTCCTGGCTAAGGTCCGTGAGCTGGCCCTCAAGGGTCAGGCCGACTGGCTCTTTGCCCTCTTATCCCCTGGGGTGCCCTCTCCTGTCCCTTCCAATGCCCCTTCCCCTGTTCCTCCTCCCGAGTCGGATGGACGCAGGGCCCGCAGACGTGCCCGTCCACCTTCTCGCTTCAGCCCCAGCCCCTCTGCGGCCTCTCACTGCTCCCCCCCTCCCCCCCCCATCCATCCCTCTCCGGTTCGGGCTCCCAGGGCTCCAGCAGCCAGGAAGCGGGGGTCGGCCGCCCGCTCGCGGCGTGCCCCCCCTCGTCGGTCGCCTTCCCCGGCCATCAGGTATAGCTTGCGGCCCCCCCCTCGGTGTCCCCGTTCCCGTAGCCCCCGCTCCGCAGCTCCCCCCTCCCCCCCTCCCCCCCCTCCCTTTCCCTGGGTATGGTGCGAGGCCTGGATGGAGCTGGAGCACTCCAGCCCACGGCCTCGAGTTGGTCCGTACCTGCTTCCGCCCCTGCTAGCAGCGGGGGGGCGGCGGGTGTGCGGCCGCTCCGCTCCTCGGCCAGGCTGTCCTCTCGCAGGGCGGCTGGAGGGGGCCGGAGCTGTTCGCCCGCTCCAGCGGCGGCTTTCGTTCCCTCGGGCAGCGTCGACGGCGCCTCGGTTCGATACCGGCGCCCCCTAGCGGCCAGCTCGCTCCCTGCGCCTGGCCAGGCGGGAGGATTCGATCTGGCCGTGCACAGCACAGGCAATGCATGTCCCCAGCACCCCTCTGCGCCCGGCTGGGCGGGGGGTGATTGTGGGGGCATGCATGGGGGAACATATGGGTGCGAGCTGCCTCATCCTGCGCCCTACAGGGTGGGGTCGCAGCTGGCCCAGGATTCCTATGGCCAGGGCGCCCTTCATAATGTGGCCCTTTCAGCACCCGGCTGGGTGGGGGGTAATTCATCCCGGGACGCGAATCGTCCGAGAGTGGCCAGGTCGCACGGTCCCCCGGCGCCTTCATGGGCGGGGCCCTCGGCAGCTTCTGGGCCATCGGGAACGGGTTTTTCGCAGGACGGGACTCCCATTGCGCCCGGACGGGTGGCGGACAGGTCCCAGACCCAGGCCGCGCCATGTCATTTACCATCCCGGATGAGATGTGCCCCCTCTGCGCCTGGCAGGGCGGGTGCGGGTTTTTCGGCCCCCACCGATGCCATTCCCCCCCGTGCTCTCGGACGCCCCCCAGCGCCCAGTCGGGCGGAGGGCTCGCGGATTCCCCCTCTCCAGTCCCTTGGGTTTAACCCCTCCTACGCGGTCAACATGGCGGGTAACGCCAGTCTCCCTGCGCCCGGCTGGGCGGGAGATTCCGGATCCGGGCTGGCGGCAGCTTCCACCCCGGATCAGCCGGACAGAATCCCGAGACGCTCCTGCACCTGCACAGTCCCTGCCCTCGGCCAAGGGGCCCCTTCAGCGTCTGGGGAGGGACCCCCGCCTTTGGATCTATCAGTCGGCCGGGACGGCCCGAACATACACGGCCCCGTGGCTCCTCACGGTGCTGGCCGTTCCAGCCTGCAGTCTCCCGGAGTCGTATGGGACACCGCCTCGCCCGTCGATCATCCATCGGTGATGCCTCCAAGGATCAGTGAGTATGATTGTGAACTGATTTGGGGGAGGTCTGTTGATGATTCCGTATCGGGCCCTGAAGACCGTATAGTGTCGGTGGTCAGGTCGGTTCTCTCTAGCATGGGCGTTTCGGGCGCGGCAGCAAATCTTTCCCCTCCTTCCGGAGGGGCCTTGTGGGCGGTAGCTCCCACGGGTGCCCACATACCGGAGGAGACGAAGGAAAGAATATGGCGTCGGGATTTCGTTGATTTCCTCGCTCTAGTTCCGTCGGACAGGGAAACGGTCGACAAATCCCGTCGGGTGGACGTCGCTACACAGGGCGATAAAGTCAAGCAGCTTCCCAGAACATTTGGGAACTGGCTGCAGGGTTTTTGCGCCTACGCGGGTGTGCTCTGTGAGCGTTACCCAGAGTTGGCGACCTCCTTGTTCTGCTATCTGGACCTTATCTGGGGAGCGTACAAGGTTTATGGGGGTCAATGCTGGTTCCAGTATGATACCCAGTTTAGACAGAAGATGGCTGCGCGCAAGGAGCTTCGTTTCGACTGTCAGGATGGTAGCCTATGGTTATTGCTAATGTGCCCTCATAGGCCGGCGTCCTTTCAGTCCGCGGTCGGCGCTCCTCAATCCGGAGCATCGGCCGCCTCCAAAAAAGGTGTCTGTTGGCTTTTCAACGAAAGCCACTGTAAGTGGTACTCCGCCTGTCGTTTCAGGCATGAGTGCTCTAGCTGTGGGGGCGCTCACCCCTCCAGCCGGTGCTTCAGGAAGGGAAAACAGACACTTTCCAGAGCGGGAGCCAAGACAGACCTTCCTAAGCCGGAGGACGCCGGTGAACGTCCTAGAGATGTTGCCCTGGCTAGACCGTTACCCCCTTCGTAGGGAGGCCCTGATTCTAAAGGATGGCCTGGATCGAGGTTTTTGGATACCGTTTTCCCCGTCTAACGCTCCTACCATGTCGGCTAATTTAAAATCGGCAGTGGAATTTGAATTCGTAGTGGCCCAAAAAATCCAGAAAGAGCTGGAACTGGGGCGCATGGCGGGCCCCTTTGATCTTCCCCCATTTCACAACCTGCGGGTGTCCCCTCTAGGCGTGGTCCCCAAAAAAGCGAGTGGTAAATTTCGTTTAATTCATCACTTATCCTACCCTTCCGGCTCCTCTGTCAACGACGGAATTGATCGCGAGGAATCGCGGGTGCATTACGCGTCATTTGATAAGGCTCTTCACCTCGTCAGGGCAGCAGGGCGTTCCGCTCTTTTGGCAAAAGCGGACATTGAATCCGCTTTTCGCCTTCTCCCGGTCCACCCGGATTGTTTCCACCTCCTGGGTTGCTACTTTCAGGGAAGCTATTTCTTCGATATGTGCCTGCCTATGGGTTGCGCCATTTCGTGTTACTTTTTCGAGTTATTTAGTAGCTTCCTTGAGTGGGTGGTCGCCCGGGAGGCCGGATCTCAGTCCATGCTGCACTACTTGGATGATTTCCTTTTTGTGGGTCCCTCGGACAGTGGGCAGTGTCAATGCTTACTCTCTGTTTTTCAAGATGTTTGTCGGCGTTTCGCCGTCCCACTGTCCGTTGACAAGACCGAGGGTCCAGTAACGGTACTATCCTTTTTGGGTATCGAGATTGACACAGTGGCCATGGTCTTTCGCCTGCCGAGGGAGAAGCTGACCAGGCTTCTATCCCTGGTGCGTTTGGCGAAAGGGTCGAAAAAGCTTCAACTGAAGCAGCTGCAATCTCTGCTGGGACACCTTGTATTCGCGTGCAGGGTCATACGCATGGGGAGGGCTTTCTGCAGGCGCTTGTCTTGGGCCACGAAGGGCGTTACGGCCCCGCACCACCACGTTCGGATCACCAAGCCCATGCGGGCGGATTTGGATATTTGGCTAACCTTTTTGCAATCCTACAACGGTCAGTCTTGTTGGTTGCGGGAGGAGGTACCGAACTCACAGCTGGAGTTGTACACTGATGCGGCAGGCTCCTGTGGTTTCGGTGCCTTCTTTCGGGGGGAGTGGTCTGCGGAATGTTGGCCGGCCTCATGGGCCCGCATGGACTTATTGCGCAATCTCACCCTTTTGGAGCTTTTCCCGATCATAGTAGCGGTGGAACTTTGGGGTGAGCAGTTGCGCAATCGTCAGGTGATCTTTTGGTCAGACAATATGAGCGTAGTGCAGGTAGTGAACAAGCAATCGGCCAGTTCCCCCCCAGTTGTGTCACTGTTGCGTTTTTTGGTTTTAAAATGTTTGCAATTTAACATTTATGTTAGGGCAAAACACGTTCCGGGAGTTTCTAATGACATTGCCGATGCTCTTTCCCGCCAACAGTACCCCCGTTTTCGTTCCCTGGCTCCGTCGGCTTCGCTGGAGGGCCTCCCCTGTCCGGCCCACTTATGGAACCTCGTTTCCGGGGATTGTTAGAACTGCTTCCGTCGTCGCTTTCTCCGAGGACGTGGGCGTCGTATTGTCGGGTCTGGCACGAGTGGTCACAAGCGTCGGGCGGTGAGTTCTCTATTTCATCTCCGGATGATAGACGTTTGATCCTATTTGCTTACCTGGTCCAGTTACAGGATAAGGGAGTGTCGGGTTCCACTGTCTCTTCGGCCATGTCCGCTTTATCCTTTTGGTTTCAGCTTCTGGGGTGGGGGGATGTCACAAAAGCCTTTCCAGTGCGTCGGATATTGAGGGGCTGGAAACGCATCACTCATCTGCCTGATTCCAGGCGCCCCATTTCTTTACAGATTTTATCGGATGTTTTGGCCATGTTGCCGGAGGTGTGCTCATCCGAGTTTGAGATTTTGCTGTTCCGAGTAGCTTTCTCATGGGCGTTTTTTGGGGCTTTTCGCATCGGGGAATTAGTCGCAAAATCCAGGTCTTCCACTGGGGGTATTCGATCGCAGGATGTCGTCCTGTCGGAGCGCAGTGTCACCATTTTATTGCGCTCCTCGAAGACTGACAGCCTTGGCAGGGGCCGCCGAGTGGTGCTGCACCACTGTGGCGGCCCATTCTGTCCTGTGTCTCTGGCCGTTCCTTTTCTTTCCGCGCGCCCCCCGTCTCCTACTTTTTTCGTGCACGCTGACTCCTCCTCGTTGAGTCGCTTCCAATTTTTAAAAGTTTTTCGTTTTTGCCTCGAGGCTTTAGGCTTACCAGCGGGCGAATTTTCAACTCACTCTTTTCGCATAGGCGCTGCCACCGCCGCTTCTGGCTTAGGGTTTTCCGATACGGAACTTCAGCGGCTGGGTAGATGGGAGTCGTCTCGTTTTTCGCTGTATGTTCGCCCTCACCTTTTGTGTTAATTTCAGGTTTTCCCCCGACTCAAGTTTGGATTTTGGGCGATTCCTTTGTCTTCTGGGCGGCTCGTCGCGCAGAGATCCGGAACTATGGGAGAAATTTGGGACTCTCTTCAGACGTGGCAAGGATTCGCTGGCTGGGCCTGCGCGGGCTGCGTTGGCATCAGGTACTGTGGGAATGTTGGCACCTCCGTACCCGCGTGTCCGGTCACATTGTCCTGGTGGTTCACGCCGGAGGGAACGACGTAGGTTACACCCGGTCCGTGGATCTCATTGCTGCCATGAAAGGTGATATTGCTCAATGCCTTGCAATGTTTACCAGTGTGACTTTCGTATGGTCAGAGATTGTCCCTCGTTCTATTTGGGCCAGAGAAGTTCCGGGACCCTGTTTAGAAAATTTTCGGAGGAAGGTCAACGCCCAGGTGTCAAAATTTGTTCGGAGGATCGGGGGGGTCGTTGTCCGTCACAAAGATTTGGAGGGAAAAAACAATGACTTGTTGAGGAGGGATGGTGTTCACCTCAACGACATTGGCATGGATATATTTAACCTGGGACTTCAGAGGGGGGTGGAACAGGCGCTGGCTGCGGTGGGGCGCCCGTCAGTGGATCACTGACTGGCTGGTGGCGGTTTTGGTAACCTTGCCAGCAAATATGGAACCCCTTTGATGCCCGGATGGTAATTGGGAGATTGACGGCCGGTCCGGCACTGATGGTAAGGACAGGCCCCTCCTTCATCTCCCTTTTACATTGGTAGTTGAGTGCTCACAGTACAACTGTGACTGGCACGGTTCTAAAGGTTAATATTAATGTTGATTTTAAATAAAGCTGTGGCCTTGCCCTTTCCAACGTTATTGGTTGTATGTGTGGTTCTTATTGGTTTAGAAGAAGGGGTAAGGTATGGCAAGTGATGGTTGGGACCTGGGCTTATTGCACCTCAGCAGTCATGAGAGCCTCTTGAGCCCATCGGGAGAGAGAGCCCTGACTGATGGGGGCATGGCCAGGGAGGAGTCGCAGAAAAGTTGTTATAGTTCAGGATTGGTACAAAAGGGGAAAAGGGTTGGGCCTGAGCTCAGGAGTTTGGCACCCCAGGGGATTATGGTCCTTTTCGGACGGAAGAATGGAAGAGCTGCCCACCCTCCCGCCCTAATTTTGATGGTATGTCACAGCGTGTTGCGGTTTTGGTAACCTTGCCAGCAAATATGGAACCCCTTTGATGCCCGGATGGTAATTGGGAGATTGACGGCCGGTCCGGCACTGATGGTAAGGACAGGCCCCTCCTTCATCTCCCTTTTACATTGGTAGTTGAGTGCTCACAGTACAACTGTGACTGGCACGGTTCTAAAGGTTAATATTAATGTTGATTTTAAATAAAGCTGTGGCCTTGCCCTTTCCAACGTTATTGGTTGTATGTGTGGTTCTTATTGGTTTAGAAGAAGGGGTAAGGTATGGCAAGTGATGGTTGGGACCTGGGCTTATTGCACCTCAGCAGTCATGTGGTCCAGTTGTGAGAAATGATGTCCCCACAGGTGTGCAGAACTCATCTTCTTTATGTTCCTTGATGGTATGTCTGTGCAAATTCATTCTTGTTTACAACTTTTGTCCTGTTTCCCCAATGTAAGATCTTTTGCTACATCTTTTGCATTGGACGAGGTACACAACATCACTGGAGGTGCAGTTATATGATCCTGCGATATTGAAGGTCCCTTTTGTGTGTGTGATACTTTTAGATAGATTGATTTGGGTGGACAGTTTGCAGTGTTTTTTTTTTTATTGCAGGGTTTGCTTCCATTATTTGTGAGGTTTGGTGGTTGTCTGAAAGCCAGTATTGGGATTTGTTGACATTTTTATTTCAGGGTTTCATCTTCTGTTATCATGAGTTGTAAATCTTTGATTATCTTTCTTATCCCTTCTAGTGATGGATTGTACAGTGCCTTGAAAAAGTATTCATACCCCTTGACATTTTCCACATTTTGTCATGTTACAACCAAAAACGTAAATGTATTTTATTGCGATTTTATGTGATAGAACAACGCAAAGTGGCACATAATTGTAAAGTGGAAGGAAAATTATAAATGGTTTTCAAATTTTTTTTACAAATAAATAAGTGAAAAGTGTGGCGTACATTTGTATTCAGCCCCTGATTCAATACTTTGTGGAACCCCCTTTCACTGCAATTACAGCTGCAAGTCTTTTTGAGGATGTCTCTACCAGGTTTACACATCTAGAGAGTGACATTTGTTTCCCATTCTTCTTTGCAAAATAGCTCAAGCTCTGTCAGATTGGATGGAGAGCGTCTGTGAAAAGCAATTTTCATGTCTTGTCACCGATTCTCAATTGGATGATTGAGGTCTGGACTTTGACTGGGTCATTCTAACATATGAATATGCTTTGATCTAAACCTTTCCATTGTAGCTCTGGCCTTATGTTTCGGATCATTGTCCTGCTGGAAGGTGAACCTCCGCCCCACTCTCAAGTCTATTGCAGACTCAAACAGGTTTTCTTCTGAGATATCCCTGTATTTGTCTCCATCCATCATCCCATCAACTCTGGCCAGCTTCCCTGTCCCTGCTGAAGAAAAGCATCCCCACAACATGATGCTGCCACCACCATGTTTCACAGTGGGGATGGTGTGTTCAGGGTGATGTGCAGTGTTATTTTTCCGCCACACATAGTGTTTTGCTTTTAGGCCAAAAAGTTCAATTTTGGTCTCATCTGACCAGAGCACCTTCTTCCACATGTTTGCTGTGTCCCCCACATGGCTTCTCGCAAACTTCCTATGGTTTTTTTCAACAATGGCTTTCTTCTTGCCACTCTTCCATAAAGGCCAGATTTGTGGAGTGCACGACCAATAGTTGTCCTGTGGACAGATTCTTCCACCTGAGCTGTGGATGTCTGCGGCTCCTCCAGAGTTACCATGGACCTCTTGGCTGCTTCTCTGATTAATGCTCTCCTTGCCCAGCCTGTTAGTTTAGGTGGACGGTCATGTCTTGGTAGGTTTACAGTTGTGCCATACTCTTTACATTTTCGGATGATGGATTGAACAGTGCTCCGTGAGATGTTCAAAGCTTGAGATATTTTTTATAACTCAACCCTGCTTCTCTACAACTTTATCCTTGACTTGTCTGGTGTGTTCTTTGGCCTTCATGTTGCTGTTTGTTCACTAAGGTTCTCAAACAAACATCTGAGGGCTTCACAGAACAGCTGTATTTATACTGAGATTAAATTACACACAGGTGGACTCTATTTAATAATTAGGTGACTTCTGAAGGTAATTTGTTCCACTAGATTTTAGTTATGGGTATCAGAGTAAAGGGGGCTGAATACAAATGCATGCCACATGTTTTTTAAATATTTATTTGTAAAACATTTTGATACCATTTATCATTTTCCTTCCACTTCACAATTATGTGCCACTTTGTGTTGGTCTATCACAAAAAATCCCAATAAAATACATTTATGTTTTTGGTTGTAACATGACAAAATGTAGAAAATTTAAAGGGCTGTGAATACTTTTTCAAGGCACTGTATGTGGTTACTAGAGGTACACGGTTATTTTTGTTGTTTATTTTTTGTTTATGCTGGTATTGATGGTTTTGTCTTTGTAAGCTTTCTTATGGAAGGAGTCTGCTAGTGTTCTGAGATGTTTATCTCTGTCTTCTGGATCTGAGCATATTAGGTGGTATCTGATGGCCTGGCTGTAAACTAATCAACTGGAAAATACAGATATGGTAAGAACACTACTAAAACCAGGGCTTTTTTTCTCAGAGAAAAGGTGGTGGAACTCACCCCCCCTCCCCTGGCCACGCCCCTACTCACCCCTAGGACCGCCCCTTTAGAGAACAGGGGTAAAATTTTGGGGGGGGGGGCTATAAAAATAATTGTATGGAATTAAATAAAAAGCAATGCAGTAAAATGTGCAAAAAAAAGTAAAAGTAAGATCAGAGACATTTCCAGATGATTTTAGCGTTCTTGTGATATGCATTTTCTTTGCTTTTCTCCTTGCTTCTGACATCAGTAGCAGCATGACAACCACGAAGAGACATTCCCAAATGTGCGGCACAGAGACATTTCCAAATGTGCAGCAAAGAGACATTCCCAGTGCTTTAAAGACAGCCAGAGTCCAGCAAAGAGACCATCCAGCCCAGCAAAGAGACCACCCAGCTAGTCCAGCAAAGAGACTGTCCAGCCCAGCAAAGAGACCACCCAGCTTAGTCCAGCAAAGAGACTGTCCAGCCCAGCAAAGAGACCACCCAGCTTAGTCCAGCAAAGAGACTGCCCAGCCCAGCAAAGAGACTACCCAGCAAAGAGACTGTCCAGTCCAGCAAAGAGACCGTCCAACTTAGTCCAGCAAAAAGACTGCCCAGCTTAGGACTCACATGGACCAAAGCATACATCCCCATATATTGAGCAAAGACATTCCCAAATGTGCAGCAGAGAGACATTCCCAGCAAAGAGACCGCCAGCAAAAAGGCCACCCAGCATAGTCCAGCAAAGAGACCGCTCAGCCCAGCAAAGAGACCATCCAGCCCAGCAAAGAGACCACCCAGCTTAGTCCAGCAAAGAGACCGTCCAGCCCAGCAAAGAGACCACCCAGCTTAGTCCAGCAAAGAGACTGCCCAGCCCAGCAAAGAGACTACCCAGCAAAGAGACCGTCCAGTCCAGCAAAGAGACTACCCAGCAAAGAGACTGTCCAGTCCAGCAAAGAGACTACCCAGCAAAGAGACCGTCCAGACCAACAAAGAGACTGTCCAGCAAAGAGACCGTCCAACTTAGTCCAGCAAAAAGACTGCCCAGCTTAGGCCTGCGACTCACATGGACCAAAGCATACATCCCCATATATTATGCAAAGACATTCCCAAATGTGCAGCAGAGAGACATTCCCAGCAAAGAGACCGCCAGCAAAAAGGCCACCCAGATTAGTCCAGCAAAGAGACTGCCCAGCAAAGAGACCGTCCAGATTCATCCAGCAAAGAGACCGCCCAGATATAGTCCAGCAAAAAGACTGCCCAGGAAAGAGACTGCCCAGCAAAGAGACCGCCCAGATTAGTCCAGCAAAAAGAGTGCCCAGGAAAGAGACTGCCCAGGAAAGAGACTGTCCAGCAAACAGTGCCCAGGGAAAGAGACTGCCCAGCAAAGAGACCGCCCAGCCCAACAAAGAGACCGCCCAGATTAGTCCAGCAAAGAGACCACCCAGATTAGTCCAGCAAAGAGACCGCCCAGCAAAGAGACCGCCCAACTGGGAATGAAGATGGCCAAAAAGTTAGAGGGGTTTTTAAACTAGGCGATGGGGGGGAGGGTCCAGAGACAGAGATAGCCAGCGCGGAAGATATTCCAGAGGGTAGTATTGGGGGCATTAGTGGTAGGTTAACCGAAGCACAAAAACACAAGGTGAGTATAGTAGCAAGTCCTAGTTGCAATCTCGAAACACCCAATACGAGGACAATATGCGACCGGTCTAAACTATGTGGTATGTTCACCAATGCCAGGAGCATGGCGGACAAGATGGGTGAACTAGAGATACTGTTGTACAAGGAGGATTTGTATTTTGTGGGAATTTCAGAGACCTGGTTCAACAGCTCTCATGATTGGCTGGCAAACATTCAAGGGAATACCCTATACTGCAAGGATAGAGAGGGTAAAAAAGGGGGAGGGGTATGCCTATATATCAAGAATAATATACAAGCGAATGTGAGAGATGTCATCACTGAGGGAGCTAGAGAGGAGGTGGAATCCTTATGGGTAGAGCTCCAAAGGGATGAAGCTAATGGGAAAATAATACTGGGAGTATGCTATAGGCCCCCTAACCTGAGGGAGGAAGTGGAGACGGATCTCCTATCACAAATTGGATTAGCAGCAAGGATGGGAAGTGTTATCATAATGGGGGATTTTAATTATCCAGACAAAGACTGGGCGGAGGGAACCGCGCATTCATTTAAGGCTCGCCAGTTCCTTAATGTCTTGCAGGACAATTTTATGGGTCAGATGGTAGACGCACCAACTAGAAATAAAACATTACTGGATCTACTGATTACCAACAATACAGACCTGATCACGGATGTGGAAATACGGGGCAATTTAGGTAACAGCGATCACAGGTCAATTAGTTTCAGTATAAATCACACAAATAGGAAACATAAAGGGAACACAAAGACACTGAATTTCAAAAGAGCCAACTTCCCTAAACTACAAACCTTGCTAAAAGGCATAAATTGGGATAAAATATTAGGAACAAAGAATACGGAGGAGAGATGGGTTTGCTTTAAGAGCATATTAAATAAGGGCATTAGCCAATGTATCCCATTGGGTAATAAATTTTAAAAAGTGAACAAAAATCCTGGATGGCTTAACTCCAATGTAAAAATGCATATAAAAGCAAAGGAGAAGGCCTTCAAAAAATACAAGGTTGGAGATCATCCTCAGCATTCAGACTTTATAAAGAATGCAACAAGAAATGTAAGGGTGCAATTAGGATGGCTAAGATAGAACATGAAAGACACATAGCGGAGGAGAGCAAAAAAAATCCCAAGAAATTCTTTAAGTATGTAACAGTAAAAAAGGGAGGACAGACCATATTGGCCCCATAAAGAATGAGGAAGGACATCTGGTGACAAAGGATGGGGAGATGGCGAAGGTATTGAATTTATTCTCCTCAGTCTTCACGAGTGAATCGGGGGGCTTCAGTAACCAAAACTGCAGTGTTTATCCTCATGACACAACACAGGAAGCACCTCCATGGTTAACAGAGGACAGAATTAAAATCAGACTTGAGAAACTTAACATTAATAAATCACCGGGACCAGGTGGCCAGATGCATCCAAGGGTACTTAGGGAACTCAGTCAAGTGATTGCCAGACCGTTGCTCCTAATTTTTACAGACAGTCCATTGACTGGAATGGTACCAGCTGATTGGAGAAAAGCCAATGTAGCACCAATATTTAAAAAGGGCCCAAAATACATCCCTGGGAATTACAGACCAGTTAGCCTAACATCAATAGTATGTAAATTCTTGGAGGGGATGATAAGGGACTATATACAAGATTTTAGTAATAAGAACGATATCATTAGCAGTAATCAGCATGGATTCATGAAGAATCGTTCTTGCCAAACCAATCCTCTAACCTTCTATGAGGAGGTGAGTTGCCATCTAGATAAAGGAAGGCCCGTAGACGTGGTGTATCTGGATTTTGCAAAAGCATTTGACACAGTTCCCCATAAACGTTTACTGTACAAAATAAGGTCCGTTGGCATGGACCATAGGGTGAGTACATGGATTGAAAACTGGCTACAAGGGCGAGTTCAGAGGGTGGTGATAAATGGGGAGTACTCAGAATGGTCAGGGGTGGGTAGTGGGGTTCCCCAGGGTTCTGTGCTGGGACCAATCCTATTTAATTTGTGTATAAACGACCTGGAGGATGGGATAAACAGTTCAATCTCTGTATTTGCAGACGGTACTAAGCTAAGCAGGGCAATAACTTCTCCGCAGGATGTGGAAACCTTGCAAAAAGACCTGAACAAATTAATGGGGTGGGCGACTACATGGCAAATGAGGTTCAATGTAGAAAAATGTAAAATAATGCATTTGGGTGGCAAAAATATGAATGCAATCTATACACTGGGGGAGAACCTCTGGGGGAATCTAGGATGGAAAAGGACCTGGGGGTCCTAGTAGATGATAGGCTCAGCAATGGCATGCAAGGCCAAGCTGCTGCTAATAAAGCAAACAGAATATTGGCATGCATTAAAAGGGGGATCAACTCCAGAGATAAAACGATAATTCTCCCACTCTACAAGGCTCTGGTCCGGCCGCACCTGGAGTATGCTGTCCAGTTCTGGGCACCAGTCCTCAGGAGGGATGTACTGGAAATGGAGTGAGTACAAAGAAGGGCAACAAAGCTAATAAAGGGTCTGGAGGATCTTAGTTATGAGGAAAGGTTGCAAGCACTGAACTTATTCTCTCTGGAGAAGAGACGCTTGAGAGGGTATATGATTTCAATTTACAAATACTGTACTGGTGACCCCACAATAGGGATAAAACTTTTTCGCAGAAGAGAGTTTAATAAGACTCGTGGCCACTCATTACAATTAGAAGAAAAGAGGTTTAACCTTAAACTACGTAGAGGGTTCTTTACTGTAAGAGTGGCAAGGATGTGGAATTCCCTTCCACAGGTGGTGGTCTCAGCGTTGATAGCTTCAAGAAACTATTAGATAATCACCTGAATGACCGCAACATACAGGGATATATAATGTAATACTGACACATAATCACACACATAGGTTGGACTTGATGGACTTGTGTCTTTTTTCGACCTCACCTACTATGTAACTATGTAACTATGTAACTTAGTCCAGAGTCTGCCCAGTAAAGAGTGCCCGGGAAAGAGACTGCCCAACAAACAGTGCCCAGGGAAAGAGACTGCCCAGCAAACAGTGCCCAGAAAAAAAGAGTGCCCAGGGAAAGAGACTGCCCAGCAAAGAGTGCCCAAGGAAAGAGAGTGCCCAACCCAGTCAGGAGACCACAAAGCACAACCCCATTGAGCATGAATTTTTTTTTTACAACACACCTGGGGCTAGTGAGGAGGTGTAGGAGGAAGACCGCCTGACAGGCTACTTACCATCACTATCCACATCCGACACATGGCGCCAATCCGATCTCCCCCACAGCACTGAGGGGCGGGGCAGAGCCGTGGAGTACAGATCACTCCGCCTTCCGCTCTCACAAGCTCCGTTTGATCCATCGGGGCAGTGCGCAGCAGGAGGAGGCAGGGCAGCCATCGGAAAGTTTGGGGCCCCTTACACAGCTTTATGCCTTGGCCCCAAACATTCCACAGGGCCCACCCACTGGCTGTCCTACCGAATCCACCCACTGACCATCCCACTGAGTCATCATCTGCATCCTTCTCCACAATGTAACTCTCATCCTCATCCCCACCCAAGAGAGGGATGGATGATTCTGTGTGGGGATGAGGATGATGGAGAGGGATGGATGATTTGGGGTGGGGATGAGGATGAGGGAGAGGGATGGATGATCCGGTGTGGGGATGAGGGATAGATGATCCAGGGTGGGGCTGATGGATGGATGATCCGGGGTGGGGATGATGGAGAGGGATGGATGATCTGGGGTGGGGATGATGGAGAGGTATGGATGATCCGGGGTGGGGATGATGGAGAGGGATGGATGATCCGGGATGGGGATGATGGAGAGGGATGGATGATCCGGGGTGGGGATGATGGAGAGGGATGAATGATCCGGGGTGGGGATGATGGAGAAGGATGGATGATCCGGGGTGGGGATGATGGAGAAGGATAGATGATCCAGGTGGGGATGAGGATGATGGAGAGGGATGGATGATCCAGGGTGGGGATGATGGAGAGCATTGGATAATTCAGGGTGGGGATGAGGATGATGGAGAGGGATGGATGATCCGGGGTGGGGATGAGGATGATGGATGATGCGGGGTGGGGATGAGGATGATGGAGAGGAATAAGGATGATTCTGGGTGGAGATGAGAGTTACATTGTGAAGAGGCTCTCCACAATGTAACTCATCTTCACCCAAAACATCCTCCTCCCTCTCCACAATGTAACTCTATTATCTTAGCTTGACAGGGTCAGGTGTATGAGGTCCCATCTGGGAGATTAAATACAGACAGTCCACAAACTAAATCTATCTACAGCAGCACAATGCAGCACACACATTGACTTTAGTGACTTACCATGTCTGCATGGCATGCACAGCACTGATGAGGCTGGCCACACCCCCTCCCTGAGATCACATTACTAACCTATCACCGCTGTCACACTCCGTCTCAGCAGGGAAGCGAAGATCATGGATTATCTGCAGGGCGGAGGAGATGCACAGGACTACACAGCTCAGCTGTACAGAGGTTTATCTGTGTTCCCTCCGCGGGAGGCGGGGCGCAGGCTATGCAGAGATTAGGAAGTTTGTTTACAGACAGAATGCCTGACAATAGGTGGCGGAATGCAGTTTCGGTGCGTTCCGCCAGAAACAAAGCCCTGGACTACAACTATAGTAGCCCATGAGCAGCCTATGCAAGGGTAGAGGGCCTAATTTATGCTTGAAAGTGGATTGCTCAAAAAATGTATGATTGTTATATTCCTCAGTTTTCCCCTGTTAGGACTAAACTAAGAAGAGGAACAAGGAAATTCTGGGCTGCAGTAGTGCAGAGAGAACAGGAATATGGTTGGAAACTGGGAATGTCTGAACAGGGCTGGACAGATCAGTAATAGAAGCATTTGGGGGTGATGGGGGCTCTGTATCTGGCTGCTACATGAGGAAAGGGCCCTTTGTGGCCTCCAGACTTTACTTTTTATTGGTGACATGTCTTTTTGCTTGACCATGGTGGGCTCATAATATCTCGGACTGTAGATGGCTGTAGCACACTGTGGGACAATGGGGGCTTTGGAGGAGTCTGAGGGGCACTATTGGTTCTGAAGAAAGTGGCAGAGCTCTGGAGGGGGCTAGGGGCACTATAGGGGGCTGTGAACTCTTCAGGAGCAATGTGAAGATTGGGAGAGATTTTGGAGGGGATGTGGGAGTGGATGCACCGAAGAGGGATAAGGGGCACTGCACTCTAAGGGGAATCTGAACACACACACACATGTTGTTAATGCAAATTATGTGCATATAATTCACACAAACCTCTTTTTGTGGGTGGTTTGTGCACACAGGTAGTGTATTGTATGCACTGAAATGTATTCTTTAACAGATATGTTAGGGGATCCTGTTTTTTGGTTGAGCAAAGGTGTTAAAATTAAGCAGCAACACAAGTCTATATTGCCATTGTAGCACCCTCTAGTGTGTGCTAGAATTTAGTGCAGGCAAACCATACTCCGACTCACATGTTTAGCTAGTGAGTCTTAATTGGGTCAGGTTTTATTAGAGTTCAGGGTTGGGTGACTCATCCTGGCAGCTCTCTGGTGCCTTCCCCTGGTTTAGAAGTTTGGGAAATCTTCTAGAACTAGAGGGCAGAGGTTGAGAGGAGCTGCCTTGAATATTTAGGGGGCCTTGGCCAATCCTCAGCAATAGGCTGGCAGGGGGCTGAGACCACTCCATAAATAGACTTGGGCCATGCCAGCAGGGGCAGTCAGGTGGAAGATGGAGATACAGTGTTGAGGAGGCTGTCAGTGACCCTCAGGGGTGCTCCCAATCTGGGAGGGTGTCCTGCCCTGGGCCGGGGCTCGGGTTCTGGAAGGATCCTGTCAAAACACATAGGAGGAGGCTTTCCTGGAGGCACGGGAGCAAGTGAGGACAGAGTGAGTAGTGCAACACTGTTGGGCACTAGCAAAGGGGAGAGTCTGCCACATGTAGCCAGTCTCTCTTGAAGACAGCGGTGTGCTTAAGTCTTTTATGCGTCCCTGAGAAATCTCCTGAGAGTCAGCTGGGTGGACTTGTATAGAGAGGCAGCCAAGAGGGCTGGTGAAAGGGGCAGCTGCAGCCAGGTGGGTTGGCAGTTCCTGAAGAGGTGGTGCTGGGATCAGTGGCCGGAGAGGAGCAGTACATGAAGTTTCATTACATTTGGGCTAACATAACTTCCCATCCCTATCCAAGTTATTAACCCTCTAATAAAAAACAAAAACAAAGTTACAGACTGTTCTCTGACTCTGGGTGCCTGTGAAGATTCGGTGTGCCTGGCTGTGCAGAAGTGGGGGATCCATGTTCATCTGCAGCCCATGCGGGGGGTGCTACACCATTTTAACTTGTACTTGTACTTTACTAAATCAGACTCTTTAAGTTACTAGGGTTTAACCATAAAGGAGTAAAGAATGTTCACTTTAAGTATACATACCATAGTTTGTAGACACTTCTACATTCACACAAACCAGTTATGACAGTTCTGAATTACACTTATATCAAAATGAAAGAAGGTAACTCACCTTCCAAAAATGTAGACACACCACCCAAGTCTGGAAACCTGGAAATCATGTTCTCAAGATGATCCATGAACTTTGCACAGACCGGCTCTCCCTTCTGTAGAATGAGGTCTATGAGTCTCTCCGTTCTCTCTACATGTCCCTCAGTCCTGTACAGATCTATATATTCCTGAGGGGTTAGGATGCTAAGAGATCCCACTTCATCACACAATCCGTCCACATTTTCTGCAAACACTTGTGTTAGTTTTCCTTTTAGATGCTTAATCATCTCTGGCGCCTTCCTGGTGCAAGTCATGATTTCTGGATCATTTTACCTAAAAAAAAATAATAAAAAAAGGACATCATGTTAAAAGTGGTTCTAAAGTCAGAAGATTTTTTTTATCTTAACTAGGATCTTGGCTGCCCGGGACTCTCCCTCCTGATTGGCTGAGACACAGCAGTGGGGGCACCATTGGCTCACGCTGCTGTTAATCAAAGTCAGTGAGCCAAAGAGCCTGTTCCAGGTTAAAAACACACAGGGCTTTGTACACAGATCAGCGATCTGGCTGTTTCTTTCCCTGCAAGGCAGGGAGAAAAAACAGCCAGATCTGTTAGTAAAAGCAGCACACATTACACTTATTAGGCACACCATTAACCCCTTGATTGCCCCTCGATGTTAACTCCCTCCCAGCCAGTGTCATTATTACAGTGTACAGTCACTGTATTAGGGTTACTATTGCTGTTAGAGTCAGTTAGTGTACCTCAAAGCAAGGGTCTGTTAGTGCCAGATTGACCGCCGCATAGTCCCACTACTACTAAGTCGCTGATCGCCACCATTACCAGTATAGCGTCTATAGCTGCATAAATTTCAGTATATATACACCATTGCTTGTAGACACTATAACTTTCACACAAATTAATTAATATACACTTGGGATTTTTTTTTTTTTTTTTTTTACCAAAGACAGGTAGCAGAATACGAAAAGAGTGATGCTAAAAACCACCCCTTATATTTGAATCAACTCATGTACTGTAATGATTATATAAAAAATGATCTAAACGATTCGTCAAACCGACGGGCTCCTTCCCAAGTAGCACAAAATAATGCACCTAAAAAACAGAAAAGGGGACCAAGGTGGTCCTAGGAATGCCAATAAAGGAAGAAGCTACTACGTGATGAGATCAAAAAATGTACAAAAAACTTTATTGAAACATCTATGTAAAAGAATGTGATAATGGATCCCACATCTGTGGATCTAGACCACACAGGTGGGAACCTTTACTCCACAGTATCAAGAGACCATGTAAAAATAAAAAAGCAAAAGACAACGTTGTATGAAAAATAGACAGTGGTGGGTCGACCCACCTTCCCCTATATACCCCTTCCAACCCCCAAGGCCCCCAAGGAGACCAAGCAAAAATATATAAGTGAAAAAATGGAGTCCTTGGAGCTGCTGTCTTGAATTTCAACCACTGGGGGAGCCCACCCTGTTGCAGGGGTATGGGCAGTGATACCCAGTAGTGCCTGTGTCTGTGGGCTTCCGTCAATGGAGAGACAGGCTTAGCGTGCTGTTAATGCGCTGTTTGCTGTATGAATGAACAGCCACTGGAGGGCACTGTTTCACATGTCCATTGCCATACTGCTGTAAGGAATGTCCATAGAGGAGCCAGGCAGTTGAAAACTTGCTCCGAGACAGTAGACAGCGCCTATGGCATCGAGTTGTTGACGCGTTTTGTGCTCCACAACGAGCACTTCATCTGGACAATATACTACAATGGTAATCATCTTTATATAGGGGTGATTCCCCAATCAATTAAAGTAATTAAACCTAAAGAAATCTTCAGTGCCATCTTGTGGTCACAACCTAGAATAGCAATCAAATCGTCTAAAGATTGCACAGGTATGGACAACCCAAGTAACTGCAGTTTACTGCCAGGAATGAAAAATTTGGTTTATTTGTATTTCATTATAAAGTGTACTGATAATGACTGGCTAATTAGTTCCCACAGTAGGGGATATTGATGGATACCTAAGGGAGGAGGGAAATCACAGAAACAAATGAATCGCAGAAACAAACGGCAAACTATAGGAACAAGAGACAGATCCAAAACAGGAAAAACCCAGAAAGAACCAGAGGAAACAAAAAAAGTCAAGCTCCCAATGGGGATAGCACGCAGGGTCAAGAGGGTGTTACCCCTATGGACATGGCTAGTCCCATGGGAAGGGATAAGGAAAAAGAGGGGGGGGGGGAGGGTGAAAGGAAGAGGGGGGGAGGTGAGGAAGGGGAAAACAGAGGAGGAGGGAAAAGAAGGGGGTGGGGGGAGGAGGAGGAGGGGGAGGGGGAGGAAAGGTGGGAAAAGGGGAAATGCCAGTGTCCATAAGGTTTGGTCCCAGTATGTAGTCTAACGAGTTTAAGGTTCCAGAAATGTTTTTAAACTGAGTTCTGCATTTAAGCCCTTGGGCTGAAGTGTCTGGAGTCTGCATATCCAGGTTTTTTCCTTCTTTAGAAGGACCGTGTCAAAGTCGCCCCTGCGGTCTGAGAGGTTTAAAGCATAAAACCCCTTGACAGTGAGGCCTGTTGTCTTACCATCATGGACCTGCAGAAAATGTTGGGCTATTGGTGTCTCTTCCTTGAGGCGAATACTTTTAAGGTGTTTGTTTTGCCAACATATAATTTTTGACAAGGGCATTCTAAAATATATAGAACCCTCGATGTACTGCAGTTAATGAATGAATTAATTGTGTATTCATGGCTTGCATTCGAGTCACGGAACGTTTTGGTACGGTCAACAAAACGGCATGTGGTACAATGGCCATATGGAAACATTCCCTTCATCCTAGGCAGATCTGTGAGCCAGTTCCTATCAGTAGGGCATCTAAATTCAGACTCCACTAACTCGTTTTTTATATTTCTTGCTCGTTTAGCTACCATAAGAGGTCTGTCCCCAACAATCTCTCTTAGTTTGTCAGATCTAGTCAAGATATGCCAGTGTTCAGTAAGTATGGAGCGCAGCTGTTGCCACTGCACTCCAAATGGGGTAATGAAACGCACCGGTTCATTTTTCGAGGGTCCATCTTTCTTATGGGGAATGAGTAGATGAGCTCTAGTCCTACGTTCCACTATGCTTTTGGCTCTCCTCAGTGTGCGGTGTGAATATCCACGTTGGTGAAATCGCTGATATAGTGATTCGGATTCACGTCTGTAGTCCTCCTCGTTGGAACAATTCCTCTGAATACGGAGGAACTGACCCACGGGAATACCCCGTATCAGTGGTCGAGGATGATGGCTATCTGCCCTTAGCAGATGTTAGCAGCCGTATCCTTGCAGAACGTGGAGGTGACCAATTGTCCCCCAAAGACCTTTATGTGTAGATCCAGAAATGAGATTTCACACGGATCCACTGTAAAATTTAAAACGTATATTGCGTTTATTGTTGCCCAATTCATCCATGAATTGCAAGAGCTCGGTGTGGGTACCCGTCCACACCATGAGCACATCGTCGATATACTGCAGCCACGCGTGGGCGGGGCCGCGGTATAGCGGTGAACCGTAGACCGTCTCCTCTTCCCAACAGCCGAGGTGGAGACAGGCATATGCTGGTGCCCAAGGTGCCCCCATGGAGGTCCCACGAAGTTTTTGGTAGTAATGTTCGGCAAATCTGAAGACATTTTTTTGATGGCAATGTCTAGTAGTTCCAGGATGAACTCATTTTGTGCACCCATATGGGGGAATTTCTGGTCAAGGAAGTGGTGTACCGCCAGAATACCCCATTCGTGTGGGATAGACGTGTAAAGGGATTCCACGTCTATCCCAACCGAAGGGCCCCTTGGGGTATGCGCAAATCAAGTATTTAATTTAGCACATCTCCAGTGTACTGAACATATGAGGGCAATAATTCAACCAGCCCCTTAATCAAGCTGTCAATGTATTTACCCACCCTCTCCAGGGGACCTCTTATTGCCGAGGCAATAGGTCTCCCCGGGGGATTTTACAGATTCTTATGTATTTTCGGTATTATATAAAATACAGGAATATTGAAATCTTCCACCCTCAGGAAGTCATGTTCTCTTTTGGTGATAACTGAGGCCTCTAATGCCCAATATAGGCAATCATTGATGAGTAACACTAAGAGACCAAATGGATTATGGCCAAGCTTTTTGTAGGTAAACCGATCTGACAGTAGGCGGCGTACTTCCGCCTCGTACATGGCAATGGGGAGCAGTACCACATTCCCCCCTTTATCACTGGGTTTGATAATAATCTCTTTAGATGTACACAGTTCCCTTAGAGCTTGACATTCAAGGGGTGATAAATTACCCGCCTTATTGGAATGCCAATTGACCTTGACCAGATCCTCCTGTACTAGGTCCAGGAAGATTCCCAATCTTCTGTCTTTTCTGAATTGGGGCATTTTAGTGGACCTAATGCGTAGCCCTGCCTCCCTCCTCCAAGTGTTACTGGGGGGAATGTCTTCCTCATCAGAGGGAATTTCACCTTCCTCAAACAGAGATTCCAGTTGTTGGAGGGCCAAGGCCTCTGCGGGGTTTGATACCCCTACTGCATTTGATTCATTTGGCCTTTCTAAATATAGCGATCTATAGTAGACTTTCCCGAGGAACAAATTTAAGTCTTTGTAGATCTCAAATTCCTCCATAGTTCTGGAAGGGGAAAATGAAAGTCCTCTGCTGAGGAGGGCTAGATGTCTATTTTCCAATTTGAATTGGGAAAGATTAATGACAGTAAAGTTCTGATCCTTTATATTCCCTGATCCAAGGTCAGTCACTGATGTTGGTTTTGGCTTCTTGTGAAAGTGCGGTCCCCTTTCTCGTAAGTTCTCTTTTGTTTCCCTCTTCCTTTGCCATGACCTTTTGCGCCTCCTGTTGTTTCTACTCTGCTTTTCTTTAGAATGCCCTTGGTGGGAGGGGAGGTTCACACTGTTTCCAGTGGGTCTCTGTATAGAAAAGATACCATGTTGGGCACTTCGTCTTCACTACCAGATGATTGGGCACTGGTGTCAGTGCCGGCCTGGGAGGGACGTCTTCATTGACGTGACCTACCCCGGCGTCCCCCTGTTGTTAGATCAAAGATGTCATCTCTTGCCCAGTCGTCTAAGTCCCGTTTGAATTTGCTTTGTTTGGTAAGCTTGAGATTCTTCTGGGTTTTATCCACCTCTTTTTTGAGGATCTCATTCAGCCTATCAAATTCAGCACTATCCTTGTGGGGCTCTAATTCAGAGTCACTTAGAGTTATCTGTTGTTCTAAGACAACCAATTGACCCTTCTCCTCCTCCACAATAAGTTTCATAACCTCTAATCCATGTTTAATACATTCTGCTTTCCATTTGTATAGAAAGCTCCCCGTATGGAGATGAGCAGCAGGCACAACTCTTTCCCTTAGGCCACGGGGGATGATCCCTCTCTGGATGTACGATTCCAGAGATAGGATGTCCCATTTGTGGTTTAGGGATTTAATAATCAACTTTTTATGCTCCTTAAATAGGGATTTAATTTCCTCCTGTGCCTGCGGCTCTACCCCAGAAGTCCCCTCATCAAATGTAGCTCGGATTTCCTGATCAAACTCCTCACCAGGTACAAATGCCATGCTATAGGTGAGAGTATAGAAATTATAAATGTTGGTTGTCCAAACCTGTACAATCCAAAATACTGTGGTAATTAAGGAGCACTATAAATGTCCATAAAGTTTAAACATGGGATCCAAGGTGGTACAAGTAATCCAAGAGGGGATCAAAAAATGGAAGATGAAAAGAGTGATGCTAAAAAACCACCCCTTATATTTGAATCAACTCATGTACTGTAATGATTATATAAAAAATGATCTAAACGATTCATCAAACTGATGGGCTCCTTCCCAAGTAGCACAAAATAATGCACCTAAAAAAGAGAAAATGGGACCAAGGTGGTCCCAGGAATGCCAATAAAGGAAGAAGCTACCACGTGATGAGATCAAAAATGTACAAAAAACTTTATTGAAACATCTATGTAAAAGCATGTGATAAGGGATCCCACGTCTGTGGATTTAGACCACACAGGTGGGATCCATTCCTCCACAGTATCAAGAGACCATGTAAAAATAAAAAAGCAAAAGACAACGTTGTATTAAAAATAGACAGTGGTAAGTCGACCCACCTTCCCCTATATACCCCTTCAAACCCCCAAGGACCCCAAGGAGACCAAGCAAAAATATATAAGTGAAAAAATGAGTCCTTGGGGCTGCTGTCTTGAATTTCGACCACTGGGGGGAGCCCACCCTGTTGCAGGGGTATGGGCAGTGATACCCAGCAGTGCCTGTGTCTCGGCTAGTGAATATAACCCAATGGTACTATATGCAGCCACTAATGAGCGACATGCAATCCAAGTCCTGATCATGCAGTGGTATACCATAAGTAAGGATGCCTGATATGTTCATAAATAGGGATATCGCTGTGTGTCAATATGAAACAGGGTGCATTCAGTAATAACACCTAATCCAGGTTAAGCCAGTGCAGTTGGTCCCGTCCGGAACTAGGATTGATAACCTGCAAGAATCAATTTCAATAGAGTGTATAGCACTAACTCGTGATGGAGCTGCTGATTTAAAGCGGGCTGTTACCGTCACCTTTTTACCTGTAGTTTTATCAATACCAGACTTAGAGTCCACGCTGAGCTTATTATCAGACAATGTAGGCACCAGTCACTTTAGTACTTTTCCAATGCTTTAATGGTAGATTACTGGAAGAAGTAGCAGGAAAGAGGTAGAAGAAGTGTTGCAGGGAAGTTCAAATACCTTTTCTTGGTGTAGCACTAAGGAATTGAAATCTCAGGGATGAATGTATCTTCGGTTCAGGATTAAATCTTTGCCCGCCCGGATAGGTCTCTCTCACTAACCTAGCAGCCGGAACGTAGCACAAACAAAAAGTCTCTACCACAGACTTGAGTGTAACAAAACTGTACGATCCTCTGCCATAGGATGTAGTAGTTTTCGATGAACAGCAAACACAGTACCACAACCTTTAAGCCGACCCGGCAGTACTTGTGCGGTAGATTAGATTAGGATGCGTCCTCCAATCGAGTCACCAGGCCCTTCTTAAGACCAGCCTTGTGCATGGTCCCTTCCAAGATGGGTCCTCCCCTGGATCTTCTCAATTGTCTGGCTTCTTCCCACAGGACAGACAGCACAGGACCATCCCCGCAGCAGTAGGCCCCAGACAGGCTTCTGGGCCCACTTGCTTGGCTGCAGCAACGCAACCCTCCAGCCCGGAGGGCTGCGAGGTAGAACTGACTAACACATACCTTTAGGCCAGGAGGGCCACAAAGGTAAAAGACTCAAGAAACATGGCATCTGTCCCATAAATACTCTCTCCCAGAATGCAACACGGAGGACCACCTCCGCCGAATTGTCTCCGGGACAGAAGAGCACTCATATACTTCAGCTTGTTGCTTTCCAACACCGACCTATGGTGACAACGACACTCACAAGCACAATGTGGAACTGCACGCAACACATCCAATTTGTAACAGAGGCTAATGTAACAATAGATTGAATCTGAACTGTGTACAGATCAGATGACCCACTAATTTTACATATAAGTGGGAGATTGAAAAATCTACCAGCGCTACAAGTGTATGGACTATAGCAGGAAAAGTCTCACCGGCATCAATTCTTGAACATTCACATATGATCCTTGTATTTGTTTGAATGGACATGCAATCTTGGCATCCAACAATACCCAGGATACTGGTAGTGGGGTGTGTGCAATACTGTCCTTGGAGCTGGCTCCTATGCTGGGCATGTGATGACTGCCTCAGTGTTTGCACAGGAGCACCGATGGGGGACCCAAGAAGAGGAAGTTCAGGTCTGCTCTGTGCAATTCCTTTGCACAGAGCAGGTAAGTAGGTAAAATCTGAATCCCCAGCGAGTGGCTGGGGATCCTGATTTTGCTGCCCCCCCCCCTACCCTGGCGCCCTAGGCAGCTGCCTGACCTGCCTATTGGTAGCGCCGGCCCTGCACACAGCTAACCCCTTGATTACCCGAAGATATTCTCAGCCAGTGTCATTAGTACAGTGACAATGTATAGTTTTAGCACTGATCACTGTATTAGTGTCACTGGTGATGTCAGTGTCAGTTAGTGTACTTTTCCAGCCAGCATCAGCTAGCACCAGATTGTCCACCGCACTATCACAGTCCCACTATAAGTCACTGATCACCGCCATTACCAGTATAGCGTCATAGCTGTAAAAATTCCAGTATATTTACCACAGTCTGTAGATCATATAACTTTCACACAAACCGATTAATATACACTTATAGGGCGTACACACGGTCGGACTTTGTTCGGACATTCCGACAACAAAATCCTAGGATTTTTTCCGGCGGATGTTGGCTCGAACTTGTTTTGCCTACACACGGTCGCACAAAGTTGTCTGAATTTCCGATCGACAACCACGCGGTCACGTACACCACGTACGACGAGACTAGAAAAGGCCGGTTCAGAACCAAGCGCGGCACCCTTTGGGCTCCTTTTGCTAATCTCGTGTTAGTAAAAGTTTGGTGAGAGACGATTCGCGATTTTTCAGACTCGTGGCTTTCAGATCGTTTTCTGCCGTTCAGTTTGTGCTTGTGGGTTTGTATCTGCTCTTCAGTGCGTGCAAGCAAGTTCCGCGTGACTTAGTCATTGTATTCTTGTTCGTTCGTTACTGTTTTTCAGGTCGCTCTTCACAGGCCTTGCTGTTCTTCAGTGCGTTCTGTTACTTCGTTCTGAGCAGCCGACCGTTTTCTAGCCATGTTTCTTATGCGTACTCCTCGTAGATTTCGTGCTGTGCGGGGCTTGGTGTTGGGGTCCTGACCTTGACACAAGTCCAGTCCACGAACAGGGTGGAGAGGAGTTCATGGACCAAGAATTGGTTGCTTCAGCGTGACCAGTTCTGTCATATGCCTTTGCTCTGTGAGATCCGTGAGAATAATCCTGATGATTTCAGGAACTTTCTCCGGATGACGGACCCCGTATTTCACCGTTTGTTGGCTTCGCTGACCCCTTATATTAGCAGGCAGGATACCTGCATGAGGCAAGCCATCACTCCGGAGCAGAGGTTGGTCGCTACCTTGCGGTATTTGGCCACAGGGAGAAGTCTGCAGGACTTGAAGTTCTCGACAGGCATCTCCCCCCAGGCTCTTCTGTGTGGACATTTACTGCTTGTGTTTGTTTGAGCTGACCCTGACAGAAATGCGTGGAGTCCAGAAAATGTTGTGATTGTGTAACCTTATACAAAGCACTGTTGGCTGTTATTTACTAAATGCAAAGACACTTTGCACTACCAGTGCACTTGCAACTGCACTGAAACTGCACTTGTAGTGCAAAGAGGATTTGCCCTTAGGAAATTACCCCCATTTTCTCATAAAACAACAATTACATCACCCCAAAAGTGTTGTAGCGTTGAGACAATAATCCACACATTCTTGATGAACAATCTTTTTAATACCTGTACAATCACATGTGCATTTACCAAAGGTTTTTCTGACAAACCAACATGTTTGTTGTATAACAATTTTTGTGGTGGCATTATCCAAAATCAAAATGTACATTTTATAGAAAACAGGCCTGTGTAAAACCAACAAGAAAGACACAAATCTTGATCTTACAAAGTTCACATTTGGTAGAACTTGAAGGCAATATCAGACATGAGTATTTAGGAACTGTGTTTGATATTGCGTTCAGCTGGGGTGAAATCACCCCAGGAAAAGCCAAATTTGGAAGATGCACACAAATTTCACAATGTCAACATGTGCGACCTGCCATCACGGGGGATGAAGGGACGTGTTTTGGGGGAGAAAGCTACTTTATAATTGAGGAAGGGGTTGCACCCCCAAAACGTGTCCATTGATCTCCCGTGATGGCAGATAGCACATGTTGACACACTGTGTGCATCCTCCAAATTTGGCTTTGGGAAAAATCACAAAAACATTTTGCACATTGTAGCACACAAAAGAAGAAAGTGATTTGGAGGGGCTTTAAACTCGCCCCAAAACATCAATGATGTTTTTATATTTTGGAATAACATCATTGATGTTTTGCTTGATGTTTTCCAATTGTAAATTACACCCCATGATCTCCCCGATCAGGATCTGGGCACTTTCGGATGTGAAAGGATCTTCATCCACAACATCACGATCATCTAAAAAGAGAGGAACCCCAAAATAAATTAGGTCTAAAAAAAATGCCGCCATCCATCTCTTATCTGAGCCTGTGGTTGCAGACACTCACCTGTTGTGGTGACTAGTTCCACCACGTCTTCCTCCTCCTGCTCAGCTTGTGTTGGGGGATTTCCCCTTCTTCCAGAGGGGGGGGCTCTGGTCTCCTCAGATGAGGGGTGTCCTCCGAGTCTTTTCTCCCCTATGTAAAACAAAAATGGTATAATTAGCACACAGATATTTAATGTCAGAACTATAAATAGGAAACATTGCTTGGAAGTGGGGTACAATGATCTATTTTAGCCGAGTTCCAAGATGTAGCTTTTTTAGTGTCCTTTGTCAAGCTGCAATACTTTACCTGTTTAGTACAAGCTTCACAGATGGAGACCCCCCTATAGTATACACTGGAGCACCTGTGTGCCCCCCCCTAATAAAAATGGTGTTCTTGTGTCCCACACTAGTGCTCCAGTGTCCAGATGTGAAAACAGCTGCTGAGTGTCCTCTCCTTACACACAATCTAGTTTGCATTTTATTCTAGTAACAAAGCCATCTACACAACCCAATTCTTTGAAGCCAAGTATAGGGCGTCAAAATGGTGGCCAAATGCATATGGCCTAAACAATGGTATTTTAGAGTCCGAAATAAAAATGTGCGATCCGAACGAATAATGTGCCCATGAACATGAAAGTTGCCATTTTAAACTGTACAACAGTTCCTAAAAGCACATGGAGCAGCACAAACGTAATAAACACAAAAAGAATAGGAACACAGCACAACTACTTACTTTTTTGCAGCACTCTCCGGATCTTTCTGTACTGCTCATGTTCTCGTAATTTCAGGTCCAACCACCGCTTCCTGAGCTGATTTTTCGATCGTCGTACCCCGAATTTTTGGTGCAGACTCCTGACCACTTTCGCCATGATCTTGGCGTTTCGGACATTGGGGTTGGGGTAAGGCCCATACTTTCCATCATAGTCGGCCTTCTTCAGGATGTCCACCATCTCCAACATCTCCCCAAAGGACATATTTGAATCCTTTAATCTCCTTCTGGATCGGGACGTTTCAGGCTCCGGCCTTTCCTCCTCCTCCTCGTTGCTACAATTAGCACGATCCTGCTGTCTATCCGCCATGTGCTCTTCCCCCACTGCGCCGAACGAAAAGGGGCGGGGAATAGACTAGAAAGAACGTCAGGGGCGGGCGGAGTTATACGCATGCGCAGTGTGTATAAATCGTAACGCGCGCGTCTTACGTGCGATCTGTGAGCGGAGGAAGGAGCATCGGAGACGCCGATCGTGCTAACGAAGGTAGGATCTAAACTTGGGCCTATACTGCTTCGAAATGGAAGCCTATATTGTAACAAGATTAGGGGAGTTTGGCCTGACATTAGGGTTTGTCTTGTGTTGTGTCTTGCAGAGAAAATGGATGGGTTCAACGACCACAATTTCTTGCCCCTGTTTATTGACAAGTACAGGGAGCTGCCCTGTCTCTGGCAGGTGAGACACCCCCACTATAACCACAAACAGAAGAGGCAGGCAGCGCTGGAGAAACTGCTGGAGTTGGTGAAGCCGGTGGTCCCCACAGCAACCATCCCCTATTTAAAAGCTAAAATTGGTGGCCTGAGGAGCACTTATCTTAGGGAGCGCAAGAAGGTCACAGATTCCCAGAGATCCGGAGCTGCAGCAGATGACGTTTATGTCCCCAGGCTCTGGTACTCCGAGAGACTGCGATTTCTGTCAGACCACACTGAAGTCAGGGAATCCCTCTCTACTGTTCCTTCCACGCTTCCTTCCATCCCAGCTGAGGCTTCCGATGTCCAACCTGGGCCTTCCAGCCAGGAAGAAGTGGAGGAGCCCAGCTGGAGTCAGGTATAGCATTCTTCTACAGATTTGTGGGCAATAAATAAATGATGTTTACTAGATGTTATTATTGATCACTAATTGCTGATTAAAAAAAGTGTTTTACATATCAATAGACAGTAGTGGGCACCCAAAATTGGGACAAGAATGCAAAATGCTGGGCTCAGAAGGATAGTCTGTTATATTTGTTAACATTCAATTTGCAGCAGTCAGGAGGTGAAAATTGTGTGTGATTGATGAAAACAATACTAAAACTATGTCCCTTTTTCATACACAGGAAGACCTCAGCCAGGAGGAGGTTGTGGAATGTGGCAGCCAGGAGGAGGCGGGGATTAGTGGCAGCCAGGAGGAGGCGGGGATTAGTGTCAGCCAGGAGGAGGTGGGGCTAAGTGTCAGCCAAGAGAAGCCTGGGACAAGTCGCAGCCTGACTGAGTCTCAGGTTCCTCCCCTCCGCCTGCCATACAAAAGGGCCAGGAAGGCCACTCCCAGTCCTGTGCAGGATTCTGCGTTCAGGCTGATCCAGGAGGCTTCTGCGTCCCTCAGAGCCTTCCCCAGTCCTGCAGAGGCCTTTGCCTGCATGGCTGCCACCAAATTGCAGGGCATGCAGGAGGGCCAACGCAGGATCTCTGAGGACCTGATTTATAAAGTCCTACGTAAGGGGGAGAGTGGGGAACTGACACCCAAGACGGATGTCATTGAGATGGATGATCCTCCTCCTCCTCCTCCTCCTGCTGCCACAACTCCACCACCACAGCCAAAGCCTGGAAGGAAGCATGGAAGGAAGACCAAAGAGTGATGACCCTGGGTTCAGTCTGGTCTGACAGAAGATGCAGTCTCTCGTATGACCACAGCCTGGGGACACAGATGTCATCTGCTGCTTTCCGGATCTCTGGGACTTCTGGACCAGACTGCCCTCCCTTAGATAAGGACTCCTCAGGCCACCAATTTTGCTATTAAATAATTGATGTCTGCCCTGGGGGTCCAAGGCTTCGCCCACTTCTGCAGTTTCTCCAGCGTTGCCTCCCTTTTTGTTTTTTTATAGTTGTGAGCCCTTAATAAAAATTTTTTAGGTAAATTCTACTCTCCTGTGTGTGTTTGTTGGTGACGATTCAGGTACATTTCTAACATAAAATGTGAAATTAACAAGGGACAACAACACCAAACAATCTCCTACAGATTAAATAGAACGACATATTAGTGGTGTTGTGGGAACTTGTCACAAAAAAGACACTCAAACATTTTCGGTAGTACAAATCAAAATCACCAAAAAAAAAAAAAAAAAGAGAAACACAAAAAAAGATTCTACATTAAAGGCAAAAAAAAAAAAAAATATACAAAAATATTTTGTCAGATGTGAGAAATCAAAATATATTGAGGGAATCCCGATAAATAGTAACGAAAGAAGTTTGTGAGAAGTGTGTGTGAATATGAGCAGCAAAACTACTTAATTCTTGTCACATTATAAAGAAGAAGAGAGTGCGCTGTATTAAACCATTTTGAACATTGCACCGTGACGAAAGTGCTGTATCCATTGCGAACGCTAAGTTTACCAGAACGAGTTGTTCCGCGTCGGAATTTCTTCTGAGCATGCATGGCACTTTGTGCGTCGGAACAGGCCACACACGGTCGGAATTGACGCGATCGGATTTTGTTGTGGGAAAATTTTATCTCCTGCTGTCCAACTTTGTGTGTCAGAAAATCCGATGGAAAATGTCCGATGGCGCCCACACACGGTCGGAATTTCCGACAACACGCTCCGATCGGACATTGTCCATCGGAAAATCCGACCGTGTGTACGGGGCATTATTGGGATTTTTTTTTACATGACGTAACAGTTTTATAACAGAAACTAGAAAATATTGAGGGTTATTTACTAAAACTGAAGAGTGCAAAATCTGGTGCAGCTCTGCATAGAAGCCAATCAGCTTCCAGGTTTTTTTGCCAAAGCTTAATTGAACAAGCTGAAGTTAGACGCTACCATACATGGCTACACCAGATTCTGAGTGCACCACTTTTAGTAAATTTCCCCCATAGTTTCTTTTTCACAATTTTTCAATCTTTTTTTATTTATATAATAAAAAATAAAAAACCCAGTGGTGATCAAATATCACCAAAAAAAAGCTCTAATGGTGTGAAAAAAATGTTATAAATTTAATTTGGGTACAGTGCTGCATGACCGCGCTCTATGAAGGCTCCTTACCACGTGATCAGCTGTGACCAATCACAGTTGATCTTCACGTGAACCAGGAAGTGCCGGTAAACGGCTTTCCTTGGTTCGTGCTGACTGGGAGAGCCGATCGGCGGCTCTCCCTTTTGGAGGGGGTCTGCGCTGATAATCAGCACATTGATTATCAGCACAGCCCCATCAAATGTGTCACAACAATGCCAATCAGTGCCCATCAGCTGCCAGTCAGTGCCCAATCAGGAACTCCTGTCAGTGCCCATCAAAGTGCCAATCAGTGCCCATCAGTAACACCTGTCAGTACCTCATCATCAGTGCTGCCCATCAGTGCCCCCTGTCAGTGCCAATCAGAGCTGCCTGTCAGTGCGCATCAGTGTCCATCAGTGCCACCTATCGGTGCCCACCAGTGCTGCATATCAGTGCCGCCTATCAGTGCCCATCAATTCTACATATCAGTGCCACCTTATCAGTGCCCATCAATGCCACCTTATTAGTGCCCATCAGTGCCACTTCATCATTGCCCGTCAGTGAAGGAGAAAACAAAATTTTATAACAGAAACATAGAAAAACTTTTTTTTTTTTCAAAAATTTCGGTCTTTTTTAGTTTGCTTAGCAAAAAATAAAAACCGCAGAGGTGAGCAAATACCACCAAAAGAAAGCTCTATTTGTGGGAAGAAAATGATAAATTTTGTTTGGGTACAGCGTCGTATGACCGCGCAATTGTCATTCAAAGTGCGACAGCGCTGAAAGCTGAAAATTGTCCTGGGCAGGAAGGGGGGAAAGTGCCCGGTTTTGAAGTGGTTAAAGTAGCGCAGTGCCAAATAGCAAAAACATGGCCTGGTCATGAAGGGGGTAAAACCTTCCAGAGCTCAAGTGGTTAATCTGAGCATGCAGGAAAGATGGGGCAGATGGCCTTCTGTACTGTACCAGGATACATGCCGTCAACATGGGGGCCCATGTTGATGAAGACAACCCTGGTCTGATGGTTGTGGGAGTGGAAAGGGAAATTATCAGAATCTGCAACCCCTCTTTAAGATAGGGGGGCCCCAGATATCTTAAAATATAAATTGATGCGCTCTAATTAACCGTTCATTCAATGTGTATCTGTAAAAAATGTGCAAAGCCCAAATGTGATGAAATGTATATAAAAATGTGCAAAATCACTGAATGTAAATACATAAATTAATAAAGATAGAATTTGTTGGAAATTGTGCAAAATCGCTCCAAAATAAATTATGTGTAAATTAAGTGTAAAAATGTGTTCAGCCTCCCTAATAATTACTTGATGCTTTTAAATACAAACACTTCCCATAGTGAACAATATGCACTAAGTAACAATATTATGGAGAAATAAATATATAAATAGATACCAACTTATTAAGTGCCAGTGAGATATATAAATAATTAAAAAAATATAAAGTGCCAATTAAATTTGATTATATATAGATTAATCAGTGAAGGTGGTTTAGTCCATGGGATAAAATTGATGATTAACACAGCAGTTCATTCCTCAATATAGTGAGGCGATTTAATTTCTGTAATGCTTGTTATTCACGATATTGGATACTTCCCACCTTAGCCGCAATAGTGTTGCTGATAGATTCTCAGTACCAGATGATTTATAGAAGATAAACAAAGAAATAGATCATTGCGCAATGAAACTGAATGAAAGTACACAAGCAAACAGCACAGTGATGAACTCACATGCGCCCGGTTAGGTTAAGGCATGCAGGCAGGCAGATCGCAGTCAGCCACTGTGGACGAGGCTTGTCAGACAAGCCGCTGCTGTTCGATACAATGTGTCATACAACAGTACACGTTCCAGGCTCCTCCCACACGTTGCGTCACTGACACGGGACTTTCTCAAGGATAAACCTGAGATGCCAGCGTCTCCGTATTTAGGCATTCAGGTTACCATGGTGACGGCGTTGTGATCATCGGATCATCATACTGCTTGCTGCTTATAGTTACATGTGTATATTTAAAAACAATGTTTAATCGTTACATACTTAAAACAATTTATGATGGCAAGGTAAAAGAATAAAATAAAAATACAATTAAGAATAAGAAGATAACAAAGTAAGAACCTTATCAATGTATTAATGGACTCCCTCAAGTGGTGCATAGCGGTATTGCACACTCCTGAGTTTAAATAGTATAGCAAATTCCTTCAAATGACGGAGGCTAATATTATCACTCGTAGTGTAACACCTCAAACGGTGACACATATTCCCTTGAATTGTTATAATCTAGCTTCGTACCCCTCATCTGAACATTATAACTCTTTCTGATGGTGGTTCTACACAATATATAGTCCAAAACCTTATCCAAACACATATTGGTCCTAATAGGTACATAAATAATTCATATTATAAATAGATGTACCAATAACGTATAGGCAATATCAAAAAGAAATTATTATCATAAAATATTAAAAATGTAAAGAAATAAAATTTGTATAAAACGATTAAAAATAAAAATATAAGAACAATTAAAATTATAATTAAAATATATCCCAAATGAAGTACTCAATAATCTGATACAAAGCAGTTAATATCAAATTCAATGTTCAAGCCTTTCGGCACAAGAGTACCCATCTCAAATATCCATTTTGACTCATTTTTACTCAGTTCTCTGATCTTGTTTGAGCCTCTTCAGTGGGGTTTGTATCTCTGTATTGCCCAAAACTTTAAATCTGTGGGATCTCTATTGTGGTGCGTAGCAAAGTGTTTGGAAACACTATGCTTAGGGAAAGCTTTTTTTATGTTTTGAATATGTTCCCTTATGCGTTTACACATAGGCCTTTTCGTTCTCCCTATATATTGCAGTGAGCAGGAGCATTGCAGGACATATACTACACCTTCAGTCCTACATGATATAAAATCCTTAATATCGTATTCTTTTTTGGTGCTAGTTGATGTGAACCTATTACCTTTTTGTATACAAAAAGAGGCTGCGTTGCCACTAAAAGGTGAGTGCAAAAATAAATCACTTTGATAACTGCAGATTGTGCACCCATATATCATGAATAAACGGTGAAGAAAAAGTAAAAATTAAAATTAAAATTAAAAAATCAACATGAATCCCACAGAATGAAACTAAAAAACTGAACATGAGAGGTCAGATTCAAAGCTGGATGGAGCAAGCAAAGTCCATAGAATAAAAAAGTTCATTGATGGGAAAGTCTTTCAGAGGGGGAATACACCAGTCATCCAAGCGATGTGAGACATGCAATTTTGTCCCCCTGAGGAGCGTGATGACAGGAAAGTTCCTCCACCTCAAAACAAACTGCCCCTCACCAGATCAAATGATCTCTTGTTAGGGAGATTGTGTGAGCATGTGGCTGTCTCCCCCAGCAACAGGGTCTCTGCTGGGAGCGGATCCCAAAAGTGTCACCTCTCAGGGGGTCCTCTAGATGGTACATAAATTAAATTAATCGTGTCAAATTCGCGTTAAAATCACAAGCCGGCCGGCTCCAGACTGCTGCCTGTTGCTTCCGGGATCAGCGATGGATGGTGGTGACGTCAGCACGCCGCTCCTCCCTATGCTGTTTTGACAAACCTGTCGTCTTCCAGGGGCACCCCGGGAGATGATGTCCATCCTGTCCAGGGAATACAGCAAACAGATTGGTCTCGTAGATGTTGTTATCAACAAATTAGAACAAGCATTGATTCAACATGCCCAACACCCCCTCTTTTCAGAATCCCAGACCCTCCTGGAGGAGAATTTATCAACCTTCAATAAAAACATTTTACATAATAAAGAAACGCAATTCTGGAGAGACAAACACGCTTTCTCAGAGAGACGTGCCTACAGATGGATTGCTCCCGGGAGATGATGTCCATCCTGTCCAGGGAATACAGCAAACAGATTGGTCTCGTAGATGTTGTTATCAACAAATTAGAACAAGCATTGATTCAACATGCCCAACACCCCCTCTTTTCGGAATCCCAGACCCTCCTGGAGGAGAATTTATCAACCTTCAATAAAAACATTTTACATAATAAAGAAACGCAATTCTGGAGAGACAAACATGCTTTCTCAGAGGGACGTGCCTACAGATGGAAAAGTAATGGGCCTCCATTAAATACCCACATACTCCGGGAACCTAAGAATAACACCCAAATTTTAAAATCTCAGACACCTTCCGACCATGAACTTGAACGAAAAAATTCTTCCCAACGCAACCAAGCGCGCAATAAACAACAACAAAAAAGAGATCGTAGCTTCAGGAATTCCCCTGAACACGATCCTAAGAAGCGGGCGACGGACGTTGCTCCTACACAATTGGTCTCTCACGATGCCCAATTCAACCACACCAAGGAACACCTTGATGATGTGGGTAGGACAACGGTTTCCGAGCCCAACACCAGTATTTCATTATCTCAGGAATCCCAAAAACACTCTAATCCGTCTCTAGGTCCTACAAAAGCAGCCCCACAAAAACTTTAAACTTGGCTCGGGGACAGGGGTCCCCACAAACAACAAAACAGGCAAGGCTCTGGATCCCTTTGTGGTGCGGATCCAACAAACCACCTAAGCGTGATCAACTTATCCTCCATTAGTCTGTCATCAACCGAGATACAACTTCTATCTCGTGGACTAACTTTTTGTCCTGAACAGAACTTCGATATCTTTGAAACAATTACTGACTTACAACTCTTTGCACGCAAGCTATTATTAAAATACTTGCATGCTAAGGATGACTCTAACAGTGACATTGTGGATGGGCCACCTTATAGCATGAAGGAATGTAAGGCCCTACGAGATTTAACTCTCCTTTACCAAGAAAACAACACGGTGGATCTAATAGATCAAATCAATTTGGACGCCTTACTGCAGGAGGTTGACAAATCGATTCCAAATCCCCTATTAATGTTTAAAAAGGCCTCCACAACGTTTCCTTCCTCAAATATCAATCCCAATGTAGCTGTATTTTTAAAAAAGACAATTTGCGACATATTTAAACTACCACAATCTAAATCCAAGCCGGCAAATCTTTCACACGATGAAAATCAAGCCCTCCTTCGCCTCACAAAAAATTCCAAAATTGTAATAAAACCCTCGGACAAAGGGGGCAACGTGGTCGTCATGAACAACGACGACTACGTCTTAATGTGTTTGAACATCCTAAAAAACAGGGAATGGTACAAACCAATTTCGGCCCTTAGTATCAATCAATATAACTTCAGGTTCTATAACATGATTGATCGGGCATTTCATACAGGAGCAATCACCAAAAACACCTATGAATTCATCAGGACCCCATATCCAAAGGTAGCCACGTTTTACAGTCTACCCAAGATCCATAAAAATTCCATTCCACTCACAGGCTGCCCCATTGTCTCCGGCAATGGGGCCATATCTGAAAACCTAAGCCGTGTCATAGATGCTCACTTGCAACCCCTTGTTCTGTCTTTGCCCTCATTCGTTAGGGATACAATACAATTTTTACAACTAATTAACGACCTTAGGATACCAGAGAACGCCATTCTGGTGACTATCGACGTTGAGGCACTGTACAGCAGCATTCCCCACTCTTTGGGCTTGGCTGCTGTACAGAGGGCTCTACATCAGCACTCTCAGTATGATCCGGCACTGATTGGGTTTATCTTGAATGGTCTGCAATACATACTGCACCATAACCATTTTTGTTTTGACAACTCCCACTACCTCCAGGTACAGGGTGTGGCTATGGGGACCTGTTGTGCCCCCTCCTACGCCAACCTGTACCTGGGGGAGTGGGAGAAGTTTCTCTGGGAGGATGAGGGCCTTCTCATGTACACCAGCCATATAACCAAATGGCTGAGGTACATTGACGATGTTTTCGTCATCTGGGAGGGACCTGAGATCAAACTAGTCGAATTCTTCGATCTGATCAATGTGAACGATCGTAACTTGAGATTCACTATGACCCATGATCTCCACAGCGTTACCTTCTTAGATGTCTCCGTTTCTGTCACTGTTGAAAGAAAGATATCCAGCACTCTGTTCCGAAAGACAACCGCTGGCAATACGATACTACACTCGGACAGTTTTCACCCAACATCACTTAAGAACTCCATTCCCTATGGACAATATTTGCGCCTTCGTCACAATTGTTCCAATGATGTACTTTTTTAAAAAAGAAGCCTTCCGGTTCCGGCGCTGCATGGAGTAGCTGCACTCTCTCACAGCTCCCGCTCTGAGGACACCTAAATCTGCCTGAAAATCCGGCCCAGAAGCCAGAAACCTCCATCGGCCACCTCGGGCACTTACACCCGCTCTATGGACCGTTTTGTGGAGGTCCGCGGCTCCCGCTCCAACACGGCCCTGACGCCGCAGGCCCAGCCGCAAATCGAGGCCCCGGCTTCGGCCTACACAGAAGCCTACACAGGCGCGCAGCAGCAGCAACACACAGCGGAGATGGAAATAAGTGGAAGCACAGCTCCACACACATCCCTTCAGGCATCCCCTGCTCAGCCACACTCCCAGGCCTCCTCTCCCCAAGCACCTTCTCCTCAGGCCTTCTCCATGCCAGCTACATCCCCACAGCTCGCCGGGGACCACAAAACCGAGCTCATCGCACAGGCAGTGGCAGCACTACTGTCCCCCATGATATCTGCTTCGGTAGAAAAGGCTGTAAATGCGGGGATGAAACAGATAAAGGCCCAGCTAGGAGAACACAACACTAGGCTAAACGAGCTAGAACATCGCCAATCAAGCATGGAGGAAGAGATGTACCAAGCTCAAGCCACGGAACAAGCACAAGACAAAACAAACCAATATATAATCCAAAAACTTGACGATTTGGAAAATAGATCCAGAAGGAGCAACCTGCGATTCGTGGGGATTCCAGAATCTCTCCAAGCATCTGCCCTAATGGACTTTTGCTCCCAATGCATACCCGAGGCGCTAGGCCTAACAGGCCCCTGCACGGTGGAACGCGCTCACAGGATGGGGTCGTACAATGAAGAACGCAAGAATCCTCGGCCCATCATAGCCAAATATCTTAACTACTCCGACAAGGCTCTTATTCTTCAAAAATTTAGACAATCTCGCTCGCTGCAAATTGACGGAGTGAGAGTCCTGATTTTTTCTGACTACTCCATCGAAGTTTCAAAGAAACGCAAGGCCTTTCAACAGATATGCTCTGAACTCTTTAAGCAACAGATCAAATTCACCCTAGCCTTCCCGGCCACCCTAACGGGGACCAGCTATCCTTCCAGGAACCCTCAGAAGCAGAAGCCTACATGCGGTCTTTGTTCCCCAACGCTCAACACCACACCCCTTCGAAAGGTACTTCAATCAACCGCTCCCTGGATCAACGAAGCCCGCGTAAAGACTCCCCCAAGCGATTCTGATCCTCGATTCCGGACCAGCATCGCTTTACACACCGCTGAACTAAAACCTGAATCCTACCTCGGTCCCAAAATTTTGGACAGTAAAATTTTTTTCTGTCCCCCCTCAGGTTCCACATATCATCTGTACCTCATCATCACGTAATGTATAATGTTTTCGTATACATATGCTGGCTTTGCCATTGCAATCCTTTTCTTACAGGTCCCTTCCTAGCAAGTTACTTTTGTTTTTTAAAGGTTAATTTTTTACATCCTCCTGGCCTCACTGTGTGCGGACAACTGCACCCCTCCCCCCCCCTCATATGTGACCCCTTGGTGCCCACATGAACACTTGTCTCAAGGCCAAGGGCTCTCTGGGGCTATAACATTTCCGTCCCGAAATGGGAGTTGACCTACACAGTGACTCCATGCGGAAAAAAGCGAAGTTTCCATGTTCGTTTGTTTTATTGGTGATACTTTTCCCTATGTTGATTCCCCTATAGGTTCAATCCTCTTCCCCTCCCCCCTCTCTTTCACATGGCCCTAGCCAAATCAAGTCCACTTTCGTATTTATCCACCTCCCATATAACAACCTCAGGCATCCAGACACAGCTGGCACACTATCACACCTTCCACACAATATTAAACCATACTTAACAACATACACCCCTTTTCAACCCCCCTAATATGAAAATATTCTCCTGGAATGTAAAGGGTCTCAGATCCCCCCAAAAGAGAATGAAAATCCTAAGGCATCTCAAGCGGCTCAAAGCCGATATAGCACTTTTACAGGAATCGCATTTACCAGCCTCAGACTTTCATCGCATGAAGAAACTCTGGGTAGGCACTGTTCTAGGCTCAGAGGCAGCAGGACGCAAAGCTGGCGTTCTCCTACTCATACACAAGAACCTCCCGTGCACAGTCCTGTCCGCAAAAAACGACGACCAGGGCCGTCTACTCACGGTACACATCAAAATAGGCTCCAAAGAACTAGCTATAACAAATGTTTATGCCCCTAATAATCCAGGCAGACAATTTTACACTGAACTAACCAGTTGGCTACTAGAAAACACACATCTCCCTCATTTAATCGGAGGAGATTTCAATGACACTCTCCATCAGATAGATGACAGGTCTTCACAAAAAAGACCAAAAAAGGACACTAACCCACTAGCCCCTTCCCTCCTGGCTAGCACCATGGATTCCATTCATTTCCAGGATCTATGACGCCTTTCCCACCCGGCAGACAGGGAATTCACTTTCTACTCTAACCCGCACAAAACATTCACCAGGATAGACTACCTCTTTGGCTCTGACAACCTTCTCCCCTACCTCCAGAACTCCAATATCCACGACATTTCTGACCATGCCCTTATAGAGGTGACACTAGATAATCTAGACCTACCTCCACACCCCAATATATGGCGGTTCCCATCTTATCTGCATAACAACACTGACTTCCAAAATTACATCTCCGACGCTTGGGCTGAATACTCCTCAAACAACGCCCCACACATGCACGACCCCAACCTATTTTGGGACGCTGGTAAGGCTTTCCTGAGGGGCCGTATCATATCTTATGCAACCTCTTTTAAACGCAACACCCTAACTAAATACAAAGAGGCCAGCTCTCGCCTACACCGGGCACAACGAGAAATGTACACCAAAGACTCCCCAACAACACGCTCTGAATGGCAGATAGCAAAAAGGGAATTAGACATTTGGGTAAACAACCTGGAAAACACCAAGAAGACTTATTTAGATGCCTCATTCCATAAATTTGGGAACAAAGCAGGAAAACTCCTATCCAGACTTTGCAAAGGTCCATACCGCCCAACCCACATCACATCCCTACGCGATAAATCGGGCGCCCTGCACGCCACTCCACTTCCAATTAACAAAGTCATGCAAAAATTCTACTCCACTCTTTATGCCTCAGACCCGATAGATTCACAAACAGCACGCGCTTTTCTAGAAAAAATAACCCTTCCCAAAATCTCCCCAACACAACTAGAAACCCTAAACGCACCTATCACTCTCCCCGAAATATCGTCAACCATCCGCAACTTAACCCTGACTAAAGCCCCAGGCCCAGATGGTTTCACCAGCGAATTCTACAAGACCCTACAACCCCTATTAGAACCTACTCTCCTCCAAGTATATCAACATATATGGTCAGGGGGTGCATACCTTCATTCGGGGAACCAAGCCATTATAAAACTACTGGCAAAAAAGGGCAAAGACCCCCAAGAACCGGGCTCATACAGGCCCATATCACTTCTCAACATAGATGTTAAAACCCTCTCAAAAATCGTTGCCACCAGACTAGCAGACATCATGCCCTCCTTAATCCACCCCGCTCAGTCAGGCTTTATTAAAGGACGAACAGCCACCCTTAACATCCGCAAAGTTATGCTGGCCCTAGAACACGCAATGCATCACCCAAACACGGATCATGCCATTATCACGCTAGACGTGGAAAAAGCTTTCGACAACGTTAGTTTCGACTGGTTATCCATGACAATGAAGGCAATAGGTTTCTCTGGTCCCTTCCACCATCTTATTACCGCCATGTACACAGCCCCGACAGCAAGGTTAGTGGCGGCAGGCCTCCTATCAGAAGAAATTCGCCTCCATAAGGGCACACGCCAGGGCTGCCCCCTATCGCCACTCCTCTTCAATATAGCACTAGAGCCACTTTCCAGATATCTAACATCAGTAGCCCCCCTACATGGCTTAAAGATAGGCCCACACGACTTACGTACCTCACTTTTTGCAGATGACGTCCTTATATTTTCAGCCAACCCCACGTCTGATATGCTAACCATAAAAAACGTATTCGATGAATTTCGCTCGTGCTCGGGCCTCCGTATTAATTACACCAAAAGCGAAATTCTTCCCATCGGTTCCCACTCCACACCTAAATGGACCCAGCAATCAATTTTCCCTGTTGCTAAATCCCACATTACATACTTAGGAATAAAAATAGGAAAACTCCCTTCTTCGCTATACCACCTCAATTACCCTCCTTTGGTGTCAAAAATAACTCAAGAATTAAATACCTGGATGGATCTGCCCCTTTCGCTTTTGGGAAGATGTCATTTAGTAAAAATGGTCAGTTTTGCAAGACTACTTTACCCCATGCAAACCATCCCACTACTTCTCCATCATAAAGATGTGACCTCACTCAATAACGCTATATCTAAATTCTTATGGCAGAACAAACGACCACGTATAGCTTTAAAAAAACTCTATCTTCCCAGACGCGAAGGGGGCATCAGTCTCCCTCATATCAGAATGTATAACCTAGCATGTTTGCTAAGAACAAGTCTAGACTGGATAACCCAGTCCTCTCGCTACTCAAATTTCTCTCTGGAATCCGACATGGCCCATCCCTACTCACTAGTAGCCCTCTTACACTGCAGATGGAAGTCAGTCCCCTCTCCCCACCAACATAATCTCCTATTAAGGGATACAGCAGTAGCTTGGAGAGAAGCACGGAAAATACTCAAGGTATCCCCTTTTCTGTCGATACACCTCCCGATTCAAGGAAATCCGGCATTCCCGCCGAGTCTAGAGCACAAATCTTTCAAAACATGGGAACAGAAAGGCCTAACTAAATTCTCCCATCTCTGCAACATCCAGACGGGTCAACCATTACCCTTCGCCAACATCGCGAAAACCTTCTCTCTACCCTCCACACATAACTTCCACTATGGGCAATGTACCAGTTTTTTAAGGGAGGCGTGCAATCAAGACAACAAAAGGTTCCAAACAAATGTCACGGACCAAATGATAATGAGTAATACATACAAAATCTCGGACATATACAAACCACTCCTCAACAAGTCCTCTTCACCTCTCTCGTCATCGTCAATTAAAAACTGGAATAAAGACTTCCCTGATCCAAACCTAGTAGAAAAAATCATACAAGGGCTGAACGCTGTCCAAAAGCTAACACCAAACGAAATATGGAGAGAAACACAACTGAAAATAGCCCACAGAGCATATATGCCTTTCTTATCTTCAAAAACGGACAAAAACAAAGCCTTCTGCCCACTCTGTAAACACCAGAAACCATCCTTAGCTCATCGTTTCTGGCACTGCTCCTACATATCCACTTTCTGGGACCAAGTTCTTGCCTACATATTTGAAGTGACCCTAATTAAACTACCCAAGGATCCTCTGCTTCTTATCTTCGGCCACTGGGACCCAATCCTACTGCCATGGTCCAAAACTGCCGGCACCAGGGTCGGCTCTACAAAGAACCCGAAGGACACCGCATCACACAAAGGGTGGTCCTTGACTTGCCTATTAATTGCAAGAAGAACCATCTTGAAAAACTGGATTACACCTGTAAGCCCCAATATCACTCAAGTCAAACGGGACCTCATGCATCTTCTACTCAAAGACCGCCTAAACACGGACTTCAAACAAAAAAACTCCTCAGATCACTTCTACTCCAAATGGCAAGCCTTTATGCACTCATCTCTTTCAAAAGAAGAAATTACAAACCTCAGCTCATCCTCCTTCTCCTACTACGATTCCTCCCTCCCGATGCCATCTCAAGACTACAACCGGAATCACACTCCAATCTCTGACACCAGCCAACCTAACGCCATTGCCAATGTCAACCTCAGTGGGTCAACATAAATAAATATATACTACAAATAGAAATAAATATTATTATTGGACAATTTTGTATGACAATACATCATACCATAACAATTCTCCTAATCTATATAGGGCGCCCCCCCCCCCCTATTTTCCTTCCCCTACCCCCCCCCCCCCCTGTTTTTCGTTATTTTTTCTTAGTATTATTTTCTTTGTGTCTTTTTCAGGTTCTAAAATGCAATGTACTCAGGGTTTTTCTAACAGATCCATCCAGGTATCCACTATGTGCCACCATTTATTGAAATGCTATGATCTGGTAAACATGCCCATGCAGTAACCTGCATGGGTACATACACTGGAAATTCTCCCCTATTGTAAAAACCAAGTTTGTAACTAAGTAATCCTTTATTAGTTGCTTCTGTATATGCTACAAAATAAGACTGTACACAAGACGGCATTATTATTGTATTCTCTGAAAATCAAATAAAAACTTTTTGAAAAAAAAAAAAAAAAAGAAGCCGAGGGGCTTCAGAGCAGACTGCTAGCAAGGGGATATAGCAGATCCTGCCTTAAAAAAGCATATAATCAAGCCATAGGACAATCCAGACCCCAGCTGCTATTCAAACAAAAGTCCCCCGCGAATTCTGAGTGTAATCTCACCCGGATTATCATGCGGTACTCTAGACAACACACAGCCATTAAAAAAATCATTAAGCGCCATTGGAGCATCCTTACGGATGATCCTAAATTGCGTGAGTTTGTCCAAAAGCAACCCACCATAACATACAAAAGAGCTATGTCACTACGTGACAAGCTCGTCCGGAGTGAATACACCAATGAGAATAGGAGACTGAAACACCGTTCCATAACGGGCTCCTTCCCTTGTGGACAGTGTTCCTACTGTTCATTTATTAAAAAAGAAAAAACCTTTGTTCTCCCTAACGGAAATACTTTTACACCCACACAATTTGTGAATTGCCACACACGTGGAATAGTATATCTTATGGAATGTGAATGTGGTGCTTTTTACGTGGGAAAAACCAGGCAGGAATTTTGGAAACACATTTCTCAACATGTATACAGTATGCAGGTGGGGAACCCATACCTCCTGATTGGGAGGCACATAACCTTTACACACAACTACAGGGTTCCGCGAGTCACTTTTGCAGAAAACAGATTCCATCCAGAGGTGGAGATTGGAATAAGTCTCTGCTACAAAAAGAGCAGAGATGGATATTCCAATTACAGGCCACCTCCCCCCCCCCCCCAGGCCTCAATGAATCCATCTTGTTTGCTCCTTTTCTGCAGGGGTTCTCCTCCGGTAAGACGCAATGAGTATATTGGAGAAGACTCTTAATTTTGTACTTGTTGCAGTATTCCCTGGAGGTATGCCAGAGACCATTGTACTATCATACAAACCCCACCCCCTTCCCCCCCCTTCTCCCCCCCCCTTCCCCTTTCTCCCTTCTCCCCCCCTTTCCCTCTCTTTCCTTCCCCTCTCTTTCCTCTCCTTCTCCCCCACCCTCCTTCTCACCCCTTTCCTGCCCCCCCCCCCTTTTTTTTTTCTCCCCTCCTTCCCCTCTTTCCCCATTTCCCCCTGTTCCAGATCGGGGGATAACTCGTGAAACAAGTAAAATATCATCTTTACCCGATGGTTTCTTCTTGCCTGGTTTTTCCAACGTTTAGCAACCCGAGTATAACCACCTTCTATATCCACAATGATGGGATGTAATTTTCCGTCCTGAATGATATGTATGGAAGTAGGTTTTCTGAGATCTCCTAAATCTCAATGGGACATAACCTCGGAAAAATAGCTCACAGTTCTTTGTTCATTATGTATAATATGCCATTATGTAATTGGTATTTTTTACACACTGTTATTGTATTGTTGATCTTAAAATGGATGATGTTATCTTAATCATGGAACCACATGTAATGGTGATAGTGATACTGTACAGTGCGAGGGGTACACTATGCCAACAAGGGAGCTTGTGTATTGTATACAATTTGCTTAGTCACTATCTGACGATTGCAAGGATGGTCTCATCTTTCCAACATTAGGTGATGACATGCATAGCCCATCTGCTGCCCCTTCCTGTGTCCTTCACTGTCTCTGCCTGTTTGGCGGTGTTTTCTCCCCCTTGGGTGGGCGGGATGTCACCATTCATGCCTTCCTGGCAGGCAAAGACAGGTGACGCTTGGGCCCTGCGTCTCCTATATGCGCCCACCAGGTGGCAGCACCTGGGATTGGGCACTCTTTGCCTGCCAGCGGCGTCCTGGATCCTGGATCCGACCTAGTGCGCGTGACGTCACGGCGCCTGCGCAGTTGCGGCGGAACGGACGGGGGTGCCCGAGAGTGTATTCTCCTCCGGAACGCCGGGGGGATCATGCTAGGAGTGCACTGTTGTGCTGCTCACTCCCCCCGTGCAGGGGGGGAGGAGGAGGGGAGGGGGGGAGGCAAGCGGACGAGCACCTGCACCTGATGGTGTTTAGCCAATCAACGTTCCTGTTCAAATAGCACCAAGTTTCAGGGGAGGCTTATTGATTCTCTCCTGACTTGGTGATACCTTGCAAGCAACTGCCGGTCTGAGTGGTTGGTAAGCATACTTAAAATGCTACAACCATCTTTCTGTTTTAAATGTGGCTTACACCACGGCTTCTAAGCATCCTCCCTCAGTGATGTCTGATCATATATATGTTCTAACCTTCCCCCCAGAACCTTGGGCAATTTGATTCAAGCTATTCCGGTCCTTTTATTGGGTAACTAAGTACTGCCATCACCTTATGTATTTTATTTATTTTTTCATATCATTTCACTGGGTGTGCATGCACCATTCTTTATCTGATTTTGTCTTGTGGATTGTGGTGTCACTACTGGTTTCCCCCTCCCCCCCTTTTTTTCTTTACACATGCACTCTCCCCCCTTTCCTATATATATATTTTATATACATAGGTTTACCATTGTTGAGCTTTATGTAGTGTTTTGACATATGCTTACATCCTTACAGACGACAACTATCCTCTGAAGAAGACCCAGTGAGGGTCGAAACGCGTCAGATTTTAACACTTATGATCTTGTTGTCACGATTTATCTAGTACTTACGATCTTGTTGTCCCTAATACTTTGTACTGTACACTATTCCCGAATTACGGGTGATGTCCGTTGAAATTTTTAACATTGTATTCCACTTCATGTCCTGACTCCAGAGGTCAGAACTTACCTATTTTATATGACTTTTTGTACCAATAAAAACAATTTTTGACCACCTACATTGTGTTCATTGGCTGCTTTAAAGCCCCGTTAGGGGGTTTTCGTATAATTTTTAGGCTTGAACATTGAATTTGATATTAACTGCTTTATATCAGATTATTGAGTACTTCATTTGGGATATATTTTAATTATAATTTTAATTGTTCTTATATTTTTATTTTTAATCGTTTTATACAAATTTTATTTCTTTACATTTTTAATATTTTATAATAATAATTTCTTTTTGATATTGCCTATACGTTATTGGTACATCTATTTATAATATGAATTATTTATGTACCTATTAGGAGCAATATGTGTTTGGATAAAGTTTTGGACTATATATTGTGTAGAATAGGGATGAGCTTCGTGTTCGAGTCGAACCCATGTTCGACTCGAACATCGGCTGTTCGACCGTCCGTCGAATTGCGAACGTTATGGGCCGTTCGCGCCAAATTCGTGTGGCGCGTCACGGCCCATAATTCACTGCGGCATCGCAGTGCATTGCTGGCTGATGATTGGCCAAGCATGCACTATGACCCGCATGCTTGGCCAATCACAGCGCCGTCAGTAGAGAGAGCTGTAATTGGCCAAAGCCAGGGTGGCTTTGGCCAATTATGGCTCAGGGGATTTAGTACACGCCCCACACTATATAAGGCGGCCCTGTGTAGTGTGTTCCGGTGTGCTGATAGAGAGAGAGACAGACAGTGTCATTTGATTTGAGTTAGCTAGATTAGGCTAGATCTGTTCCTGCTATTTACATTTAGTGCAGTGCGTCCTGCTCACAGTGTTCAGCTAGATCCGTTCCTGCTATTTACATTTAGTGCAGTCAGTGCGTCCTGCTCACAGTGTTCAGCTAGATCCGTTCCTGCTATTTACATTTAGTGCAGTGCGTCCTACTCACAGTGTTCAGCTAGATCTGTTCCTGCTATTTACATTTAGTGCAGTGCGTCCTGCTCACAGTGTTCAGCTAGATCCGTTCCTGCTATTTACATTTAGTGCAGTCAGTGCGTCCTGCTCACAGTGTTCAGCTAGATCCGTTCCTGCTATTTACATTTAGTGCAGTCAGTGCGTCCTGCTCACAGTGTTCAGCTAGATCTGTTCCTGCTATTTACATTTAGTGCAGTCAGTGCGTCCTGCTCACAGTGTTCAGCTAGATCTGTTCCTGCTATTTACATTTAGTGCAGTGCGTCCTGCTCACAGTGTTCAGCTAGATCCGTTCCTGCTATTTACATTTAGTGCAGTGCGTCCTGCTCACAGTGTTCAGCTAGATCCGTTCCTGCTATTTACATTTAGTGCAGTGCGTCCTGCTCACAGTGTTCAGCTAGATCCGTTCCTGCTATTTACATTTAGTGCAGTGCGTCCTGCTCACAGTGTTCAGCTAGATCTGTTCCTGCTATTTACATTTAGTGCAGTGCGTCCTGCTCACAGTGTTCAGCTAGATCTGTTCCTGCTATTTACATTTAGTGCAGTCAGTGCGTCCTGCTCACAGTGTTCAGCTAGATCCGTTCCTGCTATTTACATTTAGTGCAGTGCGTCCTGCTCACAGTGTTCAGCTAGATCCGTTCCTGCTATTTACATTTAGTGCAGTCAGTGCGTCCTGCTCACAGTGTTCAGCTAGATCCGTTCCTGCTATTTACATTTAGTGCAGTGCGTCCTGCTCACAGTGTTCAGCTAGATCCGTTCCTGCTATTTACATTTAGTGCAGTCAGTGCGTCCTGCTCACAGTGTTCAGCTAGATCCGTTCCTGCTATTTACATTTAGTGCAGTCAGTGCGTCCTGCTCACAGTGTTCAGCTAGATCTGTTCCTGCTATTTACATTTAGTGCAGTCAGTGCGTCCTGCTCACAGTGTTCAGCTAGATCTGTTCCTGCTATTTACATTTAGTGCAGTGCGTCCTGCTCACAGTGTTCAGCTAGATCCGTTCCTGCTATTTACATTTAGTGCAGTGCGTCCTGCTCACAGTGTTCAGCTAGATCCGTTCCTGCTATTTACATTTAGTGCAGTGCGTCCTGCTCACAGTGTTCAGCTAGATCCGTTCCTGCTATTTACATTTAGTGCAGTGCGTCCTGCTCACAGTGTTCAGCTAGATCTGTTCCTGCTATTTACATTTAGTGCAGTGCGTCCTGCTCACAGTGTTCAGCTAGATCTGTTCCTGCTATTTACATTTAGTGCAGTCAGTGCGTCCTGCTCACAGTGTTCAGCTAGATCCGTTCCTGCTATTTACATTTAGTGCAGTGCGTCCTGCTCACAGTGTTCAGCTAGATCTGTTCCTGCTATTTACATTTAGTGCAGTCAGTGCGTCCTGCTCACAGTGTTCAGCTAGATCTGTTCCTGCTATTTACATTTAGTGCAGTGCGTCCTGCTCACAGTGTTCAGCTAGATCTGTTCCTGCTATTTACATTTAGTGCAGTCAGTGCGTCCTGCTCACAGTGTTCAGCTAGATCCGTTCCTGCTATTTACATTTAGTGCAGTGCGTCCTGCTCACAGTGTTCAGCTAGATCTGTTCCTGCTATTTACATTTAGTGCAGTGCGTCCTGCTCACAGTGTTCAGCTAGATCCGTTCCTGCTATTTACATTTAGTGCAGTCAGTGCGTCCTGCTCACAGTGTTCAGCTAGATCCGTTCCTGCTATTTACATTTAGTGCAGTGCGTCCTGCTCACAGTGTTCAGCTAGATCCGTTCCTGCTATTTACATTTAGTGCAGTGCGTCCTGCTCACAGTGTTCAGCTAGATCCGTTCCTGCTATTTACATTTAGTGCAGTGCGTCCTGCTCACAGTGTTCAGCTAGATCCGTTCCTGCTATTTACATTTAGTGCAGTGCGTCCTGCTCACAGTGTTCAGCTAGATCTGTTCCTGCTATTTACATTTAGTGCAGTGCGTCCTGCTCACAGTGTTCAGCTAGATCTGTTCCTGCTATTTACATTTAGTGCAGTCAGTGCGTCCTGCTCACAGTGTTCAGCTAGATCCGTTCCTGCTATTTACATTTAGTGCAGTGCGTCCTGCTCACAGTGTTCAGCTAGATCTGTTCCTGCTATTTACATTTAGTGCAGTGCGTCCTGCTCACAGTGTTCAGCTAGATCCGTTCCTGCTATTTACATTTAGTGCAGTCAGTGCGTCCTGCTCACAGTGTTCAGCTAGATCCGTTCCTGCTATTTACATTTAGTGCAGTGCGTCCTGCTCACAGTGTTCAGCTAGATCCGTTCCTGTTATCTTCCTACTGACAGGCAGGCTTGTCTGGTTACAGTATATAAAGCTACCTGAAGAAAATTACAGGTGTTCTATCCCAGCTTAGTGCAGCTACAGGCCATTAGTATGTCTGGAAGGCCAAGAAGGAGAGGCAGACAGTCACAAGCCAATAAGAGAGGGCAAGCAGGCTCTGTGTCTAGTGCTGGTCGTGGAGACGGTGCATCCTCATCAGCCCGTGGCCATGGGACACGCTTGGCCTTTTTTTTGGCAGCTGGCCGTGTTGAGCCGCAACATGCAGAAAACTTGGTCGAGTGGATGACCAAGCCGTCCTCATCCTCCTCATCCTCTCTCACCCACGCCCAGGGTGCTTTGTCTGGCAAAGCAGCGGCCTCTTCCCTCAGCTCAATGTCATCAGTGACTCCTTCCCTAGCTCCACCATGTCCTCATGAGGATTCCCTCGAACTGTTTGACCACAGTGTTGGGTACATGCTCCAGGAGGATGCCCAGCGTTTGGAAGGCTCTGATGATGATACTGAGCTCGATGAAGGCAGTAACATGAGCACGGACAGAGGGGGTGCCCAAGAAGGACAGCAATCTGGCAGTCATGCTCCCCCTGCTGCAGCATACTGCCAGGTTTGCTCCAGTGATGAGGAGGGAGGGGATGATGAGGTCACTGACTCAACGTGGGTGCCTGATAGGAGAGAGGAGGAGGAGGAGGAGGAGGAGGAGGAGGAGGAGGCGGCACATCACCAACGAGGCAGGATGCCCTCCAGGGGCCAGCCTAAGGGCAGCACATTGACTGCATCACACCCCAAAGCTCCACATGTGCAGGGCGCTGCAGTCTCTGCGCGTTATTCAAAAAGTTCTTTGGTGTGGGCCTTTTTTGAGACGAGTGCATCAGATCGCACCGCTGCTATTTGCAACATATGTCTCAAGCGTATCTCGCGTGGCCAAAACATCTCCCGCTTGGGTACCACATGCTTGACCAGACATATGTTGACCTGCCATGCAGTTCGTTGGCAAGCATATCTAAAAGACCCACACCAAAGAACAAAGAGGATCTCTCCTTGCTCCTCATCAGCTGAGATTTCCAACCCCACTAGACCTTCAGTCCTCTCTGAGACCTGCAGTGAGAGGAATGAAGGTGTAGAATTAGGTGTGTCACAGCCAAGTACTTGTGGGCAATCTGCTTTTGGTACACCGACGCCAGATTGTACCAGGCAAATTTCCCTGCCCCAGCTGCTGCACCGCCGAAAGAAGTTTGCTCCCAGCCATCCACATGCCCAGCGGTTGAATGCTAGCTTGGCAAAATTGCTAGCACTTCAACTGCTGCCTTTTCAGTTGGTAGACTCTGCCCCCTTCCGTGAGTTTGTGGAATGTGCGGTTCCTCAGTGGCAGGTACCCAAACGCCACTTTTTCTCACGGAAGGCGATTCCAGCTCTCTACCGGCATGTGGAAGGCAATGTCCATGCCTCGCTGGACAGGGCGGTCAGCGGTAAGGTGCATATTACCGCTGACTCATGGTCCAGCAGGCATGGACAGGGACGTTACTTAAGTTTCACGGCGCATTGGGTGACTCTGCTGGCAGCTGGGAAGGATGCAGGACAAGGTGCAGTAGTGTTGGAGGTTGTTCCGCCACCACGCCTCCAAAATGCTGATTGTGACACACCTCTCTCCTCCACCCCCTCCTCTTCTTCTTCCTCCATGGCCTCTTCCTCGGAACCAGCGGTGCTCCGTAGGCGTTCAAGGGGCTACGCAAGTACGCAGGCCAAAAGATGCCATGCGGTGCTTGAGCTGGTGTGCTTGGGGGACAGGAGCCACACTGGGGCAGAGGTTCTGTCAGCTCTGCAGGGGCAGGTTCAGAGGTGGTTGACGCCACGCCAACTTAAGGCAGGAATGGTGGTTTGCGACAATGGCACCAACCTCCTCTCTGCCCTCCGACAGGGACAACTGACCCATGTGCCCTGTTTGGCTCACGTCCTTAACTTGGTGGTGCAGCGGTTCTTGGGCAGGTACCCGGGCTTACAGGATGTCCTGAGGCAGGCCAGGAAAGTCTGTGTGCATTTCCGCCGGTCATATAATGCCAGTGCTCGGCTGACGGACCTCCAAAAGGAGTTTAACCTGCCCAAGAACCGCCTAATCTGTGACATGCCCACCAGGTGGAACTCGACATTGGCCATGCTGCAGCGGCTGCACACGCAGCAGAGGGCCATCAATGAGTACCTGTGCGACTATGGCACCAGGACAGGGTCAGGGGACCTTGGTTTTTTTTCCCCACGCCAGTGGGCCATGATCAGGGATGCATGCACTGTCCTGTCACCATTCGAGGAGGCCACGAGGATGGTGAGCACTGACAGTGCATGCATCAGTGACACTGTCCCCCTTGTCCACCTGTTGGAGCACACGCTGCGTGGAATAATGGACAGGGCACTTGAGGCAGAACAGAGGCAGGAAGAGGAGGACTTCCTTAGCTCTCAAGGCCCCCTTTATCCAGACAGTGTTCCTGCGTGCCCGCCGATCACACAGGAAGAGGACGAGGAGGAGGAGGAGGAGGAGGAGGAAGATTGTGTCAGTATGGAGGTGGAGCCTGGCACTCAGCATCAGCAGTCTTTAAGGGATCAGTCCCAAGGAACACATGGACTTGTACGTGGCTGGGAGGAGGTGGCTGCGGACGTTGTTGTCCTTAGTGACCCAGAGGACTCCGGACCGAATGCCTCAGCAAACCTACGCTGCATGGCCTCCCTGATCCTGCAAAGCCTGCGTAAGGATCCTCGTATTCGTGGTATCAAGGAGAAGGACCAATACTGGCTGGCAACCCTCCTTGATCCACGTTACAAGGGTAAGGTTGCGGACCTTATCTTGCCATCGCAGAGGGAGCAGAGGATGAAACATCTTCGGGAGGCCTTGCAGAAAGGTCTGTGCAACGCGTTCCCAGAGACTGGGAGGTTACAAACTCCTGTTTCTGGACAACGTGTTGCTGAGGCTTCGGTCAGTCAAAGAAGGAGCGGTGGAGAAGGTGGCCGTCTGACCGATGCGTTCAGACAATTTTTTGGTCCGCAGCCCCAAGGTATGATCGGTTCCAGCAACCATCGCCAGCGTCTGTTTTACATGGTGCAGGAATACCTAGGGGCAAGATCAGACTTGGACACCTTTCCCACCGAAAATCCTCTGGGTTACTGGGTCTTGAGGATGGATCACTGGCCAGAGCTTGCACAGTATGCAATTGAGCTACTGGCCTGTCCTGCATCCAGCGTTCTTTCGGAACGCACATTCAGTGCTGCTGGAGGCGTGGTAACCGATCACAGGGTGCGTCCGTCCACTGACTCGGTCGATCGGCTGACCTTCATAAAAATGAATCAGTCTTGGATCACCACCAGCTACCAAGCACCTGATGCTGATGTAACTGAATAATTTTTTTCAGATCCCTTCAAAGACTGCCTATGCTGATGCTGAGTGACTATCCCTGAGTAATTATCCTCTTCCTCCTCAATCATCACGCTGATAGCTTGTAAGAACATTTTTGGTTCTGGGCGCCACCACCAGTGCCTAAGGCACAATTTTTCAGCCCCTGTATAACAGGGGCGTGTAATTACAATTTTTGATGTAATACTTTGCAGCAGGGCTCGTTCCTGCATTCCAACTAGAGTGTCTGTGAGGGGTTGCAGTGTTGTGGCACCAGCACCAGTGCCTAAGGCCCAATTTTTCTGCCCCTGTCTAACAGGGGCGTGTAATTACAATTTTTGATGCAATACTTTGCAGCAGGGCTCGTTCCTGCGTTCCAACTAGAGTGTCTGTGAGGGGTTGCAGTGTTGTGGCACCAGCACCAGTGCCTAAGGCCCAATTTTTCTGCCCCTGTCTAACAGGGGCGTGTAATTACAATTTTTGATGCAATACTTTGCAGCAGGGCTCGTTCCTGCGTTCCAACTAGAGTGTCTGTGAGGGGTTGCAGTGTTGTGGCACCAGCACCAGTGCCTAAGGCCCAATTTTTCTGCCCCTGTCTAACAGGGGCGTGTAATTACAATTTTTGATGCAATACTTTGCAGCAGGGCTCGTTCCTGCGTTCCAACTAGAGTGTCTGTGAGGGGTTGCAGTGTTGTGGCACCAGCACCAGTGCCTAAGGCCTAATTTTTCAGCTCCTGTTCAACAGGGGCATGTAATTACAATTCTTGATCTAATATTTCACAGCAGGGCCCTGTGAGGGCTTACAGTGTTTTGGCCACAGCAACACCTAAGGCCCAAATTTCTGCTGAGTATATAGGGCAGGACCCTACTTTCAAACATAAAACTTACAAACGACTCCTACTTGCAAACGGAAGGAGACAACAGGAAGTGAGATGAAATCTACCCCTAGGAAGGGAAATTCTCTCATGTAAGAGTTAATATGGGAAAACAATTTCTCCTTTCCACTGATGCTTTCCAATCCTTGTTCCACAAAAAAACCCAAATTTTCAAAAAACATTTTTCATTGGGACAAAAAAGTGAGGTGAAATCTTCTGAAGAGGAGGAAAGACGCAAAACAAATGTCACAGGGGTGATAACCCTTCCCTATGTTTTCCAAAAAGCTTAGAAAAGATTTTTTGGCTGGAGCTAAACACGTTAAAAATGTTCAAAATTACAAACAGATTCTACTTAACAACAAACCTACAGTCCCTGTCTTGTTTGCACCGCCTGTATACTGCTGTTCAGAGTATATAGGGACCTTTCCTTATTTTAATTTGGGTGCGGGGTTCCCCTTAATATCCATACAAGACCCAAAGGGCCTGGTAATGGACTGGGGGGTACCCATGCCGTTTGTCTCACTGATTTTCATCCATATTGCCAGGACCCGACATGACATTAAACCCGCAAGCAGTTTTAAATGAGATTTTTTCCTTTAAAAATGACATTTGGTGCAGGGACTGTTCTAAACATGGGAAACACGCGTCACTTTACAGGCATACTATAGACACCCCCCAGGTACGATATTTAAAGGAATATTTCACTTTTTTTTTTTTACTTTAAGCATCATTAAAATCACTGCTCCCGAAAAAACGGCCGTTTTTAAAAGTTTTTTTTGCATTGATACATGTCCCCTGGGGTAGGACCCGGGTCCCCACACCCTTTTTAGGACAATACCATGCAAATTAGCCTTTAAAATGAGCACTTTTGATTTCGAACGTTCGAGTCCCATAGACGTCAATGGGGTTCTAACGTTCGTGCGAACTTGCGGTCCGTTCGCGGGTTCTGGTGCGAACCGAACCGGGGGGTGTTCGGCTCATCCCTAGTGTAGAACCACCATCAGAAAGAGTTATAATGTTCAGATGAGGGGTACGAAGCTAGATTATAACAATTCAAGGGAATATGTGTCACCATTTGAGGTGTTACACTACGAGTGATAATATTAGCCTCCGTCATTTGAAGGAATTTGCTATACTATTTAAACTCAGGAGTGTGCAATACCGCTATGCACCAATTGAGGGAGTCCATTAATACATTGATAAGGTTCTTACTTTGTTATCTTCTTATTCTTAATTGTATTTTTATTTTATTCTTTTACCTTGCCATCATAAATTGTTTTAAGTATGTAACAATTAAACATTGTTTTTAAATATACACATGTAACTATAAGCAGCAAGCAGTATGATGATCCGATGATCACAGCGCCGTCACCATGGTAACCTGAATGCCTAAATACGGAGACGCTGGCATCTCAGGTTTATCTTTGAGAAAGTCCCGTGTCAGTGATGCAACGCGTGGGAGGAGCCTAGGACGTGTACTGTTGTATGACACATTGTATAAAACAGCAGCGGCTTGTTTGACAAGCCTCGTCCACAGCGGCTGACTGCGATCTGCCTGCCTGCATGCCTTAACCTAACCGGGCGCATGTGAGTTCATCACTGTGCTGTTTGCTTGTGTACTTTCATTCAGTTTCATTGCGCAATGATCTATTTCTTTGTTTATCTTCTATAAATCATCTGGTACTGAGAATCTATCAGCAACACTATTGCGGCTAAGGTGGGAAGTATCCAATATCGTGAATAACAAGCATTACAGAAATTAAATCGCCTCACTATATTGAGGAATGAACTGCTGTGTTAATCATCAATTTTATCCCATGGACTAAACCACCTTCACTGATTAATCTATATATAATCAAACTTAATTGCCACTTTATATTTTTTAAATTATTTATATATCTCACTGGGAAGGAGCGCATGACGTCACCCGCGGCCATTCGCAGACACGATCACACTCCTGTCAGCCGGCACGCGGATCGGAGTGCCGGTCTCTGTAAGTGTCTGATTTATTTGTCTTCCTTGTTTATTCAATAAAGTAGCCACGGAGTGCACTATGTTCTGCCCTTTATTTTATATGTAACATCCGCTGTTGTACCGTGTGTTGGGAAGTGAAAGAGGAATCAACAACCACACAGATTGATCCATCTATGGTTATAAGCGGTGTGACCTGTTTCAGGTCGAATATCTGAGGTGAGGGGCCATCCATGCCCGGTAGAGGGATTTGTCACCATCCAGATATTGATCTCAGCGTGCATACTGTCACTGGTGGTCTTTGTCCTCTGATTCTGTCACTACATTTTCATACATTTATTTACTTAAGGACTTTTATTTGCGCAGCACTTTTATATGTTATATATCTCACTGGCACTTAATAAGTTGGTATCTATTTATATATTTATTTCTCCATAATATTGTTACTGAGTGCATATTGTTCACTATGGGAAGTGTTTGTATTTAAAAGCATCAAGTAATTATTAGGGAGCCTGAACACATTTTTACACTGGCCGTAATTTATTTTGGAGCGATTTTGCACAATTTCCAACAAATTCTATCTTTATTAATTTATGTATTTTATATTCAGTGATTTTGCACATTTTTATATACATTTCATCACATTTGGGCTTTGCACAGTTTTTACAGATACACATTGAATGAACGGTTATTTAGAGCGCATCAATTTATATTTTAATTTATTTTTTATGGGATTCTGATCACTGTCCTATTGATAGCAGCTTAATTCGTATTGTTCAAGCAATAATTTCACAATTTTTCACTCATATAGATCTATATTCATATAATCTGCGTATATCACGGTGTGTCCATTTCAGCGCTTGTTTTTTTTTTGTTTATTATTGGCCCCAGATATCTGCTGCAGATCTGCAATCCATTAGTAAAAAAAAACGACCAAAAATTCAAGACTTGTAAATCCAGCGACAATCACAATGTGAACGTTGCCCACCGATCTTTGAAGGAGAAAAAACTTTTAGGCTACTTTCACACTGAGGCACTTTGCAGGCGCTATAGCACTAAAAATAGCACCTGCAAAGCGCCCTGAAAGAGCCGCTCCATTCACTCCAATGTGAAAGCCCTGAGTGCTTTCACACTGGAGCGGTGCGCTTGCAGAACGATAAAAAAAGTCCTGCAAGCAGCATCTTTGCAGTGCTGTAGGAGCGGTGTATACACTGCTCCTAAAGCGCCCCTGCTAATGAAATCAATGAGCAGCGCCGTCGAACCGCCAGCAAAGCGGGTGGTTTTAAAACCCTTTTTTTGTTTTAACCCTTTTTCGCTAGCGGCCAAACAGCGCTGCAAGAACGGCGGTAAAGCGTCACTAAAAATATCGGCGCTTTACCGCCGACACCCCCAACACCCCAGTGTGAAAGTAGCCTTATACCCTGATGAGTCTGCTAGCACCACACATGGCAGCCCCAGGTGACATTAGGTTTATATAGAAGGGGGTAGGAATGTGATGACATCACTAGCCAAGTATAAACATGGCCATATTTTGTCAGTGATGTGATCACCACCCCACCCTCTGGCTTACACGGTCGGGGATTTCCAGCCATGTAAGTGAATGTTGCTGGTGACATCACTGGTTGTTAAGGACTCGGGGTGTCTGCACCTGCTGGTGTCCTTAGCAACCATTGAATTTTTATTAATACCACATGATATTCGGCTTCCACTGAAATAAGTAATGGCTATTTTCTAGGCTAATAGGCAAAAGATTGTCAGACAAATGGCATGGAAAGCTGGGTACTGCTTTGGGAGAAGACACATTGCAAACATTAAAAAAATAAATCTGTGTAGTGGGGAGCAACTTTTTTTTATAATGCTTAAAGTGAAACATTAAAAATCCCTAATTAAATTAAGGTTTCATTCACTGTAGAAGCAAGAACTGACGCTGAACTAAAAAGCGATCCCCTCTTGGGTTGCTTTACAGAGGCAATTGACAGGTGGTAAGGAGGCAATATGTTTTACACCTGTGAATGTTGCACCACCAGCTGCAACCACATGCACTGCACACAACTGCAGGGCAATTCTCTTGAATGGGTCATGTTCAATAGGTGGTAGTGCAGTGACAGGGTATAATTTCTTCTGCTCTACTTCTCTGAACTCTGCAGCTGTAGGGTAGTAAAATTGTTGCCCAACTATGTGGTTTTACCCCCCAACCTCATGTATGAATGAGCCTTAAAAGCTTTAAAATGTTTGGGAATAAAAATTACCTGCAATTTGAATTGGAAACAATTGGCTTTTCCCTGACAGCTTTTCTCCTTTTTTCTTTTTTTTAGCAAAAAGTAGCATAAGGATACCCCAAAATAATTATAGTACACTTAATTTCTAAGATATTTTAAAAAGCCTTGCAGAGAATTATCATCACATTATATAATGGCGGGACAAATTTCCACATTATTACACTGGGTCGGGGGAACTGCAATCAAGTTGGGTTTCCATAGAACCCATGTCTTCTCCATCTCATCCCTACTCCCAGTTAATGTAATGATAGTTTTCTTTAACCTCCCTGGCGGTATGATTATTTCGGATTTTAGGTGCTGAAAACGGTACAATTATTTTGCATGGAAATTTGGCATTTTATATTGTAGGTCTGTAATTCTTAACAATAACACACTTAAATCTGTCCAAACAAGAGTCTAGTAGATATCCCGGGTATGATAAAGTTTGAAACACAAAAACATAAATTATAATATAATAAATAAAAATAAATAATTAAAAAAATAAAAATAAAATAATAATAAAATAAATTTCCCCACGATTCACTATCGCTCAATTCTGCAAGTGTTCTAATTTATTATCGCTGTTTTCTAGCTGGTCTAAAACCATTTTTGACGTAAAGGGACACTTTTTGGTTGCTATGGACAATCTCCAGTTTCCAGCCAGAAAGAACAGTATATATAATATAAAACTGCATGCAGGGCATTGGACAAAGCACTGGGTACAAAAGGGATGTGAAATAATTTCATACAGTACTGTAATCTGTAAGATTACAGTACTGTATGTGTTATGCTTTTTACAGTTTTTTGAATTTGCCGCCAGGCTCCGCCCCCGTGCGTCGCGACGCTCGCAGGGAACGGAGCCTGGCACGGAGAGGCTTCGGGCAGAGGACGGAGGCCTCGGACACTGCGGGGGACATCGCAGGATCCCGGGGACAAGGTAAGTAACGCCGCCCCAGGATCCTGCAATGCGATCCCGAGTGTGGCTCGGGGTTACCGCTAATGGGACTGAATTTTAACCCCGAGCCACACTCGGGAAAACCGCCAGGGGGGCTACGGCTGGATGCACACATGTGCGGTGGGAATTGAAGCTCCGTTTTCACAGCTACAGTAGTTGACAAAGTAGTTGTTCAGTGTTTCAGGTCAGTTTTTGATCAGCTCAGGATTTTATCCTGTTCACACCTGAATGACTGCGTTTCCCTCATCAGTGCCCACAAGTGCAGCCTATCAGTGTCCATCAGTGCAGCCTATCAGTGCAGCCCATCAGTGTCCATCAGTACAGTCCATCAGTGTCCCTCAGTACAGCCCATCATTGTCCATCAGTACAGCCCATCAGTGTCCATCAGTACAGCCTATCAGTGTCCATCAGTACAGCAGATGAGTGTCCATCAGTGCAGCCTATCAGTGTCCATCAGTACAGCCTATCAGTGTCCATCGGTGCAGCCTATCAGTGTCCATCAGTGCTGCCTATCAATGTCCATCAGTACAGCCTATCAGTATCCATCAGTGCAGCCTATCAGTGTCCATCAGTGCAGCCTATCAGTGTCCATCAGTGCAGCCTATCAGTGTCCATCAGTACAGCCCATCAGTGTCCATCAGTACAGCCTATCAGTGTCCATCAGTACAGCCCATGAGTGTCCATCAGTGCAGCCTATCAGTGTCCATCAGTACAGCCTATCAGTGTCCATCGGTGCAGCCTATCAGTGTCCATCAGTGCTGCCTATCAATGTCCATCAGTACAGCCTATCAGTATCCATCAGTGCAGCCTATCAGTGTCCATCAGTGCAGCCTATCAGTGTCCATCAGTGCAGCCTATCAGTGTCCATCAGTGCAGCCTATCAGTGTCCATCAGTGCAGCCTATCAGTGTCTATCAATGCAGCCTATCAGTGTCCATCAGTACAGCCTATCAGTGTCCATCAGTACAGCCTATCAGTGTCCATCAGTACAGCCCATCAGTGTCCATCAGTGCCACCTCATCAGTGCCCACCAGTGCAGGCCATCAGTATCCTTCAGTGTCCACCAGCGCAGCCTGAGTGTCCACCAGCGGAGCACTCCTGTCTCCATCCCGCCCCCTCTCCTTAGCCACAGAAGACAGAGCAGCCCAAGTAGCTGCCTCAGCCGTACTCCATGTGGCTGCTCTGTCTTCTGTCTGTGACCAGGAGAGGGGGAGGGACGGAGCCAGGAGATCACACGGCGCTCGTGGGTGTCCGGGAGACCACAGACAAATGTGGGAGACTCCGGTGGCTCGCAGGAGACTTGGGATGTCTGTATCAAGAAATACGTTCAAAATGCACATGCAGAAATGCATCCGGAATGGATCTGGAGGACGTTTTTTTGGTGTGTACTGGCCCCAAATGCAGAAAACGTTCTGAACCTCAGACAATAAAACATGAACCCAAATCTACAGTAACATATTTTCCCGGGACAATCCCGATTTTGGGACCCTCGTCCCGATCGGAGGCTGTCCCGATTCGGGATTTTGCCTTTTTTGTCCAGGGAAATCGGGAATGTTTGCTTTTGCAGCAGCTGGCTCCAACAAAATGGCCGCTGGCACCGCTTGTGTTCAGTGGAGAGGGGAGGGGGCTCGATCCGTGCAGCCAATGAATCGGCTTCTCTCTTCACAATACTGAAGCCGGTGTCCTATCAAATTTTGTCCCCCATCGGATAGTATCCGCCCTCTACTGCGCAAGCGCAGCTGGCCCATCGGATACTGTCCGCTCTCTACTGCGCAAGCGCAGTGGAACACTCTGAAAATCAACAGCTGAGCTGGGCGCATGCGCACTTGATAACATTTAATGTCTCAGGCCCCCGCACTGCCCCGCACGCTCCCGAGGCTCGTACAACTTTCTAAGGGGCGGTGTGTGGGGCGGTGATAAGGGCGGATACTTTTCGTACAACTTTGTAAGGGATACTGTGCCTAATTGTTTGTGTTAGTTGCTTAAATATGTACAGCAAACACGTCCATAAACATTGCTAAACCCACCCTTCACTTCACTAAACAAGCCCCGCAAACATCCACCCATTTTTATAAATCCGCCCCCTCGAGCAACGGGAGCGTGTGGGAGCCTGTGACAGAATATTACATGAATTGCGCAGGCGCCGTTTATACTTCTTCGTCAGCTGTTCTTCTTAGGAGACTTTCGGTGTCTCCTTTGTCCTCCTTACTGCGCAAGCGCAGCACCTGCGCAGTACGGAGTGGACACTATCCGATGGGGGGACACTTTTCGTCAGAACACCAGGGTTAGCTGCACGGATCGGCCCCTCCCCTCTCCACTGAACACACGGTGCCGGCCTACTGCACTCTCAGTGTAAAGTGTAAAGCCCTGTTCTGCTATCTCTGTGTAAAGCCCAGGCAGTGATGTAAACTGTAATGTACAGTGGGGTTAATTATGTACAGGAGGGGGTTAACTATGTACAGGAGTGGGGGTTAACTATGTACAGGAGTGGGAGTTAACTATGTACAGGGGGGATAACTATGTACAGGAGGGGGGTTAACTATGTACAGTAGGGGGGTTAACTATGTACAGGAGGGGGGGTTAACTATGTACAGGACGGGGGGCTAACTATGTACGGGAGGGGGGTTAACTATGTACAGGAGGGGGGTTAACTAAGTACAGGAGGTGGGGTTAACTATGTACAAGAGGGGAGTAGGGGGTTAACTATGTACAGGAGGGGGGTTAACTATGTACAGGAGGTGGGGTTAACTATGTACAAGAGGGGAGTAGGGGGTTAACTATGTACAGGAGGGGGGGTTAACTATGTACAGGGGGGTTACTATGTACAGGGGGCGTTTCTATGTACAGGGGGTAACTATCCACGGGGGGTTACTATGTACAGGGGGGTAACTATGCACAGGGGGGGTAACTATGCACAGGGGGGTAACTATGGCTCTGCCTGGGACACTGTAAGGACTGAGGCTGGGAACACTGGTGTAAGGACTGACTCTGCTGGGGGCACCGATGCAAGGAGGGACTCTGCTGGGGGCATTTGATGCAAGGAGGGACTCTGCTGGGGGCACCTGATGCAAGGAGGGACTCTGCTGGGGGCACCTGATGCAAGGAGGGACTCTGCTAGGGGCACCTGATGCAAGGAGGGACTCTGCTGGGGGCACCTGATGCAAGGAGGGACTCTGCTGGGGGCACCTGATCCAAGGACAGACTCTGCAGGGGGCACCTGATGCAAGGACAGACTCTGCTGGGGGCACCTGATGCAATGACAGACTCTGCTGGGGCACCTGATGCAAGGACAGACTTTGCGGGGGGCACCTGATGCAAGGACGGACTCTGCTGGTGGCAGGCGACATGGCAAGTGACATGCTCAGGGATCCCACTGATTCGGCATTATGGTGAGTTGAATGATTTCATTCTATATTATAATGTAATAACAGAAATAATGCACTTCAATCATCCTGACACCATAACAACCATGGTGCCGGGATGATTGAAGCGCTAACACCAGGTGTTTGGAGTATCTTTATCTGCTGATTGTTAAACTTTCTGGAATACACATATTTCTATTGTTGTGTAGGATCTGGGGCTGCTGTCCCTCCATCCCTCTCCCCCCCTTTCCTCCTTTTCCACTCCATCCCTCATTCATCTCAGACTGTAACCACACCCCAATAAGCCACGCCCATTATTTCACATAAACCATGCCCATTTTTCATTGCGTGGTTTATTTGTACCCATATGCGGCACCTACAAACGCATGCCCTGCCCCCTAATTATAACAAGACTCCGCCTACAGACAGAAAAGTGTCCCAAAATGTTTTTTTACAATGTTGGCAACTATGCAGTAAGAAATAAACAAACCAAAAAAAAAAAAAATATACATATATATATATATATATATATATATATATATATATATATATATATATATATATATATCATATATTAGTAAATCCCCCTGGTTTTCCCCAGTTAGTGGATGACATTTCTGGATTATTTTACCTGTTATAGGACAGCTGAGATCCAATCTCGCTATATTGTCAGTGCGCAGCGTTCAGTTCTTCAGTAAGGAAATTAATTCCTTCCTCGCTCTTCCTATTACATGAACAATCGCAAATTCTTCACCCACTTTCACTTCTTTTATTTAACCCCTTTGTATTCTCGCAGTGATCTCTTCAGAGAAATCACGTGTTGTATGTGTAATAACAGATTGAAGGTCCTACAGTCTAAACCTAAAGTCCAGGCAAACAGCTCAATACACATAACTGAGCAACTGAACTATGATTGATTTGTGACATGCACGAAAATTAAAGTGGTTGTTACATTTTCAACGCCGTTGTTCTGTCGAAAGAGCCAATTCATCAAGATCTCCAATCACGTCACTTCATGTTACTGTACAGCATCAGTAATTGGAGATTTCGACGACTTGCTGTTTTGACACAACACCGGCAACCGTGTTCATAATATCGTGTAAAGGAGTGTATATGGTTGCCGATATTGGGGGTTATTTACTAAAGGCAACCCCACTTTGCACTGCAAGTGCACATGGAAGTAAAGTAAGTGTAGATCCCAGGGGGATATGCTTATGATAAGGAAAATAAAAAACTGCATTTTAGCTTGCATATGATTGGATGATAAAATCAGCAGAGCTTTCACTCATTTCAGATCTACCCCTTAGATTTAGAGGGACTACACTTCCAAGTGCACTTTCAGTGCAAAGTGGATTTACCTTTCATAAATAACCCCCATTGTGTCACTGTATTGTGTTATTTGTGTGCCATAAGGGGGGGGGGGGGGGGGTATAGGGTTGCCACCTTTTCTTCAAGTCAAACCCGAACACTTTAGCGGCACACTTCAAAAAAATTTTTTATAGTATAAACTATACATATATTTTGCAATTAAATAACATTTCTAATCAAACAAAGTTAATCACAAGACTCCCGCTTTACATCTGAATCCGCAGAGTTCCCTTACACTGTAAGGGGGGACTCTGCAGACTCTGATGTAAGGGAGAACTCTGGGGACTCTAACATAAGGGATGCTCTGGGAACCCTGATTTAAGGGGGAACACTGAGAACTCTGATGTACAGGGAGGACTCTGATGTAAGGGGGGACACTGTCGCCTCTGATGTAAAGGGGAACTCTGACATAAGGGGTGCTCTCAGAACCCTGATTTACCTTAGTGTACTCACTCATAGGCAGGAGAGAGAAGGGGGGAGACGTCAGTCACAGACTGGGATGGATGGTGAGCTCACTCACCCCTTGGCAGTCAGCACTTCTCATCCAGATGTATCTGAGGCTGCTGGACTTCCAATTTCCAGCCCCCACTTTCCTTTTCTGAGGCACATCACTGGTGATTGGAGTGTGGGCAGACACAGAGGGGTAGGGGCGGTAGGCAGAGGAGTAGATCGAGTCCTCTCTCCTCTCCCATCTGTGTGGGGGGGAGATTGTTAGTGCTGACTTTGGGCAGTGTGAAAGAGAGTGTAACAGACATTCTTGGATTACACAACTGCAGCCAGCAACCCTGCTGGGAAGCCATAGTCCGGTCTGAATAATGTGTCCGGGTTTCAGGTGGTCTGAAACCCGGACGCATAATTCCAAATCCAAACTGTGCAGGTGAATCCCGGACAGGTTGCACCCCTAGGGGAGTAGCATAGTTGCCAACATTGTAAAAAAATTATAGGGACACTTTTTTGTCTGTAGGCAGTGGGGCTTTCATTTTTAGGTGCGACGTAGCAGGGAGATAAAAAGGGGGTGGTTTAAGCTGAATATCGGGTGTGGCTTAAATGGGGCATGACATAAAGGGGTGTGGCTAGAGTCTGAGATGAATGAGGGATGGAGGGAGAAACAAAGGGAGAAAGAGAGAGAGAAGGAAGGAAAGAAAGAGGGATGAAGGGACAGCAGGCCCAGATCCTACACCACAATAGCAATATGTGTTTTCCAGAAATTTTAACAATCAGCAGATAAAGATACTCCAAACAGTGTTAGCACTTCAATCATCACCATGGTTGTTATGGTGTCAGCCCGGCACCATGGTTGTTACTACTATTATTACATTGTAATATAAAATGAAATAGTTCAACTAACCATAATGTAGAATCAGTGGGTGCCCTGAGAGTGTCACTCGCCACGTCGTCTGCAACCAGATGCCATCAGGTGTCCCCAGCGGAGTCCCTTCTTACATCAGGTGCCCCCAGCGGAGTACCTCCTTACATCAGGTGCCCCCAGGGGCATCCGTCCTTACATCAGGTGCCCCCAGCGGAGTCCCTCCTTACATCTGGTGTACCCAGCAGAGTCTCTGCTTACATCAGGTGCCCCCAGCGGAGTCCCTCCTTACATCAGGCATTCCCAGTAGAGTCCCTCTTTACACCAGGCATTCCCAGCGGAGTGCCCCTTACATCAAGTGTCCCCAGTGGAGCCCCCCTTACATCAGGTATCCCCCAGCGGTGTCCCCCTTACATCAGGCGTCCCCCAGTGGAGCCCCTTTACATAAGTTGTCCCCCAGTGGAGCCCCACTTTACATAAGGTGTCCCCCAGTGGAGCCCCCAGTGGAGCCCTTTTTACATCAGGTATCCCCCAGCGGTGTCCCCCTTACATCAGGTGTCCCCCAGTGGAGCCCCGTTTACATCAGGTGTCCCCCATTGGAGCTCCACTTTACGTAAGGTGTCCCCCAGTGGAGTCCTTTTTATATCAGGTATCCCCCAGCGGTGTCCCCCTTTACATCAGGTATCCCCCTGCAGTGTCCCCCTTACACCATGTATCCCAGCAGCGGAGTCTTGGCCGCCATTACAGAAGACCAGAAGTAACAGGCTGAGGGGGAACAAAATAGAGGCAGAGCCAGCAGGGTGGCTGCCAATAGAAATTGAGCAGCTGCCCAACCCCTCCCCACGGCCTTTCCCACAACAGATCACAGACAGACCGGCAGGGGGGCGGGGGGTGGTTGGCAGCTAAATTTCTATTGGCACCCGGCCGGCTCTGCCTCTTGGGGTGGCGGGCGGCGAAAGATCAACGAAAAAACTGATTTCCCGGGACATTTCCTGGAAAACGCTAAAGCCGGGAAAAAGGTCTAAATCCCAGAAATGTCCCAGGAAATTCAGGACAGTTGGTAAGTATGAAGTAGTGGCAGGACAGTGGTGAGAGGGGTAGAAAAATACACCTTAGCCTGAGTAGACAAAAATCCTTGCAAACAGTCTTGCCTGTCACACAGACAAACTATCTGTACCGGAGTTCTGCCAAAATAGCCAATTCATCGAGATTTCCAATCACGTCACTTCCGGTTGCTGTAAAGCAGGCCCGGACTGGGACAAAAAATAGGCCCGGGCATTTTGGATTGAGCAGCCCATGACATGTTAACCGGCTCCTTCCCGACTCTCCACCCTGACAGATCCCCTGAGAGAGGGGAGGGGGGAACCCAGCAGAGGTGTGGAGGGGGGGGGGGGTGCGACCAGGAAAGAGCATGGGGGTTGGAGAGCACAGGGAAGAACCTTGAGAACATGGGGTGGGGCGAGAGCACAGGGGAGAGGCAGAGAACACAGGGAGGAAGAGGAGAGCACAGGGGGGCAGCGGAGAGCATGGGGGGAGGTGGAGAGCCCAGGGAGGACAACGGAGAGCATGGGGGATGTGGACAGCACAGGAGGGCTGGCGGAGAGCATGGGGTGATGGGAAGACCGGAAGAGCACAGGGGGGAGTGGCGGAGAGCAGGGGGGGAGGTGGAGAGCATGGGGGGAGGTGGAGAGCATGGGGGGGAGGTGGAGAGCATGGGGGGGAGGTGGAGAGCATGGGGGGGAGGTGGAGAGCATGGGGGGGGAGGTGGAGAGCATGGGGGGGGGAGGTGGAGAGCATGGGGGGGAGGTGGAGAGCATGGGGGGGAGGTGGAGTGCATGGGGGGGGAGGTGGAGTGCATGGGGGGGGAGGTGGAGCACATGGGGGAGAGGTGGAGCGCATGGGGGGGAGGTGGAGCGTATGGGGGGGGGGTGGAGCGTATGGGGGGAGGTGGAGAGTATGGGGGGAGGTGGAGAGTTTGAGGGGGTGGCAGAGAGCATGGGGGGGAGGTGGAGCGTATGGGAGGGAGGTGGAGCGTATGGGGGGGGTGGCAGAGAGCATGGAGGGAGGTGGAGAGCATCGGGGGGAGGTGGAGAGTATGGGGGGGTGGCAGAGAGTATGGGGGGTGGCAGAGAGCATGGGGGGTGGCAGAGAGCATGGGGGGTGGCAGAGTGCATGGGGGGAGCTGGAGACTATGAGGGGGTGGCAGAGAGCATGGGGGGGAGGTGGAGCGTATGGGGGGAGGTGGAGAGTATGGGGGGTAGGTGGAGCGTATGGGGGGAGGTGGAGCGTATGGGGGGGGAGGTGGAGCGTATGGGGGGGAGGAGGAGCGTATGGGGGGAGGAGGAGCGTATGGGGGAGGAGGAGCGTATGGGGGGTGGCGGAGAGCATGGGGGAAGGTGGAGAGCATGGGGGAAGGTGGAGAGCATGGGGGGTGGCAGAGAGCATGGGGGGTGGCAGAGAGCATGGGGGGTGGCAGAGAGCATGGGGGGTGGCAGAGAGCATGTGGGGTGGCAGAGAGCATGGGGGGAGGTGGAGAGTATGAGAGGGGGGGAGGTGGAGAGTATGAGAGGGTGGCAGAGAGCATGGGGGGAGGTTGAGAGTATGAGGGGGTGGCAGAGAGCATGGGGGGTGGCAGAGAGCATGGGGGGTGGCAGAGAGCATGGGGGGTGGCAGAGAGCATGGCGGGAGGTGGAGAGTATGGGGGGAGGTGGAGAGTATGGGGGGAGGTGGAGAGTATGGGGGAAGGTGGAGACTATGAGGGGGTGGCAGAGAGCATGGGGGGGAGGTGGAGCGTATGGGGGAGGTGGAGAGTATGGGGGGTAGGTGGAGCGTATGGGGGGTAGGTGGAGAGTATGGGGGGTAGCGGAGAGCATGGGGGGTGGCAGAGAGCATGGGGGGTGGCAGAGAGCATGGGGGGTGGTAGAGAGCATGGGGGGTGGCAGAGAGCATGGGGGGTGGCAGAGAGCATGGGGGGGAGGTGGAGAGCATGTGGGGTGGCGGAGAGCATGGGGGGAGGTGGAGAGTATGAGGGGGAGGCGGAGAGTATCTGGGGGAGGTGGAGAGTATGGGGGGGTGGAGAGTATGGGGGGTGGAGAGTATGGGGGGTGGCAGAGAGCATGGGGCTGGCAGAGAGCATGGGGGTGGCAGAGAGCATGGGGGTGGCAGAGAGCATGGGGGGAGGCAGAGAGCATGGGGGGAGGCAGAGAGCATGGGGGGAGGCAGACAGCATGGGGGGAGGCAGACAGCATGGGGGGAGGCAGACATCATGGGGGGAGGCAGACAGCATGGGGGGAGGCAGACAGCATGGGGGGTGGCAGAGAGTATGGGGGGGAGGTGGAGAGTATGGGGGGGGGGTGGAGAGTATGGGGGTGGCAGAGAGCATGGGGGTGATGTGGAGAGCACGGGGTCAGCAGAGAGTATGGGTGCGGTGGAGAGCCCTGCGGGAGCAGCAGAGAGAAGCAGGATAGGAGGATCGGTGGGGGTGGCTGCATATAGAAGAATCATTTTCTCCATCTTCCTCCTGCAGTCTCGGAATGCCTGCTTCTCCTCTACCTCTCACAGGCATTCCGAGACTGCAGGAGGAAGATGGAGAAAATAATTGTTCTATATGCAGCCGCCCCCACCGATCCTCCTATCTAGTTCACAGGGGAGGCTGAACTTACGTTTTATGTTCCGGCACCTCTCGACATAACACAGGCTCCAAGGTGTCTGCTCTGGCTCCTCCCCCCGGCACTGACGGCTGACCTATACGTGCGGCCGTGCAGCCGTGGTGAGGCCGAAGGCGTCTCATTTAGCTCCTCCCCCCGGCGCCGATGGCTGAGCTCCGGGCGGCCGCGGAGAGGCTCAAGCCTTGGGCCATGCAAGGACTTGCAGCCTGGCGGCCCCAGCGGCCGCGGCCCACCGGGCAAATGCCCGGTTTGCCCTATGGCCAATCCGGGCCTGCTGTAAAGCATCACTAATTGGAGATTTAGACAAGTTTCTGTTTTGTCACAACATCGGCAAATGTGTATACTCCGGTACACAATATTATGAGCAGACATTCTTAGCCGGCTCCGATATAAACCAACAAAATGACCTCTTCCAAAGCAGCGACAACTTTTTCCTCCTTACCCGCTGTTGTGTCAAAAAAGCAAAATCTTTGTGTACCGAAGTGTATATGTTTGCCGGTGTCAAAACAGCAACTTGTCGAAAATCTCCAATTAGTGATGCTTTACAGTACCCGGAAGTGACGTGATTGGAGATCTCAATGAATTGGCCATTTAGACAGAACACCGGTACGGATAGATTGTGTGACAGGCAGGGCCGGTGCAAGGATTTTTGTCTACTCAGGCGAGGGTGCATTTTTCTGCCCCAGCCCCCCCCCCCCCCCCCCGACACTGTCCTGCTGCTACCCCCCCCACCCCCACCCCTGTATGGCATACACTTTATTTGAATTCCAGTGTGTAATGAAGGGGGGTTATGCATTACCCACTTCCCCTCACTGACTACGGCCAGCTGGCAGGAGGGGTGAAGTAAAACTTCCACGCTGCGCCCATTAGGAGAGAGGGTACAGCATTATGGAATGGAAGACAAGCACTTGGGTAAGTGGCTGGGGATTCGGATTTTATCGGCCAAAACAATACACAAAAATATTCCATGCGCTCAGATCCACAAGGTAAACTGTAAAAGGGATAAATCAAGAATAAATTAATTCTCTATAAAATATACAGTATAAGCCAAAGATTACCACTCTGCCAAAGCAGTAAACACAGTATCAGTCAATTGATCAGGACACAGGTATCCCCAGCAGAGAACCACAGTGAGTGATCCTGGGTGTACACGATAGCTCGCATGTGAATCGCACAGGAACCCCATCGCATTCCTGTGCAATTCACATGTGATTCTGTGTGGTGCAATGTGAACCCATTCTCAAATTGTACCGCATAGCTCAAAAAAATGCACCTTTATTGAGCCGCACTGCATTTGCGACTTGCTTTTGGGATGTCACTACTTTGAATTGGCACTTGCAAAAGATCGCAAAACACAATGAGATTGTAATGCGGTGGGGAAACACACAGGGATTCCTGCCTTTCCCGCACCGCATATGTGTGAACTAGGGCTGAAACTGTGAAGCAGTCCTATGCAGAATGGATGGTGGAGCAGGGAACTCTCTCAGGGCCCAGAACACGGTGCGGGGAAACTTCTTTTTTCTGTGTGTTTCCCGCACTGCATTCCAAATGCACAGCCCTTGCAATCTGCAGCCGGTGTGAGTGCAATGTTAATGACACCCCCAAATGCAGGTTGCAAATGCAGTGTGTTTGCTTTCACCAGATTGCATGGTATAGAAGTGCCATGTGATCCAGTTTCAGTGTGTTTCCAGTAGTACATGCACTACTTTTGGTACAGTGCAGTGAAATTTCTGCCAATTTTAAATGAATGGGCCATAAATCACACTGTACTGTACTGCACCCGGATTGCATGAGAATTGCACAGGAATGCCTTCAATCTGTAAAAAACAAAGAAGCCAGCACAAAAGGAGCCTGCAAGTGTAAAAACAAAGAATTTATATGTAAAACAAGATCTAAACGCACTCAGAAAAGGAGAATCGATCAGTCAATTAACCACTTAGCAGACTCTTGGAAGGTGGGCTTTGGCGCCGAGCAGCCGCATATTTGTGTGAGTTGCTCCAAATACAGCTGTGCCAAGAATGTGCACCCCACGCTCCGGCAGTTACCAGCGGCTAACAGAAAGCTCCCGGTCACTGTTATTGAAGCTTTCCAATCATGTGACAGCCAATTACAGTGGTCACATGATCCTAAACCTCGCCCCGCCTCCCTGCATCCTAAATCCCTTAAAGGGCCAGGGAGGCGCCTGTGCCAGGGGTTAACAAAGCTGGGCAGAAGATGACACACTGCTCCGGGATCACAACCTGAATCGGTAGGAGAGCCGGCCAGAGCAGACAGTCAGGGGATCTCATGCTGTGACTCACATCACTTGGAGATGAGAAGCCGGCCACTATCAAACAAGGTCCCACCTCCTGGAATGGCTGCTATAATGGACGTCAACACTGGTCCAATTTCTCGCCATTAGACCAGTGTGCCATCCATCATAGGAGATGATCCAGGAGGCGGGGCCTTGTTTGACAGCGGCTGACTCTCCTCCCGATTCAGGCTGTGATCCCAGTGCAGGGTTTCATTTTCTGCACAGCTTTGGTTAATGCTTGATCCACACCTCCCAACTTTTTGAGATGGGAATGAGGGACACCTATCAGCAAAAGTATACGGGCATAGGACACACCCCTTGCCACGCCCCCTTAAAGGAGAATTGTACAAAAAACAAGATTGGTTAAACCAACAAGTGCTTTTTTTTACCACTACTATTCGTTCATATTGGCTTTTGGAAATTTACAAATGCAGCAATTTAGAAATCAGATGAAATGTTTAGCTCTGGGAAACACTTTTCAAAAGATAAAAAGTGCATTTTATATACAACTATATAGATCAGACCAAAATGAGGGACAAATGAGGAGGGATGAGAGACAGAGGGACATTGCTCCAATACAGGGACAGTCCCTCGAAATCAGGGACAGTTGGGGGGTATGCTTGATCGCTTCTCCTTTTCTGAGTGCATTTAGTTTTTTCTTTTAACTGCTTTCCCACCACCTCACATAGGAGTACGGCGGCAGAGCGCCTCTCCTGCACGAGATCACCTATCTAATATGTGATCTGGCTCTTTCTGATAGGGGGGCGTGCACATGACCGCCACCCCTACTGCGCTGTGATTAGTCACAGCACAAGCCAATCAGCAGGTCCCAGCCAATGATTGATGGCCCTGTTGATCAGCGAAGAGGAATACATAATAGAGCTCTGTGAATGTAAACAGTACAGAGCTCTGTCCTGTCACCAGGGATGTGCCGGTTTTTGTTTCCAGGCAAAGCAAGGTATAAAAACCAGCACATCCCTTAGTAAAAACAGCACACGGTGAACGCATCAAGCACTGTTAGGCACATATTTAATTGTCCCTAGATGTTACCCCCTTCCAGTGGCGGTTGGTGCTCAAAATATTTGGGGGGGGGCACAAACTAACATCACCAACCCCCCCTGCAGGAGATGGATGGTGGCCATCAAGCCCACCCTTTTTTGAAGCCTATTAAAGCCTCAGGCTCTAATCACGTGCTTAAAAAACCCCCACTGGAATCCATGCACCCTGAGCCCTGCATGTAGATTAGGGGGCAGGACGCATGGATGGGGGGTGGCACCCCTTTGCCCCTAATAGAGCGGCCACCACTGACCCGTTCCCAGCCAGTGTCAGGCTGGGTTCACATATGTGCAGCCGTGGTACCAGCATGGGGTCCAGTGCTTTTCTGTTCACCGGTTCAGGTGCAAATCAGCTGCAAATTTTTGTCTGAATTTGCACCTGAACTAGACCCAGACATGCACAGGACCCTTTTGGAATGCAGACCATGGCCGCCCCAGACATATGTGAACCGCCTCTATGGAGAGCCGGTCCCACTCGCATGCCATGCAAATTGGATGCGGTGGAAACCCACATCCAATTCACACATATGTGAACCTGGCCTTAGTGTATATTATTAGAACTGATCACTGTATTAGTGTGACTGGCTGCCACAAAGTGTCAAAAAGTATCAGTTAGTGTCCGATTGCCCATCATAGTATCACAATCCCGCCATAAGTCACTGATCTCCGCCATCAATATACACTTATTGGCATTTTTTTTATCAAAAATATGTAGCAGAATACATACTAGCCTAAATTTATGAAGAAATTGCATTTTTTTTTTATTGGATGTGTTTTATAGCAGAAAGTAAAAAAATATTGGAGTTTTTCTTTCTCTAAATTTTCAGTCTTTTTTCATTTATATAATACAATATAAATAACCCATATACCATGAAACTGCATTTGTTTAAAAAAAAATTATATCAATTTAATTTGGGTACAGTGTTGAATGCACAATTGTTAAAGTAGCGCAGTGCCTAATAGCAAAAAATTACCTGGTAATGAAGGCCCCTTGAACCGCCTTCAGGAAAAGGGAACCTTGACTGCTGGAAGCATTACATCACTGTGGGTGTGAACCTAAAAGGGAAGTTAAGTAACTTCCTTTAGGATTGGCTGCAAGACCTGAGGTGACTGGATGGAGCCTGAACTCTAGGAAAAGGCTATGCTGAGGAACATCCAATTGCTCTGAGGTGATTTAGCTGTCACAAGAGTTGTTAGGTGAGTATCTCTCCTCTGTTCTCAGGCCCCTCACTACATAAATCTCACAGGTGTTCTGATCCACCATACTGACTGATCCCCCACCCCTGCAGGGTCCTCAGTACTTCAGTCAGACATTGGATTAGTACTGGAACCACTGGCAATGAATTTTCTGGCTCCACTCCTACAATCCCCACTCTGTCCTCAGCTCTACAGGTTCATTTACATGGTCCTGACCTCTCCTATTATTAATGGACCCCCTGTTACTACCCACACCAGAGTGTGTCTCTCAGCCATCACATCCCCTGAAAACTGCTGCTCTGACCAGAAGGTGTATATCCTCTACACCCAGCAGCCTTTTTCCTATGCCCATTCCTGCATGGGATGGGGCCCTTCACCACAGCTACTGGCGCTGATTGCGCTGACTCCTCTCCTACTTTCACCACTCACTCCTCTGCCCACAACCAGTGAGGACTTTTAATACAGCATCTTCCTCTATTAATGGACACCGCCTTCCCCATCCTAGGATTCCCAGAGCACTGCCATCACATGTGAATGGACCTAAGACCTTAGACACTTGCAGCATCTCACACCCTGAATTCTGTCAGAGAGACTAAGTTCCCTGTGCAATATAGAGAGACTAAGTTCCCTGTGCACTATAGAGAGACTGAGTTCCCTGTGCACTATAGAGAGACTGAGTTCCCTGTGCACTATAGAGAGACTGAGTTCCCTGTGCACTATAGAGAGGCTGAGTTCCCTGTGCTCTATAGAGAGACTGAGTTCCCTGTGCACTATAGAGAGACTGAGTTCCCTGTGCACTATAGAGAGACTGAGTTCCCTGTGCACTATAGAGAGACTGAGTTCCCTGTGTTCTATAGAGAGACTGAGTTCCCTGTGCCCTGTAGAGAGACTGAGTTCTCTGTGCCCTATAGAGAGGCTGAGTTCCCTGTGCACTATAGAGAGACTGAGTTCCCTGTGCCCTGTAGAGAGACTGAGTTCCCTGTGTCCTATAGAGAGACTGAGTTCCCTGTGCCCTGTAGAGAGACTGAGTTCCCTGTGCACTATAGAGAGGCTGAGTTCCCTGTGCACTATAGAGAGACTGAGTTCCCTGTGCCCTATAGAGAGACTAAGTTCCCTGTGCTCTATAGAGAGACTGAGTTCCCTGTGCCCTATAGAGAGACTGAGTTCCCTGTGCACTATAGAGAGACTGAGTTCCCTGTGCACTATAGAGAGACTGAGTTCCCTGTGCCCTATAGAGAGACTGAGATCCCTGTGCTCTATAGAGAGGCTGAGTTCCCTGTGCACTATAGAGAGACTGAGTTCCCTGTGCCCTATAGAGAGACTGAGTTCCCTGTGCTCTATAGAGAGACTGAGTTCCCTGTGCACTATAGAGAGACTGAGTTCCCTGTGCCCTGTAGAGAGACTGAGTTCCCTGTGCACTATAGAGAGGCTGAGTTCCCTGTGCACTATAGAGAGACTGAGTTCTCTGTGCCCTATAGAGAGACTGAGTTCCCTGTGCCCTATAGAGAGACTGAGTTCCCTGTGCTCTATAGAGAGACTGAGTTCCCTGTGCCCTGTAGAGAGACTGAGCTCCCTGTGCCCTGTAGAGAGACTGAGTTCCCTGTGCCCTGTAGAGAGACTGAGCTCCCTGTGCCCTGTAGAGAGACTGAGTTCCCTGTGCACTATAGAGAGACTGAGTTCCCTGTGCACTATAGAGAGACTGAGTTCCCTGTGCCCTATAGAGAGACTGAGTTCCCTGTGCCCTATAGAGAGACTGAGTTCCCTGTGCCCTATAGAGAGACTGAGTTCCCTGTGCACTATAGAGAGACTGAGTTCCCTGTGCCCTATAGAGAGACTGAGTTCCCTGTGCCCTACAGGGCAGGAACTGATGTATCCTGTCAGCTCTCATCTCCTCCATCATATCACTGGGCTCCTCTCACTGGGATCAGGTTTCCATACTTCAGGCGTCACCTATTAACTCTTTCCATCCCTGCCTCAGCCTACATGCCAGCCAGCTCTCCTCTTCAGTGACATGTGATTTCAGTATTACAGCCTCCCCAAGTGACATGCCTCAGATTCTCTGACATGGCTTCTGTGTCACTTGAGGCAGGAGGCTCCTTCTTATTAACTCTGCATGTCCCGGCACAACCTCTGACACACAGGGTCAACTGCTGGACTCCAGACTCTCCTTCCAGCTCTTTCTACAAGCAATCATCAATCCTCCTACTCTACCTCCATTGGGTAAGTATAATTATGGGGTGATCTGAGATAAGCCAAGTGTAGCTATTTTAGGGCCACTGATGCATTTGTGCAGCAGTCCAATCAAACCTTATGTTTACTTTATTGGCTGTCACACCAGCTGTGGCTCCCACCCCATCCCCAGGTTCACTGTTTAATGAGAGCCACTGTGTGCGCACGACTTTTCTTCCCTTGGCAGTGGTGCCCACCCAGCAGTCGACTTTCTGAATGGGGAATACACCACCTACCAAACCAGGTTCCAAGTCCATCCCTCCTAAAAGGAAGGATGCCAGTGAAAGTCTCCAGGAAGTTGCACTGGCTAGACCTGTACCCTTTCAGTAGGGAGGAATGGATCTTACAGTCAGGATTTAACCGGGGGGTTTTGGATCGCTTTCATCCACCCCTAACGCTTCTTCGGGTTTCCTCTCTTGGTGTGGTAACCAAAAAAAAATTAATAAATAAATACATAAATAAATAAAAAATGTGTGTGGATATCAACTTATACAACACTTTCTTTCCCTGCAGGCTTGTTGGTTAATGGTGGTATTGATCAGGAGAATTCCTAGGACCAATACTCATTTGATACAGCACTTTCTTTGCTAAGTTCTCTGGTGCTTCTACTCTTCTGGTGAAGGCTGACGTTGAATCTGCCTTTCACTTCCTACTGTACACTGCGACTGTTCCATCCCCACAACATGGAAGGTCCTGCCCATCTTCTGTCCTTTTGGGCATTGAGATTGACATTGTGGGGATGGTCTGCCGACTTCCTGGGGTTAGCTTCTTTCCTTGGTTAAATTTCCAAGGGACTCTAGGAAGCCAGGGCTGTAGCAGTTTCAACCTTTTTGGGCCATCTTGTTTTCAGATTCCACATACTTCTGATGGGCAGTGCCTTCTGTGGGCCCCTATGATATGTATATCAGATACACGTCATTACCACTTATTAGCTCCTATGCGTGATGACTTGGAAGCGCGGTTGTCCATCTTGCACTTCTCTAATGGTCCTTCTTGGATGAATGGAGGAATTGTCGAACACACAGCTGGAGATTTTTACAGGTCTGCATTCAGCTCCTGTAGCTTTGGCATTTTATTCCAGGATGACTGGTCTGCTGAACCTTGGCCGGCCTCATTGGCCCAACTATTTGTTGTCTAACATTATGCTGTTAGAGCCCTTACCTATTATGGTCAAGTGGTTAACTGCCTCTCTGCACGCTCTCCACGTTTGTTTTCCCTGTTGTGTTTTTCTGGTGCTTGGATGTCTTCAGTTGACTGTGTGTTTTCAGATGTAGCTAATTGCCGTGGGTCTTCCTTGTCCTTCCTTTTTTATGTAGTCTCTTTTCTGACTCCTGTTTCTCCCCCTCCGTGCCTCCCCTCCCAGACAATCCAGGTAACCTGTCGGCAACTTTCAGACGAATGGGTGCCTCCACCTGTCGATCTACCTTAACCCCTGGGGGTCGGGCACCTGCATCTTTTCTCCTACCTCCTCGACCTGCAGGATATAGTTGTGGCTGGTTCGACAGTGGGTACTGCTCCCTCTGCTGTATTGTTTGGTTCAGACTTTTCAGCTGGGAGGACATCTCCAAAAATTTCTTATTCAGAGGATTTTGAAGGAAAATGGTTGAAAACATCTGACTTGCTTCCCTTATTCTGGGCACTTGTTTTCTGTGCACAACTTACCCGACATCCTCTCCACTTTGCCCTGTCTGTTTTTGCATTCAGGGCTCTCTTGTTTCGAGTTGCCTTTTCTTGGTCATTCTTTGGCACCTTTAGGGTTTGTGAACTTATTGCCGTGGACAAATGTCCAGTTTATGGTACTCAGAGGATGTGCTGCTCACAGAATCCTTTGTTTTTATCTCTCGCTTATTCTTCTAACCTCAACAAATTAGAATTCTTCGGGTCTTGCGCCTTTTCCTTTTCCCAGCTGGTCTTGCCTCCTCATGATTTTTCCCACGTATCCTTTTCCCATTGGCGCAGCCATTGCTGCCCATGGGGTGGGTTTTTTCGGATGACAGAGATGGCTTTTAGGTAGATGGTAATCTTTGGAATTTTTGCTAAGTGTTCGTCCTCACCTTTTGTTCTGATTTCATGTCTCTCCCCAGAATTACTTTGGATCATCGTTGACTCCTTTGTTTATTGGGCCTCTTGCTATGTCGAATTTTGATACTCTGGGGAGAAGTTTTCTTTGCAGTTGGCAGAATTCGTTGTTGCAGTTTTCATGGCCTACACTGGCTGCTGGTATTACCTCAGACAATTTGTTTTAGGCCCCTTCATTCTTATCATTTATGTATGGGGTAATAATGTAGGGCATTACCAGCCTGTAGATTCCACCTCCTCTATTAAGCATGGTATTGCTCCGTGTTGTGCCAGTTTTACCTATCTATTGTTTGGTCCAACATTGTTCCCCCTTTTTCTCGTTTTGGCTCGTCACATACTTTGTTCTTGTTTCTAGTTCGTGTTTGGAGCTGTTTCGTCGCAAGGTGAATGCCTATGTTTTCAAATTTGTCCACAGGATTGGTGGCATTGTTGTCTGCCACTGGGGTCTTGAGGGAGATAACAGTATTTATTAAGACCTGATGGGGTTAATTTAAATAATTGGCCTAAATATGTTCACCTTGGCCTACAATTTGGTGTCGAGCAGGTGCTGGCTGTGGTGGGGCGCGCGTCAGTGTACCACTGACTTTCGTGTGGCGGTTTCGACCTTGCCAGCAATTGATGGTGCTTTATGGGCTATGCCCTCAAGTTAAATTCTGGGGTCAGTCTAATGCCTGTCTGGCACTGATGGTAAGGACAGGCCTCTTAGACTATGTGAATTTATATTTATGGATGTTCATGGTATACTGTGACTGGCATTGTTTGGTACATTTGGAAAGTTGTACTTTTGAAAAGTTCAATAAAGCTGTGGCCTTGCCCTATTTCCAACTTAATCAGCGTCTGTGTCTTTTTGGGGGAGCAAGGTATTGGTATATTATTTGGTGATAAATGAGCCTATGCTTCTCAGCAGTCAAGGTGAGAGGCTGCAGCAGAGACTGATTTGTGTCAGGCATTAGTGAACACAACCAAGAACTGCACAGGCACAATGATTTATTTGACTTTGTCATCCCTGAGCCGACATCTCAGCCCTGGCAGTAGATGGTGACCCTGGGTGATGCCTGAACAAAGATGGTGCTGTCTGAAGTGAAAAGGAGATGAAGACATTGTCAGGGGAGTTCTGTGATCTCTGTGAGAGGTAATGAATACCTGGAAGGATTAAATATTACCAATCATACACTTAACATAAAAAGTATATCTGATGATAGGCCAGCTTTAAACAGACAATATAATCTAATAGAACCATTTACTTACTTATCCACCCCTAACCCTTTACCCCCCGATCGTCATTCCCGACACCCAAATAATCATCCCGAAATATAACAAAATAAAAGAAAAAGGATTAATTTATCCAAATTATACATGAAGTAAGAATAGGAAGAATTCATCACTGAGATTTTCAGGACTATACAATGTGGTTATACATGGAATATACACACCGAAAATCATTTTTATTAAAAAACAAAAAAAACTTAGGGTTACAAAATGCACACAGCAGTTTTCTCAGGAAAGTTCATGTGCATTCATTCTGTGTGAATGGGGCAAAACAAACAATTATTATTAGGCTATTTCATGTGCTGGATTAATATTTCCATTGATTTAAAATGAAAAAAAAAAAACTGTATTTGGCCACTAGATGGCACTAATTTTGAGAGAAAATATTTAGCACCTTCTAGTGGCCAAATCCAGTATTTTGAATAAAATAAAATGTCCAGCACAGGAAATGTATGGAAAAAATTGCCCCAGGGATGTTGCGGACAAAGAGGAAATTAAGAATAGGGTGCACCAAATAAGAGTATAAGCTAGGTAAAAAAATGTATAAAACTTTATTAGGACAAAAATCAGCAACAATATATGTATATACAAAAATCACCTAAAAACAATGAATAGAACACATGTAACATGTTACTTTAATATTGATACACCCCCCTTTTTTCTTCAATAGAAATAGAACAGCATGCTTTCATGTAACCCCTGAAGAAGGAAATATATACTACAAAAAAATCCCCCCCTTGTTTTCCGGAACATGTTGGGAATCTTGGCTCACACACCACATTAGCTTGACGCTCAGTCTGGACCTGCGGTGAGTCCCAAGTATAGCAGCTGTTTTATTATTTGCCTTGTGTTCTATTCTTCGTTTTTAGGTGATTTTTGTATATACATATATTGTTGCTCATTTTTGTACTAATAAAGTTTATAGATTTTTTACCTACCTTATACTCTTATTTGGTGCACCCTACTCTTAATTTCCTCTTTGTCCGCAATATCCCTGGGGCAATTTTTTCCATATATCTTCCATTGGGATGTGACATAGAGTGTCAGGTCCTCCAAAACTCCTGGTTGGTTTCCACTTCTTTCTTCTCCTTGTACCACAGGAAATGGCCCAATGACAAGTGCTGCTGATAAGACAGAACAGCCAGCCCTCCTGTACTGGACCCCGGCTCCATCAGTTCAAAAGGGGGGCCCAGGAACCTGCTGAGCAAGAGGGCCGGCTGTACTGCCTTATTGCAGACAGCGATCCTTTTCTGCCTCCCCCTGCGGTGCTGTGAGCTTCTCCTCCTCTCCCTCCCTCCGGCTGTACTGCAGGGGGATTGGTTCTAGCACATGCATTGCTTTCATCTGTTCATCTCCCCTGCGTGTCCCTTTCCCCCGCAGCGCTTCCGGCGTCTCTCCTCTCCTCTCCCACTGGCAGCTGCTGCAGGCACACAGATGGATGTTTCAGGATGGAGAGCGAGGGAAGGGGTTGGTAAATATGTCATTTTCTGGCCCCCTTACTTTCCTGAATGAACACAGTGAGCGATCGGTAACAATCACTCCCGTGTTCATTCAGCACAGAAGCATAGTAAACTGTATTTGCTATGCTTACGCTTGTAAATGCGCAGGAAGCCTTCCTATTCATCTGTGCAGCTGAGGTTGTATAGAAGGAAATTATAAATGATACATTTCGGCCCAGGGGGAGGCCCAGTCAGGTAGGCTGTATGGGGCCCCGTGATTTCTAACAGCAGCCCTGCCAATGACATTTGTTCATTTGCCCCATTCACATAGAATGAATGTACATGTACTTTCAATGGGCAAATTGCTGCGCATATTGATTATAAGTACATCCCTTAGTGATAGCAAAATTATTTCTGTAGTTTATAATGGAAGGATTGTATATACCGGAACACAATGAGGGGATTTAGCAAAACTGGAGCAGACAAAATCTGGAGCGGCTGTGCATGGCAACCAATCAGCTTCTATCTTCAGCTTGTTCAATTAAGCTTTGAAAGGAAAAGATAGAAGCTGATTGGTTGTCATGAACAGCTGCTCCAGACTCTGTCTGCTCCAGTGTTGATGAATTCCCCTCTATATGTGAAAATCCAATGTTGTTGGGGAGAGCGATCCTCTCCAATACATCCCCATACATTACTAATATTGTAACAAACATTCTTATAAATACCTTCCCTACCTCTGTTCTGTAGATACTGAGATGGTTATTTTTAGCACAAATAATGAAATCCATTAACATGAGAGCAAAATAGAAGTTCTGTCTTATTATATTATAATCGTAGTACAATAAAACATTCATAGAGAGAGATATATCAAATAACTAAAGCGACTTTAACCACTTGCTGACCACCGCACGCCGATTTACGACAACAAAATGGCACGGGCAGGCAAATGGGCGTATCTGTACATCCCTTTGAATTTGCCGCCTAGCGGGAGTGTTCCCGCCACGGGAGTGTGCCCGCGGGTCCAGCAAATCGATGTTCGCCGGCGGCCCGCGAACGCGGTGAGGAGAGGCAGAACGGGGAGATGTAAACAAAGCATTTCCCTGTTCTGCCTAGTGACACGACAGGGATCTACTGTTCCCTGTCATCGGGAGCAGTGATCGCTGTCATATTGTAGTGAGCCCATCCCCCCCACAGTTGGAATCACTCCCTAGGACACACTTAACCCCTTAATTACCCCCTAGTGTTTAACTCCTTCCCTGCCAGTGACATTTATACAGTAATCAATGACTATTTGTAGCTCTGATCGCTGTATAAATGACAATGGTCCCAAAATAGTGTCAAAAGTGACCGATGTGTCCGCCATAATGTCGCAGTCCTGATAAAAAAATTTTAAAAAATTGCAAATTATTAAAAAATTATTTTTTTTGAAAAAAAAATGTGGGAAATTTATTATAGCAAAAAGTACAAAATATTATGTTTTTTTCAAAATGCTCGCTCTTTTTTTGTTTATAGCACAAAAAATAAAAACCACAGAGGTGATCAAATAGCACCAAAAGAAAGCTCTATTTGTGGAGGAAAAAGGACATCAATTTTGTTTGGGTACAGCGTCGCACGACCGCGCAATTGTCAGATAAAATGACGCAGTGCTGAATCACAAAATATACTCTGGTCGGGAAGGGGGTAAAATCTTCTGGGGCTGAAGTGGTTAACATTCCCAGTGCAGTGCTAGGAATGTCATAGTCAATGGACACAACAATCATCTGTACTATGAATTAGAATGTTCTGGAATCTTCTGAGAGAAGTAATGAGCCCATTATATCATCGGGGGAATGAAGATTATCAGACATTCTGTTCCCACCCTGATTACTGTGACCATAAGTGTGAGGAAAATATTTTAAATGTTTCTCCAATTAGAGAAAATCAATGAAAAGGTTATTTTTAAAAAGAATAAAATGATTTGCAGATAATAAGTTGGATGAGGAATTAAATTACATGTTGTTTGTTGATTTGTCTTCTCTGTTTAGCTATTGAACATTTTCTTTAAGCTTTGCAGAGCTTTTTCTTCTGTGATGGATTTCCAGCCATCTGGTATTTCTGCTGGTCTTGCTTTGTATTCTTCAGCAAACTCCTCATTAAACATCAGAAAAATATATTTCCAGTAATCTGATGACTTGATGCTGGGATCTGGTTGGATGGACCAGTCTGGAAAAATGGTACGATACTCTCTGTATGGGTGCCATTTCCCTTCTGTTTCTAAACATTGAAATTTGCCATCAGATACAACAGATGTACTACAATTATCAGTGATTAAGATTTTAGCAGCACCCCGTATGCATCTCCCCAGTCCTTCGGGTCTGTGGATGGTAGCAAAGTGCTCCTTGTGTTCATCACCTCCGGCCTCACAGGGGACAGCACAGAATGGACATTGCTCCCCACAGCCAACAACCTTCCTGAACAATTCATCCTGAGGCTTCACCGTCACCCTGGAGAGTACAGACTTTATATCCATAGATTGCAGCTCTGATAAGACTTCTGTTTCTGTATCTCGGAGGAAGAGCTGAATGTCAGATGAAAATTGTCCAACATCAGCCGTGTTCTGGAAAGTGACCGCTTGCATCTCATTCTGTGGGATCACTAATTCTTCCTTTAGTATCTCACATACACTTTTCAGAAAATCTGAGACTGTCGATCTTTTAACAGAGTTGTCTTCAGTAAGAGCTCCATTTATCTTTTTGTCCAGTGAAGAGAGCAGGTTTTCTTGTAATGGTTTTAGGATTTGGGGCTTTGTATATGTTTCAGTGTAATTTAGTATCCAGGCTTTTGTATATTTCTCATAGTTTCGCATATATTCCGCATATTTCTGGAAGGACATTTCTTTCAGCAGCTCCTTCATTAAAAACTCTTGAAAGAATGTTCTACTGCTGAATTTCTTGTTGTCTGGACTACCTTCTATGTCATCCACTATTTTCTGCCCAAGATAGTGGAAAACATGATCCATCATTGCTGGTTTTAGACATCGCTCACAGAATTCTTTGGCTTTAGTCTGACAAATATCTTTCTCTTGAAATATGCTGATAAATGTTTCTAAATATCCAGGCTTTAGTTTCTCCAAACACACTTTTGGATCATTCTCTCTAATGAATTTCTCATGCATCGCTTGAAACTCTTTGGAAGCTTTTCTAAGAATGTGAATCTTGATATCCACTTCAAACCATGAGGACAAATGAAGATTTCTGGACTGTTTAGAAATCTCTGTTGTAATCATATGAAGTAATTCCTGGCAATAGTTGTCACAATAGTCCTCTCCAGTATCCACCTTCTCTCTGATATATTTGTTACAATTATCTATAAGAGAACAAGCAAAATCATTTATTTTGTCAGAATGCTCATTTTTGGACCAAAATTTATCTGTCAGTTTTGTAAACCAACCCTTCGCAATATATTTCTCATCCATCTTGAAATCAGTCTGTGTGATATCTGCCAAGTCCTTCACACTCAGTAAGTGTTGATTTACAGCTGATCCTTTATTGCTCATGTCATTCATTAGCTTATAAAACATAGATCTACTGACAATGCGTGTTTTTAATTCCTCTATCTGTAGATCAGTCAGTGTCTTCTCCCACATCCCCTCAAATTCTCTCTTTAACTCTTCATTGTTCAGCTTTTTTTTCTTCTCTCGGCACCTCTTGAGGAGATCTGTGATTTTGCCTTCCATCAATTTCTGGGAATTTGTTTGTATGTTCTGAATCTTGAATTTTCCTCTTTGAATTAAAACAGCCTCACCCAACTTCACAAGGGAATTCCTTTTCAATTCTTCCTTCAGGAATTTTGTGCTCAGAATAAAATCTTGTTTGTATTGTTCTATGAGATGAACATTTTCATTTTTATTGTTAAAGTAGTTTTTGAGGGATTCCAATACTTTACTTTCTCTATTAAACAACAAATTGTTGAGCTCATTCTTAAATTCAGAGCAAAGGTCATCACTTAGACTCTCTGCAGTCTGATTCCTAATCTTTGTTTCTGTACGGATCATCCAATCATGGACAGATTTTCTGAACTCCCATTCCCACTGTGAGTATTGTATAGACAGTTTATTATAAGCTTCAGCCACCAGACTGTTCCTGAAACTGAAAATGAATTTTTCATGTTTTACAGCTTTCCATAAACTTTCTATCCATGTTATAAATTCAGGAATGATTAAAGGCCTGTGCAGGGATCCTTTGTATGTCATCAATTCTAATAAATACTTTTTCAGTTCAGACACATGTTCACTGTACCCAGAATTTACTGGAGCCATTGGTGGGACCCCAAGCCAGAGCCCAGGAATATACCAGTTGTCTTTCTCCAGATTGTAGTCCATCATATCACTGAAAGTTTTGATTTCACTTTTCTTTTCCATCTCTGCAGCTACTTTTGTCATTTCATTCAGTTGTTCTAGAAGTTTTTTCCTGTCTCTCATGTTCTTGTCATGAGCGGACACATCGCTCACATTTTGGTGTACAAACTGGCATTTGGGTTTCTTTCCTACTTCTTTCATTCTAAGAAAAGCATGGACCACAATCTGTAAAATATCCTTCATTTCTGTTGTGTTTTCCATGGCCATATTGACTATGGTAATATCGCTCAACCCAATCACTAATGTGGCCAGTTCATTGTCATGTTCATAACTGCCCTCCAAGGAAGCCAACTCTGCAGCTTTCAGCCCCTCAGTGTCAATGATCAGGATGAAGTCACAGCCCAGCTCCTCCTGGAAGTTCTTTTTCACATTAAGAAGAGTCATGAAGGCTCCTCGTGTGCATCGTCCACTGGCCACCGGGAACTGCAGACCAAACATGGTGTTGAGAAGAGTGGATTTCCCTGTACTCTGCACTCCCAGCACAGAGATCACTCTCATTCTGCATTTCCCCCCTGTTCTGCTGTCCAGCTCACTAAGGACATCAGTTATCCACCATAAGGGAATGTTGGAGGCATCTCCATCTATCAGCTCCAATGGGAAACCATCCAACAAAAGATCAGCAGCAATTCCTGGCAATCTAGTAAATTGTCTTTGTATTTTTTTTATTTTATTTTCTTGAACCATGGAACATTCTGCTTCATAAAACTGTCCCATCTCACGTAGGAAATGTTCAATTCCTACGTCAGAGGTTTCCTGGTCTATCTGTCTGAGCTTTTCCTTATTATCTAAGATATTGTTACAATTTTTTTTGTATTCAGCTTGTAGTTTAGAAAGATGATTTCTAGCAATTGAATCAAGTTCAAATTTCATCCATTTCAGAAAATATTGTTTCTCAGCCTCAGATAAATGAGTGATTGCATCAATAAAGAGCATTAAACCATGGGGCAGATCATGGTTATATTGTTCCTCATGTAGTGAAATACGTTTCTTTATCAGTTCATCTTGATATTGTTGTGTGTCTTTACCATCTTGCTTTGTCATTCTGCAAAGTTCCTTTTCTAGTTTAGATAACTGTCTCCAGAGATCTCCCTGTAACTTCATAGTGTTCTTTTTGTACTCAGACACATTGATTTCTTCTGTAATTTTCCTGGCATGTTCCCTGGCCTTCTGAAATTCAGTAATATTCTCATCCACTTGGATGCTCAATCCATGAGTTTCTTTCTCAAAGTCTCTCATTTTCTTTTCTTTTGGCTTACTGTTTAGGAAATTAATTATAGTCCTTTCTAATTTTTTTACAAATGCCGCCTCATTTGCAGTGCCTGCATGTATTATCAGATTTGTTTTTTTCAACTTTAGCACTGGCATTAATTCTTGAAGGACCATCTTTGTTTGTGTACTTATAGTTTTGCCAGGACCGGGAGTAACAATGAAGTAATACTGGGTGTCAGTGGTAGGGAAGGATGATAACAAACTGAATTCCCTCTCAGAAATATCCTCAATGAATATAAACACAGCTGATGAAATTCTTGTCAGGAATGTGAACTGGTCCCAGTTGGTCTCCAGGTCTCCTCGTAGGTTGGTGACTGCGATGGGTTCTGGGAAAACATCAGACTTTCCACAGGGAAAATACCAGGAAACTTCTACAAGGCCATCAGATATTTTCCTCTCAATGTTTCCTCCATCCATACTGTCATGTATGAAGAAGTTATTATGTAGCTGAGCTGGATTAAGAACTTGGTTCAGGGTTTTAGATTTTGATAATTTGTTTTTTCCCAATCTGACATAAGAGAAGATTGGCATGGAAGTATTCACCACATTTTCTTCTCTGAACCCTTTACTGTCTGCTAATGACTGAGGTCTCCACTTCTTCACTATGTCTCTCATTGCCCAAAGCATGAGGGTGCAGTGTGACCCGTCACCAGAAGGGAGCAGCAGAGGGACAGCAAACTGACACATGGACAATTTGGTTACAATCTCTTGTTGGAGAAAACTGTCTGAGCAATGCAGGAGGACACACAGGACATCCAGGGGGTGAATGGAGGCAGATGGTAAAGAAGTATTAAATAGGCTTTCGACATCATTATCCCCACTGTTGTCTAAATTGACATCAGCAGACTGATCTTTCTCAAGGCGAATGTCTCTTGCAGTCCCGTTTAAGGCCATGAGTTTCCTTAAGTAATTCCAGGGAAGATCCTCTACATTTTTTGGTGGTTTGTCATGTACATTCTCAGAGCCAATACTCAGGATTTCCATCAGAGTCAATTTTGTAGTCAGGTAAGGCTCCATGTTCATTTTCTCTGCTAGATGAAGTAAGGTAGTTCTTCTTCTATGGAGCTCTGTAAGAAAAGACATTCTTAACATTACAAGTTTCTACATTACCAGTCAGTCTACAAGCAAAGTTTTAATCAGCTGGAAAATACAGCATAGTCAAGAACACTTCTACAACCACATACCTCCCAACATTTGGAGATGGGAATGAGGGACACCTACTCACAAACGTATGTAGGCATAGGACACGCCCCCTGTCACACCCTCTTAAAGGAGGATTTACCAAAAAAAAGGTTAAAGCGGAGCGCCACCGAAAATTTTTTTTTAAAAGTCAGCAGCTACAAATACTGCAGCTGCTGACTTTTAAAACATGGACACTTACCTGTCCAGGGCGCCCGCGATGTCGGCACCCGAGGCCGAAGCGTCTCTCCGTCCTCGGGTGCTGCCGCCTCCATCTTCGGTAAGGGAATCAGGAAGCGAAGCCGTACGGCTTCACTTCCCGGTTCCCTACTGCGCATGCGCGAGTCGCGCCGCGCAATCCGGATGGTCCCTGCTGCCTCTGGGACCCGTGTTTCCCAGCAGGCAGCGGGGAGGGAGCAGGAAGTGGCGTAAATACCCGCAGATTCTGCGGGTATCTATGCCGGAAGTGGGTACAGATACCTGTAATATACAGGTATCTGTACCCCCCCCCCCCCTGAAAGGTGCCAACTGTGTCACCGGAGGGGGGGAGGAATCTAATGAGTGGAAGTTCCACTTTTGGGTGGAACTCCACTTTAACCAAATCTACAAGGGCTCTGTTTACCAATACTATTCCTTTATACTGACTTTTGAAATGTACGAATGCATCAGTTTAGAAATTGGATGAAAGTTTTAGTACTGGGAAACACATTTTGAAAGATAAAAAGTTCATTTTATATACAACTATATGGATCAGACCAAAATGAGGGACAAATGATGGGGGGGGGGGGGGGCAGAGGGACATCAAATCAGGGACAGTTGGGAGCTATGCAACCATAGCAGTCCATGCAAGGGCACTGAGCATCTAATTTATGTCTGAAGATGTCTGAATAAGAGAGACCTCTGATTGCTGGTTTTGGGATTGAGAGCTGTTTACTTTTCTCCATATTTATCTAACTGGCCAAGTCTATTTACTTCTAGATGAGCACAAAAAAGAAACCCCCTGTCAGGAAAAGCCCTCTTGCAGTTATCCTAGCAGATTGAGGGTTAAACGAATGCCTGTGCATAGAGGCGCCATCCGGCGCTCGCGCACGCACAATAGTGCCAATAGCGCTAATAGTGCTAACAAACGTACGCGCATGCGCAATAGCGCCAATAGCGCTAACGTGCGTACGCGCATGCACGATAGCGCCACTTGGCGCCAAAAATAGGCTATTTAAAGAAGACTGTTCCAATGCTGCCTTGCTGTCCAGTCTACAGCGTTTCCTGAGACCCCTGCTACCTTGTTACCAGTTTTCCTGTATCCAGTACTTACTTGGCTTGTTCCTAACTTACCTGCTTGCTGCCCGCCCTAAACTTGGCTTGGACTCTGACTATTCTCTTGGTTTGCCCTTCTGTACCTGATCTGCCCGCCAGTACCTTGACCCGGCTTGTCTGCACCTCCCTGCTGTCTACAACCTGCTACAGGACTACAGTGCACCTCCCTGCTATCTGCATCCTGCTACAGTACTACAGTGCACCTCCCTGCTGTCTGCAACCTGCTACAGGACTACAGTGCACCTCCCTGCTATCCGCATCCTGCTACAGTACTACAGTGCACCTCCCTGCTGTCTGCAACCTGCTACAGGACTACAGTGCACCTCACTGCTATCCGCATCCTGCTACAGTACTACAGTGCACCTCCCTGCTGTCTGCAACCTGCTACAGGACTACAGTGCACCTCCCTCCTGTCTTCATCCGGCTACGGGACTACAGTGCACCTCCCTGTTACCTGCACCCTGCTACAGTACTACAGTGCACCTCCCTGCTGTCTGCAACCTGCTACAGGACTACGGTGCACCTCCCTGCTGACTACAGGATCCTGCCTTCTACTTCAGTGTTCCAGTCAGGCACTTGTGCCCCTCTGTACTTTCGAGTCCCTGTTCACACCTTCAGGGGTTCTTAAGTCGGAGGCATACGAGAGGCCATTCTCTGCATTCCGGGCTCCACCTACCAGGTACGTGACACCCCTCCACTAGGGAACATATCACAGACTTGACATAACATTGTCTTTCAAGGAGAAATTTGAACCTCAAAGTAGCCCTGCCCCCACCTGAGGTCCATGGAGTGACATATTCAGACTGAATGGCTATACTTTGTGTTCAAATTACACAAGTCACATATGATGGAGACTATAACTGGGGACCTATATGAGTGCATTATAAGCTGCCCTCCTTTGATCCCGGGTGTTAAAGGAATTATAATAGGGTTACAGTATAGACCACCTGCTAATGATGGGACATCAATATCTACATAAACGGTATTGTGATTTCTACTTATGCCCCTAAACATAGCATTACTGAAATTGCTTATTCTGATTTCACTGCACACTGTGAGCTTCTCACAATAAGCATTAAACCTGAATGACTGTCCCACCCCTTTCATTCATTGGATATTATTTTTTTTTGATCATGGAGGTTCAGCATCACATGTGGATGTTATTTGGGGAGGTCTGCATGCAAATACAACCTACATAGGAATGTCCACTCCTCCAGACTGTCATCCTGATATCAAAGTGATTGTAAATGGAACATTTTTATAAAAAAAAAAAAACAATCATGTTATACTTACCTGCTCTGTGTAGTGGTTCCATACAGAGCAGCTCTGATCCTCCTCTTCTTGGGTCCCCTGCCAGCGCTCTGGGCCCATTTCCCCTTGCCGAGTGCCCATTATAGCAAGCCACTTGCTGTGGGGGCACTCATGGGTGCTCGCTCCCGAGATGGCACTCTGCGTCCATAAGATACAGAGAGCGTGGCTCAGCCCCCCCCCCCCCCATCCCATCTCACTGTCTGTGATTGACATTGCATCTCAGCCAATCAGAAGGGAGATGATACCCGGGACAGCCTCGGGTCTTGCACACATGGCTGGGTCAGGATCGGGGTTAGGTCAGTATTAGGGGACTGGGGGGGGGGGGGGCTGAATATTGAAGGTTTTTTACTTTCATGCATAGAATACATAAAGGTTAAAAACCTTCAACCTTTACAACCATGTTAAGGCAGTTTGATATTTGCATACCTCTTCCCAAATGTCAGCCCACTGCTTGTATCAGTTCTGAAGGGTCTTGAGAGGAGTATGGTGATAGGGTGCTGTGATGTTTTCAGGAAACTATGTACAAGACCCTGTCTGCCCCTCTTACCAGCCATGATCTTCCTGAATTGCAATGAGAAGCACAGAGACCCAGCTACTGTCACTGGGACTAAAATAAGGTGAGGAGTGAATACAGAAAGGTTTTATTTCACAAATGGAATTAGTGAGGAAATAGGAAAGGGAAATGAAAAAAGATTTAACTTTACATTTAAGGAAGGGTGTGCAGAGCCTTAAGGCCTTGTTTGGGGGCAGCAAAAATGGGTGGCTGATCTTCATATTTACCACCCCAACTGCTCCCCCATTTGCTGCAAAGGCAGTGAAGGAAGACGTTCATATGGCATGGACGTGATGCTTCGCATTGCAGCACAGCAAAAACGATCCCCACTTTTGCATTCACTGGGCAATACCACCCACTGAACGCAATCCATTCAACTGATTGGGGGGGACACCCCACAACTACATGAATTGCATACAGTTGTGGCATGCTAGTGCAGGGTATAAGGAGTTAAAATAGTCGGTGAGGAGGCTCTTCAGAGTGAATTGCTCTTCAGAGAGTAACACTGGTGTAAACTAGCCCTAAAGTGCAACTCCAACCAGATCTCTTAATGTGGTTTTGAATGGATTGAGGAAAGGTTAGAACCTCTGTCAGGTTCTTATTGGCTTTTGTATGTCTAATGACGAGATTTTCACTCACTGTCAAAAAGGAATTGGAAATGTATCCAACAGAGGAACAGACTAAAATAAAAACACAATTTTTTAGTATTGTGGAGAAATTGAATAACCTGTGACAATGTTTTTATTGCTCTGTATACCTTCCTTTCCCAGTGACAACTGCAAACCCCATTACTTGTACACCCATTGCATGAATAGGAAGAGAGGGGAAATCTCGAGTCACAGACAGAAGGAGAAGGTAACATGGCAGCTGACTGTGGGTGGGAGAGAAGAGTAAAGGAGGAACAACTACATCTACTTGTGTCCCGGGAGGAATAGAGAAGGGGGAGAGGAAGCTGATCACAGAAGGGGGTGGAGGGGAGAGAGGAATTGCTATTAGCATGGGACATTGGGAGAGTTACTGAACACATACCTGAGCACATACTGGAGAAGAAAGAGAGAAAAGGGGGGGGCATGCATGAACTCAGCTCAGCCCCTAGGTACCAGTTTTTCTCTTTTTTCAGCTACCAGTCAGTTTCTTATAGTGGGGTTAGTTTACTTACTACTCGCTGAAGTTTATTCAAGCTGACTTTGGTGAAGCAGAAAAATGGAGACATTCATATGCCTTGTACACACGATCGGATTTTCCGACAGAAAATGTTCGATGGGAGTTTGTTGTTGGAAATTCCAACCGTGTGTAGGCTACATGGGAACGTTGAAATTTCCGTCACACAAAATTTGAGATCTGGATCTCAAATTTTCCGACAACAAAATCCGTTATCGGAAATTCCGATCGTGTGTACATAATTCCGACGCACAAAGTTCCACACATGCTAGGAATCAAGCAGAAGAGCCGAACTGGCTATTGAACTTCAATTTTCTTGACTCGTCGTATGTCACCGCATTCTTGACAGGAAACACGTCCACATCATCCCACCACCCAACTCGGGGTCATACTATTACAACTACAAGGGGTTTAATAGTATTGTGATGTTGGCGGTGGTGTCGGCTACTTACGAGTTCCTGTATGTGGACATGGGGAAGAATGGCCGCATGTCAGATGGTGGAGTCATTGCCCACACAGAGTTCCACAGGCATCTCCAGAATGGCAGCTTGGACTTGCCACCTCCAGAAGACTATGCGGAAGGACTCCCATTCGTCTTCGTTGCGGATGAAGCGTTTGCGCTGGGGGACCATCTTATGCAACCATTCCCTATGAGGACCCTCACCCCGGACCAGAGGGTTTTTAATTACCAGCTGGCCAGAGCTAGAAAAGTGGTGGAGAACACGTTTGGAATAATGGCCAGCCGGTTCCGCCTATTTCTTACACTGATACACATGGTGGAGTATAAACTCAATCACATCATCGTGGCTTGCTGTGTTCTCCACAACTTTTTACGGAGAAATTCTGTGAACTATGCTGGCTCAGTTGGGCCTGAAGCCGGAATTAACCTCAATGAACCAACACTGATGGCGCTTGAAGCTGCCCGTCCTGACTTGCCCCCCCTGAGTGCCCGCGAGGACTAATTTTTTTTTAAACTGAACAAATATTTGCTTACATTTACTGCTTGTGTTTCTTTTAGCTGACCATGACTGAAATTTGGGGAGTCGCGAAAATGGCATGACTCTGTAAAATTATAAAGCACTGTTGGGTGTTATTTACTAAAGGCAAAGACACTTTGCACTACAAGTGCACTTGAGCCTGCACTGAAACTGCACTTGTAGTGCAAAGTGGATTTGCCCTTAGGAAATAACCCCCATTGTCACTGAAAACACCAATTTTACCACAAAAAATGTTTATGAACATTGAAAGAAGAAGCCACACATTGTTGATTATCGATCTTTTTAATACAAGCAAAATCACATGTGCATTTATAAAAAGTTTTTAAAACAAACCCACATGTTTGTTGTATAACAAATTTTTAGGTCACATTAATGTAGCACTAACTCACGGTGGAGCTGCTGATTTAAAGCGGGCTGTTACCATCACCTTTTTACCTGCAATTTCACCAACACCAAACTTAGAGTCCACGTTGAGCTTATTATCGGACAATATAGGCACTAGTCACTTGGGTACTTTTCCAATGCTTTAATGGGAGATAACTGGAAGAAGTAGCAGGAAAAAGGTAGAAGAAGAGTTGCAGGGAAGTTCAAATACATTTTCTTGGTGTAGCAATAAGGAATTGAAATCTTAGGGGTGAATGTATCCTCAATTCAGGATTGAATCTTTGCCCGCCCGGCAAAGTCTCTCTTACTAACCTAGCAACCGGAACGTAGCACGAACAAAAGTCTCTGACACAGACTTGGGTAGAACAAAACCGCACGATCCTCTGCCACAGGATGTAGTAGTTTTCGATGAACAGCAAACACAGTACCTGTCAGGGTGATAACCGTAGGACGGGTAATTCTGCCAGTATTCCTCATGGTGGCGCCCTTCTGCCTATTTAAGCCTGCTGCTGGTTCATGCTGGTTGCTGGATTATCATCAGCTTCCTGTTTTCCTTGTTCCTGTGTTCCTGGTTCCTGTTGTGATATCTGCTTCCTGTTACTACTCGGCTTGCCTGACTGCTCCAGTATTCCGCCTGCATTGACCCCGGCTTGTATCTGACTATTCTTCGGCTCCGCATTTGTACCTTGATCGTCCTCCTGTGTTTGACCCCCGGCTCGGCTACCTTCTCTGTTCCTGATTATCCTGCTGTACCTCACCTTGGACTGATTCCTGTGCTGAATGACCATTGGCCTGGCTCTGACTCCGCTCCTGGTTGCTCCACGGCTCCATACCTGGAATCCCTCCTTGCACGGTTGCCCTTCAACCTTACCAGCGCACCCTAGCAGCTCCCTGCTATCTGCTACTCAGCAACTGCGATCTGGCAACCCGTGCACCTTTGGGCACCGTACTCCCTGTCTCACTCCCAGGGTTACGCTGCACTTAGCCGCAAGGGGCGCCCCCTCTGCAATTCGGCCTCACATCCAGGACTCTGACAGTATAATCCAGCCATGACTGAGGCCGGCAGAGGTGCGTCCCCAATAGAGACTTTATGCCAACAGGCCGCTACCCTTACACGAGTGGTCCAAGTTCTTCAGGAAAGATACCTTCAATTAGAAGGAAAACTCCAACATTTTATGCTACCATCTGCCTTTTTGGATCCTGGTTCCTCCTCCACCAATCTCCCTGCTACGGCCTCTTCGGTACTGACTTTGCCCCCAGAACCGCGGGTACCTACCCCTGAACGTTTCTCTGGAGACCGGCAGAAATTCAGATCCTTCAAGAATGCCTGCCTGTTATATCTGGCTCTGCAACCCCGTACCTTTTCCACTGAGACTGTCAAAGTTGGCTTTCTTATCTCCCTGCTGACCAATGAACCCCAGGCATGGGCCCACAGGTTATGGGAACAGAAGGACCCAGCTACTAGTTCAGTGGAAACGTTCTTTACGGCCCTGTCGCAATTGTATGATGACCCCCAGCGTACAGCCACCGCTGAGGCCGCTCTGCATTCTCTTCAACAGAAACGGCGCCCGGTGGAAGACTATGCTGTGGACTTCCGCCGGTGGTCTGCCGATACAGACTGGAATGAGGCTGCGTTGAAATACCAGTTTCGCCTGGGGCTTTCTGAATCCCTTAAGGACGAGTTGGCCAGGGTCGGCATCCCTGCTACCCTCGAGGGGCTCATTCAACTATCCATCCAGTTGGATAGACGCCTTCGAGAGCGCCAGGCTGAACGTTCTCAGACTCCCAAGGTGCAGGGACCAGAGATTGGCGCTATGCCTGTTGGTTTGGTGCGATCCGCACTGACTCCCGAGGAAAAGCAGCGTCGGCGTCAAGCCAATCTCTGTCTCTATTGTGGCCGAAAAGGACATTTCCTGAGCAACTGCCCCATAAGGCCCAGCAAGGTACCCAAGAACTCTCCAGTGTACTTCCAGATGTCCGGAACTTCCACTTCTCACCTTATCCTTTCCATCACGCTACAGTTGGCCGACAAGGGGGTTCAGCTTCAGGCCATAGTCGACTCCGGGGCATGCAGTTGTTTCTTGGACTTGGACTTAGCACTAAAGCTCGGTCTGGCCCTTCTTCCCAAGAACCGTAGATTGGAAGTCCTCCTGGCTGATGGCACCCTGCCTAGTTCCGGTCCTGTGACACAAGAGACCACTCCTCTTTTGGTTACTACTCCTGATGGTCATCAGGAATTCATACGTTTCGACATTCTAAGCTCACCTATGTTCCCTGTCATCTTGGGTACCCCATGGCTCCAAGCCCACAACCCCCAGATCAACTGGATCAGGAAAGAAATTTCATTCACTTCACCTTATTGCCTACAGCACTGTCTTGCCCCTGAAACCAGTAATGTAGCCAGTTGCCTGTCAGTCCAACCTGTACCTGTCAACAACCAGAGTATTCCACCGGCCTACCAGGAGTTTGCAGATGTCTTTGACAAGAAAAAGGCTGATGTCCTGCCACCACACCGGTCATACGATTGTCCAATTGAATTACTCCCAGGAGCCGAAATCCCATTCGGTCGCATATTCCCCCTCTCGGAGGTGGAACTAGGAACATTGCGACAATACATTGATGAAAACCTGGAGAAAGGCTTCATCCGTTCCTCCTCTTCTCCTGCTGGAGCCGGAATCTTTTTTGTCGAAAAAAGGGACAAATCCCTAAGACCATGTGTGGATTACAGGGAGCTCAATAAAATCACTATAAAAAACCGTTACCCTCTTCCTCTAGTTCCGGAACTTTTCCAGAGACTCCGTACTGCCCGAATATTTACTAAGCTTGACCTTCGAGGAGCCTACAATCTCGTTCGCATCCGAGAGGGTGACGAATGGAAGACAGCATTTAGAACTCGCTTTGGACATTTCGAGTACTTAGTGATGCCATTTGGATTGTGCAACGCCCCGGCCACATTCCAACATTTTGTAAACGATATCTTTCGAGAATTTCTGGATTACTTCGTCATCATCTACCTGGATGATATCCTGATATTTTCAACCACCCTGGAGCTCCATCGTACACATGTAAGGACAGTTCTGCACACTCTACGTAAGCACAAACTCTATGTAAAAGCAGAGAAGTGTGATTTTGAAAAAGAGTCAATACAATTCCTGGGGCTAATTATCTCAACTGGTGGTGTTGCCATGGACCCGCAAAAGGTACAGGCAATCTTGGACTGGCCAACTCCATCGGATAAAAAGGGAGTACAAAGATTCGTGGGGTTTGCAAACTTTTATAGGAGGTTTATAAAGAACTTTTCCTCCATCATCTCACCAATCACCCAAGTTACCCGTTTACATACTCGGTTCCTGTGGTCTTCAGAAGCCCAATCAGCTTTTGATAAGCTCAAATCCCTCTTTACCTCCGCACCTATCCTGCAACATCCTGATCCGGCCCTCCCTTACATCTTAGAGGTTGACGCCTCTGAAGTTGCCACAGGAGCAGTCTTATCCCAACGTCAGGGTTCTAAGTCGTTACTCCATCCTGTGGCCTTCTCCTCGCGGAAGATGAGTCCGTCTGAAAGGAATTATGATGTGGGAGATCGAGAGCTCTTGGCTATTAAAACTGCCCTGGAGGAATGGCGGTACCTCCTTGAAGGTGCTCAGCATCCCATCATGATATTCACGGATCACAGAAACCTGGAGTATCTTCGCACGGCTAAACGATTGAGACCCCGACAAGCTCGATGGGCCTTGTTTTTTGCCAGATTCAATTTTCATATATCCTTCCGCCTGGGGTCTAAGAACGGGAAGGCCGATGCCTTGTCCCGGATGTTTCCTGACACTCCCGAAGAAATTACTCCTAGCACTATATTATCTCCACAGAACTTTCTCATGATTCAGACCGACCTGAGTTCCTCACTGAAACAAGCTTCCTCCCAATGCTCTGAACCAGAAGCACTGTCTTTAAGAAACCAGGAAGGTTTTCTTTGGTATCAGAACAAAATTTTTGTTCCGCAACAAGCCAGAGCCCAGGTCCTAAAGACTTTACATGACCACCAACTTGCTGGTCACTTCGGGGTAAGAAAGACTTTGGAGCTTGTTCAACGATCTTTTTGGTGGCCCACTCTAAAGCCTGACTGCAGGGAATATGTCAGTTCCTGCACCATTTGTCAACGTAACAAGGGGTCTAACGTCAGATCTTGGGGTCTACTACGCCCATTGCCTGTGCCGGAGCAACCATGGAAAGAAATATCTATGGATTTCATAGTAGAGTTACCACCCTCGGAGAAATTTACAACCATCTTGGTAGTCGTTGACCGCCTGTCCAAGATGGCGCATTTCTTGCCCATGATGGGTACACCATCTGCTGCTGACACGGCGAAGATATTCATAAAGGAGATAGTCAGACTTCACGGCCTACCGAGCAACATTGTGTCCGACAGAGGGGTGCAATTCACCTCTAAGTTCTGGAAGGAGCTCTGCAAAACGCTTTCCATTAGAGTGTGCCTATCTTCAGCTTACCATCCTCAGAGCAACGGCCAAACCGAAAGAACTAATCAAACTTTAGAACAGTACTTACGTTGCTTCTGCTCCTTCTCCCAGGATGACTGGTCCTTGCTACTCCCGTGTGCGGAGTTTGCATACAACAACTCAATCCACGCTTCCACCAATCAGTCACCTTTCTGGGCCAACTACGGTTTCCATCCCTCATTCTTGCCTAATGTTATACCAGAGACCTCAGTCCCCGCAGTCCAGGACAGGATAAACGCCATTCAGGCTAATTTCCTAACTCTCCAGGCAACTATGCAGAAAGCCCAAGAGAATTATAAGAAACATTATGACAAGGGGAGGAGAGATCCCGTCTTTAAGGTTGGAGATAGAGTGTGGCTTTCCTCAACAAATCTTAAGCTGCCTTGCCCCTCCCGGAAGTTAGGACCAAGGTTTATCGGTCCATTCACAATTAAGAAGGAAATTAACCCAGTGGCATTTGAATTGTCTTTACCAAGTTCCTATAAAATTCACCCAGTGTTCCATGTTTCTTTATTAAAATCTGTTGTCTCCAGTCCTTTTCCAGGGAGAGAAGAAGCTCCGCCCCCTCCAATCTTGGTGGACAATGAAACAGAATACGAAGTAGAAGCCATTCTGGACTGCCGTCGGAGAGGTAGGACTGTTCAATTTCTTGTTAAATGGAAAGGTTACTCTGTAGAAGATAATTCTTGGGAACCAGCAGATAACATTCATGCCCCTAGACTGTTGCAGAGGTTTCAAGCCCGATACCCTGAAAAATGGGCCAGATTGGGCATCCGGAGGCTGCCCCTAGGGGGGGGGCACTGTCAGGGTGATAACCGTAGGACGGGTAATTCTGCCAGTATTCCTCATGGTGGCGCCCTTCTGCCTATTTAAGCCTGCTGCTGGTTCATGCTGGTTGCTGGATTATCATCAGCTTCCTGTTTTCCTTGTTCCTGTGTTCCTGGTTCCTGTTGTGATATCTGCTTCCTGTTACTACTCGGCTTGCCTGACTGCTCCAGTATTCCGCCTGCATTGACCCCGGCTTGTATCTGACTATTCTTCGGCTCCGCATTTGTACCTTGATCGTCCTCCTGTGTTTGACCCCCGGCTCGGCTACCTTCTCTGTTCCTGATTATCCTGCTGTACCTCACCTTGGACTGATTCCTGTGCTGAATGACCATTGGCCTGGCTCTGACTCCGCTCCTGGTTGCTCCACGGCTCCATACCTGGAATCCCTCCTTGCACGGTTGCCCTTCAACCTTACCAGCGCACCCTAGCAGCTCCCTGCTATCTGCTACTCAGCAACTGCGATCTGGCAACCCGTGCACCTTTGGGCACCGTACTCCCTGTCTCACTCCCAGGGTTACGCTGCACTTAGCCGCAAGGGGCGCCCCCTCTGCAATTCGGCCTCACATCCAGGACTCTGACAGTACCAGAACCTTTAAGCCGACCCGGCAGTACTTGTGCGGTAGATTAGATTAAGATGCATCCTCCAATTGAGTCACCAGGCCCCTCTTAAGACCAGCATTGCATGGTCCCTTCCAAGATGGGTCCTCCCCTGAATCTTCCCAATTGTCCGGCTTCTTCTCGCAGGACAGACAGCACAGGACCATCCCGGCGATAGCAGGCCCCAGACAGGCTTCTGGGCCTACCCATGCGGCTGCAGCGACGCAACCCTCCAGCCTGCGAGGCTGGAGGTAGAACTCAATAAAACATACCTTCAGGCCAGGAGGGCCATGAGGTAAAAGAACTCTAGAAACATGGCGTCTGTCCCATAAATACCCTCTCCCAGAATGCAACCCAGAGGACCACCTCCGCCGAGTTGTCTACGGGACAGAAGAGCACTCATATACTTTAGCTTGTTGCTTTCCAACACCGACCCATGGTGACAACGACACCCACAGGCAGAATGCGGAACTGCATGCAACACAGCCAAACTGGAACACAGGCTAATCTAACAATAGATTGAATCTGAACTATGTACAGTACAGGTGACCCATTAAATTTACCTATAAGCTGTAGATTAGAAAATCTACCAGCGCTACATTAATAAAAGTAGAAATTTCCTTTTAAGGTAAAACAGGCATGTTTAAAACCAACAAGAAATACACAAATCTGGAACTTACAAAGTTCAACTTTTATAGAAATTGAAGGCAATATCAGACAGAGTATTTACAAACTGTGTTTGATATTGCGTTCAGATGGGGTGATGTCACCCCTGGAAAAGCCAAATTTTGAAGAATGCTGAATGTCAACATGTGCTAGCTGCCATCATGGGGGATCAAGGGACATGTTTTGTGGGTGCAACCCCTTCCTCTCAGCTACTGTATTATTGAGGAAGTGGTTGCACCCCCAAAACGCATACATTGATCTCCCGTGATGGCAGATAGCTTATGTTGACAGTGTGTGCATCTTCAAAATTTGGCTTTTCGAGAATATGTCAAAAAAAGTTCAGAAAATTTTGCGGACAAAAAAAATGAAAAAAATTGGGATTTCGAGGGGTTTTAAATTCTCCCTAAAACATCAATGATGTTCTTCATTTTGTTTTGAACATCATTGATGTTTTGCTTTATGTTATCCAAGTCCCTATTACACCCCATGATCTCCCCGATCAGGATCTGGGCACTTTCACTGGTGAAATGACCTTCTTCCACAACATCACGATCCCCTAAAAATATAGAAACAAAAACACACCATGTATTATAAATATTCTGGCATCCATCTCTTACCTGAGCCTGTGGTGGCAGACACTCACCTGTTGTGGTGACTATTTCCACCACATCTCCCTCCTCCTGCTCTGCTTGGCTTTGTGGGATTTCTGTAAAAAAGAGGGGGGTTGGGGGGAGGGAACAACCCAATAGAAATGGGTTTAGAAAGGGGTTACTATGTGCAACAATGTAGTCATTGATCTTGGTTATTAAGATAAAGTCAATTTTATTCAATCATCTTAACGTATATAAAATCCCATCAGTAATTCAATACTGTAAAAGACACAACTATAATGCAAATGCGGCCGCGGGTAACAAAACAAACAGGACAGACATAACATATAAAGCTACCCAATCTGGGCGTATTGCATTATACCCCGGTGACCTTGAAAACCCATCAATCAGCCAAAAAGTGGTATGTAGTATCCACTGAGGTTGAGTATTCTTTACTACTGAATTTTTAAAGGACGGTCATGCGTGGCATATTGCAATTAAGGGTGGAGGGTGTGATGAGGGGGAGGCACCTGTGCTCGACCAGGATAGGAATGCAATTCATATTGACTTCTGTTGGATTGAGATTTGAATTTGGTGTTACTCCAGGATCAAGTGAAGGAGGATGACAATTACTCCTATATATGTATAATAGCTGAGCAACAGTTAATAAGTCATTATTCAATCCTTGTCATGGTTATGAAACTTCCTGATTCAGGCAGATGTGAAGCAGAAAATAGGATCGTAGGTTTGCAATCAGCACTTATTGGTAGATGTAATTAGATATGGTTGCGCTATGTGGTGTGGTATTAATACTTGCAGTCAGGTTGCTATGTTACTTAATCTTATAGAAATTGCTGTACGTTACCATCTCCATCATAGCTGCAAAACTCATAGTTGTTGGGATCCTCTAAGCTTGGGCGCCGGTACATTCCCTGTCCCACATGGGGAGTCCTTTAGGTGGCTGCTGGGCAGGACCGTCAGCGCTGGTAAGATGGCTCCTAAGAGGTTCAGCTGCGGCGATCCCGGTAACTGGGAAGTTCCTATGTCAGTATGGTGTCCATCTGGAGCCCATAGACTGGGTAGCGTAGTGGCGTCAACGCGTTTCGCCGTGGTTCACTGATGTAGCTTCATCTTGGACGTTCATGGGATTTCCCCTTCTTCCTGAGGTGGGGGGTTTGTTGTCTCCTCTGATGAGTGGTGTCCTCCAAGTCTTTTCTCCCCTATGTAAAAAAAAAATAGGTATACTTAGCACACAGATATTTAAAGGCAGAAATAGGAATATGAAACATTGCCTGGAATTGGTGTACAATTGTCTGTTTTGGCAGAGTTCCAAGATGAAGAAATATTGTTTTCCTTTGTCAAGCTTGAATACTTACCTGTTTTGTACAAGCTTCACAGATGGAGTCACCCCTATAGTATACACTGGAGCACCTGTGTGGACCCCCTAGTAAAAAGGGTGTTCTGGTGTCCCACACTAGTGCTCCAGCGTCCAGTTGTGTCCTCTCCTTACACAGAATCTAGTTTGCATTTCATTCTAGTTACAAACCCATCTAGACACCAAAATTATTTTAAGAGAAGTAGGCCAGAAAAAATGTATTGAACTGCATCTGGACAAAACCTGGTGTTTTATAGGCCGAACAAACAATGTTTCCTATGAACGAATAATGTGTCCATGAACATGAAAGTTGCCATTTTAAACTGTACGACAGTAAAGAAAAGCACATGGAGCAGCATGAACGAAATAAAAATAAAGAATAGGAACACAGGACAACTACTTACTTTTTTGCAGCACTCTCCTGAGATTTGAGATCTGACCACCGCTTCCTGAGTTGATTCTTGGATCGCCGTACCCCAAAATTTCTGTGCAGACTCTTCACAACTTTCGCCATGATCTTGGCCTTTCTGACATTGGGGTTGGGGTAAGGTCCATACTTCCCGTCATAGTCGGCCCTCTTCAGTATGTCGACCATCTCCACAAAGGACATATTTGAGGCCTTAAATCATCTCCTCCGGGATCGTGACATTTCTGGCTCCGGGCTTTCCTCCTCCTCCTCCTCGTTGTTGTAATTATCACGCACCTCCTCTGTCTCCGCCATGTGCTCTTCCCATCTGCGTCGAAAGAGAAAGGGCAGGGAATAGACTAGAAAGAATGTCAGGTGCAGGCGGAGTTTCACGCATGCGCAGTGTATATAAAGCGTAACACGTGTGCGTAGTACGTACGATCTGTGAGCGGAGGAAGGAGTATCGGAAGCGCCGATCATGATAACGAAGGTAACATTTAAACTTGGGCCTATACTGCTTATAGATTGAGGTCTATATTGGGACAAGATTAGGAGACTTTAGCCTGACATTAGGGTTTGTCTTGTGTATTGCAGATAAAATGGATGGCTTCAATGACCACAACTTCCTCCCCCTGTTCATAGACAAGTACAGGGAGCTGCCCGGTCTGTGGCAGGTGAAACATCAACAATATAATCATAAACAAAAGAGGCAGGCAGCGCTGGAGAAACTGCTGGAGTTGGTCCCCACAGCAACCATCCGCTATTAAAAAGCCAAAATTGGTGGCCTGAGGAGCACTTATCTTAGAGAGCGCAAGAAGGTCCAGGATTCCCAGAGATCCAGAGCTGCAGCAGATGACGTTTATGTCCCCAGGCTGTGGTACTATGAGAGACTTAGTTTTCTGTCAGACCAGACTGAAGTCAGGGAATCCCTCTCAACCCTTCCTTCCATGCTTCCTTCCACCCTATCTTCCACCCCAGCTGAGTCTTCTGATGCCCAACCTGGGACTTCCAGCCAAGAAGAAGTGGAGGAGCCCAGTTGGAGCCAGATATAGCATTGTTCTACAGATTTCTGGTCAAGAAATAAATGATGTTTACTAGATGTTATTATTGATCACTAATTTCTGATTTAATAAAGTGTTTTACATATCAATAGACAGTAGTGGGCAAAAATAATTGGGACAAGAATGAAAAATGCTGGGTTCAGAATGATAGTCTGTACTTGTTAACATTCAATTTGCAACAGTCATGAGATGAAAATTGTGTGTGATTGATGAAGAAAAAACTAAAACTATGTCCCTTTTTCATACACAAGAAGACCTCAGCCAGGAGGAGGCTTTGAAATGTGGCACACAGGAGGAAGCTGTGGAATGTGGCACACAGAAGGAGGCGGGGGTTAGTGGCAGCCAGGAGGAGGTGGGGCTAAGTGGCAGCCAGGAGAAGGCCAGGCCCAGTAGGAGCCTGACAGAATCACAGGTCCCTCCCCTCCGCTTTCCAAACAAAAGTCCCGGGAAGGGAAGTAACGTGCAGGATTCAGCGCTCAGGCTGATTCAGGAGGCTTCTGCGTCCCTGAGAGCCACCCCCACTCGTAAAGAGGCCTTTGCCTCCATGGCTGCCACCAAACTGCAGGACATGCAGGAAGGCCAGCGCCCCATGTGTGAGGAACTCATTTATCAAACATTAAATAAGGGGTCGAGGGGCGAAATCACACCCAATACCCACCTGAGTGAGTTGCATCATCCTCCTCCTCCTGCCACAACTCCACCACCACAGACACAGCCTGGAAGGAAGCGTGGAAGGAAGACCAGAGAGTGATGACCTGGGTTCAGTCTGGTCTGACAAAAGATGCAGGCTCTTGTATGACCACAGCCTGGGGACAGATATGTCATCTGCTGCTGTTCATGATTCTCTTGGACTTCTGAACCAGATTGAACTCCCTTAGATAAGGACTCCTCAGCCCACCAAATTTTGCCTGGAAATAATTGATGTGTGCCCTGGGGGCCAAAGGCTTCGCCAATTTCTGCTGTTTATACAGCATTGCCTCCCTCTTTGTTTGGTTAGGACCCCTTAATACATTTTTGGTTTGATTTATTATACTCGCCTATGTGTGTTTTCTTTTTCAAATATAAATTTTATTAATTTTCATAGAAAAGGGGCAGATCCCCGAACAAAATACCACAATGGTATAAATTAGAAAAGCGAGGTCGCAGCCTACCTACAGAGCATCATAATAAAACATAGTATGTTTATAGAAGTAAAGTTCTTGTCAACCTAGTTCTGTTATATGTTGTTATCTCTGACAAGTACATTTTCTTAGTGTTACAACATCTCAGTGCAGCAAAATCCTAGTACATTCACCATAGATATTAGTTGGTATCTCATTTAACCATTTAATGTTTATGAGCTGTTGCGACTGCATCAGTCAGGAGGAAGCTACCAGAAAGTGAATCAAAGAGAAGAAAGAGCAAGTATAAGAAAGAAGAGAGGAAGGGGATGGGTAGGGGGTGAGAGGGAAAGGGAAGGGGGGGGGAAATGGTTAGGTGTCGGCGGAAGCTTTGAGTAGGCCGGTTTTCTTTTAACAAAAAAGTTAAAAGTTATCATTAAAGCAGGGTTCCACCCAAAGTTTGAACAATATCTGTATGTATTCTCTTCCTTGCCTAGATGCTGACATGCCGTTTAAAAAAATTTAAATCGCCGCATTTACCTTTTATTTTTCTATTCTTCTTTGCACTTCCTGGTTCTCCTCCCGTGGGAGTAGGCGTGTTTCTAGCCTCTCCCAGACTCCTGGGAGCTAGTCTCAGGCTTCCCAGGATGCCACTGAGCATGTGCGGGAACGAGCGGTGAATGCTGGGAGCACAGCATTCACCACATCCAGGAAATAAATGCTTGTGGGCTTCAAATGCCCACAATGAAGATGGAAACCGCCTGCAGTGAATAATATAAGTTAATGTTTCCGACGAAATCTGACACAGGCGGACATATTACACACAATATGTGAGTATGTAATGCTGAGAAGAAAAGTTTGTGAATGAACTAAAAAAAAAGAAAACGATAGATAGGTGGACCCCCGCTTTAAGTGGGGTTTCCCATAAGGGTTTTACCTTCGTCTGAATATTTAAACATATTCCAGAGTGTCCAAGTTTTCTTATAGACTGCCTGTCTATCTTGAGCTGTCAGTATAATGTCTTCTAATTTGTTTACGTCTTCCACTTTTCGTAGCCACATTGATACGGTTGGTGGGGAGGTTTGTTTCCATAGCAAGGGGATGCAGGACTTGGCTGCATTTATTAAGTGACGCAATACGGATTTTTTATACTTTTTAAGCGATATGGACGACACCTGAAGCAAGAAAAATGCCGGGTCGTTCGAAATTTGAAAATCTGTAAATTTTTGAGAAATAGAACGAACCGCAGTCCAGAAATTTGTCAATCTAGGGCAGGACCAAAAAACGTGCAGCATCGTTCCCTCTTCCACCTGGCATCGCCAGCAATATTTGGATGTATCAGGAAATATAGTGTGTAGATGACTGGGTGTTAAGTACCACCTCGTCAGGATCTTATAGTTCATCTCTTGTAATTTAGTGCATATTGATGATTTAAGGGAAAGAGCTATCATGTTTTGCTTCTGGACTGGAGTGAAAGAGCGCTGAAGGTCTGTTTCCCATTTCATAATACATGACAGGTTGGGTTGTTGTAGGGGTGTGTTTCTATGTGTGTTTTCATTCAAAAAGGACAGTTTGTTTGTGAGGAGGCAGGTACATTTCAAAAATACAATGTGAAATTAACAAGAGACACCAAGCAACCTCCTTGAGATTAAATAATACAAGATAATAATGGTGTTGTGGTAATTTGACACACAAAACACACACCAAACTATTCTGGAGCAAAAAATAAAATAAAAATTAAGAATATAGGATTTTGTTGTCGGAAAATTGTATAGCCTGCTCTCAAACTTTGTGTGTCTAAAATCTGATGGAAAAGGTCCGATGGAGCCTACTAGGGATGAGCCGAAACCCCCCGGTTCAGTTCGCACCAGAACCTGCGAGCGGACCGAAAATGCGCACGAACGTTAGAACCCCATTGATGTCTATGGGACTCAAACGTTCGAAATCAAAAGTGCTCATTTTAAAGGCTAATTTGCATGGTATTATCCCAAAAAGGGTTTGGGGACCCGGGTCCTACCCAGGGGACATGTATCAATGCAAAAAAAATGTTTCAAAACGGGAGCAGTGATTTTAATGATGCTTAAAGTAAAAAAAAGTGAAATATTCCTTTAAATATCGTACCTGGGGGATGTCTATAGTATGCCTGTAAAGTGGCGCGTGTTTCCCGTGTTTAGAACAGTCCCTGCACCAAATGTCATTTTTAAAGGAAAAAATCTCATTTAAAACTGCTTGCGGGTTTAATGTAATGTCGGGTCCTGGCAATATGGATGAAAATCAGTGAGACAAACGGCATGGGTACCCCCCAGTCCATTACCAGGCCCTTTGGGTCTTGTATGGATATTAAGGGGAACCCCGCACCCAAATTAAAATAAGGAAAGGTGTGGGGCCACCAGGCCCTATATACTCAGAACAGCAGTATACAGGCAGTGCAAACAATACAGGGACTGTAGGTTTGTTGTTAAGTAGAACCTGTTTGTCATTTTGAACGGGTACATTTTTAACGTGTTTAGCTCCAGCCAAAAAATCTTTTTTAAGCTTTTTGGAAAACATAGGGAAGGGTTATCACCCCTGTGACATTTGTTTTGCTGTCTTTCCTCCTCTTCAGAAGATTTTACCTCACTTTTTGTCCCAATGACAAATGTTTTTTGAACATGTGGGTTTTTTTGTGGAACAAGGATTGGAAAGCATCAGTGGAAAGGAGAAATGTTTTTCCCATATTAACTCTTACAGGAGAGAATTTCCCTTCCTAGGGGTAGATTTCATCTCACTTCCTGTTGTCTCCTTCCGTTTGCAAGTAGGAGTCGTTTGTAAGTTAGATGTTTGAAAGTAGGGGCCTGCCTTATATACTCAGCAGAAATTTGGGCCTTAGGTGTTGTTGTGGCCACAACAACGTAAGCCCTCACAGGGCCCTGCTGTGAAATATTAGATCAAGAATTGTAATTACATGCCCCTGTTGAACAGGGGCAGAAAAACTGGGCCTTTGGTGGTGGTGCTGGTGCCACAACACTGCAACCCCTCACAGACACTCTAGTTGGAAAGCAGGAACGAGCCCTGCTGCAAAGTATTGCATCAAAAATTGTAATTACACGCCCCTGTTAAACAGGGGAAGAAAAATTGGGCCTTAGGCACTGGTGCTAGTGCCACAACACTGCAACCCCTCACAGACACTCTAGTTGGAACGCAGGAACGAGCCCTGCTGCAAAGTATTACATCAAAAATTGTAATTACACACCCCTGTTAAACAGGAGCAGAAAAATTGGGCCTTAGGCACTGGTGCTGGTGCCACAACACTGCAACCCCTCACAGACACTCTAGTTGGAACGCAGGAACGAGCCCTGCTGCAAAGTATTGCATCAAAAATTGTAATTACACGCCCCTGTTAAACAGGGGCTGAAAAATTGTGCCTTAGGCACTGGTGGTGGCGCCCAGAACCAAAAATGTTCTTACAAGCTATCAGCGTGATGATTGAGGAGGAAGAGGATAATTACTCAGGGATAGTCACTCAGCATCAGCATAGGCAGTCTTTGAAGGGATCTGAGATTTCAAAAAAAATTATTCGGTTACATCAGCATCAGGTGCTTGGTAGCTGGATGTGATCCAAGACTGATTCATTTTTATGAAGGTCAGTCGATCGACCGAGTCGGTGGACAGATGCACCCTGTGATCGGTTACCACACCTCCAGCAGCACTGAATGTGCGTTCCGAAAGAACGCTGGATGCAGGACAGGCCAGTAGCCCAATTGCATACTGTGCAAGCTCTGGCCAGTGATCCATCCTCAAGACCCAGTAACCCAGAGGATTTTCGGTGGGAAAGGTGTCCAAGTCTGATCTTGCCCCTAGGTATTCCTGCACCATGTAAAACAGACGCTGGCGATGGTTGCTGGAACCGATCATACCTTGGGGCTGCGGACCAAAAAATTGTCTGAACGCATCGGTCAGACGGCCACCTTCTCCACCGCTCCTTCTTTGACTGACCGAAGCCTCAGCAACACGTTGTCCAGAAACAGGAGTTTGTAACCTCCCAGTCTCTGGGAATGCGTTGCACAGACCTTTCTGCAAGGCCTCCCGAAGATGTTTCATCCTCTGCTCCCTCTGCGATGGCAAGATAAGGTCCGCAACCTTACCCTTGTAACATGGATCAAGGAGGGTTGCCAGCCAGTATTGGTCCTTCTCCTTGATACCACGAATACGAGGATCCTTACGCAGGCTTTGCAGGATCAGGGAGGCCATGCAGCGTAGGTTTGCTGAGGCATTCGGTCCGGAGTCCTCTGGGTCACTAAGGACGACATGGTCCACAGCCACCTCCTCCCAGCCACGTACAAGTCAATGTGTTTCTTGGGACTGATCCCTTAAAGACTGCTGCTGATGCTGAGTGCCAGGCTCCACCTCCATACTGACACAATCTTCCTCCTCCTCCTCGTCCTCTTCCTGTGTGATCGGCGGGCACGCAGGAACACTGTCTGGATAAAGGGGGCCTTGAGAGCTAAGGAAGTCCTCCTCTTCCTGCCTCTGTTCTGCCTCAAGTGCCCTGTCCATTATTCCACGCAGCGTATGCTCCAACAGGTGGACAAGGGGGACAGTGTCACTGATGCATGCACTGTCACTGCTCACCATCCTCGTGGCCTCCTCAAATGGTGACAGGACAGTGCATGCATCCCTGATCATGGCCCACTGGCGTGGGGAAAAAAAAAACAAGCTCCCCTGACCCTGTCCTGGTGCCATAGTCACACAGGTACTCATTGATGGCCCTTTCTGCATGTGCAGCTGCTGCAGCATGGCCAACGTTGAGTTCCACCTCGTAGGCATGTCACAGATTAGGCGGTTCTTGGGCAGGTTAAACTCCTTTTGGAGGTCCGTCAGCCGAGCACTGGCATTATATGACCGGCGGAAATGCACAGACTTTCCTGGCCTGCCTTGGGACATCCTGTAAGCCCGGGTACCTGCCCAAGAACCGCTGCACCACCAAGTTAAGGATGTGAGCCAAACAGGGCACATGGGTCATTTGTCCCTGTCGGAGGGCAGAGAGGAGGTTGGTGCCATTGTCGCAAACCACCATTCCTGCCTTAAGTTGGCGTGGCGTCAACCACCTCTGAACCTGCCCCTGCAGAGCTGACAGAACCTCTGCCCCAGTGTGGCTCCTGTCCCCCCAAGCACACCAGCTCAAGCACCGCATGGCATCTTTTGGCCTGCGTACTTGCGTAGCCCCTTGAACGGCTACGGAGCACCGCTGGTTCCGAGGACAAAGCACAGGAAGAGGCCATGGAGGAAGAAGAAGAGGAGGGGGTGGAGGAGAGAGGTGTGTCACAATCATTAGCATTTTGGAGGCGTGGTGGCGGAAAAAACCTCCAACACTACTGCACCTTGTCCTGCATCCTTCCCAGCTGCCAGCAGAGTCCCCCAATGCACCATGAAACTTAGGTAACGTCCCAGTCCATGCCTGCTGGACCATGAGTCAGCGGTAATATGCACCTTACCGCTGACCGCCCTGTCCAGCAAGGCATGGACATTTCCTTCCACATGCTGGTAGAGAGCCGGAATCGCCTTCGGTGAGAAAAAGTGGCGTTTGTGTACCCGCCACTGAGGAACCGCACATTCCACAAACTCCCGGAAGGGGGCAGAGTCTACCAACTGAAAAGGTAGCAGTTGAAGTGCTAGCAATTTTGCCAAGCTAGCATTCAACCGCTTTGCATGTGGATGACTGGGAGCAAACTTCTTTCGGCGGTGCAGCAGCTGGGGCAGGGAAATTTGCCTGGTATAATCTGACGTCGGTGTACTTGGCTGTGACACACCTAATTCTACACCTTCATTCCTCTCAGTGCAGGTCTCAGAGAGGACTGAAGGTATAGTGGGGTTGGAAATCTCAGCTGATGAGGAGCAAGGAGAGGTCCTCTTTGTTCTTTGATGTGGGTCTTTTAGATACGCTTGCCAACGAACTGCATGGCAGGTCAACATATGTCTGGTCAAGCATGTGGTACCCAAGCGGGAGATGTTTTGGCCACGCGAGATACGCTTGAGACATATGTTGCAAATAGCAGCGGTGCGATCTGATGCACTCGTCTCAAAAAAGGCCCACACCAAAGAACTTTTTGAATAACGCACAGAGACTGCAGCGCCCTGCACATGTGGAGCTTTGGGATGTGATACAGTCAATGTGCTGCCCTTAGGCTGGCCCCTGGAGGGCATTCTGCCTCGTTGGTGATGTGCCGCCTCCACCTCCTCTCTCCTATCAGGCACCCACGTTGAGTCAGTGACCTCATCATCCCTTCCCTCCTCATCACTGGAGCAAACCTGGCAGTATGCTGCAGCAGGGGGAGCATGACTGCCAGATTGCTGTCCTTCTTGGGCACCCCCTCTGTCCGTGCTCATGTTACTGCCTTCATCGAGCTCAGTATCATCATCAGAGCCTTCCAAACGCTGGGCATCCTCCTGGAGCATGTACCCAACACTGTGGTCAAACAGTTCGAGGGACTCCTCAGGAGGACATGGTGGGGCTAGGGAAGGAGTCACTGATGACATTGAGCCGAGAGAAGAGGCCGCTGCTTTGCCAGACAAAGTACCCTGGGCATGGGTGAGAGAGGATGAGGAGGATGAGGGCGGCTTGGTCATCCACTCGACCAAGTCTTCCGCATGTTGCGGCTCAACACGGCCAGCTGCGGAAAAAAAGGCCAAGCGTGTCCCACGGCCACGTGCTGATGAGGATGCACCGTCTCCACGACCAGTACTAGACACAGAGCCTGCTTGCCCTCTCTTATTGGCTTGTGACTGTCTGCCTCTCCTTCTTGGCCTTCCAGACATACTAATGGCCTGTAGCTGCACTAAGCTGGGATATATATATATATATATATATATATATATATGTATGTATGTATGTATGTATGTATGTATGTACTGATACTGCAGCTAGCAAAATCAACTGCCTGCCTGTAGTATGAGAACACCACCAACCTTCTACAGGTAGCTTTAGCTGAACACTGTGAGGTGGACGCACCCCACTAACTTGTAGGTTTAGCTGAACACTGTGAGCAGGACGCACCCCACTAACTTGTAGGTTTAGCTGAACACTGTGAGCAGGACGCACTGCACTAACTGTAAATAGTCTAGCTGCCTGACTGTGGTACTAATAGGATCAAAAGAACACCAGCAATTTTCTTCAGGTAGCTGTATATACTGTAACAAGACAAGCCTGCCTGTCAGTAAGAAGATAACAGGAACGGATCTAGCTGAACACTGTGAGCAGGACGCAACCCACTAACTTGTAGGTTTAGCTGAACACTGTGAGGTGGACGCACCACACTAACTTGTAGGTTTAGCTGAACACTGTGAGCAGGACGCACCCCACTAACTTGTAGGTTTAGCTGAACACTGTGAGCAGGACGCACCCCACTAACTTGTAGGTTTAGCTGAACACTGTGAGGTGGACGCACCCCACTAACTTGTAACTTGTAGGTTTAGCTGAACACTGTGAGCAGGATGCACCCCACTAACTTGTAGGTTTAGCTGAACACTGTGAGCAGGGCGCACCGCACTAACTTGTAGGTTTAGCTGAACACTGTGAGCAGGACGCACCCCACTAACTTGTAGGTTTAGCTGAACACTGTGAGCAGGACGCACCCCACTAACTTGTAGTTTTAGCTGAACACTGTGAGCAGGACGCACTGCACTAACTGTAAATAGTCTAGCTGCCTGACTGTGGTACTAATAGGATCAAAAGAACACCAGCAATTTTCTTCAGGTAGCTGTATATACTGTAACAAGGCAAGCCTGCCTGTCAGTAAGAAGATAACAGGAACGGATCTAGCTGAACACTGTGAGCAGGACGCACTGCACTAACTGTAAATAGTCTAGCTGCCTGACTGTTGTACTAATAGGATCAAAAGAACACCAGCAATTTTCTTCAGGTAGCTGTATATACTGTAACAAGACAAGCCTGCCTGTCAGTAAGAAGATAACAGGAACGGATCTAGCTGAACACTGTGAGCAGGACGCACTGCACTAACTGTAAATAGTCTAGCTGCCTGACTGTGGTACTAATAGGATCAAAAGAACACCAGTAATTTTCTTCAGGTAGCTGTAAATACTGTAACAAGACAAGCCTGCCTGTCAGTAGGAAGATAACAAGAACAGATCTAGCTAAACTGAATACAGTGTATATATATATATATGCAACACCCGGGATGCATATATATACACAATACACTGTAAGTGCAGCTAACTGACTGACTGTTCTGCCTAATCTATCTAACTCAAATCAAATGTCACTGTCTGTCTCTCTCTCTCTCTCTGGCCAAGCATGCGGGTCATAGTGCATGCTTGGCCAATCATCAGCCAGCAATGCACTGCGATGCCGCAGTGAATTATGGGCCGTGACGCGCCACACGAATTTGGCGCGAACGGCCCATATCGTTCGCAATTTGGCGAACGACCGAACAGCCGATGTTCGAGTCGAACATGGGTTCGACTCGAACACGAAGCTCATCCCTAGAGCCTACACACGGTCGGAATTTCCGACAACAAGCTCCGATCACACATTTTCCATCGGAAAATCCGACCGTGTGTACACGGCATTAGAGTTTGGTGGCTACCTTCATCCTTCATTCTAAGTATGCCTCCATCTATGAAGTGTAAATCTCAGGGAATCCCTTCTGGGGCCTCTAATCATTTAGTTCCCTCATGCAAGATTAATCCTTCTGTCCCTTGTTTGCTGTCTCTCTCTCCCTTTCCCACTTTTCCTTTTCTTTTTTCCATTTTTTTTCTTTCATGAATTGCTCCACATTTCTCTTCCCTCCCTCCCCTGTTCCACTTACTATCCCTCTGTTTGCCTTTATTCTTAATATGTTCAGCCCTATCTCTGTCGACTACATTTTCTTTAAATATAAAGGGAATAAACTCCCTTAGAAACACTGTTTGGCTTTAAAGGAATAGAAAAGGCCCTCTTCTGATAATGAATGTTTATAGGAGACTCATTTTTTCCTCTCCTAAATCTAATCATCTTTTGCTATTTAGCATATCCCACAGGTTATTTGTCTTCAGCAACTGCTAAATCAGGCCGGGTGGCTATATTGCTTTAACATGCCTGTTACAGGTTACATATACATATCTGGATCCCAAAAGTAAATACAATAATTTAAAAGGGAATCACATGGGAAAGGACCTGTTGATTGTATATTTTTATGTTCCAAACAAGGTTCAACACTCCTTCCTTTAGAAGGCATTCCACTGTACTCCCTCCCTTTATTGTTCAAATGTTATTATCAATGAACACTTTAATGTAGTATTTTCTTACTCAAGAAATAGGAGACCTCTAATTAACCTTGTTTTGTATTCTCAACTGGAGCCATCTTCACAGAAATTCACGGATCTTCTGAAAGACTATCATTAAATTGATTTTTTAATACTTACCTTATATACTCGAGTATAAGTCGACCTGAATATAAGCCGAGGCACCTAATTTTACCACAAAAAACTGGGAAAACTTATTGACTCGAGTATAAGCCTAGGGTGAGAATTGCGCAGCTACTGTAAGTGGAAAAGAGGGTCAACAATGCCCACTTGCAGCCTCACTGTGCCCATTTGCATGCCTCACTGTGCCCATTTGCAGCCATAGGTCCCCCAAACTTCAAATTCAGTAGTTAAGTGTTCCTAAATGCCCCCTAGTTGCAGCCAAATTAGTGGGTTCTCTGGACCCAAAGGGTCCCAAAATGACATTGCTGCAGATGGACACAGTTGACCAACTTTGGGGCCCCATATCTTGGGGCCACTTAGTGCTAGGCACCCCAAATTTGGTGTGCAAACCCAGTGGAACTAGCACCACAAAGCTGTTGTTCCTAGAACCAAGTGGCCCCAAAAATTGGTTCAGAAAATGTCAAGCACTTTTCTGAAGCAGAGAATGACATTTTCTGAATCGAATTTGGAGCCCCATATCTCGGGGCCACTTGGTGCTAGGAACCCCAGCTTTGGATATGTTGTGGTACACCAAATTTGGGGTTCTTAGCATCAAGTAGCCCCGAGATATGGGGCCCCAACTGAAAATGACATTTTTTGCCGCAGAAAAGTGCTTGACTCGAGTATAAGCCGAGGGGGGCACTTGCAGCACAAAAAAAATGTGCTGAAAAACTCAGCTTATACTCGAGTATATACGGTAATTGTTGTAAAAGTCGCGAGCAAGATCATTTATTTTGGGTTGATCTTTGGTGGAAGGTTATGGTAGTAACAAGAAATATACAGCTACATTTAAAAATATATATATTTTTTTATATTTTGGGCCAGTTTTCCTTTGATAGTAAAAAAAGTCATAGCCATTTACCACCAAATGAAAGCCCAATTTATCCTGAAAAAAACAAGGTAAAATCCACCTGGATGCACAAAGCAGTTGTGATAATATGTACATAATATGTACAGCATTACTAACACATGTTAAAGTTGCAAAATTGTTCTTAGGCATTAAAGTGGTTGTTAAGCCACTTTACGCACTTTATACCATTTTTTCTTTACCTTATCTGAAAGTGCCGCTCACTTGACCCACCGCCTCTCTGCTCTCCCCGTCTGACAGCTGCAGCGGGCGGGGCCAAGAAACCCCAGCTGACGTCAGTCAGGAGGTGGGGAGGAGAGTAGCAGAGAGGCGGCGGGTCACGTGAGCGCCGAGCAATGCTCTGAAATAAGGTAAAGAACGGCTTCTTTTTATAAAACACAGACACATGGGCGCAAAGCATTGTTAAACAGAGAGAATGGTAAAACAAACATTTTAAGTATCTTTTGCAGCAGGAGGGGAGTGGGTGGGCACTGACATAGGAGCAGACAGGCAGGGAGGGGAGGGGGAAGGAGGACAGAGGGAGACACAGGAGAGCTGCAGATAACTGCAGCTGAAGGAGGTATGTAAACTGGCCACGGTGTCAGAGCTCAGCAGCCATGATAAGCGTGGTCAGTTTGCAGGGGGAGGGAAGAAACTGGCAGGATCAGCCAAGTTTTTTAGTTGATAGAAGGGGCCAAATTTCACAGCACAAGCACTGTGCTGTATAACATGCTTTAAAGGAACAGGATCAATATTTTTTTTAGGGTAACAAATTCTTTAACATTTGTTTTACCCTGAGGTGGCAAGGGGTTAAGTCAACAATCTCATTCACGGGTGCTATAATTTACATAAACAATTATTGGCTATATAAGTATGGGAGATAGCACTCCAGGATATCTAAGTGTCTTTACCCACCTTTATACTTACAGCAAGATACATAATTAAACTGTTGACAGTATACAAATGTGAAGGCTTTCTTCCCTTTGCTATGAACCAAAACTTTTAGTGGTTGAAGTATCCCAGTGTTTGCCGGAAACATCACACAGCCAGAAGTCAGTGAAATGCTTGTTAATAATTAAGGGAATAATTCCCCAACATCTACATTTTAACTCTATATAAATTAGAGGAAATAAAAATTGTGGGAATTTTAAGTACAGTCTGAACAGAAATGTAACTCACCATCTAAGTCCTCGGATGTATCACAGGCTAAAGGCTTTATCTTTTCATCAGGAATCTTCTTACAGTCTGGCTCTACTGTTTGTGGAAATAAATTTTTTTGCTCCTCTGTTCTTTCTTCAGATTCTATAGCCTTACACAGATCTACAGGCACCTCAGGAGTGACAGGGTTGTGAGATTCTATTTTACTTGAACCTTCTGCATTCTCTCCTGACTTATTACAATCCTGAGGAGTTGCAGGATCTTTATTTTCCATAACAAGGTTGAACAATTTTATCTCATTCACAGCACCAAGATTATCTTCAGTTTCTTTGTGGGCCTCAAGTTCACACAAGCTGTTAGGAATCTCTTCCAGCATATTACAATCCTGATGTGGCACAAGACTGGAAGACTCCAGGTTACACAAGCTGTCTGCATTTTCTTTATTATCTTGAGGGGATAAGAGGCTGGGATGTGTTGGTTCACACTTGCTATGAAGATTTTCTTCTGTTTCTTTTTGCTTCTTTAGGTCTACATGGCTGGTAGACTCCAGCTCACAAAAGTTTTCCACATTCTCTTTATTATCTTGAGGAGATATGAGGCTGGAGGTTGTTGGCTCACACATATCATCAAGATTATCTTCACTTTCTTTATGGGCCTTAAATTCACACAAGCTATCTGCATTCTCTTCCAGCTCTTTACAATCCTGAGGTGTCACATGGTTTGAAGACTCCAGGTTACACAAGCTGTCCACATTCTCTTTATTATCTTGAAGGGGCTTGAGGCTGGTGGATGTTGGCTCACGCACATCATCAAGATTACCTTCCTTTGCATTATGAGCCTTAAGTTCCCACAAGCCGTCAGGATTCTCTTCCAACACTTTACAATGCTGAGGTGGCACAAGACTGAAGGACTCAAGGTTACACAAGCTGTCCACATTCTCTTCATTATCTTGAAGGGACTTGAGGCTGGAGGATTTTGGCTCACACGAATAACCAAGATTACCTTTAGTTTCTTTAGGCTCTTTAGGGGCCACAAGGTTGGGAAATCCCACATTACAAAATCCATCCACATTCTCTTTATTACCCTGAGGGGATAAAAGGCTTGGATATGATGAATTACATTCGCTATGAAGACTGTCTTTAGTTCCTTTATGTATCTTACCACCTTCATGGCTGGTAGACTCCGGCTCACAAAAATTCTCCACATTTTCTTTATTATCTTGAGGGCATATGGAGCTGGGATATTTAATCTCACTCACATCATCAAGATTATCTTCAGTTACTTTATGGGGCTCAAATTCACACACGCTGTTCACATTCTCTTTATTATCTTGAGGGGATATGGGGTTGGAGGATGTTGGTTCACAGATATCATCAAGATTATTGTCAGTTTCTTTATGGGCCTCAAGTTCACACAAGCTGTCAGCGTTCTCTTCCAACTCTTTGCAATGCTGAGCTGGCACAAGGCTGAAAGACTCTAGGTTACACAAGCCTTCCACATTCCCTTTATTACCCTGAGGGGATATGAGGCTGGGATATGTTGGTTCACACTTGCTATAAAGACCATGTTTAGCTTCTTTATGGTTCTTAAGGTCTACATAGCTGGTAGACTCCAACTTGCAAAAGCTGCCCACATTTTCTTTATTACCTTGGGGGTATGGGAGGCTGGAGGATGTTGGCTCACACACATCATCAAGACGATTATAAGTTTCTTTATGGACCTCAGGTTCACACAACCCGTTAGCATTCTCTTCTAATGCTTTACAATCTTGAGGTGTCACACGGCTGGAAAAATCCAGGTTACATAAGCTGTCCTTATTCTCTTTATAATCTTGAGGGGATATGAGGATGGAAGATGTCCTCTGATTTACATTATCAGGATTATCTTTACTTTCTTTATGGGCCTCAAGTTCACACAAGTTGTCAACATTCTCTTTCATTTCATTATCACCCTGAGTCAGTAAAAGGCTGGAAGATTTCAGGTCACACAGGCTGTTCATATTCTGTTCAAGCTTTTTCTGTTTATAAAATGTAAAACGTGTAGTAACCTCAATTTTGTGCACATTTTCTTCACCAAATTCTAACTCTATCGTTAGTATTCATTTCTGACGTTTTGGTTTCTCATTGCGGCAATCCATTGGTTATGCCATCTGAAAAGGAATACCATATAGGGTGTCAGCCATCAGTATCATGTTTTGTAATTCAGACAGTCTGTTAAGTATGTACACATATACTATACATAGACGTACGTTCTATCTATGCAAAACATACTATAGATAAAAAATCCATAAAATAATGTTGAATAGAACTGATTTAATGTTATTATTTCAGTAGCTACTATTATAGTCAAAATTCAGTCTGACCTATGACCTATTCATGGTGTCACAACTTACTCTCCCTATCACTGTATTGTAAGGTTAATTTACACTTCTACACTTAAGATGACCTTTAGCATACTACTAATTATACTTGTGAGTATAGGTTATTGGCAGACTCCAGCACTACAATAAAAGCATGGTGCCTGCATATACCTTTAGATGTGTTCCTCTGCAGTCTGGGATCCCTGCTGTAAGTGGTACATTTTAAAATATTTCTGTTAGTCTCAAGTGCTAAACTCACCATTCCAACTTACTGCATGTCCCCCTATTGGCCCATATTTTGGGTCACCTTCGTGATTTTGAGCATTAGTGAAGAAGCGAAGTGGTGGGGGCAATATACAAGTGCAGAAAGTGTTAAAATTAGCATTCAGGACTCCTGGGCAGAAGAAGAATATATCTGAAGATGTGTGCAGGTATCATTTCTTGCCTACCTTGTAATCATTGAGCCTGTCAGTTCTTCTAGGCAACTGTCAGGCTTGCTTTAAAAACCTGTACTAAGTGAAATGTGTTGGCTGACATTTCTCATTACACGTACAGGATATACTATGTACTTGGCTGTCTCTGGCTTTATTACGTTTGGAGTCACTGACTCTTCTCCTAGATAAGGATTTGGTATAGATGTTAATAGGGGATCCCACAAAAAAGCATGGGGCCCCCCTGAAAATACATACCAGATTATTTTGATTGATTAAGGTCTGGTGTGACTATTAAGAGGGACTCTAGGCAGAAAAAAACTGCATTGGGTAACCCCAAAAATTTGGATTTAAAGGAGGAAACCCATGCAAAAAAAAGGGAAAACGTGATGCCCCCAATTCAAACCAAACGTCTGTCCGATCATACAGCCTGACAGGCCAGGAAAGGGGGCATGCTCTTTTCTCCCCTGAACCATACCAGGCCACATGCATTCAACATGGGAAGAGTACTTTGCCAGGGGGGACCCCTCTGGAAAATGACCTTGTTTCCTTGTTGGTGAGGACAAGGGTCTCTTCCCAATACCCTGGCCTGGTAGTTGTGGGGGTCTGTAAGCTTATCAAAATCTGAAAGACCCTTTTAAATAAAGGAGGGCCTCCAGATACCAGCCACTGTCCATACTTATTCACAAAAGAAAATATAAATAGGAAATAATCACACATAAACTGTTCCAGTAAATAACCACAAAAACTGTCTCAGGATGTATGACTGCTCAGAGTAAATTACAACTCCTGGTAAATGAAGGGGCGGGTATCATGGGTGCGCCTTGACTAAATATGGACCATATTTCGTCAATGACATCATGGGAATTTCCATGACTTCTTTCAAGTATCAGCAGCTGAGATGGCCAGATCTGCATAGCTAAACTTAGAAACCGAGACCAAACTATATATGCTTAAGTGAGATTTATTTACAGTAAAACAAAAACCATCCAAACAACAGCGAACATAAAAGTAACTTGAACAAAAACCCCAATGGCAGAATACCAGACTAATAAACCTAACAAACAGGAAACAAACTAGCACCTAACTATATGCAATATATATAACATAGGGAACATAGAAAAGCAGAGAAAACTGGAATTACAGGGAGCAGAAAGGAACCAAAACTGGGGTCAGGAACAAAGGAGAGCAGGTGCAAGGCAGCAGGAGTAGAGTATGAGGTAAATGTCCTTTACATTATTAAAAACGTTATATGACATAAACGTCTGAAGTGAATATTAAGTGATACAGTCCAAGTATCCCTTTGAGCAAAAAAAAAAAAAAAAAAAAAAAGGCACTCCGGATCATCAAAATATTTCAACTTGCACGAAACAATGATTCACAATCCAAACATTGTGTTAATAAGTTGCCCTTATCAGAACGCCAAATATAGTGGGCGGATGGCTTAAACCCAGCCGGGGCCTTTATGATAGAGACCGATCAGCTCTGTCAAAATTCAGGCGAAGTTCCCTCAGTTTAATACCGGAAGAAAAAAAAAATGACAAGAAGGGTGGCCATAGTGTATTATTGTTATACAACCTGTGTGGACATACAACCGTGACCAACACCCTATTGTGCACTTAAAACGAAAGGTGATATCCCACCACCACAGCTGTAGAGTGTGCTTACCAACTCTCAGACTTTACACTCATTTGGCTCTATATCACACTGGGAGATTGATTGCTGTAGTTACGAAATCCTTATCCACAGTATAAGACCCAAAAAGGAGATAAACGGACCATAGTCCTCCTTCCCTGGTCTCGTGGTGACGTCACTACGTGCGCGCAGTGACGTCACTTGGGCACGCACGTAGTGACGTCACCACGAGACCAGGGAAGGAGGACGAGCTCCGCTTTGTGATTGATATGCCGACCGGCGTTTTTTGTATGCGCTACACTATATATTTACTTGCTGAATTTTTACTTCTTTTGTCTTAGAGGTGTGTTAGCTGCTTGTTGTACTTTTTATATATTTTTTAGCATTTTTTTAGCAGCGCTGTATTTATCCTTTATCCGACCGGCGTTTTTTACAGACTTTATGCGAATTTGATCGTCTGTTTGTAAGTGTATTACTTTATTTATTAAAGTGTTTGTTGAACGTATTACACTATGGTCAGTTTATCTCCTTTTTGGGTCGTATACTGTGGATAAGGATTTCGTAACTACAGCAATCAATCTCCCAGTGTGATATAGAGCCAAATGAGTGTAAAGTCTGAGAGTTGGTTAAGCACACTCTACAGCTGTGGTGGTGGGATATCACCTTTCGTTTTAAGTGCACAATAGGGTGTTGGTCACGGTAGTATGTCCACACAGGTTATATAACAATAATACACTATGGCAACCCTTCTTGTCATTTTTTTTTTTTCATCCGGTATTAAACTGAGGGAACTTCTCCTGAATTTTGACAGAGCTGATCGGTCTCTATCATAAAGGCCCCGGCTGGGTTTAAGCCATCCGCCCACTATATTTGGCATTCTGGTAAGGGCAACTTATTAACACGATGTTTGGATTGTGAATCATTGTTTCGTGCAAGTTGAAATATTTTGATGATCCGGAGTGCCTTTTTTTTTTTTTTTTTTTTTTGCTCAAAGGGATACTTGGACTGTATCACTTAATATTCACTTCAGACGTTTTTAATAATGTAAAGGACATTTAGCGCAGTTTATTTTTATTATTGTTATCTTGTGCTGTCACACTGTTTACTGCTGCTTTATTTTTTGTTGTTCCAGCGCAGCATTTTTTTACTTATACAGAGTATGAGGTACAGGCAGGAGCAAGACCAGGATTACTGACAACAAGCACAGGAAGACCTACATACCCTCCCAGCAACCAGCATCAGGTGGAGACTGAATTTTGGAGACTGTAGGCTGCTGGGAGATACCCACTGAAACTGTAACCTCCTTCTCTGGGAAGCATAGTGCCACCATCAGGTGAGCCAGGTCCTGACAAGTACTCTTGTTTGTCAGAAAGCCCCCTTTTGCACTGAATGCAAATGCACACTGACTACAGGGCAGACCAGCAGCTCATTTGTATACTGTTCAAGCTGTGGTCAATGGTCCATCCTTGTGACCCAGTAGTTGAGGGAGTTGAGGGAGTGATCCATTCGGTGAGTCTCTGCATCAACTTTTGCCAGAGATAATTGGCCACCGTGTGATACAGTCACTACTGATGGTTCTGGCAGCAGACATCTCTTGGCCCTGAAGACTAGGGATGAGCTTCGAATTCAAGTTGAACTCATGTTCGACGCGAACATCGGCTGTTCGCCAATTCGCCGAACAGCGAACAATTTGGGGTGTTCACGGCAAAGTCGAAAGAAACAGAACACCCTTTAAAAGTCTATGGGAGAAATCAAAAGTGCTAATTTTAAAGGCTTATATGCATGGTATTGTCATAAAAAGTGTTTGGGGACCTGGGTCCTGCCCCAGGGGACATGGATCAATGCAAAAAGAAGATTTAAAAACGTCAGTTTTTTCGGGAGCAATGATTTTAATAATGCTTAAAGTGAAACAATAAAAATTTAATATTCCTTTAAATTTCGTACCTGGGAGATGTCTATAGTATGCCTGTAAAGGGGCGCATGTTTCCTGTGTTTAGAACAGTCTGACAGCAAAATGATATTTCAAAGGAAAAAAAGTCATTTAAAACTACTTGCGGCTATTAATGAATTTTCGGTCCGACAATACACATAAAAGTTCATTGATAAAAACTGCATGGGATTTCCCCACAGGGGAACCCCGAAACAAAAAAAATGCGTGGGGGTCCCCCTAAATTCCATACCAGGCCCTTCAGGTCTGGTATGGATATTAAGGGGAACCCCACACCCAATTTTTTTTTAAAAATGGTGTGGGGGTCCCCATAAATTCCATACCAGGCCCTTCAGGTCTGGTATGGATATTAAGGGGTACCCCGCGCCAAAATTTTTTAAAAAAATGGCGTGGGGGTCCCCCTCAAAATCCATACCAGACCCTTATCCGAGCACGCAACCTGGCAGGCCGCAGGAAAAGAGGGGGGGTGAGAGAGCGCCCCCCTCCTGAACCATACCAGGCCACATGCCCTCAACATTGGGAGGGTGCTTTAAGGCAGCCCCCCAAAGCACCTTGTCCCCATGATGCCCAAAGCACCTTGTCCCCATGTTGATTAGGAGAAGGGCCTCATCCCCACAACTCTTGGCTGGTGGTTGTGGGGGTCTGCAGGCGGGGGGCTTATCGGAATCTGGAAGCCCCCTTTAACTAGGGAACCCCCCAGATCCTGGCCCCCCCTGTTTCACAAAAAAGCGTCAAAAAGATTAAAAAACACAAGAGACGGTTTTTGACAAGTCCTTTATTAATTTCTTCTTCTTTCGGCTTCTTCTTCCATCTTCTTTCTTCTGGTGTTCTTTCGGTGTTCTTTTTCTTCCTCCATCTTCTTCTTCATCTTCTTCTTCTCCATCTTCTTCTTCCTCCGCTCTTCTCGTCCTGCATCTTCCTCCAGGCTTCTTCTCTGCTCCGTCCGCACGATCCGCCTCAGTGGGAGTCTTCAGCTGTGTGACGCTTCACTTCTTATGAAATTTCTTATATAATGGAGGGCGGGGCCACCCGGGGCCATCCTCTGACGCACGGGGAATGCACGGGACTTCCCTGTGGCTTTTCCCGTGTTGTATGGTATGGTTTTTTGGGGGGACCCCACGCCATTTTTTAAAACATTTTGGCGTGGGGTTCCCCTTAAAAGGTCTGGTATGGATTTTGAGGGGGACCCCCATGCCATTGTTTTTTTAAATTTTGGTGCGGGGTTCCCCTTAATATCCATACCAGACCTGAAGGGCCTAGTATGGAATTTAGGGGGACCCCCACGCCATTTTTTTTTCATTCTGGTGCGGGGTTCCCCTTAATATCCATACCAGACCTGAAGGGCCTGGTATGGAATTTAGGGGGACCCCCATGCCATTTTTTTTTAAATTTTGGTGCGGGGTTCCCCTGTGGGGAATTCCCATGCCGTTTTTATCAATGAACTTCTATGTGTATTGTCGGACTGGCAATGCAATAGCCGCAAGTAGTTTTAAATGTGTTTTTTCCTTCGAAATGTATTTTTGCTGTCAGACTGTTCTAAACACAGGAAACATGCGCCCCTTTACAGGCATACTATAGACACACACCCCCCAGCTACGAAATTTAAAGGGATATTACACTTTTATTGTTTGACTTTAAGCATTATTAAAATCACTGCTCCTGAAAAAACGGCCGTTTTTAAAACTTTTTTTGCATTGATACATGTCCCCTGGGGCAGGACCCAGGTCCCCAAACACTTTTTATGACAATAACTTGCATATAAGCCTTTAAAATTAGCACTTTTGGTTATTCACGTTCGTGTCCCATAGACTTTAACGGTGTTCGCGTGTTCGAACAAACTTTTTTCCTGTTCGCATGTTCTGGTGCGAACCGAACAGGGGGGTGTACGGCTCATCCCTAATGACAACTGTACTAACCCACTTTGCCACTGATGGCCACGGCACCCTTTCACTTCGTCACTGATGGCCACTGCACCCACCCACTTCTCCACTGATGACCACTGCACCTGCCCACTTCTCCACTGATGACCACTGCACCTGCCCACTTCTCCACTGATGACCACTGCACCTGCCCACTTCTCCACTGATGGCCACTCTTCCCACCACCATTGGTGACCACTGTACTTTCCAACTTCTCCAGTAATGACCACTGTACTAACCCACTTCTCCACTGATGGCCACTGCACCTACCCACTTCATTACTGATGGCCACTGCACCTACCCATTTTCTATAGAAACAATATAATACTTATAGTTGATAACAAAAATCCAGAGCCAGGATAACATTTTTTTGCCCATCCAATTTTTATCCATCCTGTTAACCACTTAAGGACCGAGCATATTTTTGACACTTGGTGCTTACAAATTAAAATCATTTTTTTTGCTAGAAAATTACTTAGAACCCCCAAACATTATATATGATTTTTCAGACACCCTAGAGAATTAAATGGAGATCGTTGCAATACTTTATGTCACACCGTATTTGCCATATTTGCCCAGCGGTCTTACAAACGCATTTTTTGGGGAAAATACACTTGTTGAATTAAAAAATAAGAAACCAATTTTTTTCTATATTGTGAAAGATAATGTTACGCTGAGTAAATTGATACCCAACATGTCATGCTTCAAAATTGCGCCTGTTCGTGGAATGGCACTTAAAAATCTCCATAGGCAACATTTAAAAATTTCTACAGCTTACCAGTTTAGAGGTACAAAGAAGGTTTTGGGCTAGAATTATTGCTATAACAATCGCACATACCTCACATGTGTGATTTGAACAATGTTTACATATGTGGGCGTGACTTACGTATGCGTTTGCTTCTGCGCGTAAGCTTGGAGGGACGGGGCGATTTAAATTATTATTATTTATTTAATTTTTTTTTTTACACTGTTACTTAAAAAAATGTAATCACCTTTATTCCTATTAAAAGGAATGTAAACATCCCTTGCAATAGAAATAAGCAGGACAGGTCCTCTTTAATACGAGATCTGTGGACCTCAGATCTCACATCTACACAAAAATGCAATTAAAAAAGAAATATCTTTTTTTTTATCCTTAAAAAAAAAAAAAAAAAATGGGCCCTTTAAGGCCAGAGGGCGGAAGTGACGTTTAACATCGCTCCAGTCCTTCAAGGGCTTAGAGCCGAGTAGGGTCCATTATACCCTCACTCGACTTCAGATCCTCAGAGTTCTTTGCCATGAGGTACCATGTTGAACTTCCAGTGACCAGTATAAGAGAGTGAGAGCGATAACACAAAATTTAACACACCTGCTCCCCATTCACACCTGAGACCTTGTAACACCAAAGAATTACATGACACCGGGGAGGGAAAATGGCTAATTGGGCTTAATTTGGACATTTTCACTTAGGGGTGTACTCACTTATGTTTCCAGCGGTTTAGACATTAATGGCTGTGTGTTGAGTCATTTTGAGGGGACAGTAAATTTACACTGTTACACAAGCTGTACACTCACTACTTTACATTGTAGCAAAGTGTCATTTCTTCAGTGTTGTCACATGAAAAGATAGAAGCAAATGTGAGGGGTGTACTCACTTTTGTGAGATACTATAAGAAATAATTTGAACAAATAAAATAAAATATTTCATATATTAGTAAATCCCCCTTGTTTTCCCCAGGTAGTGGATGAAATCTCTGGATTATCTTACCTGTTATAGGAGAGCTGAGATCCAATCCCGCTATACTCCCAGTCTGCAGCGTTCAGCTCTTCAGGAAGGAAATGAATTCCTTCCTCGCTCTTCCTGTTATATGAACAATCGCAAATTCTTCACCGACTTTCACTTTCACTTCTTTTATTTAACCCCTTTGTTTTCTCGCAGTGGTCTCTTCAGAGAAAACATGTGTTGTATGTATAATAACATATTGAAAGTCATTCAGTCTAAAGCTAAAGTCCAGACAAACAGTTCATTTGCTCAGTTAAGTGCATTTCATCTGTGTTCTGAGCAGAGGTGAATCTTTAATTAGGCAAACTAGGCGGTCGCCTTAGGCCTCGCCCCCACAAGGGCCTAGCGGGCGGCCGCCTAATTTGCCTTGGACAGTGGGACTCGGGAGTGAAAGGAAGGAAGTTTCCCCTGGTCAGTGTACCCAAGCAAGCCGGTGGGGTGAGTGGGTGGGCGGGCGCTGCACACAGACTGATGCCGCTGTGCCGCCTGTCTGAGCTGATGAGCTTCCGTGGACGAGATGACATCATCTTGGCGTCCGAGTCGGCTGCATCCAATAGCAGGCTCCACCACGTGGCGCTGTCCTCCTAGCCTTTCCCCCAAAGTCGCTGGCCCCAGTGCATGGCGGGAGTTGTAGTTCACAGCACAGACATACAGACTTGGCCTTCTGGTGCCTGTGCTCTGCAGAGACTACAACTCCCAGATTGCACTGCAGGGAGTTTAAAGAGAACATCACTTGTCGCCGGCTTCTCCTGCTGCCTTTAGTAGGGGACCGAGGAGCAGGTACAAACATCTTACTACATGCTGTCTGTACGGTACCCTTTTCTTTGGTCTCATGGTCTTTACCCTGTCTGTACCCAACACCCTGTCTGTCTCATGGTCTGTACCCAGTATCCTTGTCTGTCTCATGGTCTGTACACAGTACCCTGTCTGTCTAAGGTCTGTACCCAGTACCCTGTCTGTCTCATGGTCTGTACCCAGTGCCCTGTCTGCCTCATGGTCTGTACCCAGTATCCTGTCTGTCTCATGGTCTGTACCCAGTACCCTGTCTGTCTCATGGTCTGTACCCAGTACCCTGTCTGTCTCATGGTCTGTACCCAGTACCCTGTCTGTCTTATGGTCTGTACCCAGTACCCTGTTTGTCTCATGGTCTGTACCCAGTACCCTGTCTGTCTACGGTCTCATGGTCTGTACCCAGTACCCTGTCTGTATCATGGTCTGTACCCAGTACCCTGTCTGTCTACAGTCTCATGGTCTGTACCCTGTCTGTCTCATGGTCTGTACCCAGTACCCTGTCTGTCTACAGTCTCATGGTCTGTACCCAGTACCGTGTCTGTCTGCAGTCTCATGGTCTGTACCCAGTACCCTGTCTGTCTATGGTCTCATGGTCTGTACCCTGTCTGTCTCATGGTCTGTACCTTGTCTGTCTATGATCTCATGGTCTCTACCCTGTCTCAGTGCTGTGTCTTGGCCTAGGCCGACAAGGCCCAGGCCTAGAGCGGAACTTTGCAGGGGCTTGCTGTATGTAGCGCTGCACTTGTAAATATTATGGGCCTGCTTGGCCGGGGGGACTGGCGCCACCATAAGCGGCCGGTGACTCTCCAGACCGGTTGCACGTAATTTGCCCCCTGGCAACATTTGATGGGCACAGTCGCAGGATTTGATGGGGCACAGTGGTGGCATTTGATGGGGCACAGTGGGGGCATTTGATGGGGCACAGTGGTGGCATTTGATGGGTGCAGTGGCGGCGTTTGCTGGGCACAGTGGCTGCATTTGATGGGCACAGTGGCAGTATTTGATGGGCACAGTGAGGCTGCATTTGATTGGTCACAGTGGCGGCGTTTGGATGCAGTAGTGGTGTTTGCTGGGCACAGTGGCTGCATTTGATGGGCACAGTGGCAGTATTTGATGGGCACAGTGAGGCTGCATTTGATGGGGCACAGTGGTGGTGTTTGCTGGGCACAGTGGCTGCGTTTGATGGGCACAGTGGCTGCATTTGATGGGCACAGTGGCTGCATTTGATGGTACTGTACATTGAGGCTGCAATTGATGTTTTTTTTCTCAGAATTTTTCAGTTTTTTTGCGCCCTTCCAAAAATTTTGAGCACCAGCCGCCACTGGATGGGATCATCATTGTGCCGATTCTCCTTACTCGTCGAATAACAGGCTGAGGGCATGTACATTCCAGTGTGGGCTTTGAGGAAGGCCGTTGAATGAGGCTGGCTGTCATTCAAACTGGAGGGCTTATTTTATTTTTAATGGGCTTTTTTCATTTATCTTGCTGCAGTTCTGCTTTCAAAATGAACGCCAGGGAAACAGCTATTCACACACATATGTGAAATTTTTCATCTACCAAAAGATTTATAATTCTGTGCACCCATTTTTGTGATTCATATTCCTCTGTCAGACAGTACAGCCATTAGGGATGAGCTTCGAGTTCGAGTCGAACTCATGTTCTACTCGAACATTGGCTGTTCGCAAGTTCGCCGAACAGCGAACAATTTGGGGTGTTCGCGGCAAATTCGAATGCCGCGGAACACCCTTTAAAAGTCTATGGGAGAAATCAAAAGTGCTAATTTTAAAGGCTTATATGCAAGTTATTGTGATAAAAAGTGTTTGGGGACCCGGGTCCTGCCCCAGGGGACATGGATCAATGCAAAAAAAAGTTTTAAAAACGGACGTTTTTTCAGGAACAGTGATTTTATTAATGCTTAAAGTCAAACAATAAAAGTGTAATATCCCTTTAAATTTCGTACCTGGGGGGTGTCTATAGTATGCCTGTAAAGGGGCGCATGTTTCCTGTGTTTAGAACAGTCTGACAGCAAAATGACATTTGGAAGGAAAAAACTCATTTAAAACTACCCGCGGCTATTGCCCCCACAGGGCAACCCCGAACCAAAATAAAAAAAAAAAAATGATGTGGGGGTCCCCCTAAATTCCATACAAGGCCCTTCAGGTCTGGTATGGATATTAAGGGGAACCCCAGCCAAAATTTAAAAAAAAAATTGACGTGGGGTTCCCCCTAAATTCCATACCAGACCCTTCAGGTCTGGTATGGATTTTAAGGGGAACCCCGCGCCAAAAAAAAAAAAAAAACGGCGTGGGGTCCCCCTAAAAATCCATACCAGACCCTTATCCGAGCACGCAACCTGGCAGGCCGCAGGAAAAGAGGGGGGGACGAGAGTGCGGCCCCCCCCCTCCTGAACCGTACCAGGCCACATGCCCTCAACATTGGGAGGGTGCTTTGGGGTAGCCCCCCAAAACACCTTGTCCCCATGTTGATGAAGACAAGGGCCTCATCCCCACAACCCTGGCCGGTGGTTGTGGGGGTCTGCGGGCGGGGGGCTTATCGGAATCTGGAAGCCCCCTTTAACAAGGGGACCCCCAGATCCCGGCCCCCCCCTGTGTGAAATGGTAAGGGGGTACTTACCCCTACCATTTCACTAAAAAACTGTCAAAAATGTTAAAAATGACAAGAGACAGTTTTTGACAATTCCTTTATTTAAATGCTTCTTCTTTCTCCTTCATCTTCTTCTGGTTCTTCTGGCTCTTTTGGTTCTTCCTCCGGCGTTCTCGTCCAGCATCTCCTCCGCGGCGTCTTCTATCTTCTTCTCCTCGGGCCGCTCCGCACCCATGGCATGGGGGGGGGGAGGCTCCCGCTCTTCTCTTCATCTTCTTCTCTTCTTCATCTTCTTCTTCATCTTCTTCTTCTTCTTCTTCTTCTCTTCTTCCTTCTTCTCTTCTTCATTTCTTCTCCGGGCCGCTCCGCAGCCATGCTGGCATGGTGGGAGGCTCCCGCTGTGTGACGGCGTCTCTTCGTCTGACGGTTCTTAAATAACGGGGGGCGGGGCCATCAGGTGACCCCGCCCCCCTCTGACGCACGGTGACTTGACGGGACTTCCCTGTGACGTCACGGGGAATGCCACAGGGAAGTCCCGTCATGTCCCGTGCGTCAGAGGGGGGCGGGGTCACCGGGTGGCCCCGCCCCTCGTTATTTAAGAACCGTCAGACAAAGAGACGCCGTCACACAGCGGGAGCCTCCCACCATGCCAGCATGGCTGCGGAGCGGCCCGGAGAAGAAATGAAGAAGAGAAGAAGGAAGAAGAGAAGAAGAAGAAGAAGATGAAGAAGATGAAGAAGAGAAGAAGATGAAGAGAAGAGCGGGAGCCTCCCCCCCCCATGCCATGGGTGCGGAGCGGCCCGAGGAGAAGAAGATAGAAGACGCCGCGGAGGAGATGCTGGACGAGAACGCCGGAGGAAGAACCAGAAGAGCCAGAAGAACCAGAAGAAGAAGAAGATGAAGGAAGAAAGAAGAAGCATTTAAATAAAGGAATTGTCAAAAACTGTCTCTTGTCATTTTTAACATTTTTGACAGTTTTTTAGTGAAATGGTAGGGGTAAGTACCCCCTTACCATTTCACACAGGGGGGGGCGGGATCTGGGGGTCCCCTTGTTAAAGGGGGCTTCCAGATTCCGATAAGCCCCCCGCCCGCAGACCCCCACAACCACCGGCCAGGGTTGTGGGGATGAGGCCCTTGTCTTCATCAACATGGGGACAAGGTGTTTTGGGGGGCTACCCCAAAGCACCCTCCCAATGTTGAGGGCATGTGGCCTGGTACGGTTCAGGAGGGGGGGGCGCACTCTCATCCCCCCCTCTTTTCCTGCGGCCTGCCAGGTTGCGTGCTCGGATAAGGGTCTGGTATGGATTTTTAGGGGGACCCCACGCCGTTTTTTTTTTTCTTTTTGGCGCGGGGTTCCCCTTAAAATCCATACCAGACCTGAAGGGTCTGGTATGGAATTTAGGGGGAACCCCACGTCAATTTTTTTTTAAAATTTTGGCTGGGGTTCCCCTTAATATCCATACCAGACCTGAAGGGCCTTGTATGGAATTTAGGGGGACTCCCACATGATTTTTTTTTTTTAATTTTGGTTCGGGGTTGCCCTGTGGGGAATTCCCATGCCGTTTTTATCAATGAACTTCTATGTGTATTGTCGGCAATGCAATAGCCGCGGTAGTTTTAAATGTGTTTTTTCCTTCAAAATGTCATTTTGCTGTCAGACTGTTCTAAACACGGGAAACATGCGCCCCTTTACAGGCATACTATAGACACCCCCCAGGTATGAAATTTAAAGGGATATTACACTTTTATTGTTTGACTTTAAGCATTATTAAAATCACTGCTCCTGAAAAAACGGCCGTTTTTAAAACTTTTTTTTGCATTGATTCATGTCCCCTGGGGCAGGACCCAGGTCCCCAAACACTTTTATTGACAATAACTTGCATATTAGCCTTTAAAATTAGCACTTTTGATTATTCATGTTCGTGTCCCATAGACTTTAACGGTGTTCGCGTGTTCGAACGAATTTTTTACCTGTTCGCATGTTCTGGTGCGAACCGAACAGGGGGGTGTTCGGCTCATCCCTAACAGCCAGAATGGTGCACCACCTTTTCTATTACAGTTAACTAATACAGCAGTGTTATTTACCCTCTCCCTAAACCTGCTGAAAATAAAGAAGCATTACACTGATAAGTTATCAATTATGCTTATTCTGTTGTTTCCCCTATCAGCATCCTGTATCATGTCTGTGCAGTCTCTGACCATTTCCTGTATGATTGTCTGCACACAGTCTCTGACCACTTCCTTTATGATTGTCCGCACACAGTCTCTGACCATCTCCTGCATCTTTGTGGCGTGATTGTCTGTCAGCACCCCGTCTGTGGCTCCAACATTTTTATTGTGTTAGCCAGGTAAGAGTTTGCTTGTCATTGCCATAATAAAACCATCTCCTGTATCATTGTCCGCACGGTCTCTGACCATCTCCTGTATCATTGTCCGCACTGTCTCTGACCATCACCTGTATCATTGTCCGCACACAGTCTCTGACCGTCTCCTGTATTATTGTCCACACAGTCTCTGACCATCTCCTGTATCATTGTCCACACAGTCTCTGACCATCACCTGTATCATTGTCTGCACACAGTCTCTGACCATTTCCTTTATGATTGTCCGCACACAGTCTCTGACCATCTCCTGCATCTTTGTGGCGTGATTGTCTGTCAGCACCCTGTCTGTGGCTCCAACATTTTTATTGTGTTAGCCAGGTAAGAGTTTGCTTGTCATTGCCATAATAAAACCATCTCCTGTATCATTGTCCGCACGGTCTCTGACCATCTCCTGTATCATTGTCCACACAGTCTCTGACCATCACCTGTATCATTGTCCGCACACAGTCTCTGACCAACTCCTGTATCATTGTCCACACAGTCTCTGACCATCGCCTGTATCATTGTCCGCACACAGTCTTTCACCAACTCCTGTATCATTGTCCGAGTACAGTCTCTGACCGTCTCCTGTATTATTGTCCACACAGTCTCTGACCATCTCCTGTATCATTGTCCACACAGTCTCTGACCATCGCCTGTATCATTGTCCACACACAGTCTCTGACCAACTCCTGTATAATTGTCTGAGTACAGTCTCTGACCGTCTTCTGTATCATTCTTTGCACAGTGTCTGACCACCTCCTGCATCTTTGTGGTGTGATTGTCTGTTAGCACCCTGTCTGTGGTTCCAACGTTTGTTACCGTGTTAGCCAGGTAAGAGTTTGCTTGTCATTACCATAATAAAACCATCTCCTGTATCATTGTCCGCACAGTCTCTGACCATCTCCTGTATCATTGTCCACACACAGTCTCTGACCATCTCCTGTATCATTGTCCACACACAGTATCTGACCATCTCCTGTATCATTGTCCACACACAGTCTCTGACCGTCTCCTGTATTATTGTCTGCACAGTCTCTGACCATCGCCTGTATCATTGTCTGCACACAGTCTCTGACCATCTCCTGTATCATTGTCTGCACACAGTCTCTGACCATCTCCTGTTTCATGGTCGCGCAGTCTCTCACCATCGGCTGTATAATTGTCCGCACACAGTCTCTGACCATCTCCTGTGTTAGATTCAACTTTTAAATAAGTTGCTTAAGTTTATATTGCTTTGTCAAATTATTGCTTCATATAGGAATTAAGACAGAGTCAGGTATGTCTGTATCAAAGTTCTCAGCATAATGGACTGCTGCCTTTACTCTTTCAAAAGCCTTTTATACAAACAATAGCATTAGCACAACCCCCCCACAAAGGGCAAGGGTAAACAACAACAGGAGTCACCTGGGCTACGAACACAAGCTTCAACACCATGGCAATATAGTTACAAGAAAACAAAAGCAGCTTCAATTGAGTTCAACAGCCAAAAAGTTAAAAACAGATTTACATGTAGGCATCATATTAAGTGAGAACTCTAAATTAAATCCCTGACCTTATCAATTTCCCCCTTTGACATCATCCTCTCCTTCCCCCTGGGTCCTCATGAATAAGTTCTAGTCAGTTTTTCCCCAGAGTCCTTTCCCTGACCGCGAGTTGTCAGAGGGGTAGAACCCATCCCCCTAGGTATTACCAACATCTTAAAATTCAAGAAGAGGAGTTTTATAGGAGTAGGGTGATGTCAATACACATTTATCGGTATGCCCTGTCTATTCTCCTAATTTTCCTATTTGTTTTCCTGTATACACATATATTCGTGATTGTAAGTGATATTAATATTAGAATAATAATTACCATTGGACTTAACAACCAGTGAAAGGTATTGGTTGCTGTAGAAGACATTCCACTAAATATATCCCACCAATGTGGTGCAGTATCCTGTTGTATCTGTGATGAAAGATGTACTAGTCTACCTTTGTCAATAATTGCGGATACAAGGTTATTCTGTAGGGTATGTTCTAGTGTTTCTATGTGTTGTCTTAACAACTCTGATTGTTCCAAAACCAGGGCCGGACTGGCCTACCGGGATACCGGGAAATATCCCGGTAGGCTGGCTTCGCTAAGTACCGCTGGGGCCGCTTTTGCCTGGGAGCTTGGCTGTCTGCCAGCCTGTGTCAGCATTCGCAATCTAAAGAGCAGCGGCCGCCGCACTATGCAATGGCTGTGTCTGTGTGCCTGTGTCACTGTGTGGGGCTGCTTTTGCCTCGGAGCTGCTTGGCTGTCTGCCAGCCTGTGTCAGCCATCGCAAACGAAAGAGCAGCGGCGGCGGCCGCCGCGCTATGCAGTGTCTGTGTGCCTGTGTCACTGTGTCTCCTCCTCCGATCCGGCGCCGGTGCGCCGCCCACACTCGAAAGTAATATGCCTGTCTGTGAGCCTGAGGGGAGGAGCAGGAGAACGCCGCGCTGCTTGATTTTTGCCTTCATGACTCGTCCCGTGCAGCGCCAGAACCGCCCACTAATCTGCACAAGGAGAATAGTGAATGGCCGTACAGCTGCAGCACAACTATTAAGGTACTAAAAATCTCTCTCCCC